>JAWNKW010000191.1:0-1231032 GCA_035041775.1 Chymomyza caudatula | reverse complement strand
AATATATTGCCGTCGTCATCGGAACTCGGCGGACAAAATGAAAGCATTGTCGTGGCACTGGACTCAGTGGTAACAGTGACTTCAGCCACTGACTCCGAAGTGCCATCGGAATCGACATCGAGCAAGCACTTGCGCCAATTGGGGCAAGTGTTGTGAAACTCCAGCCAGGGCTTAATGCAGCTCTCATGGAACAGATGCGTGCATGACAGCTTACATACTGATTCATCTAATTTCAAAAACTCCCAACAAATGGCTCATTGTACAAACAGAAAGCTGATTCAGGAGCTGCACGTTAGGCGATGGCGTTTCAGTGTTTCCCACACGTACGATTTCCTGTGAAACCAATGAAAGAAAGCCCTGTTGTGGCATAAGTCTGGCCACACTGTGCGTTAAATTTTGGGAGTCAAGCTGCCTGTTGCCAATTCAGCTGTCCACTATGCTGAGCTATGCCGTTCTGACGACGCGAAGAAATCCATCGATCGACAGGCCTGCAGACTGATGAACTCGTTGCTTTTTGAACTTCAAATTAATTAGCATATAACAAAGCAAGGAAGTACACACATACATACAATACCAATTCGCAAATATTAGTTTTTAAACTTATATATATATATTTATATAAAAATACTGTGTATATTAATATTTTATGGTGGCCGTTGAAGAAGGGTTTAGTTCGCAAATGCTGAGGCACATATGCGCTAGATAAAGCAAATTCTTGTTGTGTTGTCTTTGTGTCGGTCCACAGTTTTGCCTCAGTTTTATGTATGCACTGGCAGACTGATACACTGACTTCAGCGCAGTTGGAACATATATATATATATATATATATATTGGTGTTGAGCGATCCTAAGATGATCGTGCCGAAATGTCCACCAAAAGATATGCGCGCCAAAAGAGCGCACTAATCAAAGACAAAGTTAGCACACGATTGCTGATTAAGCTTTGACGTACTTTTCAAAAATAAATATTGGTACAATTGGAACGCCTATTGGCAGCCGAAAATTAAAATATTTTACGCTTGTTAGGCAGAAGCATCCATGGAGACTTGTATGATAAATGTTTTTTAACGTGGATGGCCACTATTATTTGATGTTTTCAGAATTTATTTATTGCGCACTTGTATGTTTGCTGGCCGAAAAAGAAAAGGAAGTTGCCGTGGTTGGGCAAGAAGAAGAAACCGCGATGGAGCCTTGCCACCCACGCATAACAATCGGCTGATGCAATATCGATGTGTAACATCGTAATGATGTTGCCAGATCATACGTAATGGTGTTGCAAAATTTGGCAACAGCAGCTATATTTATTTATTTGCGCAAGCATAAGTAAAGAATAACATAATTAAAGTGTTATTCTAATAGAAGCGCATTTATTTGCAATCTCACCCCTACAATACGGATGACGATACAGATGAAGGACTGGACAAGATTGAGGATTTTGGTGATAAATTAGGTAAGACAGATTTCCTGGATGCAAACGGAATGAACAAGATAATTGATGAGGCGCTTTCAAGGTCCGAATCTATAGTGGCTACTGCCATTTGTCAAAATTCTAATCAAAATAGTGTTTCGCTACTATCCCCATCATCTTCAATTGGCCAAGTGCACCTTCAGCATCCAAACGCCCTCGCCATGCTCTTTCAGCATCTGTAACATCTTCTGCATCTTATGCAATAAAATTCAAAGATTCTATTAAGGGTTTAATTGTTCACTTTATTTCAATTTAAAATATCTTATGGCGCAGCGCACGTCTTTTCTCTTCCTTTCTTACTTTCAATTAATCAGTTTTTCCGATTAACCCCGATCACTTAATTGCTATCGATAACTTACTTGTCTAAAATACATCGTACTAAATCATACATCGTACACCATCTAACTATCGATTAGAGTATAGGCGTTAATAATATAAATACTTAATAATTCAGATCTTTTTTTTTATGTCTATGGAAAGTTTTTTATTAGAGATTATTTAATTTATGTCAGTTGTCGTCGTGTGAGATCACATGGATGATTTTGAATTTATTCAAAATGTCACCCACGAGCGGAATTCGTAGTGCCTTGTTTTGCATGGTCTGTATTTTTTTGGCTGCGGCTTCCCAGACTTGGATGCCATAATACCAATTGGCATTATTAAACTCTTATAAAATATGCTCTTATTTACTAAAGAGAGCCTGCTGTTTCTACCCAGCAACCAGTCCATTTTGTCAATGTATGCACTACACCTTGCGGTGATAATTTAAATGTGCTGAGCCCAGTTTAATTTTTCGTCAAGGTGGATACCAACGTATGGGTGCGATGGTTTGATGTGAACTATCTCCCCGCCTAAATTGAGTGTGGGGCATTGATCTCCCTATAACGAAAATGGAATGATGGAAGATTTTTCTCCATTGAGTTAGATATGTCAGCGTTTTGTTCATTTTTCTATTTGGTCCAATGCCAGCTGTAGGGTCAGAGCGGCTTTTTGGGAGCTGTTAGATGACGACAGAACAGCGGTATCGACGGCGTATGTGGCAGCTAAAAGGCCCTCATTATTCGGCATGTCCATTGTATAAAGAGTATACCAAAAGGGGAAAGAACACTTCCTTGTGGAACCCCAGCGTCAATTAATCAATTATCAGATAACGCACCATTTACCGAAACCCTGAAGCAATCTTTTCCAGATATGATTTAAAAATTCTGTATTATGGAGCAGGGAGTAAATTTTAGAGTTTCTGCAGTACTTATACCCTGTACACAAAGTGTAAAAGGGTATTCTACATTTGTGCAATGCATGTAACAGGGAGAAGGTGGCGTGGCACACCATAAGTTCCAAGGGCAAGCGATTGGACCATGTCCGTCCGTCTGTCCGTTTTGGGGATAGATCTCCGAGACCATAAGAGCTAGAGACACAAAATTTTACCAAAAGATGCGCGTAATCTATTGTGAGATGAAGTTTGTCGAATTAAGTCGATATCTTACCCCCTTCCCACGTGACTGATTTGCGCGGCTTAGAACCGCTCCATTGAGTCTCTTACGAGGAGATGCTGGTTTGCACCCCCTGGGTCGATAATTAAAAAATGCGCGTTCGAATTTAAATCAACTTTATTCGTAGCTGATCGGAGCTGCAGTGCTCTAACATTTTAGCAACGAGCCAAGCGTAAGCTAGGCATCAGCGTGAGCGCTGCATAAAGCTCAGATAAACATATACATATTAATATTGAGTGCAAATAAGAACAATTTGAATTAGATTGAAGCAAAGCTTTTAACTAGGCCGCAGTTCGGGCTCCAATATGGGCGCAGGGCTCTGCTCCGAACAGAGTCTATCAACTCGAAACTTCTCAGAGATGTGCGTCGTGTTAATGTGCATCTATGTTCCAAAAATTATCAAAATCGGATAAATACATCATTAATTATAGTCAAAAATATGCTAATTTCACCCCGCCCCCCTGTGCCTGAATTCTACTACGTGTGGTTATGGATACATGTGAGCTAGAGTTATAAAATTTGGTGTGGTGACCCTAAACGTTAAAGCTGCATCCAATCGATTCCCCCGCAATCGATTTACCTTAATTACTGCCACACCCCCAATATATTGATTTGCAAATTGCCACAGACATTTATAAATGTATTTTTGATATATGTTACAAGATTCAACGTCATTGACCTAAGAATACTGGAGTTATGAGCATAAAAGTAATTTTTGCGCCACTTCCCAATAGGAAAACTTCAATTGGAACTTCCCAACAGGAACATGTTTACAGGCATATCGATCGTATGAAAGGAGATATAAAAGTGGATACTTTCGTCCCCATTTTACCGTATTTAGGGTTTATAAAGAAAAAGGGTACAGGGTATTCCTGTTTTCGTTTAGCCTGTTAAGTGTACCCTTAAGAGTGTTAGCAGCCCTTTAGTAAAGGGACTTGTCAATAGGATTATGCGTTCGCAGGTATCTTTTGCGCAGATGACGCTTCTCCATCAGTAGTTGCGCTGTTTGTTGATCTAAGCTGCTAGTTTTGCGGTTATTTCTCAACAGTTCTACGCCGTCATCAACATTTTTTCCTGTGCTTATCTCCATTATGAGGTGCGTTCTTATGTTTATCCGCCTTTGAAATATATCTATATCAGGGCGTGAACGTAAGAGCGCTTTGTTTTTGTTATAAACATCAGCATTTTCAGATAGCTTTATGATCAAAGGAAGGTGATCGGAATCTAGTTCTGCCAATAATTTGATTGTTAGGTGTTCTTGTTGGATGCCTCGGTAGATTGCAAAGTCTGGGGCACTGGGACTCCGAGCGATATCACCGGGGATATGTGTTGTAGCTCCAGTTGCCAGAACAAATAGAGGCGTGTTTTGACTTAAAAGTTTTGAATATTTTATGGATGCAACGATCATGATCATCTTGTTTGTCAGACAAATTTATATATAATATAATATGGGAGCTGTTCGAATGGACGTATTGAAAGTTACAGGATTCCATTATTGGATATAATTGTTGTCAATGCGTTAGTTTTGAAGGATCCAAAAGCCCAGCCCGCATGATAAAGAATATTAACTACCTAATTTTAGAGCTCAGATAGCTAAAGTGCTTGTGCAAGTCAACAAGCATCGTCGGCTAGAACTGCAGGATGGCCACGAACCGAATCTTATTTGCCACCGAAAAATTCGGTACGATAGAGTAGAACACTTTCCTCAATTTTTGCCACGTAATGGTAAGAAAACTTGCAAGTTTTAGAGTTTAATTTATTTGAATTTTGTATTTTTTTTACCACAAAACTAATACAAAAAGAGGGTTAATCGTCGATTGTGTAAATTCGCTCTATATAAGGACAAGAAATAAAATGCAACTGTAAAGTTAATGTCTGTGGTTTTTATCCTAAATTATATACATTTTAGCTGAGTTCTTAAGAATGCAACCAGAAATCACAAAAAACAGAAAACAAAAAAAGCGTTGAAAGTAAAATATCATGATATCCATTCTATAAAGCATGCCTTGACTTAGCTTTTATTGTTTATTTATAACTCATTTAAAATTGTTTTCATGTAAAATTAAATCGTGCACAAACAAAATAAAACTGTTTACAAAATGTCAAACACAAAATTTGCCGTGTTTTTATTAATTGGCCTTCTTTTAAATGTAAGTGAAAATTAAATTGAAGTAGATCTATTTTGTTAACCTGAAACTTCACTGCAGTTGATACTTGTTCCAAGCGCATTTGGAAAAGCGCTGGCCAAAAGTCGCTCTAGGATTTTAGATGTGATAGGCGACAGACAAAGGCTGGAAAAGGCTCTTGGCTCAATGGCGTCTATAGCAAATGAGAGCCTGTCTACGGAAGACGTTTTGCCGGACGCTCGTGTTCGAAGAGATAATGCAAAAGGGGAAGTCCCTCCACAGAATCGTGGTCCACAAACGAACCCAAAGGAACTTACACTCAGAATACCGAAATATAAAACGGATGCACGCGGCTTTTGGGTGGGCAATCCATGGGCTGTCACATTTGGTGATCTTTGGAGGGATACTCGCTTCAATATTCCTGGAGATGAGACAATATATGACATGCGTATAGATTCCCATCTTGTGCAATATTATTTCTTTAATCAAAAATTAGACAAAGTTTGCAGAGGTCGATCAACGTTGTACAATGTACCAGCGATTAGAAAGTATATAGACAAAATATACCCCTATACACCGCGAAGAGCTAGACCTCTTTATATGGTGCTTAGAGAAGAACTCTATAAGCAAGGAAGACCTAATGAATGCCACTTGCCAGAAATGACTGACTGGCATGAGTATATGAATTGTGCCTTAAAGCGGCATCAACGCATGGAGTACATGGTACCGAAATATCCTTTATATCAAGTTGGCTATTACGATGGATATCCCAGAGGCTTATCGTACTAATGCCCAGTCCCGCCTTTACCAATGGCTGCAAATATGAGATGTTCCAGACCAAATGCACCACAGCAGTTCCAACTCATCTTAACGTATTGCTCTCTATTGCTCTGTAAAACACATAAAAATAAATAGTTGAATAGATACCTATAAAAAAAAGGTTGGAAAGAACCAAGTATTAACATATTATTATTATATATTATATTATTCAGATATTCAAAGACTAAGGTCATGGAAATCGGTTTTTAAGAGTATCACTGGTCTGCGACTAAGTTTTAAAGCTATTACAACAAAAATCTGTTGTTTCTGTGTTATATTTTATGCAACTTACTTTTCTTTCATGAACTACTAATATTTCCATTTCGCTTGGACATGGCTCTTTAACTGGCAAAAGCTTCTATGTAAATTGAGTCTCAAATTTTTGTATTGATTGTTCAAAGTTGTTCAAAAGTGTTTTTTTTTCTCTTTATTAATAGCTTCCTGTATAAATGCAGAAATTCCTTTAAGATATATGATAAATTGTTTCGTATTGGTTTTACCTTTTATTATTATTATGGACGCTATATTTCGTATTTGTTAATTACTATACATGTTGCATGGTCGGCAAAATCCTCGACTGAACCCTCCCCGAGGGTGCCGACTGGAAATGACGCTTCAGTAGTTCCGTTCTGGAACGGGTGTTAGCTAAGTCAGTTGATTGGAACCGTATGCGTTGGCTCTTTAATAGCCCGGCATATTCCTGGGAAAGATCTCTGATGTGGTCTGAGGTAAGGGCTGGACTAAGGTGTCATGCGACCCGTTGAGAGTCAGCCAGGCTGGGGGCCCTTTCAAAAAAGCCCAGTCTTTTACGGAGCATCCGGATACCTGGCGGCCTCCGGATTAACTAGCCTTACCTGCGTTATGCGGACCTCTGCGCAGGCGGACCACCCTTTCTCCGCCACTCGTGTGAACCAAAATCATGAATTCAAATTACACATATAAAGACTCCTAAAACGTCGAATGGGAGCAATCGCAAACATTCAGCGGAGGCAGTGGCTCAAAAGCCTGGCCAAAGCTCGCTTGTGGCTGCGAAGATGGCCCTCGGGCCCACCAGCTCAGTCTGTAGCGCTGTGCCGAACTTAAGGTTCCATTCCGAACTCGGTGTGGTCGGCACAAATTTGGACGCACCTGTCATCGGGGATGCAAAGCAAAGCAGACATGCGGCGGAGCCTCCTCTAGTGATGGGTGCTCCGGACGAAATGCCGTCGACCAGCGCTCAGGCACAAAAATTTTCTTACCCGGAGAGAAGACGTACTAAGCATATCTTGACGCGGCAAAATAACTCCCGTTCAGAGGGGTGGCAAGGACGAGTGGAGTGGTTGAAGTTTGTGCTGCCCAACTTCAACCCAGAAAAACCCACGCCTGCACGGGAGAATGCACAGCCTAAAAGGCAGCGCTCCCAGGAAGTACAGGAACCTATAGCAAAGAGATCTAAGGTCCAACAAAACAGATCTTTCGCTGATATTTCCAAAGAGAGGATCCTTATTGGCGCAATCGACCAGGGTTAAGGAGATGGCATAGTTCCCAGAGCCCAGTAGCGCTGGGTGGAATCAGCCATGGCCATCAAATGCTTCGATATGCTCGAGAAAGATCCCGACCAGTCTGTAAAGATGTGGGGTTGTACCAGGGAAATGTACAGCTGTATGAGGAGGCAGTATCGAGGCTAGGCGAGGAGCGAAACTAGTCGCTGCAGACTGGTGTGACGTGCCCAGTAAACCTAGTCCCAGAATTTGGTTCCCCTCCACTTTCAAGGAGCCGGAACAAATTCTAAAATGATCCAGCGCTGCAATCCTCACCTTCCGACAATCGATTGGAGGATGGTGAAAGTTGAGAGCGCAGAGGGTCCGACAAGTCAGGCAGTGATGACCTTGAATAAAGAGGCACTGTCTCCTCTGGAAGTAGCCCAAGGAAAGCTAAGCTTTGGGTTCTGTTCCGCCATAATTAAGGTATAGAAGTCGGATGCTGCATCTGGGAAAGGCTCTGCCGACAAGCCAGTCGAGGAGGACCTTTGCTCGGAAATCGAGGCTCCCGATTTGGATGGGTACACGGCGCACCCATCAGCCATCACAAACGCACGACGATGAGGAGTCCCTGGGGGACTTACTGTCGGATGATGAGGAGACTAACATTAAGCATTAGGCTCAAAAGAATTTAAACTTCCCTTTGCCACAAACAAAGGTAAAATATGTACTTGCATATTTGCTAAAACGTCAACGTCAATAAGACTGCTGTGTCTTACATGGCCGACTATCAGCAAATATATATATATATATTTATATAATATAATATATTATATTATATTATATATATATATTTATATAAATATATATATATATTGAGATCGTTTTATCCTACTCCTCACCTAAGGTGGAACAAGATACAAATCCAAGAAAAACCAACTGGACTTATTACAGAAATAAGCTAAGACAGATCCTCCCAGAGCTACTATTAGAAAGTAGTGTGAGGAGTCAATTTGATACATCACAAAGCTTTCCTAGTAACCATGTAATGGGGTTCAAATAAAAACAGAGAAAGCGAAGAATTAGGATAGGTAGCTGCAGCGTAACGGGTTAGTAATAGGCGATCAGCAGGCCGTTGCGTTGATAGCGAACACACATTCCCACAGTAGTAGTTAGTTAGGAAACACTAGTTAGGTTTGCATTAGTAGTGCGTATGTGTGAATGTAGAGTAGGAGATAGAAATAGTCAGGAGAAAGTGGACTCTGTCAGGTAGGTGTTAGGAGATAAGTAGATGAACAGAGTACCGCTGTTGCTAGGCGAAAATTGTAGGCAAATTGGTACGGTAGTTTTTGGGGGGAATTGGAGCATCGGTGGCGGCATAGCCTATATAAGGCGTGCGCAACAGCTCATTGGGAGTTCCGTCCTGAGCGAGGCACACGCAGCTAAGCAAGAACCCAGGCAGATTAAAACACGTACCGCGCAAAAACAATTAGCTAAAGACACAAAGAGATAAGACCCAGAGTGTTGTGGTGTCCATATAAGGATACTTGCAGAGTCTGAGGCAATAATAAAATAAGGCATGGGGTGTCAGTGTTAAAATTTGTGTAATAGAAATTAGCGCAACGGTGCGCATGCGTAAGTAAATGGTATCGGAGAACGTCAGGAGAGGCCAAGAGAGTTGGTTTAGAGTCAACAGCGTGCCGGGTGACCTAGTGTATAAGTGTTGATTGTATAGAATTAAGTACATACTTTTAATATTTAGAGAGCGTGTGTGTTCAGCATAAGTAATTCCGCCAATCCTAAGGCCAGGCCGGAATAAAAATATCGGCTGAAAAACACGTCTGTTGCTGTGCCTTACGGAATCGGAAGGAGACCGATTTTCCTTTATTGTGCCCAAAGTGGCCTTATTTCAAAATAATATGGATTTTGCAACTTAATAATACTAAATTTATACTAGACATTGGCTGATTTGCAAGTTATTACATTAGTAACATAGCATTGATCTATTTTATGTTAGCTAGTCATTACAATTTAAATTCAAGCAAGTTAAACAATTTAATTAATGTAATTCGAATTAAACTGATATACACAATAAGCATTGCCTATTTTAGGCGCTAACAATAAGTGTGGTACAAAAGCCCAAAAAGAAGCGTAAATAAAATAGAATTATATTAAAATATTACTACAAGTGTTGTTATTTAACAGAAGATCCAGCAAATATAAATTTGTTGTGAACGGACACTGGACAACCGGCTCAGTTACTCCAGCAACCCCCGCTACCCGGTAGGTTCGTTACAGTAGTCGAAGCAAGGATCATTTTAGTGGACTTGTAGACAAGTTCACAAGAGCCTGCAACAAAGCCTTCAAGGTATCATGTCCCCCCTGCAGACCTAGAGGCAAGAAAAAGCCACCATGGTAAAATCCTCAATTAAATGATCTTCGTTGCAAATGTAGATCACAATTTAACTTAGCAACTCGATGCAATTCAGACGAGGTATGGCTGATCTACAAAAAGGACCTTGTCGCTTATAAAAAAGATTTTAGGCGTGCAAAAAGAGCAAAAGAGAAACTTTTGCTCCGATATAGAAAGTAACTCCGAAGCCGCTAGACTTAGGAAGGTACTTTCCAAATCCAACTAATCTATGGGATATCTCAGAAGGGAAGATGGGTCATGGACGGACTCCAGCGAAAAATCCCTGAGTATTCTACTAAACACCCATTTTCCGGGATGTACTATACACAAGCCATCCTATGCTGCTCCTACAGGGGCGATAGAGTCACTAGAATATCTCTTAAGTGATAACAACATAAAGTGGGCGGTAAATAGCTTTAAACCGTAGGAAACTCCCGGTCCTGACAAAATTTTCCCAGCGCAACTTCAATAAGCTGGCCCCATAGCCATATAATGGCTTCAATATATCTTTAAGGAAATTCTCAAAACAGGTCAAATTCTTAATAGTTGGCTGAAATCGGACATAGTATTTACACCTAAGGCAGGGAAGGCCTCTTATACTACCCCCAAGGATTTTAGACCCATCAGTCTAGCATCCTTTCTTCTTAAAACCTTTTAAAGACTCATTGATCTACATATCAGAACCACTTTAAATCAAGAGCTTATATCTGAATCCCAGCATGCTTACCGAACGGGCCGATCCACGGAAACAGCCCTTTATTCGGTAGTGTCCATGATAGAGAAGTCCCTAAACACAAAAGAATATACCCTATTCGTCTTCCTGGACATTGAGGGCGCTTTTAATAATGTTGTCCCTCAGGCAATAACGAGAGCACTCACGGAATTGACAGTTGATGACCAACTGGTGAGGCTGATCAGTCAATTGCTCACATGCAGGACCGTTCAGTCATCTCTGGGTATATTCCTGCAAGAAAACCATAGGCCTAAGGTGGGGCACATCTCCCATAATAGTTCTATGGCTCTATTCAGCGATAATAAGACCCATGCTCCTATATGGAGTTCTAGTGTGGTGGCCAGCTTTGCAAAAGCAAACCACCCTAAGGCAACTCAATAAAATACAACAGGTGGCCGAGTTGTGCATCACAGGTGCGGCTCGTACCACGCCAAATGCCGCCCTGGATGCTATTTTAAGCATTAAACCTTTCAACCTCGCAGGAGAGGAGTCTGCTCTATTGTCGGCAATACGCCTGAGAGATTCAAACATATGGAACAATTGTAGCTTCGGTCACTCCTACATGCTAACGAGGAACATGTCCGTCCCACTTAAAACTGACTACTGTGTACCGGTAGAATTTTCCCGTACACCGTTTAACAATCTCATCCCAGGTAGGGAAGAATGGTCCCTTGGTACTCCCGGACCTATTGATGCCTCCAACTTTCTCAATGACGGATTCAAGTTAAATGATCGGGTTGGAAGTGGGGTCTTTTCGGAGGAATTAAATATAAGACACAGTTTTAGACTTCCGGATCACTGCAGTGTGTTCCAGGCGGAAGTTATTGCAATAAATAGGGAACTAATGTACCTAAAGAACTCGGGTAGCTCTTTGAGAAATGTTAACATATACAGTGATAGCCAAGCGGCCATAAATCAATTAGTTCAATGTCGTCAAATTCGATATCTGTAACAAACTGGCGCATATCTCCGCACGAGATGGCCAAACAGTTCGTTATAAGCCTGATATGGGTACCAAGACATTGGGGTATCGAGGGTAATTGCATAGCTGACGAGCTTGCAAGACAGGGTACTACCAATCTGTCTCCCCTAGATGGAGACGGCGCGAGTATGCCTATGGCCACATGTAAGCTTCATATTAGAAATCGCTTCGATCATAAATTCATGGAAAAGTGGATTAATGTGACTAAATGCCGAGTAGCCAAACAAACTTGGCCTAAAATAAGTAAAAAACGTACAGTGGAACTCTGCTCTCTGAACAGGGAGAGGTGTTCTATGGTTGTACGTGCCATCACGGGACACTGGCTGATCGGCGCTCATGCAGCCCGGCTCCGGGTCCCTTTTAATAATTTCTGCAGGAGCTGGTGGGACGAAGAAGAGGTTGAAACGGTGGAGCATTTCTTCTGCTCATGTCCGGGTCTCTGCAGGCGTAGATTTGAACATTAGGCAGTTCCTTCCTAGATAGTATTGCAAGTCTGTCCGAAATGAGACCCAAAAAGATGGCAGACTTTATTGCTGCATCGGGGTGGTCTACTTTTTGATTTTGTTTTTGGATCTGAGGTTTAACGGGGAAGGAGTGAAAACGAGATCCTACGGTAGCACAACGGGCTGAGACATGGCCTAAGTCTGCCAGGCTGTTAGCCTGACAGCCGTTCTAACCTAACCTAACCTACAATGGATTAGAGCCACGTCCTTCAGTTCCATTCGCAATAATTGATCTGATAAGATTCGCTACTTTACTTGGATTCTGTGGTAGTTTCAAAGGTAATTTTTATTGAGTTGACTGCAGAATTAGAAATGGTCATGTATACGTACCCTACTCTGTCGTACTGCATACTAAATAACAAAATGACTAAGTAACTGGATTGGAGCCATGTTTTTTTGTCCCATTCGTGATTTTTTCATTACTTATCTGGCAGGGGTCGGTAATTGAATGTTGCGGTTCCTGTTCGCAACATCCCGTAGTAACCCTGTACATGGATTCCGTGCTAGCTACAATGGACTAGTGCAGGGCATGCTTTTATATGGCTTCATATTCATTGCTTTTCAAAAAACATAATGTAAGAGCCATAGGCAGCTCTCGGCCATGGTACCTTCTCGATAATGGCATCATCCATTTTATTTCAAAAGTTCTTATTTTTGATATTCTTTTTTAAAATAGCCGTATAGTGACCGTAATTTAATGCTTGTCCATGATGGAAAATAGCATTTGTCATTCTGTACGATGCTGCGCTTATTTGATGAACTTCACATTGAACATTTTTAATAGCGTATTTTTTAATTTTCTCTACCAACTTGGTATTAGCATTATACTTCGCTACAAGCAAGCGGACAATTAAAATTTTTCCCGCGATTATATCGTACGTTTGGTAAATGGAATTTTTGCTCATGCGCTGACTATATGTAGTATCTTCTAATTTTTGAGGTTTCCGCCCATCGTCCAGCAAATCCTGAAATGTTACGGTTTTTTTCGTTGCTAATAGTATTGGCAACGAAAGTATCTTTTGTTTCTGCTTTGTAGTGGAGAAAAATTTGCACTTTTCATATGTTCTTCTATAATATATTTCATGGTCAACAATGTCATTGAAAAGATACACTTTCTCTAATAAATCGTTAATAAATTCTGCTACATCCTGCTGTTCATTTTGCACATATTTTTGTGTCTGATAGCCGTCAACAAACTTTCTTACTTCCAAAATATTGACAGATGATTGTGTATTATCGTCGAATGCAAAACGTAAAGTATGCTGCGATTGTAATCGGCTAATCGACAATGAAAAAGACATTGCATAGTTGCATTTGCATAGCAAGAAACTTTGTCTTTATTGGGTAACCCATTGAAATTATTAGGAACACTAGTATCATCGTTATTAGTATTTCGTGCAATGACGTCTTGAACCTGTAAGATTTCTTTACTAGGTACCCATGGACGATCAAGAACTTTGCCTTTTATTTTTTTTGGGTAATCGCAGGATTCTAGGTCTGGTCTATATTTTTTCCTCAACTTATTGTATTGTATTATTGTGTGCGGATTTGCTTTGATTGATGCTGGGTCAAAATTAATCAATGCCACGTATATTTGACTTTCTGCAAACATTCGATTTCCAGCATATATGAGAGCCTGCTTCAAACTTAATCCCTGCGATTTGTGGACTGTAATGGCTAAGCTCAAGCAAATCGTGAATTGTTCTCTCACAACATAAGCTCCATCCATAAATTCAAATTTGACGCTAACTCTTTCGATCACACATTCTTCTCCTGCTGATGTCAGCATAATAATTTTGTCAATAACGCTCGATTGTTGAATACTTGTCAAAACCGACTTGATTATTCCAATAGATCCGTTTACTAGTCCAATTGAAACTTTGATATTTCGCGTCAACATGATTTTTGCACCTAATTTGACTTCAATAATTCGAGGAAGACCACCAGAGTTGGTGCAGTTATTGTCATTGGTTAACAATTTTTTCAGTATTTTCTTTTTCAGGTATACTGCTTTACAGTAAGTTGGAGTACATCGGATTGGAGACATTTTAACATTTCGGTATTCATGGCGGCACACATTTCTCGTGTCGGAAACAAACAAACTACATCTGAAGGCAACGAAGCGATGATATTGCAGAGCTCATGCATCCTGGCATCTAGGCTGTCACCTTGAAATGAGACCTTTTTTCAGATTTTTCGCGTTTCTAAAGTTTTGATGTCATCGTCGGTAATATCACCCATGCGAATTCTACCCAACAAGTCATGATAGGATGTATTTCCTTTTTGTCTCATGTTGATCCGCAATTCATCATAAGCAGATGGGTTCCACAAATCGCTATTTTTACAAGCTCCAATATGTTTTTTTTGATTTCGTCTTCGGACAATCCTACGTAGGCTGGTTTGTCTTTGACAGGCGGCAATTGCATCAAGTCACCGAATAAAAGAATCGATTTCTTTCCGAACCAACCATCTTCGGTATCGCTTGTGTTGCATATTTCAGCAAGACGTAAGTGAATGAATGTAACATTTGATATCATTGATATTTCATCAATGATGACTAGAGCCACATCTTTCAGTTCTATTCGTAATTTTTTCAATACCTGATCTGATAAAAGTCGGTACTTAAGTGTTGCTGTCCCATGTTCAATTGAAACATTCTGTGAACGGTGAGACCATTGGTAAAAAATGCCGCTATCCCTGTTGGCGCAGTCACCGCAACATATTGATTCAAAGTCATTTTAACCCAATTACGAAGAACGTGGATTAAAAAACTTTTTCCTGAGCCACCTTCAGCACTAACGTATAGTCTCAAAGTTTGTTCCTTTAATAAGGCATCGGAACACATTCTTGATCTGAATTCAGTTGTCCAATAAGTTGCTGAATGTCCATAATTTCGGCTTTTTCTTCCATTGCCTTGAAATCTTTCATAGCTTCGGTAACTTCAACTGGGTTGCATTCCAATGAAGCATCTTGGGATGGTGCATTTTCATTTTCTTCTATTCTCCTTAGCCAATTTTTCGACGTTTTCAATTGCAGATTTTAAGTCACTCAGTTTGTCACGGTACTGCATTGCTTGTTTTAGTTTTTCCATTTCATTGTTAGCCATTGACATATGTATGGTATCCTTCCTTAAGTTCTTCTCTTTTTCTCCACGGTTTGAACAACAGTAATATAGAGTGATAGTACTTTTCCGGCCTACTGTCTGATTGATACTTGAAATGATTAATTAAACATGGTATGTTTCGCTTCTTCAAGTATTTTTTGGTAACAATATCATACCATTTGACAAAATCATAGAGGCAGAAATTATTCAAGTTTTTGGGTCTTTGAGGGTAGTAATCGTCAATTAAATGTGCATAATACAATTCAGTTGCCGCTGGATCCATATTTTCAATTTCTTTTCTGCTTTTTAAACGCTTGCTTGTAATTTCATTGACGTCCAGCCATTTGATAGTTGTTTTAGTATCAGATCCATGTAGAGGTATCTCCAACAATGTATCGCTAACTTCTAAGGCTCCGCATTCCCTGTGACTCAAACTTCTAACACCGACGCTGTGGAGTCGTGAAGCTAAAGATTAGCTTAATTAATACAAGTTGACTTTTCTTCAACAAATTGAATATCCATATTGCCTAGCCACAGTATTGCCTAGAGAACAGGGTTGTTATCATTTATACAAGTTTCCTCTTTTCCTCTCGGGAGATCATACAAGCGGCTATTTGTTTCATGCCTCTTCTTCCGGTAATTGAAGTTGCTATGTCTCTCAATATGAAATTTGAAGTAACCGGCCGTGGAAAGTTGAATCGACACCTTTTAACGGACCCAGTTTTGGTTTTCTTCATTCGCATGCAATAATCATTGTGCTTATGCTTTTGATGCAATATAACGCGTGTGTAAAGATCGTGCGAGTTTTTGGGAGGAATCTTGCAAGTTGCATACTTCAATATGAAATTAGCGACTTCTTCGTTTTCGATTTACCGATCACAAAAGCTGTGGTGTACTTCTTCCTTGGTATTCAGAAATCTACAAGCTGTTACTGGATCGGCCGCAATTATTTCACTTTTTGGTAACTTGTCAAGATGTGGCACGTTAATCTTTCGAATTTGTTCAATCATGTCATTCCATTCATAGTCAGCTGGACTCAGTGTGAGAAACCACGTAGTTGGGCCGTAATGGTCCACCATGCATTGTAAATTGCTTCGTGGAATTCTCCAAAATTGTTCCGTGTTTTGAAGCCTCGCTTAGATTGTGTTCAAATTGATTTCCAATTGGTCTTTCTTCAACATTTCAAGGTAATTTCCAGCCGTGTACTTTGCATATGTATTTGGAACATTCAATTTCGTGTATATGCCACCATTCAAACGACGCATATTGTCATAATGGGCAAGAAAAAATAAATATTGAATATTTCTTCGGAAGGATGAGTTTGTTGACATTAGTCTCAACTTGATGTATTCAAAATTTGACAAGCTATTTGTGAGAAAGAAATCTTGTCCATTCATTTTTTGAATCAGAAATTTTTCTTTTCTACCCTTCAGTTAAGGGTATTTATCGAATATAATGCTTGCGTATCTGAAATATATTACTTAATTTTGACAGTTGATATTGATTGATCTAAAGGAAGAGTAGCAAAAAATACATGGACATGGCTATATCGACTCGACTATTGGTTCTGGTTATTTTTTCCCATGGAATCTTTGATCTGCCACGCCTCCTTCTGCCTGTTACATATGTACATTGCCGAAATCTATAATATCCTTTTAGCTAAAAAAAATGCATGGCAAATGTATATACAAAAAATAACACACTAGCTGCCGCTATTAAAAAAAATGTTTTTCAATCGTGAACGTGACATTAGACTATGATCTAAGGCAAATGAATACTTAAATTTTAATACTAGCTGCTGCTATAAATAACGAAACAAGAACAAATAATACTTTTCGACAGCGAACCTGAAATAAACCCAAGATCTGTGGCAAATGAAAAATTTTGCGTTAATCAATTTTATAATAATCTTCTTGTCACCCTTTCTTCGCTCCTGAATGCGTAACTGCATACTGCTGCACATAAAAATGTCCCTCGATTTATGCAGCATAGAATATTTTTGACATAATTTAACCCTGTCAAAAGCAAGTTTCAAAGATATTTGCCATCATTTTGCAAATATTTCACAACGAAATTCGAACGCGAATTGTACATTTTATGCGTTGACTGCAATTTGTCAAATCTAAAAAAAAGCAAAAAAAAAGACAAACAAAAAATCAATATAAATCAAACCAAAATAAATACCAACATAGAACTAGTACCTATGGTATATGAATATTGTATCCTAGTGTTTGTTTGTTTGTTCGTTCGGTCGTGCACTTTTTTATGTCTGATGACCAACACATTGATTTGTTTTCTATATAAAGCAAAATCGAAATTTGTTGATTTAATGCGTTATGTTCACAAATATCTCGCAAACCATTGGAATTAAAGAGGTGAAAAAACCAGTTTTATAACCATTTCGTTAGCATTTTTATGCCCATTGACGAACGAATTGATGGGAAACATTCTAATTTTAAATGTCAAGCATTTCAAGCGTACGCCGTTGAAACACAGTTGGGCGGCACTGTACCGACCAAGGTGGTCATTTGAGTTTCTCATCTGGTGTTCTTTAAGGGATCTGTAAAACGTATTACTCTTCTTACTACTCATAACATTGGAATTCCTTATGAGCTTCTTAGCTTCACAAGCTGAGAAGTTTACTGAATCTATATAACCTATACAAACATGAAAGAACGTTTGAACTTGGCGTTCCGCTAAAACCGCATTTCAAAACGCATCAAGGTTTACTTAAATCATTTACTGGTTTTTGTGTTAGCTTTTTGACCCTATCAATAGATTCTATAAAAAATCTATTATATCATTTCTCAGGTGAAACATCTACACCTACAGCGCATTGGAAAGTAACGTACGTCACGTTAGTAGTCACGGTCGGATGGTGTGATTCGGGTGCTGTATTGGTCTACTGCTCTGCAGGCTGCTAAGCAGCTGTGACCCGCTTGATTGGGGCAAGTCTCCTGGAACGAACCGTCGAATAGCATCTGCGCTGGACTCAGTGCCGTAGGAATAGTTGCTTTGCAGACTGCACACCTGACTATCATAGACGGCCGTGGGCACCTCACCTGCCAAGTCTGCTGTCTCGCTGCTTTGTTTATGCATACGAACCCTTAGAGCCTGCATGTGGTGGTTACGCCGATGAAGTTTCTTACGTTACCGCCATGCATACTTATGGCATTCCTCTCGAGGCACTTTTTAAAATTTTGTTATATCACGTTCTTCATTGTTTTTCAAAAAATATAAATTTTTGTATCGATTTGAAACAATTCGCCTTTATTGACTATTAACGAAGGACAAAAAGCATTTCTAAAAGGCATCCTACCCAATCAGCAGTTTGGGTTTTGAAGAGGACATGGGACACTTGAGCTATGTCATCGAATCATCCACATTGCGGATACTCTTAAAAGTAAAAAATACTGTTCAGCTGTCTTTTTAAAGGCTCCTATAAAAAATCAAGAAATGGCTGCCTGCACCTTACTAACGAGAATCGTCACGTCAACCTCAAACATTCATGTGAGTCGTCAAAGCTGTATGCAATAAATTCTGTCGAACCTCAGGGAAGCCTACTGGGATGAGTTCTCTAGACAATTTATAATGCTAATAATATCGAGATAGCTAAACTTAGACGCCACAAAGCGATTGTGTAAAGTACCTCAGGCTAACGTAGAAGACACACATTGAATCAAACCAGATTTCTCTTCGAAAACGCTTTTCCTTTGCTGCTTACAATTCTGGTACTTCTCCGTACTGCTTATGATTATAAAGAGTATGCCAAAGTTGTTCAACACTGTTATAGGAAAACAAGCACCTTATTATTTAAAAACTTCCTGATAGAAGTTTTGCGCGACTGTCCATTATAATGTCCGGCCATTATGATTATTAACCGAAAAACCTTTGCCAGAGACATTTGGTCAGGCACAACAATATTCCATTCAAGTTTCCAAAGTTGGAATGTCACCAACCGCGGTGTGAAACTTTGTTGTTGTTTTTTTTGTGTTTTTTTTTAAATTTTTTTATTTGTATGCCTTGCAAAGCTTTAAAAGTTTTTACCATTCCAAAGTGTCCCAGTGTTTCATTGTTTTGCCAGCAGTAAAGTACAAGTAATGAAGAGAAGGAGAGCGTGGCAAAAGAAGTTGTGTAAGAGCAAAAAACGCCAGAAAGAAAAGGAAAAAGTTTGCTTTGGCAATGGCATTAAAGTTTGAAATGTTAAGTAAATATTAAGTAGGCAGAGAGAGCACTTGGCTCGTATCCCGACTGATGAGTTAGTTAGCTGTTGGACAGCTGGATGCTGTTGAAAGTATAAGAAAGTTGACATGCCAAGTTAAGTCCTGATGATGAGTTGATGTCCTTACATACAACTAGCCAAGCGAGGCATAATGCCAATTTGCAACTGCGCTCAAAACACTTCATAACTGACTAACAAGCAGCATAATAATCAAATTTAACGCCACAGCGAAGAGCAGATCTGAGAATTGAGAGCAACCGCTTGCCATGTGCACCATAAATTCAATAAAACAGCAAAACCAACGAAAATAAATTAAAAATTATGCAAGAATGCGAATGCGTTTGTGGGCCACAGCAGAGAGAAAGAGGGAGTTACTACCCAAACCCGGAATCAGAGCCGAAAAAAGGCATGCCAAGGAGCGCCAAGCAGTGTAGCGCATAAGGAGCGGAAGAGCGAAAAAAGGGAGAAATGAAACCACCAGCTTTAACCGATGCCACATATTTACTTTTATCTCAACGCAAGCAGCCAAAGCCAAGCACGCACAAACAAATGGTCGAGCTTCATCGTGACGTAGAGAGGCGTAAAGAGAGAGAGAGAGAGAGAGAGAGAGAGAGAGAGAGAGTGGAGGAGAGAGGGTGTGTGTGATGCGGGTAAAGGGGTAAGAGAAGAGACTGAGCTGCCTGGCGAGACAATAAATGTGCATGCCGGGCACTGACAACAGCAGCGACAATGACAATGTCGACAATGAGTATGAGGATGTGAACGCTGACGATACGAAAGGAGAGACAAGGCTGAGGATGAGCGACGATGCTCTCAAATTGTCGGTCGTTTAAATACATTTAAATAAATGCAGAACGTGGCGAGATAAGAAGCGGCACCAATGCCGTGTGTCTCGCTCCGTCTCTCTCTCTCTCTCTCTCTCTCTCTATCTCTCTCTATCTCTCTCTTGCGAGTTCTATGCGTCAGCTGGCGTAAGTGAATTCTTCATTCATTTTCACTGCTCACTCACACAAAGACACATGCGCAACGAAATTGCATTCTATCGTCATGTCGAATCTCATGTGTGTGTGTGTGTGTGTGTGTGTGTGTGTACATTTGATGTGAGTATGTGTGGGTGCGGTTAAGGAATGGCCGCAAAACCATTTAAAACACAGCACAGCAGCAGTGCAGCGTACAACAGTGCGTATGAGCGATAAACAAATATATATCCAACACTTGGCGGCATACATTTTAAAATAATGAAATATAGCTACATGTGTTGTCCATAAGCTTACGCACTCTATATACTCTACAAATCTAATTAGCTAAAGAAAAGCATTCAGCTTCAAAAGCTGATAAAATATACCAACAAGCTATAGTTTAAAGTGCTCTTATTGAAATGAAAATCTCAACGGAAACGCTGCTTTCTGACTTATTTTCATATTGAAAAACACGTTAAATACAAGTTTTAGCTGCCTTGCAGTAGCAAGATTATAGAACTTGCTGCTGAGTTGAAATACGGTCGAAAGAGTTTTCTGGCAGAATACAAAAGTATGATAATCTGGGTATCGATTCAATAGTTATATTAACTGGTTCAATCTACGATTAAACTCAATCTTTGTTACTTTGTTGAATTTGACGATGGATATTTTAAAGCTGATATTAAACGGTGGCTCTGAAGCATGCGTGATCACATAGTCTGACGACGAAGCAGCAGACCTGTTCTCCATTGGAAGGACTTATTGGAGAGTGCACTAAGCAAGGCAAGTTTGGTATCACCGAGTGGAGAAAGCAATGTCGCCTGGAGGAGTGCTCTACATCAGGCCATAACTCGGTAAGGGGTTATTATGGTACTAGTTATTGGTTATGGGTTAAGGTTGAAAAACTATGGGTTAGTGATTGTTCGATTCTGGTGGTGACTGGTTACTGGTTTTAGGAAAAAAACAAAAGGGATAATGTGACGCTCACTGTGCCGAAACTATTGATGCTCGAGATATTCAGCCGATTTTCAATGCTCAAGCAATCTTTCGATGTGCCAGAAATATTTTTAAAAAGAGTTGAAGTGAATACTAGGACGAAAGAATATGAAGGTTGCAGCAAAATCTTTAATCCTAACCAACAGTCTAGCGTAACTCCTCTTAAGCGCCAAACTCTTCCTAAAACCCCGGAATACTTCGTACTGTATAGGGTATGATAAGGCTATTGCTACTACGATATGCTCAGATTCTTGTGGGTAGAACGTTACTCCATTGCTGAAGAAACGAAGATGAAATTTAATTACACACATGTATAAGTAAGTACATGCATATGCATGCATCGCAGTGTGTATATGTATGAGTGCACGAGGGTCAAGCAAGGTTGGCCATTACTTTTTTGCGACTCTTTTCGTGACAACGTCGAGGCCAACGTGATTCTTTCTGCGCGCTGTGGTAGTCCTTCCCGTGATTAAATTTTCATTTTAATGCACGATTGAAGGAGCATTCGGCGAAATTAATTGAAAACTGAAAGCGGCCAGTGCTAATATTTGGTTTGCAGTCTTTCGAGTTGCCACCGTAGCATGCCACAATATGCAGCAGAATGGCAACTTTAAATGCAGTATGAAATTTTTATCGATAAGTGGATATGTCAACTAAACAAACTTGATTACATAAGCTTTGATTTGTTAAACTGCTTATTGCTTATTTCTCAAGCAATACTTTTGTTATATTTGGCAATAAATTGACTCTAGTTGACGTGGCTTTCGCACATACCAATTTACCGAGTCATTTTTGGTTACAATATTTGCAGGCTATCAACATTTGGCAAGTCTAGACTGTTGACTCTTTGAGTCACTTTCCCTCAGACGCTCCGACACTGAACAGCTCGACTTTCGTTGACCTTTGCTTTAAGCTCTTAGCTTTTAGTTTAGGCCAGCCAGAGAGCAAAGCTATTAAGCAGCATGACGCTGGCATATTTCAAATATTTTATGCCTTGAAAGATTAAATGCCAGCTCAAAATACAAAGAAAAAGCAAAAGGAGTAAAATCAATAAAAGTCAATGGCAATTTTGTCTTTAAACTTGACGCTTTGCCTCTGTCTCATACGAACAGTTTGAACTGGCAACTATTTCCTGTTCTAACATGTTGCTGCCTGTCAGCTTATGGCCATCTTTTCATCGATCTATCAGTAAAATCTGTCTATCTATCTTTCTGTCTGCCTATCAATGTGTTTCAGTTTCATCAACACATCGCTGTCAATTATTGCTGACATTGTTGTAGACCAGCTGGACAGGCAATTGGCCTAAGTTGTGCAATACTCAATGATAAACTTGAAATCAACTTGGAAAGATGAATGAATGCATATGAAACTAAAACAGCTGTTGTTGAAGTGACATTTATACAACACACACGTGTCTACGTTAATGCCCTTGGCAATCATCATATAAGTCTTAAAACAACGTAATTCGGGGCAATATAAAGAAATTATTGAAAGGTTCAAAGGTGGTTTTAATCAATGAAAATGTAAATATCACTAAGATCGGTAGCTCCTAGGTGTGACACAAAGCGAGCGACTAAGCAGTACTGCAGCTCTTAACTATATAATTACGCAAACTTTTGCAGTTGTGGCTGAAGCGTCTGATCTGGTCGAGCCTTATGCCATTGGAAATGTATTAATGCGTAGATTAACCTTTTCATCACCGATTTTTTGATTTGACTATTGGTTTGGAAGTTATGCGGGTTGGAGTGAAAAGGACCCTAATAGTTCTATTAAACTTAAAATTTCATTTTGAAAGTGGAATTTGTAAAGAAAGGCATATCAGCAGCTTTGTGATTCTTGTTTGGCTGTTGTTGTTTTTCAGTTGTTCAGTTTTTGTTATCCTTATTTTGTATTGGGCATAACCTATGATGTATGTGTTCCGACGCATACGGCTGATCTCACGCGACTCCCGACTATCTCCTTATTCGTGCTATAGAGCTCTCATGCATCTGTAACAACAAAAAACCTAAGTTGGCAGGACTTGTAGATTGTTATACCCTATACACAAAGTGTAAAAGGGTATTGTTTGGTTATGCGGACCAGCAGCCAAATGTTAACTAACATAGCTCCCACTCACCACCCTACAATACTTTATGTTAGCCGCCAGCTAAGCGGGATTGTCGCCTAGCTGCGCTGTAATTGTACAGTACAATTTGTACTCACTCGCCTTTTATATTACCTAGCCGTTGGACGCAACTAACTGATCACGCATAATACAATACCAACCAACATACAAAATACAACACAAACAACCATACAAAACTCAACACAACTGCAACACAAATACAACATAAACTAATTTAATAAAGTCATAAGCTTAACATTATACTAAGTGTTATAATTTGTTCTTTTTTTTTACGGCTAATAAAAAATATTGTTAGCTCAATAGGTATTATAGATATGTGCAATGTATGTAACAGGCAGAAGGAGGCGTGGCAGACTATATGTTCCATTGGCAAATGACATGTCCTTCTGTCCGTCTATCCGTATGCTGTGGACCTCGAAAATTGGTTATTTCTTGATACCCATAAGAGAAAAGTTTAACCGAATGGGTATAGTATGACGTCAATGAAATTGAAGCTAACTTCGTCATACATTAGCTGCAAAGAAAAACTTGATATGTTCTGAGTTTGTCATAAATCACATAAACAGGAACTCAAAAGTCAAACCATTGGATTACATTCCCGTCGGATAAGAATCTTTAAAATTTCGTAATACCTTGCACTAACTCATATGTAACTAGCGTGACAATGTGCATAGTTAGTACTAGTTTTTATTAAATAGTAAAACTTTCTTGCCGTTAGTATGGAGACTCCTTTCTTTAATACCTCTCTGAAAGTTGAAGCTTGCTTATTGCATTTTTCTCTTTTTTCGTTTAATACTTTTACTAATTATTTTTTAAGTACCTTTAGTTGCACTTTTGTTTAGTTGCTGTTGTTCGCTTTGTTGCTGTACAGCACTTTGTGAGTATTAAAAAGTTGTCAAAGGAGAGTTCGAGCGAGAGAGAAAAACCGAGCAGCGCTTGATTGCTTTCTCAGGCCGAAGCCTTTTAGCGTAGCACTCGGCGTATACGCAATGCAGTACATAATGCCAACCCATCAAAACTGTTCAGGTTGCAGTTGCTAGCAACAGGACTTTTATAAGCCACCAAGTGCCTACGAGCTACCTTTAGTTGTGCCCACTTTTTGATTAAGGCATAAACACAGCCAGCAATTAAGCGCAAAGTGACCGGGATTGACATGCAACTAAATGTTGCACAGCAACCAGTAGCTAGTAGTGTAAAGGGACACTCGCAAAAACAAACAATTGTAAGCTCAAATTGTTGCACAAAAAAATGGAAGAGTGTTGCAAGCACACATATACACTAATGCACACTAACACACCCAAGAGCATTACGATAGCATTTGTTTGCACAGCTGCAGTGAGGCAACAGCGGCACAGCAGCACTCAATGTGAGCCGACAGTAGAGTTACATTTACAGCAGGTGTGTTGTCTTCGATTTTTGCACACGCATTTATACTGCCACATTTTAGCACCCACACACACACATACACACACACACACACACACACACACATACACACAAACAAATACAAATACAAACAAAGAAGCAATAAGGTACGTTGAAATTGTCGCCTTAACTTAGTTTATTATAATGCCACTTGAATGAGTTTTCCACCTTCCACACTCATCCACACACACACACACACACACACACACACACACACACACACACACACACACACACACACACACACACACACACACACACACACACTAACTCGTTTGCCAGCTTGTTTGCTAGGCAACCAAAGCCTTTCGACGCCATTTGTAAAACAGTAGATACTGCACAAAAGAGAAACATAGTTGAAGAACAGGTTTTTTTTTGGAAAAAGCTAAATCAACAAAACTTTAATCGTGTTTTGGGCTACTTCATAATTTAGAGAAAGTTTTGAACATTGCATTTATGTACATGAAAAACATGTGATGCAACCGCCACTCTGTTTTTTGATGTAGATGAATCAATCAGCTCAACAGGCTTTACCCATAAGGTGCAGCTAAAGATATTTCTTGTAAAGAAAAAACTCTTCTGGGCAAAAAACTTGTAACGAAATCGTTAGTACTCGTATGTATCATAAAACATATGATGACTTTCGTGTTTTTCAATTTCTTATTCGTATCCATAGTGCTATCTCCAAAAAAGGAGTCGTACAACAACGTAAGTTGTTTCACTTTGTACACTGGACAGCTGTCTGATGCATTTGAAATGCAACAATGAGTGGGATGATGGAGGGTGCAAACGAGAGACTTGGCACCCAATTGAACACGTTTGATAAGCAAAGCCTTTTGGACAACGGTAATGAAATCTGTTTCCTGGCAAACAACATTGGTGCCTCTTGACAAATAGGACATTCCCTGGAACCCAATGGGGAGGATAAACACCAAAAAGACAAAAATTATCCACAACAGCAGGTTGTCTTGAGGCGGCCGACCATAGAGGTGGTAACGCAGTTCAACTAGCTGGGTACGGACCTGGATGTCAAAAACAGGCTGCTGATGCATTCGTTATACTTTTCCCAGTGTATAAATATAGCAAAATATCATTTCTTACTAAGTTAAAACTTTTCCCTATGTTAAATCTGTACTGCTTTACGCAGGGGAGTGGAAATGCTGAAGGCTAAGTGTCATTTTCGAAGTAATGTGCTACGTAGAATCCTAGTCCGGAGTCAGAATTGTCCTATCACGTCAGGATTTTGAGATATTTGAGGTTACAACGGCGAATTTTCCTGCTTTTGAGGTTATTTACAGGGCCTTTTTGTGGTCTGTCTCTCCAGTAACATCATTTAGTACCACTCTTACCCTTTAATTTAAGAGTTCAAGAGATCAGTTACGATTTTTTTTTCGCAAAATTATGGCTATTCGATATATATCCCTTCAACGTCATTAGCATTAAGCCTTTGAGACAATAGTTGTTTTGTTGTTGGAAGGCTGAGGGTCATGTCCGAAGTAATTTGCTGTGTTGAACCCGATCCGGGGTTAGAATTGGCATGATTTTGAGATATTTGATGTTATGTAAATTATTGTTGAACTGTGTTTTCTACGTTTCTTTTTATAGATGCATTGTCGACGTCAAGCAATGGAACTCTCAAGAGTTGGTAGCCAAGCACTTCTGTTCTGACAAAAGCAGAATTTCAAAATGTGCGATCGTAGACCCAGGTTAGCCAGAGAGATAAATAGTTCTGGTTCTCGCTCTAAGCGAAACTCCAGAAGGAGTTAAAATGTTGCTGCTAACAAACGGAATAGAAGAAGATGTCAATCCTTTATTCCTTTTCCACTTTCCCGTCCACTGCTTCTGCCTCTTCCCCTTAGGCATTCTTTCAATAAAGCTTTCTCTTTCATTTTTTTAAACTAAAACTAAAAAAATACTACACAATTTAGTTTTTGTAAATGCCACACTTTTGCTTAGTACTATTCTCATACAATGATGATCACTGTAGCCGGCAAGGAAGAACTTGTATGCACTACAAGGTGGATATATCCTTTTATTCATGCTCTCAGACATTTTCCTGTTGAAGAAATGCAACGAAATAATATGTTGTAAAGAAAAGTGTAGAAAAACATCGAGCAATGAGCAGGAGCGAGCGAGAGCGAGAGAGACCAGTGAGCAGTCAAGTTAGTGCAGTTATCGCTCAGCTGTCTGATAGCAACGTAAACAGAACGCGACACGTCAGGCTCTTACATATGAACTGAATTACGTATACGTAACGTAAAGGTGTACTACTATGCGTATACTTATTTGCATTCGCATTTGCTTTCACATTTGTAGTTGTATTTGTACTTGTATCCGAACAATGAGGGCGCAACATATGCAATTCGCCATTTATTCAATTTAAGTGTTCTCACTTTTGTGCAATATGAACTGGTAACAAAATGAAGGCAATTCATGAGCTCAATAGATACAATAAAGAGGCGAGTGAAATGTATATTAAGTGTGAAAAAAGAAGGAGATGCGCGTTGAGCTCAAAAATGAATTTAAATGCAATTAAATAAAAGTGCTATATAATCAATAATGTTAAGTCTAAAACAAATATACATTTATAATGGCGCTTATTAATATGCAGTTTTTTATGCAACGTCAATACAAATATTACACGATTAACATATATATCCTTGCACAATTATTTATGATATTTAATAAACAAAAAACCGAATGTTTTAATTCTCGATAAAGAAAAGCGTTGAAGCGCATGCCGCTGTGCTGCATTGATTAAATTAATCATATTGTTGCTATTTGACTTTGCATAAATGTTGCAAAAAAAAAAAGAGGCAAATTAACCCAAAAAGCGTAGTACAAACTCATGCAGCTGCAGGCAATGGGAAATAAACATATTAAACGCACCATTAATGCAATAAAAATATAAATAAAAATTCATTATAATTTAATATGAATAATTTATTTAATTTGGCTTAATGTTATGGCAATTTTTAATGATCGCGCTGCAGCATACACTTGCACACAATGAGTTCTTCCAATATACTCTACTAGAAAGAAAAACTAAACTGTATAAAATCAACAAATGCTGACAGATGTTTAAGCAACTTTTGCTGCCATTATGTTTCATTTTGGAACTTATCGAAGTCTTTGTTCAGCGTTAACGCTTTGCTTACTTTCTTAATTAAGAATTTCATTTTTGCTTATGACTTGCTGCAAACAATGGCAACTCTAGCATGATTCCAAGTAAAACATGCTGCAACTATGCGTATACGCAATATGCAAATTTATTTCTAATTGGCAAATGGCGCTTCCAAGAAAATGAAGCAAAGAAAGCGCCAAAGCAAAAATGCGCTCTTTAAGTAACTTTAAATTACTTTTACTGTCTGTCCATAGTGTTTTCTAAAAACGAGCTCTATTCATTTGACATTGCAACTTTGACTTAGTCGGAAATGCAATAGAAGCTCATGCTGAATGCTAAATTAATAATTCTGCTGCGCATTCTACAAAGTAAGAGCAGCTAATTGTAGAGCGAAAAGTGCATGCACTTACAAATCAAGAGCGAGAGCGAGACAACAAATAGCTGGCGAAAGCAAGCGTAAAACTCAACTCATCTTCAAATATAATTAACTTTCTAAAAGTAAGCGAAAAGCAAGCCAATATCAAATGGAAGGACAACAGCTGTTAATGAGGGGAGTTCTTAACAAGTTTGGCATCAACTTTTGAGCCAATCCCGGCCAAGTGGTGCTTGCCCAAGTGCAGTGGCACAATGGTTTGGCAGCTCAAGTCATCAAGTGCAAGTAATTTATGTTGCTGGCAGTGACTTTTGTTAAGTTAATATTTGTAAAGTTTATGTGAAGTGGCAACGTTTGAGGTTATGTTATTGCCATTGTCTATAACACAGACGTCGTGTACATTGTCTTGGCCAAGTAATGGCTATTGATCGATCGTAAAGTTGGCCAGCTTATTGGCTAAACTCGAAGAAAAACAAATAGAATAACAACTAAAATAACAACAGAAACAGACGAATAGTCACCATGTCTGTTGTTAGCCGACACGGCGGAAACGGAAGTTACAAAGCAAGCCAACTAAGAAACACGAGAAACCAAGCAAGCCTCACAAGCAGAACTCAGGCAAATGTCGAGCATTTTTATGGTCTGACACACACAGTTCTACATTCTACAAAGTTCATACAATAGTTCAGCTCGTGGTTTATGATTTCGCTAAGTCTTTAAGAATGACTCAAATTATTTTTTAAATTATAAACGCAATAATATAAAGTCGTTTCTTCTTCTTCTTAAATGGCCATAGCAACCCGTTATCGGGTTACGGCCTGATGTAAATACATTCTTTCATTGGAATTGTGGTTTTACGTGGTGGGTCCCAAACCCTACGCACAACCCTTTTAATGCCTACTGATCTTGAAAGAACTCAGTGTCATGGTTAGTCGCCTCATACGACAAGCCTTGACCTGCTGAGGTGATTTTCTCTAACCCGCTCACCACACGGTGGATATAAAGTCGTTTATTTTGTAATTTAATGCGTTACTAGCAGTGCGACGCTTTCCGATGCTATGATTCTAAGATACTATGATACTATGATACTAAGATACTAAGATACTAAGCTACGAAGATACTAAGATACTAAGATACTAAGATACTAAGATACTAAGATACTAAGATACTAAGATACTAAGATACTAAGATACTAAGATACTAAGATACTAAGATACTAAGATAGTAAGATACTAAGATACTAAGCGCTTCAAATGCAGCTTTATAATCGTTAATAAGATGGTGTGGTTTGGTGTGGACTTCATGGCTCTTTTGCTCAAGTCTGTTTTTTATATGGTTCCGATATTTGCAAACATCGCAGTGTGCTCATCACCATATCCTGGGAATGTACTTATGTCTTACATTTTGTTTATCATGTGGCCACAAAGGCGAGGCGCGAAACATGCCAACGACTCGCCAAGAACGAAGACCCAAGAACAAAACTGGCCACTTAATTTGTGGGCCATCAAACCCGCCATTAGAGCGCTCTCAATTTACAGTCGGCACAGTTAAGTGGTGTGGACTGCTTTCAGAGCTCCGGAACACTGAATCGGCAATTAAGTCATTTGGTTTGGTTTTTGCCTCTCTGCGTTGAGCAATTTCTAGTGACTGCCAAGCACTTTGCTGAGACATTTTTGATATCAGACATTACATCTACTTATAATATCAACTTACAATGCCGCTCTGGCGCTGTCTTTGTCTTCAGACTGCCTCGGTATTGGATTTCGCATCTCTTTGCTCGGCATTTGCTGCAATCAAGTTTGACATTTAAATGGATTTGTATACACTGTACATTATGTGCATTCCAGCATTTTTAAATTTCTGAAATTTCGTTGTAGCTGCTATTGTGTAGTTTACTTTTATTTCTATCGTTATTTTACCATTGTGCTATTTCAATTATTTGGTAAATACTAATATTAATTTTTTTTCTAGTTATCGTGGCTAGAAATGTAGGACAAATGCATATAAAACACAAAGAGCCACAAAGCTGTAAGAAATTCTTGAAAATTTGTAAATAATATGCAAATTGGCATGCAACATAAAGTGTGCAAACGACAACTTTGTATCACAATTAACTGAATTCCTAAAGCACTTTGTTGTACACACATTGTTTTTGGTTTCCTTACATTGGCTAAAATGAATGCATTCAAAAGTTGGCCCAAGCTTAAGCTAACATCTGTGGCGTCAGTCGACCAGAACTGGTCGAATCGTTCGTTGTTGTTTTGAAATCTTGCTTCTGTTTTCGAGAAATGGGATCGACTGTTTATTTGCTTTTAAAATCATTTGTTGTATACACCTTGGGAAACAGCTACGAAATAAACCTCTTCTGATAAGAAGAAAAATATTTTATTAAATCTGCTTGTATCAATGCATTATTTTGCCTAATCGCCCAGTTATTACATTCAAAACAAAAAATCGAGATGGCAATGAAGCCATACAGTTGTCAGATGGCTTTGAAGAATTCATGGAGAGCATATAAGTTGTAGTCCTAAATTTTTGTAGGATTTAAAAAAAAAAAACAAAAAAATAGCAACATTGACGGTTGCAATTGAAGGTAAATATCGAATAGCCATACATTGACTTATACGTCACTCATCTCTCGGAATGTTTCTCAAATTAAAGAAGTCTTTTTCCAAAAAATAAAATCCCTATTTCAAAAATACTTTACGATTTCGCACGACTGTTCTTTCAATTCATGAATCAAGTGAAGTGAAGCTTTGCCAAAGACGGATTTTCAACATGATTTCCTAAAAATTACTAAATCTTTCGCGTCATTGACGACAAAAACAAATGAATGATTTTTGCCAAATTAACTCTTCATCGAAACGATGAAGTTTCAGAAGAAGCACTTCAAGCAACTAGTTTATTTAGTTGGTTTTTCAATTTTCATTTTCTATGAAAAAGTATCCTTCTTTGTAGAAAAATCAATCGTCTAGTTTATCCCTATTTTACTTATGTTCTTTTATTTCTCATTAGTTTTCTGCGTTTTATGAGAAATGTTGCTAAGTTGACTTTATTTTTTAAGTTAATCGACAAGATCCCTGCGGAGTTCTTTCTTACCAAATCCGTATTAAAACTTCATTTGCGAAAATCAAATAGTCGCTTTTATTCGAAAAGCATTCTGAAATTTTTTATCGGCAAAATGATTTAAAAAGCAAATTCATATTTGGCTCCCTTGTCGCAATCTACTGTGGAACAAGAGTAGGATCGACCGCATTTAAGAACGACCTGATAGTCATCGACCCTATTGCCAGCGCTCAAGAATCTCACCAACTGGAAATTCCATTGGCGCCATTCTAAAACCCAGAGATAATATGTACCAGGAACAACCTTAGAGATGATGCATCCTATGAAAACGTAAATAATCGGGAATACAAGTGTTTTGTAGTCTGAAGTTTGTGCCATAGTGCGATGTGCAGATATAATCCTGGACAGGAATTAATGGAATAGGGAAATAACGAGACACACAGATAGTCAGCCAGCTATGAAGGCTTTTACAGGAACTGAAATAAACTCTGAGCTGATTCGCGGAACGCTATACAAATTTGACCTTTTGGGACGGGGAAACTCTTGCTTTGATGGGATTTCCCAGCATGAATTTGCGAACAAACTTGAAAAAAACGTTTCTACTAATCATTTGACAGAGCCAGGGACAATCTGTCACATTTTAAAATACTCTTTTGAGGGAAACAACGGCCTGGATCTGTTCTTCTGCTCAAAAAAAACTCGCTGATGAGGACGAGCTTCGGTACAACTTTAGAACGTTAATTAATTAACTGAACACTGTAGACTGAAAGGACACTTAAGAAACAGGGCACCACCGTCCAGTATCTTTAGGTTTTGCGAATTTGAGGAACGAACTTTGTTCATCACACATTTCTAGATTGTCGTAAACCGTACATTTTTTTTTTTGTCAGATACACAGAAAAGAATTCTGGCATCGGTTTCTCATTTGAATGTGGAATTGTTTGTTGACTCGAATGAGCTTGTGGATATGACCATGTTTTACAATTATTCCTAATAACGAGTAGTACGAGTTTTTCTGACTTCGCAACTCTCAAAATCTCGCATTTTTATACCCTGTACACATAGTGCACAAGGGTATTATAGATTTGAGCAATGTATGCAACAGACAGAAGGAGGCGTGGCACAGCAAAAGTTCCATGGGCAAAAAGTCGTTGACTCGAGTATCGATTGGGCCGTGTCCATCTGCCCGTATGACGGGATAGATCTCCGAGACCCTAAGAGCTAGAGACAGAAAATTTTACCAAAAGATGCGCGTAATCCTATCTAGGATAAAGTGAATCGAATTGTGTTGATATATGCCCCCGTTCCCCCCAAAAGACTTCCGCAGTTTACAACCGTTTCGTTAAATCTATCAATCTATTCCTCAGAGATGTGCGTCGTGTTTGTGTGTGAGCTAGTGTTACAAAATTTGGTGTGGCGGCTCGTGTGACCTCAATCGTTAAAACTGTATCCACCTTTTTTCAATAGACTACAGTCTGTAAAGATACACTTTCATCGGAAACAAGATAGCGATACTTAGTTCGTTTTCTTTAGCGGAGGACCCCTAATGTTCTAAGTCGGTAGGTAAGTAACATCGATTTTAATGCTTCTGAAATTTTTGCCGCTGCTGTTCTGTTTTCACTGTACTCGCACTTAAGCTTGGTTTTTCTTTAATGGCAAGACTTAACTTTCAGCGATTAATAATAATAAGTCGTTTCCTTGCCATTTATTATGCTTTTTTAGTGTAAGACCCTAATGCCCATTATTTCATTACGAAGTTTGAAATAAAACACATTATAAAGCGAGAGAAATTTCAATTGCAATACAATAACACATTCAAATACAACCACAAAAACATCGAAAGCAGAAGAAATGGAAACTTTTAAGCCTGCATTTTGTAGCAAACAGTGAAACTTGAGGCTCAAGTGGAGTAAAGCTCTTATCAGAAATAAAGTAAAGCAAAAAGTTTTAAGCGTCTTTGCACGCATACAATTTCTCAAGAGCTCACAAAATACAATTGCACAATAAAACACGTAGATAGCGGGCGAGAGCGAGACGACGCTATTGGAAGCGGGAAAGAGAGCGAGCTATGATATGCAGTCAGCTGCACATTTGTGCAACACGAATGTAAAAAGCTTAAGCAAAAGGATTTTGAGAGCAGAAACGACGACAACTGCAAAGGTTTTCCTCTTTTTGTCTTTTATTTTTGTTGTACGCAGCTCACTAAAAGCGGAAGGCATCAGCGTTATGCCTGGCTGCGCCTCTCTCCGCTCACCATCCTCATAGGCGGTGTGGCAGCTGCACACTTAAATATGCCGACTCACGTCTCAAGACTCACGACTCAGAGCGTAACTGAAACTGCGCTACAACTAAACTGCAACGGTAAATGGCCGCCATTGCTGTTTTCATTGCCAAAAATTCAATTCGAATTAAAATACGGGAAGAAAAGACGCAAGTTGCCATTTATGTTTCGGCAACAGAGGACAAGAGCACAGATGTTTCATTGAAAAAGGATCTATTGTTTTTAAAGATATTTGACACAAAAATCAATACAATGTTGCATACGCCTGCTTTTGTCCCTCCGAAAGAGGTACCTCAAAAACAAGTATTTTGAACGCATTGATCGCTTCCTCAGGTGTCAAAAACATAGTTTCTTAATATGCGGGAAAAAAAGGTTGTTCAGAAGTTCTCTTGTATCAGCAAATAAGAGAGAGCTTCCAAGGATGATCTGTTCTGTACTGTTTTGTTTTATGTTACAAAATTCAACGACATTGACACAAGAATACTGGAGTTGTGGGCACAAAAGTAATTTTTGGCCCCACTTCCCAATAGGAAAACTTGTCAATTGGAACTTCCCAATAGGAAAATACCTACAGTATTAAACTTGTAAGAAGAAATTACTTTCGTTCCCATTTTACCGTATGCTGGATTTTGCGCTTAGGGAATTCTATTGTCGGGCACCGTCCCGACTGTCTGCTTCAAATTTTTTGGTTTTGTCTGCATTTGAACAGGAAGGGTCTGCTCTCTTAGATTCTAACCATAGGTGACACAGTTCTTCTTAAGTGGCAATATCGTACCAGTTCCGGATTATGGTCGGATTTAGAGCACACTTCCTAATGGCTCTGTTTCGCATGCGACCTCTCCAGTCGGTGATAACAAAGGCAGTTAGTGCCTTGTTTACTTGGTGCTTCTTCAACATTAGCATTGGAGAGCTTCCTCAGCAGTAGCTCAGGAACGCACAGCCTAACCCAGCCAGCAGAGTCGCTGGATGTTTAATGGCCTTCCTATATCACTGTCATCGTTGAGCTCATAGAATCCGTTGGTCCACCGTTATTAAACTCATTTGCCTACTGAGACTATTTGGCGTAGTTTGAATGGGTGCCCAATCAGCTTAAATCGAGTTGCTTTGGCCTAGTATAGCTGAAATATAATTACGAAATTCATTATATGAGCATTTTTCTTGACTTCTGAAACGGTATTCAAAAGTTTTAGCTAAGAAAAGAAGTAAAGAGATTTACAGCTCAAAAGTGAGTAATGGTAGAATTTCGAGAAAGCATTCTTTCCGGCAACAAACAGCCATGACAATCAGTGCGACTAATTCGGCGATATAGAGCATCAAAAAACGAATGAACGAGTACGAATGTTTTTCGAAAGTCTACGAAAGTGGAGCGCGAGGGTATAGAGCGCAGATACAATGAAATTTAAATGCAATTTATTAACTCTTTAGGTTTGGCATTGATGGTTACGGCAAGCGAACGGACGGACGGACAGTCGAATAGCGCCACTTGGAATTGGCAATTAAAATGGTACGGCGCAAGGTATGGCGGAAACGGAAGTGCGCGCTTCGTTGCCGTCAATGCTATACACGTTAAATATACATACTATATAGAGAAGTGACTGGCTAGACAACGAAAATCACGTTGCGTGAACGGGATTGTGCCCATAAAATTTAACAATTTTGTTGTCGATGTTCTGGCTTTCCATAAAATGACTTTGTAGCATGCAAATAACATATGCTTGACCTTATTTTTTTATGGAAAAACTATAAAGCACGCACCAAGAGATAAATTTTAATTTTACACACTAAACTAGGAACTGGGCAAAGTCATATGCATAATTTACACACACACACACACACACACACACACACACACACACACACACACACACACAAACTCGAAGTGAAGCAAAGACAAAGCGAAGCCAAAGGCAAACCCAAAGCCATAAAAATGTGAATGGCAAATAAATTGCAAGTGAAATACTTGTAAATGAAAACAAATGTATGTAACACATATAATACTTACTGTATAGTACATACATATATCCGGATACTATAGTTTTATACGATATACGATAGATGTTCAGTGCAAAGGCACAAACAATAACTGCAAAAGGGACACTGCGACTGCTTAAATTCAATATGGCGTATACGCCCTGTATGCTATATAGCCGCAATAAATATAACACATATGTATATATGTATGTACATATATACACAAAGTGCCAAGGACATTTGTGAAAAGCATTTTTGGCTTTCACTTTAGCCTTAGCTTTTGGCTAAAATGCGCCATAAATTTAGTAAACAACAGCGTGTTGTATAATCCCATAAAAGGTGGATTGGGAGCGGTGTTCAATACTGCACGATACTATCGAAAAATGAGCTGAAAACACAAATTGAAACGAAAATTTATTCAATTTGGTAACTGCAGTTTCTGGCTCTCGATTTTTAATTGATATGCGGCATGGCTAAGCAATTTCTGCAGGCTAAACAAATTTATTGGGCATAAATTCATTTGTTTATAATTTATGCAAAAATAAACTGAAATTAAATTAATACCATTATTATTATTGTTGCTATTGTGGTTAGCAGAGCGAAGAGCTGATATTCCAATTCCGGCATTAAACAAAAAAAAATATTAACATAATTGTTGTAAATTGTTATTGTGGGGCAAGGCTTGTTTTACATTAGATTTTTAATGGACAACCACCACATTCTATACACAAGTATAATTATGTTTGCATTTGATTATCAGCTTTTAGTCTAACTCAGTATGCATAACAATTTATTATTCTAAATAATAAACTAAAGAAAACTCCAATTTGGCCAGTAAAATATGCACTTACGTTATTGATAGACAGCATTTAGATAAATTAACATTTAACTATAAAAGTAAAACAAAAACGATAGTAGATTAAAATATGCACTTAACTCATTGATAGAATATCGTTGGTATATTATTCAATTAAAACTTTGCTGCCACTTATACTACTATACACTCAGTGCTGGATTTAGCAAAAAGGTGTTTAAGGCCGCCGTCTAGTGGCTTCTCCTTTGCAGAAATGCTTGACTTAGACTTGGCTAACGATATAATAAAAGATCGCACAAGTTATGGGTACCATCTCAGGCAAACTAACTATATAGTTTAGCCACGCACCAGCAGTCCACAATTTTCTATAAGGCTGTTTTCTATGACATAGTCCCATAGCGAGACTTACCTAAGCATGTAGTTGTCTCGCTCACACCCGTACCTAAAGCGCATTGATGGAGCGCGGTCAAGGCCGCATAGTGTGAGGTGCAGGCAAACCAAATGTGTGGCTAATAACGGGTGTTTCTTTTAGAGTTGCAAAAGTTTTAATCGTAATAAAACAAAGGAATATATTTTTAATACCAATGAAACGGATATTGGATAGTAAATTTTATGACATTAATGTTTAAATATGATTTCGGCAATGTGGCCGCCAAGGCTGGCGGGTATTTTGCGACCGTATTTCGGTCGCTCTTCGAATGTGGATTTCCAGGTGTTCAATTGTCTCTGGTTTATCTACTTAGACTTTACACACGATCTTGGTGGCCAATTAATTGAACCATTTCTTTCTCTCTTGAGTAAATCAATGGTAACGCGCGCTGTGTGGCATGTGGCTCCATTCTGTTGGATCCACATGTCAGCAAGATTAATGGTAGCTAATTAAGGTACGAAAAAATTTGTAATCAAACCGTACCGTTCACCATTGACTTCTGACCATCATCGTTTTTGAAGATATATGTACCAATGACTCCGCCAGCTCATAAAGCACACCAAACAGTATTTTTCTAGGGATGGTGTCTCGACGAAAGCTTATGAATTATCCTCACTCCAATTGGAACAATTCTGCTTATTTACGTACCCACTTAACCAAAAAAGGACTTCATCGGAGAATAAAATTTAATGCCCATTCGCCGAATTGGCGGCGAGATCTTTTAAGCCAAGATTCTTTTCGTAAAATCTTCCATAAAGTGGAAGGACACAACCCCAGCTGCTTAGAAGGCCGACGAAGTGATTGATTTTTATCTTCTTAAATGCTTTCCTGAACAGTGCGCTCTGTTCGGCGTCTCACTGGATGCACATTATCGAAAGCGATCCATTTTTATTAGAATTAGCCGCTCTGAAGGATGAGTTTGACGGGCGGAACCATTATTTTGATACAAAATTTCAACAATTCTAAAGCGTTGCTCTGGTGTAAGACTACCTAACTATAATGAAATTTCGACCCAAACTCAATAAAAAGCAACAATCAGCAACTCAAAGTTGTAAACCTCTAAAAAAAAGCAAGCATTATAATGAAATGAATGCTAAAATGAAATGTATGTCAAATATAGGCCATTTTTTATTTGAAGGAAGGCTCGACATAAGTGGACATTAAACACCATTCATAACTAAAAGATGCGCAATGAAATTTGCCGACTCACACACAAAGGCTGACTGATTGACTGATGTCAATATCATCTCCGATTGCCTGCGGAACTAGAAACTTTTTATAGGTAATTATCACTCCATCAGAAAGTGGATGAGTTCGCAGGAGAGTGTATAGTCTTCGCTATCAAAAGATTAACGGCATTAGCTGTATTGCTCAGTGCCATTCTGCAAAGTTGCACCAACATTGCAGGGACACAGAAGTTATATAATAGGGCATATACACAATCTTTCATTTGTTGCAGTACCTTACGAAATCGGAAAGTAGACCGATTTTTCTTTATTATGTCAAAACTATGCGAGTTCCATAGTCTTTTACTCACCAGGCGTAAAGCTCCACTGATCAGGTTCGATCTTTGCTTTTGCGCAACCGACTCACACAATATGCGCCCTGGAACCAACTCGTAGCCGACATTTTTAAACATTCTCCATTCACGTCGTTTGTCCCTCCGGCTTGTTGGTTTGTAGCAATCTTTACTTCTCGACATATATACGCTGTGATTGATATAACTCTAAAATAAGCCGGAGATGTATTGCCGCCACAAACTCTATATAACTAATGCATCTATTACCAAGGTTTCATTTGCATATCTATTGGTAGACGTCCCGGTTCTGGAACCTTGAGTCAGAGCCTCAACTTTTTCGAAAAACTTCTTAGCATCATTCCTGCACGTGCGCAGGTGCACAATATAATATACATATTATTGCACAGGAGGTCCCCAAAACACAAGCATATTTGCGTGGACGCGATGTATCTTGATTCTCTCGCCTCAAACCTCAGTAAACAGTCACTGAGGTGGCTGAAAATAGATTCTTTGAGGTATTGGGGAACGTTGAGTGCAGTCAGCGCATCCAGAATGCATACAAAGTCGCCGGTGTGGAATGGGTTCTTCACGTCCAGCGTTACTATTACTTGTATTATTTAGCGACACACTTCAGAGCTTGCCTAAACAAGCATTGGATGCAATGCTCACCACTTTTTCTATGACAGCTAGTGAGATGAAAGCAGTGTGTAGATAAGATGTAACCATAGCAATGGGCATTTATTGAGAAACACACTCTTTGGAATACCATTATCTTTCTACTTTTCCATAAGAAAAGTATCCACATTTTGCAAGCCCTCAGTTAAAGAGTTCCAAAAATAAACATATGGACATTCACCGAAAAAAGTTTAAACTATAAAGTAGCCTTTTAGTAAAGGCTAAACTGTCATACAGATGAGACACCCATAAATTACTTTTAAAATTATTCAACAATTAGAAAAAAGAACAAAACACTGAATGTCAACGAGGAGTAAGCAGCAAATAATATAAAAATACCGCTGTAAAGTAAATAAAATATTTTTTTCAGAATTTGACGAAATCATGACAACTCCTAAGCCCAATGGTTCTCTTGGGGAAAACTACGAGCCCGACTGTAATCTGGCTTCTGGAGAGTTTTCTGCCAAAAACAACAACAAGCAAAAGTTTGACTTTGACCAGCCACTAATGCTGTTCCCAATCGATCTTCTCGCATATGAATACACCAAAAAGGAGTACTGCTCAATGCACTCAACTGTTTGCAATAGATACCGCAAGAAGAACTCCAGCCTCACAAAAGAGTCTGAAATGAGTTTTATTCCCAAGAAATCGAGCGCCAACAATAATAAAAACTTTGATTGGCTTGATTGGACCTTTTTTGGAAAAAAATAAAGATTTACCTTTGCAAACCAAATTCACAGTGACACGACAATAACAGTGTACATAAAAGTTATAAGTTGGAGACGAGCACGATGACATGAAGCCATGATTGCCATAGCAGAAAACCTCTTGAAAACCAGGAAGAACATACATATATATTATAGTTGCGGCATTTGCGACATGCCGAATGTGGTTTATATTGTTTTCGTTATCACGTCTCTTAAAATTTAATCATATTTAACAAATGGTGCAAGCTTGTTCAAATAAACCATTCAATTACCACTAGAAGAAACGTTCCTCGTTCTTACTTGCAACGTGATAGTGACACAAAAGAAAAACAGAAATGGCAATGAACTCGTTCCATAATTCATTATGTTTTATACCAATCCGTTAACAGGTTATGGACTAATCTATAGTAGAGCACTCCTTCAGGCGTCTCTGCTTTCCACACGATTTTTCCAATCGGTAAACCAAAGGTAGTTAGAGTGCTCTCTACCTGGTGCGAAGAAATGACCTGCCCCCTCGTCGCATCTCTTCTCGCAACAGTTTCTACAACAAACCCTACAACGATATTAGTATCAGACTACGTCACTATCATTGCATAAGCGCCATACAACAAAACGGGAAGGATGAGCTGCTTACATCCTTGATAATATATGAGACCGGCCAATGAATGCGCCCATATCACCGATCCGTACTAATTCCAACGCTAATTCTCAATTTCCTGCTGATGGTGATAGTTGCTTTAGCAGCTTTGTGACTGGCGTATTCTGGGTTGTGATTATATCTCGCTGAAATTTTAAGCCTTCTAGTACAAATCCATGTAGTAAATGCCAGTCCATTATTTGTGCTACTGCTGTGTTGCATAAATCCTTGACATGGCTCAGACATTTGGACACCGTGAGCACTGCTATTGTTGCGAAGTCAATGAGCTAAATGGCATACCAAGTGCAATGGGTAGTCCCACAATAGGTACTCCTTCAATTACCTTTCATTCAGCAGAATTCTTTCGCCGAAATAGCTATCTGTTGGTTAGGCGATATTTCTTGGCCCAGACAATGTAACCATGCACGTCTGTCTTTTAAGTCACTTTTTCGTTCAAAATTTTGATACAATCTAAGATTCTACAAAGAAAAGCAAATCATTTATTTTCGACTTCTTCGACAAAGTAAGCAAATAAGCTTATCTTAAGATATTGTGCAATAAGCTTAAGGATTGCAATGAATAATACAAAAAAAACCTAAATATAGTAAGTTTAATGAGTGCACGTATGCCGCTGTCTGGCTTTGCCGCTCTCTCTTCTCTCTCGCTGCTCTGCTTTTAATGAGTAAATTCGATTTCATTGTCACGCATACAACAGTGGGCGAAAGAGAGATAGACATACAGACAGACAGCTCACGCGCCAAAGTAAGAATATTACACATACGCAACGTGGTACCACTCACAAACGTGTCTGGGAATCTGTTTGAGCTGCTCATCGCCAACAACGTCGTTTCGGCTGGCAATCACACAATTTATGGCAGGAGGCACGACGGCGCTGCCACGATATTTTTATTAATATATGCGTGGCATGTCGCAGTGGTCGGCACACCAAGCCACCGACAACTGCCCTAAGGCAGGAAGGGGGCTGGTGTAAAAGAGAGTAAGGGGGGCAGCGGGATGGGATCGTTCTGCTGACGTTGATGCCGGACGAGGTTGACTGTTGCCGCTGGCTTCCATAATTATGTATGCCTGTACACACATTAACGTGTGTGTGTCAGTGTGTGTGTGTGTGTGTGTGTGTGTGTGAGAGCTTGTAGCTAAATGAAATGGAATTATATGCGTGTCGCTGTCAGTGGCATTCATAAATTTACCAAGAGCCTGTCTGTTTTTGGCTTTAATGATCAAATCAGTGTCGACATATTAGCCAACTTGTTTCCGGCGACAGGAAATAAAAGGAAAAACTAAAAGCAAACTGAATCTTTAAAAGAAAAACATTGGTAACACGTCAGCACACATTCCTTGGGGTTGATAAAATGCATATGTAAATTCGATTTTTGACGCACAACAGTGGCGCAGCTAAGGAGGGTTGTGCAGCCTTTCGGCTGAGTATAATTTAGGAAAGCCGAAAAACGAATGCGACCTTTTATATTTTGAGAATGAGCAATGTTCGCCTTCCTTCGAGTTTTCCTGTTAGACTCTTGAAAAGGTTACCTCGTCCAATAAAATAAATTAAACAGTGAACTTTTCTATTTAACTAGGATATATAAGTTGTTCTCAGTGTTGAATCGTGGCTGCTGTTCACTCACTGACGAGCTACGTAAAGGTCGTTCCAAGACAGATCGTAATGTGACATACCGTAAGCTTAAAAACTCCTTCGGCATTAGTTTCCCCACATTCAATATTGCATAAACATTTGAAAACAGCAAAATTTTACAATCTCCTGAAACTTAAAAGCAATCGTATACAGAGTTCTTCGAAACAAGCCAAATCATAAAGCACTAGAAAGCAAATGGTCGCTTCTTCTTCTGATTGCTATCATTCCTTTAGAGAAACGTAAGATGGTTAATTCTGATTAGTATAAAACTATTTGTTTGACAGAGGTTTTTGTAGAATTAGTAAAAATTGACCGCCAAAAAAGTATCATCCTTCATCAGGAGACGCGAGCTCTCACAAAAGATGATTTTTAAGCGGTCGAAACGTCGAACAAAGTGTCATTCGGCGTGTACTTCAATTTGGCACCCAATGATGTCATTTTGTTCCAGCTCATCAAGAAAACATTGTGTGGACACCGTTTTTCGACACCTTAGGAAGTGGAGGATGCTTTCAAAGCACACGTTTTGGAAATAGCTCCTTCGGAGTGTGAGAAGGGTTTCAAAAATTCGTTGTTAATTCTTGATTTTCATGATGGGTATATGAAAAAAACAAAATTTTTTCAATGATTTCTTCTTTGTTCTTGTATTCTCTATTTCAGAAACAGCTTAATGTTTTTCTACGGTATTGGGCACGTCTTCAAAGGGTTTCCTATTGAATTTGAGCACTTTAGTCGCTAAAGTTGGGTCACCAGAGGAATAATAAGTTGTTTAGGTTTGTCCACCCTAATTTCGGTTGTTTTGATGAACGTGCGGAAAAACCTGAGTTGTTTATCAACTGTTTATTTTTTAGTTCTTTTTTAAAACTAATTTAATAAAATTTAATGTTTTTTTAAGCTAACGTCGAATAGTAACGTTCTTTTTATGATAACTGTGTTTTTCGAAGGACCTCTGTATGAAAATACCCATGTGTCGCCCATTGCAAAAAAGCTATCTACGTCACTGGTGCACATATCTTCACGGACCTGCTGTTCTCTCTCTCTCTTCCTCTCTCTTTGTTGGTATGTGTGTTTTGGCTGGGTTTGCATGTAAACAGTTTCCTTATCTCTAACCCGTGTTCAAGTCGCTGCTGCACTCTGCAATTTTCAGTTTTAAGTAGAGCGGAAAATTAAAAACAAATTTACAACGAATTTTCATGCTTTTCACTTTACTAGCCAGCTGGCCTGAATTTCTTTTGCTTCTCTTCTTTTAGCCATTTTATTTTTCTTTGGCTCTTTTTTTTACCTGGAAATTGGATTTCACTTTGCTACCTCACACATGTTGTTTCTTGATCAGACAGAATATTCAATATCAATACTGTAGCTTTAATGTGTTCCAAGAATATGTATCAAGATATCTAACCCAATGCCTGCCGACTTTGGCTAAGCCAAATGCTTTATGAAATTCCCATTATTATTATGTTATGCCATAATTTTCAACAATAAGTTGCAGCATATTATGTGACCTGGCATTTTGTGTATTGATTTGGTTGTTAGTTCGGGAGTTTCTGTCGTTTGTCGATTTGTTGGCAGGCATTTAATGGCAAATGCCAAGCAAGCAATTTGCGGGCACTGCCCAAAGCAATCGAGCAAATCCTTTTTGGCCCAGGACATGCCAATACACCTTAATTACAGGCAATTATGAGCTCAAAGGCATAAATGATGTCAACTTGCTGCTGCTGCAGTAAATGTCAAATTGTTATGACTTTGAGTTAACAATATTGAACACACTCACACAAGCAGAGCTCTGCCTGCTAACTATACACAGCTAGAAAAAGTTGGGCAGTTTGATGTCAATACAAGAAGATAAATAGTTTTTCTAACTAACTGCTGTAAGTCAAATTATGGAATAGAAACTTCTATGTATTCACGATCAAAGAAAGGAGCAAAAAAGCGTTTCTTTAAGCCTTTACCTTTGAAAATTAGCTTTAAACTCCATTATACATGAAAAATCGTTCAATATACAGTGTACTTGTCTCGCCACATAAATGATATCATAAACATTTTTTTTGCACACAGGTTTGTAAGATTTCGCCACATGTTTATACCTTGTACATATAGTGTAATGAAACGATTGCCAAACGTTTCCATGAATAACGCGCCAATGGGAATCCGTTTTCTGTTAACGGTATGCACTAGATACAGTTGCTTCAGTAAATTTCTATTGAATATAAAGCCCTCTCGAGCGTATTGGTTGAGAGCTGAATCAGGGATCGGCGAAGTCAATAGAAATGCTACAATGTGTTGCATTCATGTATGCCACTGGCAACTCTCTGCTCACTTTGCATGGGACTAAAGCTATTCGCAGACTACGTCTCCTTATGTATTATAAAGAAGTATTTGATCGCCCCTTGGGGGCTCAGCATCGTCTCTGTTCGGGATGCCTGCAAAATTGTTGCCATTACGCAGAACGAGTTAAGTTAAGATATAAACTTTTGATATTGAGCGATGTTTCAGATAGAGTGATACCCTGTCCTGTGAAATCTTAAGTCATTTTCTTACCTTGTATAGATAACGATACGTCTACGCGACGTTCGTTGGTTTTAATTCTTTTAAGGATATTTTTGAAAGAAATGTATGAAAAATTATTATTCAAATAATATATTTGGTTCATTCTTCAAATTTTGTCATCGTTATAATACCGATATTAATACTTTACTCAATAGTTCACATCCTTATTAATCTTTTTTAACTTTTTTGATGATGGATGATCTCCGTCTCCTCCGAAATTGTTGTTGATTTCGGTCGGTTGAATGGCACTGTTTCCACAATCATTAACTTTATAAGCTATAGTACTTTGAATTTTACTGCGCAAGCTTCTCGACAGTGTAGGAATTGTAATTGTTTTGTCATCCAATAATACGGATCTTTAAGTAAACTTTTTGCTAGTGGAACATATGTGAACCAGTTATCGCAAGTTATTTATCATCACGTGCCATCAGTTCCAGTCGCACAAATTTATCATCCAACCTAAGGTGTCCGATCAAAAAGTCGTATCTATACACAATATGAAGTGTTGAATAACTCGTCAGTAGATAAATGGTTAGCCAAATAAAGCTCTTATTTCTGACAAATTAGTGTGCAACAAACATTTCTTGATCAAGGACTACTCGCGCATGGCAAAATTAATGCTTGATATTTTTCAATATTACAACACACTCATCATATATCCAATTTGTATTGACTACTATTTGCCATTTCCATATACTTTTGGTAGAGAATGTTATTGATTAATTGATTTAGCTAGGTAAAACGAAAATTGGTTTCTGTATGCTGCAACTATTATTCGAATGTTACTTAATTGATTGATATTCGAAGTAAATATTCTTAGTGAGGTAGTGAATCGGAAATCAAAATGAAACACGTTGTTGCTTAATAGCAACATTCTCTTCTTGGCTCGCTTTTTATCGCAGTGTAGCTACAGGTAGCTGCTTTTTGGCAAACCCGTTCAGTGTGCGCTACCAATCGATGGTGTTGCTTGGCATTAGTGTTGGACCGACCTATCTTTATATTCTTTGGCCAAGAAGCGTGCCAAAGTTTTACGGCCTGACTCTGCAGTTTTCAACTTTTATTTCATTTGCTCTCTCCGGCCGTAATTAAGTTAGGCAAGTGCAGATTTGCCGACAGCTGCAGGGTTTGTTAAGGATGTAAAGCAATTGTGCCTGCAGCAGCGTGACAAGGCAGCCAAAAAATATGCTACAGTAAATACATACATATACGGACGTAGTCTGTGCTCGGTAATTTCTTTAAGCTGATTTACGCAGAATTGTGTAGCAAAGCGAATAAGTTGGCAACAATTGAAGGCAGCAGCAATATGCAAATAGAGATACTGAGAGACAGTGCAAGAGCGTAGCCGATTTCGATTGTTGGACTAATCTGCAATCAATATTCAAATCCACTTAGCATTCGAATTGCGACGTAATAAAATTTGCCATTTTCTTTCCATTTTGTTTTTTTGGCTCAAGTTGGCAGTCCGTCGGACTACGCTTATTGTGCTGCCATGTACTACTATTTATTCTAATCTTACAATTTTAATTTGCAGCATCAGTCAAGCGTTGCCTTTTAGGCGCCGCCCAAAGCTGATCTGCTGCGATTCATTCATCCACTTGAAATGAAATGCAAATCCTTTGGAAAACCTACAGCCAACGAGCGAGAGCGAGGGCCGTGCAACAAAAGTCTAAGTTCATTATTATGCTAGGAAATAACCTTTGTCTCGAATTAATTAAAATGGATTTACATGAGCTCAAAATGTCGCAAAAAGCGTACAACGACAGCGCCAACAGAACCACCTTTGGGCGACCCAACCGGTTGGAGACGGGTCCGGACTTGTGGTTGTGCTCGCTGGCTCCGGGTTTATAGTGTTTGACACTATTTCGCATGCATAACCCTTGCCAAAGGGTGACGTTCGCTCTCGGCGTGCTCACTTGAAGCAGCACTGAAGCTGCCGCAACGCAGATAAATATTTATATTTCGCTTTTTAATCTTTTGTAATTTCAAGTCGCATTTCTCTCGCTGTCTGGCATTCCGCTGTTTTTTTTTTTTTTTTTTGTCTATTTCTGTTGACTTTTCAATTTGAAACTTGAAAGCACTTAACTTTATTAGAATAAGAGAATTGTGGAGTTGATTTCAAGTGGCTTTTTGTTAGGCTTTCGTTTTGATAGATTTAATTTTTTCGCTGCCAATTTCTAGGCCTTGGACCCTAGTTTGCGCGCTTTCAATGCAATCTCCGTAAACGGCGAGTGCACTTAGCTAATAAATCTTTAATGTGGAAACATTTTTCTTTTTCAAAAGTTTTTCTTGTGAAAATTTATTTCAAGGTTGTCATTTCAAGTGCCAAGCAGCAGGCTGTCAAAAAAATTTTACTTGCATAATTTGTGTCCGCATTTTTTGTATTATTATTATTATAATTTTTTCTATGCATTGCGCTAACCTTCTTCACTGAGCCAATTACGGTATTAAAAAAAAAAAAAAAAAAAACAGCTAAAACGAATCGAAAATGTTGTGTAGACTCTGGGCCAAGAAGTGGCACAGCGACAAGGTGGCGCAGCGGCGGGTCGATTCAAGTCAAGTCGTTTTCGACTTGAGGCACACGGCGCAAGGTCGGGTCAAATGTCGGCAGGCGACAGGCGAATGCATTTAAATGTAAATTGAAATTAATTTCACTTGAATTTTTTGCTTTTTCCCTTTCTCCATTTCTCTTTTGTGAAATACCTTTTAGCCTGGTTGGTTTGATGTGGGTTTAGTTGTTGCTTGTTGCTGGCCTTTTGAAGTGGCCCCAAAACAGCAGCCACACCCAGCTGTTCTTTGAATGGATTCAAAAATTGATGCTTTTGACAGCAGTCAATAAGAGTGGAGAGATCAAGAGAGAGTGACATAAGTTGTATACATAATTTACTAGCACTTTAAGCATTTAAGCAACATTTGCTTGACATTTTGGCACCTGTGAGAATTATTTAGTTTAGTGCGCTTTTCAGCATTTTGCATTAACTATTTGCATTTTGTCAAGTTCATTCATTCATTCATTCATTCATTCATGCGGCAGAGAGCGGCAGAGCAACCCATCTGATGCCGCCTGGCTTATATGCTACATCAATTTTATTGACTTTTCCCATCGTTCCACTCGATTGAGTGCACAATTTCATTAGCAGACATGCCGCATGCTGCATGCCGCATGCCAAATGCTGAATGCAATTGCCAAGCCAAAAATGTCTATTGCTTCAGAGCATGGAAGAGAGCGAGACTCCATTCACTGGAGTCAAGTAGAGCTTGGCATTGTTTAGGGATTTCGCAGTCATTCAGCAAAACGTCAATGATAAGTCAAGTTCTGGACGGCAACGACTGAGTGCCACTTCCACTTGCTGACATAATCAAATTATCAACTTTTGACACTAGGCAACAAGGCGACAGTTTTTACTTTTGCACTTGAGCAACTTTTAATTCAATAATGCACAGTCCATGACCATGACATATTTTAGTGGTAACAACACGTACATCTTTGTAAACTTTTAATTAGTAGGCCAGCAAAGTTTTTCAATTATAGCCACCTGCAAGACGCTACGCGTAATCCTTTCAAAAGCGTGCGCTCACTGTCTCTCCCTCTCTCTGTGAAGCGTCGCCAATCTAATGACCACACCAAATTCCCTTGACTATTAACCTAAGCCCAGAGCATGGCTGTCCTTAAAGTTGATTTCAAATACACAGAGTCCAATAGCAGCTTCCTAATGAGCGCACCTGGATTTGCAAAGGCTTTAATGTCTATGAGCTAATTAGCATGTTGGTACTGGCAGCGCGTGCAAGTAATAGTCGTGCCTCCAAAGTGGCATCGCCGGCACTTCCTTGGGGCAGCAGCAGTCAAAGGTGATCTGCATAATTGACTTTGTACAGCCTTTGGCTTCAAGTACACACTGTGACTGGGAATTGGCAAAAAGTTTTCAACGCTAAAAGCATTTCACTCTTTTGTAGTAGTCCCATAAATAATTGTATTCCAACGATTTCAAAATCAACTCTACTACAGCCTTACTCCTACTTTTCTGCTAACGCGTGACAAATGCTGTCTAGACGCTGGCGTCGAACCAAGTCGGTTGCAATACTCCAAGCTATTTTACAATAGAGTTTCCGTTTTGGTCGTTTGGCAGCTTAATCCACGCCAAATATTGGCGTCCGGCACCCTGCCGTGTCATATAAATATTACCATGCCCTTTGGCATTGAGCTCTTTGATTTCTCCTTTAATATATATATAGATATATTTTTGTGAAATTCGCAGATGGCGCCTAGCTAAAAGAGTTGGAGAGCTAAAGAACAAAGAAGCATGGATGTCTTTGACTATTAAATTTATTGATTTATTATTAAGGTAAAGTTGGTAAAGAGGACTCTAGCTATAAAGTTGCAAGGCCGCCATTATGTCAGGCTTCACTAAAACCAAGTAACTGTTCATAATTTTAGAGTATTCCGAACGTCACTTGGCTAAGGTGGAGTCCACGTGTCTTCAAACTATATTGTCTACGGCGTTCACCGGTAGACCCCTCGCAACTAATGCTGGGTTGCATAAGTCAAACATGGCCTCGATGGATTGTCTGATGGAGTATATTGAGCTGATCTTTCGAAATTAGATCCATAACGGGGCATGATCGTATGGTAACTGATTGGGATTCTGACGGAAACATTCTGTACTTTTGGTTGATTTCTTCACTGCGGGTCACTTCATCAACTTGTCCTTGCCGCAGGTACTGCTGGCTAAGGCTTTGAAGATATCATTTCTTCCCCTCCAAGTGCTTTGCACATCGAAGGCAGTCGAAGAACACACACATACAGAATTGTGGATTATATCTCTGTTGAAATAGTGTGGCCGACAGAAATGATATTTAGATTTGTGGGCTGAAATGCTGAGATATCAGTGAAAAAGTAGTAAAGAACGAAAGGTAATTAATGCTGAGACATTGAGTGGCTAACATGGAGATGTCATCGGCATAGAAAACAAGTTTTATTCATTGCGCTTCGGGACGAATTGTGACAATATAGTAGTTGCCGGAAATACCACATTGAGTCGGGCCGAGCCGGTTCTTACTATGTTTTTACAAGAAAGCCGACACAGACGCGAAAAATGTGTGAAAAGTCTTGACTCATGAGAATCGGCAAGCTGACGACAGAGCTGAAATGTTTCGGCAGAAATTGGCGTGCAGACTATCGGGCAGTCAGTCATGTATGTCCGCATGCCGATTGTCGGCCTTACTAGCCTTTACCCTACCATCGTAATGACCTACCGAGAAGCATGTGCCATCCTAAAATTTTTGATAAACGTAACTCTGTTCTTATTCTAGAAATAAGTTATACTAAAGTTATGCGTTTAAATCTAGAGATGTACTTAGAGTACGTTTTACGAACACAAAGAACGTCAACCAAATGTGATACTTCCACTTCGATTGCTTCAAACTATATTCTAATTGTTGGACTGACCATTTAAGTGAAGCTATATTAGACTTTACTCCGTTTTTGGCTGAGAATCTTCAAGTTGAACACAGTATCTTATGGCTCTGATCTAGCTCCATTTCTTGCTAAACGTTCTTGAACAAAGATGATTGAGTCATCTTAATACCCACTGACTTTTTTAGCCATGATTCTAACGTAGATGATGGAGTGGTTCTTGCCAGGTGTTGCGTTTCCTAATACAGTGCTTGAGTAACCAAAATGACAATCGAGCAGACCTGATATCTACGTAACTGCGAGCACAGTCTACAAGATAAAGAACTCAGATACGTATTCGCTTAACACTATTGACGTTCTTTAATTTTCGAATGAAGATGGGCTTCCCAACCACAAAAGCGATATCCAGTTTGTCTGATATCATTGGCCTGTTAGGTATTTTAGTTATCAAGATCTTATGACAGAAGCTTTTTTTTCGGTTACAATATATCAAAGTAGCGTCGCTTGTGTCAAGGTAGTAGACCTCAGATCTACACACATATGTATAAACTTCTTCAACTGTTTAATTCAAGCGTCTGACAGATTCTTAAAAATAGATTTTCAAGTAAATTCCTTATAAGATTAAATTTTGTCATTCAGGAATTCCTACAAAAGCACGTACTGTATCATTTTCTGGAATAAAAAAAAGTTGAAAAGAAAAAGGGCAGACACGTAAATAGAGCATTTCGTATCTGTAATTAAAGTCACGACTAATACAAGTCCTTAGCAGCGACTTTCTTTATGACTTACCAACGATTCTTAAATACAAAAAGCAACCACATAATGAGCCAACATGCAACCGTCAGCAACAGCATCATTAACACCAAAGACTGCAACAACAAAAACAACAAAAGCGACAAAACAACAACAACAAGAAAAACAAGAACGTTAACGACAACGGCAATGTGTCTACTTTGCAAATTACTTTCCCCTCCACTTTTCAGTAGTTACTGACACGAAGCAGTGACATACCTCAAAACAACATTCAATGTTGCACTCGACAGGCAGCGCGCTCAAACACACACCCACACACACAGACATATATGCATATGTGCATCTTATGCATATATATTTTGCTGTCTGGTACAAGAAAGTATCGCATATGAGTCTAAGTATTTGTGACATGAGAGATAGAGGGGAACGGGGATACGCACTCTTCAGCCACACATAATGCATGCTCTGCATATGCAACATTTGCTTTCGCTGCGCCGACATAATTTGCATTGAAGTGCTCTAGAAAGTATGCAACAGCAAAAGAGTAAAAGAAAAAAGAAAAGGCAACGGCAAAGGCAAAGGCAAAGGCACAAGAAAAAAGGCAAAATAATAACGGAATTCCTTTAATTTTCACGCCATTACAAGAACACAGCGCAAAGGAACGGGTGAGAATGGGACAGACCGAGGTAGACAGCTGAAGTGAGACAGTGACATAGCCACAGACATTGACGGCAACTTTTAGCCAGCGGCAAGTTTTTCGTATAGAGAGTACAAGAGAGAAAGAGTGAGACAAAGAGGCGGCAAGAGCGGCCTGCCAACTTGAACGGTTAAGTACTGCCACAGCAGCCAAGTCAACTGAAAACGTGACAGGATATCCTGCAGAGCATTCTGCCGTAGACGTACCCAGAACCGTATGCATAGTCTCTGCCGTGCAACGGCAGTAGTTGCCACTGGGCTGGCACTCTTTGGCGATAACGTACGTAGGTGCACCCCGGCATTGGCATTAAGATGATAAAGCGAATGTAGCACTTAATGTACGTCATACTCATACCACTCACCGTATAATTTGGCAGCTGATTGAGTGAGTGCTGACTCTCTGTCATACTCTCTCTTTCACTGCCTCTCTCACTCACTCTATCTCTTAGCTGACATCAATATTTCACATAATTTCGGTTGTCATTAATTTACATTTTGCATTTGATATGCATACAAATCATTGCCATGCAGTCAATTAACTTTATAATATATTTATGAGTACATCATTCACCAATACCAACACAAAAGACTGTTTTAATGGCGAGTATTATACTGAGTATTTGAGTGTGTGTGTGTGTGTTGTGTGTGTGTGTGTGTGTGTGCGGGAGCGCAACTGTGTCGTGAAGAGCGTCTCTGGAAACTTGTATAGCTCAAACTCATTAAAAAGAGTTGTACAAAATGTTGCCCATTTTTGCTGCTACTCTCTTCATCTCGCACTCTGTGCCTCATAATGTCTCCAAAGCACAATGCAGAGCAAGTTTTTTGCTCTGGGAAATTTTTGTGTGTTATTTTCAAGTCAACATTTGCATAAAAGTTATGACAAGTTGAAATTGAAAATAATTTACGTAAAATAACAATGGAATAAAAAAAAAAACATTCTTCAGGCTGCTCTCTATCAAGCGCTGCATTATTGTTCCTCTCTATTTTTTGCTCCGTCTCTCTCTATTTAGTGAGCAAAATGATAAATTAAAAGTTTATGCTGCTGTTGCACAGTTTCTAAATAATTTCCAGCTTGACACAAAATGGTGTTTTTTGACGCTGTGTGTCCATACTGTCCATCGGATTTGATATGTTTTACATAATTTGCAAGGTATTTTGATAAACACAATGTAAATAGGCGTATTTTCCCTTTGTAAAACACTGTACTGCGCGAGGAGAAAACTTAGTAGAGTCGAAATGTCTTATTACAATGTAACTAATTCGACATATAGGAAAGAAAAAAAATCCAATTCCGTAAGCCCTTATATGCCGTATAAGGATATATCATAACACAATCGTCGAAGTAGTGAAGCATATCATGATTCAGGTCGAACAAAATCTTCACAAACACTTCAACCTTACCTGCCATCTTAAGTTCATAAAATTAAATATCTTTGTAAAAATCATGGGTGATATCAGCCCTGAAATCCTTTCAAAAATCAGTTGTAATTTGCGCAATGCCTTGTAATAATCTTTAATTAATTTAATTTTACGATTGCAATGATAAAAACATACATTAAAAACTAAACAACCTAGTCTCACACCCTATGACACCGTTGACTCAAATCCAGAAATCACTGTTATTGGAAATTTATGGGCAGTTTTGAGCAAGAGCAGCAGCCAACATCAAATTTCTATTAAAAAATAATCAAGAAAAGCGCTAATTGAGAAATGTGTGAAAAAATGTCCCAAACCACTCGAAAAATACTTACCTACTTAACTGGCCATAACAGCCCGTGTCCGAGTTAGGGTCTGATGCAGAGCACTACTCCAGGTGCTACTACTTCACGTGCGCCTCTCCAATTGGTAATGCTGAATGTTGTCAGTGTGCTCTCTATATGGTTCTTTCAATGGAGACAAGGCCTGCCACTTCGTCCTCTTCCTTCAACCTTTCTCGCAGGAGCTTCTTCATTAATACACACAAAATGACTAAGCCTGCTGGCTCGCTGGATATTAATTCGCTTGACTTTGTAAATGTCGTCATAGAGCTAAAAGAGTTCGTCATTCCATCGTTGCTAAGGCGTAAAGGGCCAAAGATCTTTAAGCACTCTGCATTATCAACCACGTATGAGGGTCATAAGCGCTTTATAGAGTTTTAGTTTCGTCTAGCGAAAGTAATCTTAACTTCACCTATGCGTCCTGACATCCATGTTGACATCGTTCTTTCTTGTGACGGTGGTGCCAAGGTAGACGAAGTGGGTAACATCAAAAATACAGTTTTTAGCATTAATATTCCTCTTATTTACAAGCAGACACAACCTGGCAGATTCTCTTCCATTAGAAGTAAAGGCACCGGTGGAAACATCTAGTTAATGGTAGACTTACCAAGCCTAAAGCCACATTGATAAGGTGCAATCAGATCTTTCGCGATTGGCTTTAGTCTTTCACACAATACGCTCAATAAAGCCTTATATGCGGTAGAGAATAGACTGATACCAGAGTTACGATTCTTACGAATAGTAGCAGATAGCAGAGTGCTTAGGTCGGTTGTGGGAAACCAAGGACGTTCTCCGTGGTAGTATTTTGGAATTTATCAACTCAAGTTTAAAAGGTTTGATTCAACTACGTTTCTTTTTTCGAGATGGTGACACACTCGATTTCTAAGTATAATCCATCAACTAAGTGTAATCCATGATACGCTCAACATTTATTGAGGGGAGGTTGAAAACTTCCTAAATGTACATGAGACTTATGAACATTTGTTATCAATCGATAGACTATAAATGCCATTAACGAATATTTTAAATTATATTTTATATAAAAAAATTACAGATAAGTAAGGGGATCCGCCTCCTGCTTGCTAAGCTCACCAACATTAGTACTCCTAAAAGGTAGACAGGTCGTGGTCGTCCATATTTAAAAGACAAATACTCTGTTCGCTGCTTGTCATATGCTTTACTCACTCGTTTTTTTCGATATGGTTTCTATGAGAAGGCTAACTTCATTCTGTGAGATGGTTTATCGAAGAACACATCCCTAGGAGCCTTTCGCATTATGCCAAACCCGATAGAGGAATTAGAAGAGTAAAAAAACGGTTGAGTGCAGAAAACGAATACGAACGAAGAGAAGCCCGTAAAATATTTCTGTAATTGTGATGGCATAAATTAGGATTACAAAAAATAATTATTTTTGTAGGATTAAGAGCAAAGCTCGCCAAAATCCAACCTTATCTGAAAAGATCAAAGCGGTTTATTAAAACACGAAACGAACTAAAAAACACGCGTTCTGAAAAAAGCTTAAAATCAAGAGATCATATCGAAAGGTGGTGGGCCAAATGTTTGTTAACTAGTTTAAAATTTGTACGAACAAAGCCCCAGTATTTTGTTGCCTTTTGTGGTAAGTTCTGTTTGAATGAAAGAGATATCGGAAGAGAGAGAGAGAGAGAGAGATAGAGAGAAAGAGAGGGCGATACAGCTGTCAAACAAATAGAATTTATAGAATTCATATTTAGCTGCGGTCAAACGTTGTTTTGTGGTTTGTCTGTTTGCCAAAAACAATATTAACAACAAATGGAACAATAAAACCAACAATATGGACACAGCAAACACAACAACAAGCACAACAACCAGAGTTTGACAATCACTAAATGCATTGATGAAAAAATACTTGTTTAAATATTTATATTGATGAAGATAAAAGTTGACAGCTGTTAATTTTTTTGCATTTTTTACGTTAGAGAATGTAATAAATCCATATTTGAGTTTACGCATTTTTTAACCAACTGTCTCTCCGTCTTCCTCTCTTACTGTAAAATTTTTGTGCTCTGCATATTTGTCAAATATTTGTCAGATTTACCATTATGATTATGTGCATATTATTTGTTTATTTTTATATATTTGTAATTAGAAATGCAAATAAAATACGTTTGTTGCCAGACAAATATGCAAGTAATCAGTTAAGTAAATTATCGATTTTCGAATATTATGTAGTCGTTAACGGAGTTATACACACTTTTCTTAAGTATATTATGGCTTGCTTGTTAAAAACCGCTTTGGTCTTTATAAGTCACTTTTCTAGAGCAATAAAGAAATGCAAAATATTTTTTGCTGTAAGTGCAATCCTTAACTATACATCTCTCTATCTGATACCTCCATATCTTCATCTACTATTCTTACTTTTTGAACAACCATTTTCCCTTCACCTAAAACCTCTACTTCCAATTTAATTTCACCTTCTCTTCCGTCATCCGCTTACGCTTCCACCTCCAATATCAATTATATACTAATTATATACTTCTACTTTTTCTTCTACCTCTAGCTTCTACTTACACTTTTATTTCTCCCTCCACTTCCCTTACCATCCCCTTTCCACAACCCTCTTCACTTTCTCTTCTTCCTTCACATCCATTCCAATTCTTTCATCCTTCCATCCTTTTTCATCTGCAAAAGCAAGCAACTGTATACCCTTATAGAAGTTAGTTCCTTTCCTACTCTATGCATCAAAAAGTCGAAGAGGTCGCTGGCGAGATCGTCGCACTGCCTGAAAAAGAGAAGTTTTTTTCTACCTTTGCAACAACTGTGCAGGGTTACCGATCTCAGGCAATAAGGCGTATACGCCATCTTTCAAAGGGTTATCAAATTCTGATTTACCATCGATATAGAGCTGGTTTTTACAAATTTGCTATTCGGTAGTATTTTTCATGGTGTTGCGTACTGTGAATATATGTTCAATGGTAGACTTACCAGGACTTGGCATACTGAAACAAGACTATTATTAATATGACATTATGTTATCAGCAACAAGATATTTTCTTTTCAATACACTTGGTTTCGGATATAAATCTGGTAAAAGTCGTAAGCACCTTTGTAGAACAGTGTATATTTTAATGTAATTTTTAAATTAATCTTTTATATAAATAGTTTTTGTCATGTTCGAAGACATTGAACAGGAATCTTCTCTTCTCTTCTTCTTCTCTTGATTATAGTCCTGTGCTTCTTTAATGTCTGTTAATAAACGACGACACCAGCGAGGGGGGAAGGCGGTGGTCTTCAAATTATGACATTTTGTAAGTATTGCGGAAGAGGTGCTCCAAAACGATGACGCAACAAATACAAAGTTTGTGACGTCACAATAGTCAGTAAATTCGGACGAATTGTGACAAATCATGGTGACGCCTGAAATAAACAGCTTCTTACGAAGTTTCAAGGCGAGCAATAATGCACATTGCGCATACGACATGTGTTACGAATGTGGTCGCAGCAAAAATTCATAAATAAAGTTAGCGCAGCTTTAAAATGTTTTAAAAGTACAGATAGAGAGAGACAGCAGCAGGAACTGCCTGTCTGTCTGTCTGTCTGTCTGTCTGCAGCGCCTACAGGCAATTTGGTCGCACCTTCGTCTGTCTTTCTGTCTGTCCGTCTGTCTGTCTGTCAAAGCACAAATGAAATGCAAAAAACAGCTAGAAAAACAATAACAAAGAGAGAAAGAGCACGAAAACAAGAGACGCTGAAATAATGCCAAAGCAAAACAAAAAGAGGATGCAAAGGCAAAAGACGAAATATTGTCATAACATACACGAACATAAGCACACACCCTGCAGGAAATCGGCCTTCTAGTAACAGCTTCAACTGGTTGTAATTACAGTTGTAGTCAAGTAGTAGCGGACTGGTTCAAAAAAGTATTATGGCGGGATAGGAGAAAACAGTTTCGGAGGGCGCGCTGTACTCGGCGCTCTCATTGTTTATTTGTGTTCGCTCAATTTCTCTGAAAAAGTCTTAACTCGTTGGGTTTTTCAGCTCTTCATCGTTGTTGTTTGTGTAAATTGAAGAAATTTGTGTATACAGAAAAAAAATGACAAAAAGAATGCTGCTGCGTCATTAGGCGTCAAAGTGCAAAGTGTGAAGTTGTGCGAAATTGGTAAGTTCTGGTAGTATTTTGTGTTTTTAACTCAACATTAATTTATTATATAATATACTAAAGCAATTTTATTTTACGCAGATGAATTTGGAAAGTTGGAGTATTTTCAGATAATAAGGTAAGCCAAAAATACATACATATGTACATACTAAGCACATGAAAATTGTTTTATATGCTGATTCTTCCATTTAGTAAGTAAATGGTGTCTATATATTATTTCTTCTTTTATACAATCCATTTGTATGTAAAAAGTATAATTCAAATTTGCTTGTTTTTTATTTTAAGTGCTTCAAGTCAAGGTGCCGAGTAAATCGTAAGTGATAAGAAAAAAAATGTACCATAAAATTATAAACAATTAAAACATAAAATGTTTTTAATAAAGTCAAAATACATGGATAACATATAATTTTAAAAAAACACTATAATTGTTTTATTCCTACCGATATGAAAGATATTAGGAGCATTCCACAAGTACCTGAAGTGGTTTGCAACAATACACACCGAACTGGTATTTAGCCATTGCCTATTTACTAGTTTCATACCATTTGAAACATGTTCCTATGACAGCCCCGTGTTAAACATACCACTTGGCTTCAAACAAATATACTAGTAATGGACCAAAATTACATCCTCTTTTCCTGGTTAAAAAGTGATTGATTTCGTACTAGTATGCTTCCATAGCGCAAATACACCCCCAACTGGTAGGTTGTCATTGTCCATTCATACGAGTCGCTTCATACCACTCGCAACCAGTTCCTATGATAGCTCCGTGTTAAACATACCACTTGGCTTCAAACAAAAATACTAGTTAAGGACCCCAAAGTGATCCCTTTTTTCTGGTTCAAAAGTGGTCCCTAACTGGTATACTTTTCTCCAGGCACACACACACACACAGACACACACACACACACACACACATACCTGGCCGTTTATGTTTTTTTTTGCTTTCAAGTTTGTTTGTTCGCTTTAGCTGCTGTTCGTTATGCTTTGTTTTTTACTCTTAATTAACAAGCAAACTCATGTGTTTGATTATCCTGCATGTGTGTGTGTGTGTGTGTGTGTGTGTGTGTGTGTGTGTGTGTGTGTGTGTGTGTGTGTGTGTGTGGGAGCTTAGCCTTAAGCCAGCTGTTACATGTGCAATTTGCGCGCTTTAAGTAACACAATTTACAATTTTCAAACTTTGTTAATTATTTATGAAAATTGTTTGCCTTGTTAATACCAAGCTGATTGCATTTTCATCATGACACAAAAATAAAGATATAATACAGGAAACGGAGCCGCTGAACGACAGTGGGATACCCTATTGCCAGAGACCCAAAACATTATAATATCTGTGTCAAGTTCTTAATCGATACAGTGACTGTTGGAATGTATGAATGTGATTAACTATATTAACCACTGCTTTTCGGAAAGATTGTGTTGTAAGTATGTGTGGTGGCAAAGTGGCAGAAATGCGGGGTCAAAACCAAATCAGCACAGCATTTCTTTTGTTCAATTCACGTTGTCGTCATACGTTTCTCCATCTTGACAAATCATAATAATCTTTAATCGAGTTACGGTCTGATGTAGCGCACTCTTTCAAATCATCTTTCATTGGTAGGGAAGTTTTCAGTGGTAGATCCCAAGCCGTACGCAAAACCCTCTTGAAGCTTGGTTCATGTTTTTTAATATATGGGTATTTTCTGGGTATCAACCGCTATCTATAAGCCTGGTAAGCGTGTCAGATATCAACAAGAACCGAAAATACGCATATTTCGGAATTGTTTTGGTGTCTCTTACTCTTATGCTCTACGAGAGCTAACGAACAGATCGTTTGTTTTATCTGAAACTTCTTCGGTTAGGAAGTAAATAGTTCTTTGGCAAAGTTTTAATAATGATTAAGTCTTTTAGATTCTGAAAAAATAAATGACAGTTATGGCGAAACATTCAGAGTACTCAGGCATTAAGGCAGAAATATAGTATGACAACACACATCCAATTCTGTGTAAACGTCACTACGCTGAAACCGAAATAAACTCCACATTTAATACATTGCCAAACAGTAGGAATTTAAACATATTCCAGATATACATATATGCTGCAAATTTCACATTTGTACAAAGACATTTAAAGCAATTACGCCCCGGGGCATTATTCTAGAGCTGCTTCAACTGCTGCTTTTAGTGCAACTTGCTGACAGACACACATTTAGCAGCGTTCGGCAAAAAGCAAAAGTGACTCCAAATGCAGGCAGCCGGAGCGCATGGAGCGAACGGAGCTGGAGAGGCACAGGAGTTGGGTAAAAATCGAGCCAGAGCCTTAGAGCCGAGTCAGCAGAAAGCGGCAAGTGGCAGGCGACAAGGGACAAAGGAACAGGGACAGACAGCAGTCAGTTCGACATGCCGCAAAAGCACCAAAGTAGAAATAACTTGGCCGCAACGTGTGGCACATACATTCGGCGCAAAAAAGGGAGATAGAGACAGTGAGGGAGTGAGTTATAGAGAGAGAGAGAGAGAGATAGAGAGCTGCTGGGGCTGCTGCGACACAGAGACAATAACATTTAAATGATTTTAATGGCGCAGCTGTTCGATTTTATTGACTAGAATGGCACGATGCCAGGCGGCCATTGAGCGGGAAAAATGAAGATGGAACTGGAAACGATATTTGCTAACTGAGAGTAATCAGCTGAGCCGGAGCTGTATCCAAAGCTCTAATGCTAAGCCAGTGACAGCAACGCCTCATCTACATGGCTGGAGGTGGTCTCATAATAATAAAAATTATTGTTACTTGCGGCAAAATGTGTGTCATGCTCATCCACTTCTTTGGGTGTGTGTGTGTGTGTATCTCACCCTGTATGTGTGTGTGCGTGTGTGTATGTGTGTGTGTGTGTGTGTGTGAGTGCAACGCCCAGCGGCAATTGAAATGCACAACGAAGCGAAAGTTACTCAAGTGAATGCAATGAAAATAGCTAAGGAAAATGCTTGCGGCGCACCGTCACGATAATCAAGATTTCTTCACACACACACATATATATATATGTATATACATATAGTGCAGGGCTGTGAATCGTTTTGGAACCAGATTCCACAGCTTCATTTTAACGCATTTTGCAATGAAATTTGAACAAAGTTTGTGTTACTATAACAGCAGGAACCAATTTCTGAAGCGTCATGTCTTCTACACAGGGTGTTCGAAAATGAAAGAGGGTTTATCATTGGTTTCATCGAGCAGAAATCTGGGAATTTCTGAAAGCCTTGAGAGAAAGTGACTTGGCGTAACTGTAGGGATCTGCAGTGACAATTAGATTGCGTTTAGGGCCCTGCAGAAATTTCGCACAATGTCGAGGTGAGTGGTCACTATGGTCAGTGAATGTAAAACCAGACTGCATTACCGAACAGCGAGGCATCCAGGGCAATGAAACTGCAGTTGTGCTGGCAAACAAATGATCTGCGTCACACAATAGGGCCTGTCGCCAGGTATCTTCTTCGTCACAAGAGGAAAGACCTACGAGCCGAGGTGGCATTATTCACCTGTCACTATTAATTTGGCCTACACCTGACCAATATGAGTCTCATTGACGATGCAACTAGCACGGCTTATCTGAGCTTCCCACTCGACGACACAGTTTCGATGTCCGGTACTGGTAAGTGCTACACTTCAAATTAGGATGTGGTATACTCACTTCTTAAGCAGTCTTCACGAAAATCTGCGGTAGTCGGTAAGATTGTGTAAACATCAAATTCCTGTTTTCGTACTTGTTTTCCGATTTCAACTATCATTTCACTCGCTTAACTTCCTCTACCGGTCATGGCCACATGGGCAATGCTGCCTCAGTGCTAGCGATGAGTCGACCACCTTTATTGAATCATCTCATCTATCACAAATCTAATCTTATCATCTCAATGCGAATTTCGAAATCGAATCTAAGTTGTCAAAATGCTTGCAAATGAAAAGATAACAACAACACTCAAAACACTTGATATATAACTTTGACAACTAATAGAACTTTTAAGAAATGAACAACAAAACCATCCTTTGATTCCTTCGTTCCTTCTTTGACTTCAAGTGGAACCCTTCGTGCTGGTTCCTGAATTAACAACACTTACTATCGACTTCTATCCCTAAATCCTGAAGCGAACTTATGCTTCAATAACAAAACTGCACATCCTTGATATCAACGGCAAATTTGATATGTGAATGTGTGGTATGCCATCGTCCTAGGCCACAAGGACAAGTGGCACTTGCAATAGTTTTTTGCCATTTGCATTTTGGTTGCAATTTAAATTGTAATATTTACTTGTGAAAAAATACAATTATACATAAATATATATATATATGTATGTATGTACATATGTGGCATATATGTAACAAAAAACTATATACCGTTGTTCGCATATGAAATAAATATTGATTTTTGTTGATTAAAATATGAGCGAGCATTTGGCAGCAATTTTTTTGTCCAAAATGTACTCCCAAAGTTTATGTGACACAGATTTTACGAGATATTTTTTTAACGCTCATATTTAAATCGCTGCAGTTGTATCTGTGTGTGTATTTGTGTGGGTGTGTCTGTGTGTGTGTGTGTGTGTGCATTGCAGTTGAAATGACATTTCGGGCACAATTGGCGGTTTACTTTGTTTGCGCAAAAGCTTTAAACAATTTCGTTTTGATTTAAGTAAATAAATAGAGTATACAACGGGAAAATGGAACAAAATGTTAACCGTGATGTGTTGTGCACATAAATAACCATTTAAACTATTGTATGACAAGAGATAACAGCTAAAGTATGAAAAAAATGTAGCATTAAAAGTTATGACCAAAGTTTAAGCGCTGCACTTACAATGTTACCAAGTAGATTGGCTCAAACGTGCGCAGTAATTAATCTAAGATGCTAAGCAAATTCAAACACACACACACACACTCAAGCATAGTAACATAATACAGTTTCATCGTAATTTCACAGTCAATTTAAAATTAATACGCGCATGTCGCTCAAACTGTCTTGGCGTACACGTTGGCCAAGTCTCTGTCTTGACAACGCCGTGCTCTGCCTTACCTCATCCTTAGTCCTTAGAAGCGCGACCGCTCCTGCTCCCGCTTACCACTCGCTGTCTTTACGCAGCAAATGCAAATTGCATTTTGGCATAATCCCAAATGCAACCGTGTCTCTCGGTTAAGCAAAACTGCAAAGCAAGTTGGCAGCCCGCCCAGAGAGGGGCAGAAGGAGAGCGAGAGAGAGGGCAGCCAAAGGAAAGCCAAGACACAGGCGCCGGTTATATAGGTGCAAACAGCTTTCAGTGTGGCAGCAGATAACGATAACTGTCTGCTCGCCGCACTCCCGTTGTCCCGCTCACTCTCGCTCTCTCACGCGCTCTTGCTTTCCTTGTCTCTTGTGTGCAATTTGGTTTCGAAGGCAAAACCTCAGCTGCGTGTCAAAATCGCTAAGGCGTCTCTCCAAGGCTCAGCGGCTGAGATCCTGACTGTCTGACAGTTAGCCCAAGAAGATTGTGTGTCTCTCTGTCTGTCTGTCTGTCTGCCGCTTTGGTTGGTAACTTTTGAATGACTTTGTTTGTAGTTGATTTTAATTAAAAACGGATCTAACATTGAGCTCACATGGCGTATACTCGATATATAGCGTATACTATGGCATATATGTCGTGCCTGGCATCCTGATGGGCTTGTTTGCAAGTTTAATTGAAGCGCAGCAAAAGTAAAATTGACAACATTACAAATTTGCCATTTGACTATACACACACACACACATACACACACACACACATATCCAGCTACAGGTGTGCGTGTGTGTGTTTGGCTCATAAGTTGCATGAAAATTTCAAGTTTTTCTTACGCTTTAGCTGTAGCTTTAGCTACTCTGTTGCCACATTATGCAGACAAAAGTTGTACAGTTAATGCCAAAAGCAATTTCAAGGTGTGTGTGTGTGTGTGTGTGTATGAGTGCGCATGTGTGTGTGTTTGTAAATTAATTTTAACTGAAATACCAAAAACTGCTGAACTGGCGCCGACAATAATTAATTGAGAGTGCAAATGTGAGTGTGTGTGTGTGTGAGTGTGTGTGTGTGTGTAGAGGGCACATATGCTTGTGTGTGTGTGTGTGTGTTTGTGTGTGGAAAACACACTACATTCTGCAATTGCAATTGCTACAAATTGCATGTTTTTACGCTTAAACGATTTCGTTTTAAATATTGCTGAAAGCCTCGTAAGAACATATTTGCACACACACACACACACACACACAACCATATTTATCAAGTGTGTTTGTGTGTGTGTATTTTGTCGCTACTTATTTACAAATTGCTTGTAATTACTTTTGAAAGTATGGAAATAAATTTAAATAACGATGAACACAGTTAACTAGCTGCGTTTTCCTACTCTACTCTCTCTCTCTCTCTCTCTCTCTCTCTCTCTCTCTCTCTCTCTCTCTCTCTCTCTTTCACACATGCTCTGAGCTCTGCCTGTTTACTTAGTGCTGAGTTATATAAATGTTAAGATAAAGATCAGAATTAAATTAAGACTTCATAAAGAATTAAAAATTATTGACATATATTAAGTATTTTAATTCTAGTTATAAATATCGATAGGCAATGAGTACTTATATAGTTACAACAAATAGACATTGCATTTTAAAAAAACAACTATAATTGGAACATTAATAATAAAGACAACGCCTGCCACTTCGTCGCCTTGTTTTAACAACCGCATCGAAGTCCTTTCTCGCAGGACATCTTTCATCCGTATGCACAACATGACCTAGCAAGTGGACCCACTGATTGTCAATTCGGCGTCTGATTGTTAGAGTTCGGCGTTCCATCGAGCAGTGTAGTCGGTGCCAAGGCTTTGAGAGTCAATCCCTAAAATAATTTTCCTTTGCTCAGCTAAAAAACTGGAAACTCTTGTAGACCAATATTGTCCCATTTCGATTTACTACACTGATAGAAAAATGACGTTCGGAAATTATGCACAAATGGGCATGATTTTTCTTATTTGTGGTCTTAATTTTGTGGGTATAAATCGAGACCACTGGTGCATGATTTTGTTCGAAAAATGTACCCGCATGTTCTAATTTTACCGGAATAAGCACGTCATTCTTGAAATAGGAACAATTGTGTACAATTTTGGTAGAATTTACAACAAGAATAAGAATTTTTATTTCTTTCCTTTGCTTTGCTTTTAACTTACATGTTTATACTTGGGAGAGAGAGCGAGAAAGAATAGTATATCGTATTGCGCATTAGATAAGAGGATTGCGAAAATAATAAATTTGTGACGTTGTTGTTGCTTCGCATCTGCGTGAGGACTTTATTAGAACTGGCAGAATTCAAATTTTACGTTAATTAATACGGTAGTTGGTCCGATTTTAAATCAACTTGACACAAATAATATAACTGATCTAATTTTGATTGCGCTAACTAAACTCGCTCTTTAAAGTTAGTTTCTATGACTATGTTATTGAATTTTTGAGATTGTAATAGGTTCTGCAATAAATGTTTGTACATATAAACGATGCATGACAAATTTAAAATTAATAAATTATTTTTTTATTTATATATCATCTATGTATGTATTTACATAGATAAAAATTAGGAAAATTACTTTTGTGCTGAAATGCAAAGACTAAAACTGTGTTTTTATGTGTTATTTGTATTTTCTACAGTATCGCCTTTGGCATACGTCCTACTCAAGTTTGTACGTTTCTCTATTACATGTTTGTTCTCGGTACAGTCACACCTGAGAAAGTTGGACACCCTTACAAGTTAGCCACCTGCATATGTTAGCCAAAAATTCTTCAACAGTCCGTGGCCAACTTAACCATGTTTGACTGTATTTGCGTATTGCATACGCTCTTTCAAACCGATACATACATGACCTTTTCGTGATTTACTCTCATTGAACTTTTGGCGAGAGAGATCAAGCTGGCTCGATATTTCAATACGGCTCTATCAATTATAGTCGCTGTGAAAATTGTGAAGAGTGCGGACGTACAGTGTGTAAAAATGTCAAGCCCAGTGCAGTTTAATACAAGTGAAACAAAGAATAAAAAAGTAAATTTGACGCCAGTGGATCCCAAAATGCTGGAATTTGTAATATTATTGAAAATGGAGGAAGTTTTGCCGTATTTAAAAGGTAAGTTCAGTGGATATATGTTGCATTTTACAACTTTTTTTACACACACACACATACATGCGTTAATGCAAAATTTAATAGCTGTGTTAGCTGTAGGTACATATATATGTTTATGTGAAAAACAAAGTTATATGTATATACATAAAATAGCTATTTCCATCAAATACATACATACTTACATACATGTGTATGTACATACAAATAAGATAAGACTTTAACTAAATTGCTCTTATATTTACAGGAGTTTTATTACATTTCACAAAAAGTTAAAAATAAAGCGGCTGGCAAACTTTTTTCAAAAATGGAAAATGCGTGCAAGCAACGCAAGATGTTATCAATGTCAAACAACAATGATGCGATCGATACACATACTGATGACGATGATATCATCGAGATGGATGAGGAAATATCATTGGCATTAAAATCGGATCTAAACAGAGCCAGCTCAAATTGGAATGACGTATGCGACAAATGGAAGAAGACATATCAGTTGCGTCAAAAAGACGGAGTTAGATAGCGTTGTATTTCTGCAAGCTTGGACGAAATTCTCGGATGCAAGAACACCAGAATTGGTAAAAACTGTTAAATTTTAAAATTATTAGCTCTTTTTAATTTGTGTTTCTAAACTTTTTAAATTAACATTGACAGATTCTCAGGACTACATATATGCAATACTGCTTAACTCGGCTCTCTTACCGACTGCAAGATTTTTTGACTATACTGGAAAGCGTAATAAGAAGGTCACAATTATAATTATTGATGCTCAGGATAGCCTAGTCACTCGACTCACAACTATCAACGACTACAACAGACAGATGCAAATATTAATTGATAAGTATTATTCTGCTGGTTTGATAATTCAGCCATTTTTGATAGTTCACGGCTTAATCGATGTATTTTCCGGCTCAAGGTCCATTTTGTTATAATAAAACACCCAAAATGCTGAAGTTGTAAATTCTTGATTGGACATAGAGCCGGACAAAGCAGCTATAAATTTATATTATATATATATATTTAAAAAAAGGAATCCACAATTAAAAATAAAAAAATAATTTTAAAAAAAGGGTTTCAATTTTTCATGAAATGAGCACATACTGTTCTAGATAGAAGAACATTATGTGCTTATTTCAAGCACAAATCGTTCATGAAATAAGCACGGGGTGGTCTAGGTACAAGAAAGTAATGTTCTCATATCATGCACAAATCGTTTATAGAATAAGCCCTTGCTGTTCTAGATACAAGAACATTATGTGCTTATTTCAAGAATAAATCGTTCATGAAATGAGCACAAGGGGTCTAAATACAAGACCATAATGTTCTCATATCATGCACAAATCGTTCATGGAATAAGCACAGGGTGTTCTGTATACAAGAACAGAATGTTCTCATATCATGTGCAAAATGTTCTCGAATTATGACCAAAACGTTCTCAATACCAGACCGGCGGTCTTAATAATTACGTGCTTGATTTGAGACCGACCGGTCACGGTATCAAGAAAATGCGTACATAACAGACTTTCGTCAACAAATGGGCATGATTTCGGTAGTTTAAGACCGCTTTTTTCTATCAGTGTACGGCCTTCTGCAGCACACTTACCATTGCAAAGTGGGAAAGACTGCAGGAGAGGGCAGAAACTTTCGTTTCAGCTAAATTTTGCGCTCCAACCCAATATTGGCTGAGTCGTCTATTCAAGTGAATGCGATTGTGTCCGAATGGAATGATTGCAAAACGGTGTTAAAGCCAAAATTAAGGACGGGTACATCAAGTCGCCTATCGAATCCATTCGTTAAAAAACTACACATTTTCCTCATTTATTTTAGTAGTTTTTGAAAATTTCGACGTCATTGTAGCTCGGAAAATTGCCCACACCCAGATCTCTGATTCAAAGCTTTGAATTGCATACGACCTGCTGCTTCTTCGTGTAATTGATTTTGGCTTCTCCACCGATTTAATATGGCCACCATCCATGCATTTGTAGGGGGTGAAGGTGGCTCTGCCGTCTCCCATTTGTGCATATGTTATTTTATTTATTTAACATATTGCGTAGGATTTACTTATTAAAAACAATGAACGATCTGGCCATTTGCATACGATGGTAAGCGATTGTTTTTCAACACAGTCAATGACCGATCTGGCTATTTACATACGATGTTAGATAAACATCGATAATGCACCAGCTGACTAAGCTGAGTGGGTGGCAAGGCTCGTTTCTTATTGCATCTTCTTCTTCCTTTGACGGAAGCGGCCATTTCATTTTGGCAGCGATAAGCTACAGTCGGGATAAAATAATAATCTGCAAAAATCTGTAAAGCTCAAACTCATCCACTCAAATTAAGTGCTTTAATAAAATTACTAAACCTGCCACTGTGTGCTTACACGTTCATTTTAAACAAGCTGACTAAGTCAAATAATTATTGTGTCCCCAATCTACGATCCGCATACAAATTCATAAGGTATGTGGCCAAATATTGAAATGTGCGCGTACTGATTATCTTTTATTTAGGGAGATTTTTATTCAAGCACATGTCTTGCCGCGCACTAAAAAGCGCCGCTAATTTTTATAAACAGCGAAGCTTTCGCCTTATTAAATTACGCCAACACCAAGGCATGAAAGCTGACCAAAATAAGGACATGTGCAGCCAGCCTTGCGCATAGTCCTAACCTTATTGCCTAATGTGACTGTTGTTCGAGACACTATTGACTGTACGTTTTCCTTGCCAGTCGAGGTGGTCAGTGCATTTGCCCAAGCTGTATATTGAAGTGGCAAGAGGCACTATTTTGGATTTGCCAACGCAGGAACCTCGCGGTTCTTACCGCTCTTTGAAGCTGGAAGCGTGTAATGCACGCGTTAATTAAGATCTATTATTTTTCTATTTTTTGCATTTGTTAAATTTTATTTGGTATGGTATGTATGTGCAAAATTGTGTTGATATTATCTAATTCTCTTTGAAGTTCATACAGCTCAACATCTTCATCAATCTTCAGGCCTGTCGACTGCGTGGAGTTATTGGTTGTAAGTACGGCATAGCCGGCAGTATATTCCGTAATAAAAAAAAAATCAACACAAGGGCGCGTATCTATCTATTGCCATTTGGCCAAATCAAGCACACCACCTGAATTAATGAGATGATTTGGTTGGTTTGGTGCAATAATGTTATATATACATTGTTTAAACTAAAACTTAATATTATAAGTTATATGAAATACTTATGGATTCCTTAACGATGAAGAACGTTAATATTATGAATTAAAATAAAATCTCAAAATTGGGCACCTAAAGTAAAATCTTGCGTTACAACAATTTAGGGTAAATGAAATTTATCATTTACTTGGTTGGGAGGGTACAGAGCCAGTGCAACAACATCTTACCACTGGATTCTTAATTTTGGCGCATACTTTTTACCACCACCAACTGGCTGCTTCCTCAAATCCTTCCTTAATTCTTTTTTTTCTCTGTCTACAAGTTTTAGTTGTGTGACGGGGCAGTGTTTTAGGTGGCAAAAGACCCCACCCCATTTTCCCTGAGCAAAGTCGACCTGTAGGCAGAGTATGCTACCGGAACAACTGCAACCAACATCCCCTGATCGTTACACATTCTATACAATTGTTCCTTATTGGGCTCGTGAAAAACGCATTCAATTTCTTTTTGTTTATTTGATTTTGGCGTGCTTATGTAATGTGGGTCTTCTTCAAAATAGCAGTAAAAGCCCTTGAACGCACCATTTGCAAAAACCTTGACTCATCTAAAGAGCAGATGACGTCACTTCGTAACGAAATTGACTTTGGCACGCCGAAAGCATCTTCTGCGCGTTAAAGGATGGGATGTTGGCAGTGACTTTATGTGGCAAGTTTTAAGTTATTTTCACTTAAAAAAGTAAAGCAGAAAATGCGATTTATCTGTTTACTAGAGGGTGAGACTTTGGGGCAGTGCCTTTAGTCGTTAGAATTTTCCGTGGAAATTTAACCACATTTTATCCAATTTAGTTTAGTTCAATCGCTGTTTAACTTGACGAGATCTATACTTGGCGGGAGTGCATGAACAGATTTCCATTTTCGCTTTGCGTTATAATCATAGCCTGTTAACCGACGACCGAAGTTAACATCTGGCGTATGAAACGCAGATACTAAACCAAACTGCTACCATATAATTGAAATAAACAAGGAAACAAATTCAAGCCGAGATTTAGAAATCCGGCAACTCTAGGATATACAAAAATAACGGCCATTTTTAAGCTCCTCTCCCCAAATGATAAAATAATTAAAATAATAGTGTATACAATTAGTTTTTAGCGAAAACTTACTTTAAGTACAAATTTATTTGTCAGATCGTGCATTTTTTCATCACAGTTTTATATATTTTTTACGGGTTTTCCAATAGTTATCTTTCAACCTACCTGAATGGATTCTCGCGTATCCATTTCAATTTTCTTCAAAAAAGTTGTTTTAAGATTTTATAATTTTCTACTTACAGAATTCACAACTGTTTCAAACAATTTGAGTCGTTTTCGAGATGCTTCATATTTTTCAGCCGTATCATTTTCTCTTTCGTCTAAAGCTGAGATGACTTCACGTGAAGGAACGACATCGACTTGAGCTAACAATATAGTATGTCACAGGGACTTCAAACATAATGCAAATTGCAGTGTTTCGCACAGTTGGCCAAGTGCTGCAATATTGATGTTTCTGTCAAGTATCACATTTTCTCAAATAAAACAAGACCTGATTTTAAAAGTTTTGCCTAATTTTCCATCTCTGTATTTAAGGCACTGAATAAATTGGTTTTCTATTCCTATTTATGAGCAAAATCTAAGATGGTGCAGAAGCGTTATGAGATTCACCCACACGTAGAAGAATTTACTTATTGCCAGTGTTTAATACTCATCTCTACGTTTTAAATACCCTTATGACATGTAGACGTTCATCTATTAAGTTGTAGTACAACTCATCTTTAAGTTGATGCAACTCCCAATTTGGTTTGAATATGCCCGCTTCTCAAATCAAGTCCAGCAAGAAAGCCAACTGGTAAACATTGATAATCTGACTCTGGGTCAGTCTTGTCAAAAGCAGCAGCACTACAATCCCAAACACACCCACACACACTCAGGCACATACACATGCCAACATTTTGCTGCAAAGATCTTGTGGCACGTAGCTGTACATGCTCTCTCGAATAGTTGTTTGTAGATTCATTAATTTGAGCACAAAATTTTGCAATTAAAGTTTGCTGTTTGTTCATCTGTTTTACGATTTTATGAAGTACAGCTCTAAATGTAGGGAAGTGAGCGAGATTTGGGGGGAAATGCTCTGATTTGCAGACTGTGAAGCAACAACAACAAGAGCCAAAGACCAAACAACAGCAATATGAACACGAAGTCAATAAAACTTTTGCGCTACTTAATGCGAATTTATAGTGTAAACATGCAAACATACACCCACACACACACACCCACACACACACACCCACACACACCCACTCACACACACAAACATTTAGAGACTGACATGAAGTAACCACAGTCGCTGCCAGCATCCCGTTCACTCTCTCTATGGATTGCTGGCCAACAGAATGGACCAAAAGACAGACTGAATGCGTGTTGACAAAAACGACAAAATTGTGTTACCAACAATTGCATAACAATCATTTTAAGTTTTCCGCAAATGCTACAAAACAAAGCAGAATGAAACCAGCAACAACAACAAAAAGTTTTTATTGTTATTATGAAAAGTACAACAACGAACGCAACAACAACGACAACAACTAAGACAACAACAACTAACAACCAACAGCCACGCTTGGCTTGGCTTGACTTGATTCCCAGCTTTACTTTTGCGTTTTTTGGTATTCTATATAGTAAAACAAAATGGCCGCACATCCTTTTGCTAACGCTCATTTTGGCTCCCACCAGAGCCACAGACCCAAAACTAAAACCAGACAGCGAAGGGAACCCAAAAGACAGGGCCGGACAATGGTGAAAGCCGACAGGCCGCATTCTGGGGCCACCACTTAAGCAACACATACAATTGTAGTCAAGAAATTAGACTAGCTCAGAGCGCGCTCTTCAAGGAAGTTGTAATTCTATTAAAAAGGGAAGATTGGAATAACTATTAAACAAAACGCCGTCCACAGATTGGATCATAAGAGTCAAGAGGCCCGACTAATGAATTTTTGTGTGCTGCCAATAGGTCTCTATATCTTTATGTTGGGAGTGATTTGTTTCTTATCTCTGGCAAGATTTGGGTGCCTGTTAAGCGTTTTGTTTTGCAAGTAGCTGAGTGTTTCGCCATCGAAGTGGATGGAAGACGATGTTCATTTTTTCAGTGTAAAACACATATTAGAATCTTTAGAGCAATCGAACACTACGTTTCAACTTTTTGCTCATTATTTATGGTAGGAGCACGAAGAATGTTGTTGGTGTTGGAGAACCGCACACGATTACTTGAAACTTACGTCCCTCCAGATAAGAGTGAAGCAGTTGTAGGTAACGATGTCTTGATCTTGAAGTTTGGACCAGTGTACCATACTCTGTCGAAAGCTTCCTACATCTAGAGCTGCTGTATGTTATAATGTTTTGCTTGGATTCGAAAATGGTTGTCAGGGATGGTACTCCGGGAGAGCCATACTACTACCTTTAAGAAAGTAGGATCGTTAACAGACTTGTCATGCTTTGGGCATATTATGGCATTGACCAACTTCTGATTAAAACCTACTCCGCGATGGCCACCTCATAGCTTACATGGCCGTCTGCAGCGTAAAGATAGGATATATTTCAATATTAACAATGCGACCGCTAAAGTTGAGTTTAAAAAGCTATACATACAAGTCGCTCTTGGTTCCAAAATTGCTTACATTAATAGGCACGCCTAGGTCTTCAGCATTTGGTTGTCATTTTTTGGCTTAAACACATGTTTTCTTTCAGATATGATATTGCGGTAATTTCTCGTGCACCAACTTGGAGACGTCGGCACCATCATCTACCAAGTTCAAGGACCGCCGGACACAGGTACATCAAAGTCTGCTCAATTCACCATATGTATTTCCCTTCTTTTCTGACACAGACAGACACATAGCCGCTATAGCCACTCCACCATTATCTTTTATGCCAAAACAGTTGCAATTGAACCTTTGTACCTCAGTGTGGAACTACTGTTTCAATAAGCAGTGCGTTCTGAACTCCCATAAACAGTCCTATCCGGAACTAAAGATATATTCCAATTGTCCACACTTTTCGCGAGAGGCCAGCAATCCTGGCTTCTCTTGTCAAAATCCGCAGGAACATCAAAACATTCAACTGATTTTTCTTAGTTTAAAAGTTCGGCTATATCTTTGGAATTTTTGCAAGTTGGAAATATTGTTCTTTTATACCTACGCTAGTCGTTATTACTTTAACAGGTTTTAGCATAGTCTTATTTACTTATAATAATAATTAAATTACATGGGAGCTCCGCCTTCTGTTGGCTTAACTTAAACTCCGGTTTAGCCTACAGAGACAACAAAATATGTCCATGGATATTACTCAAACGTTTATAGTTCAATTACTTGCCACACAATAAACAATATACAAAATTTGTCTTTCTCTTTTTTCTTTTATCTTTTCTTTATTCTATATTACCTATTCTCTATTGTCCATTTCCTTTTCTCTATTCTAAATTCTATATTTATTAATTTCTCTATTCTGTTTTATGTCTTCTCTTTAAATTTTCTTTTCTCTCTTCTATATTGCCTATTCTCCATTCCCTATTCTCCATTCTCTATGCTCAATTCTCCATTCTCCATTCTCTATTTTCTAGTCACTATTCTCTCTTTTCTCTTCTTTCACTTTACCCTTGTCCCTCTTCTACCTTCTCTGTTTTGCTATTCATCCTCTCTAATTACTATTCATTTCACACAGAACATAGAAAATTGTTGTTGTTTTCCTGTTCATTTGTTTTATTCAAATTCAAAAAGCTTCTTCTATTAAGATTCACTTGGTGATATCTTTGGAATTTTTTTTACCCGCTCATATTCAATTCGCTCCTGTCTTTAGACACCCAACATACCCATAACTATGCAAAACTGTTGTCTTTTGTTGTTTGTATTTATTTAGTTGACAAGGAATGTGTGCGTGCATGTGTGTGTGTGTGTGTGTGTGTGTGTGTGTGTGTGTGTGTGTGTGTGTGTGTGTGTATTAGTTGCATATGACTTTGCCTGGAGGTCAGTCACTGGCTTGGGTAACTTCACTTGGCGTGGGTTGCGGGAAGTTCTGATGGCGGGATTGCGTCAATTGTGGTCCGTTTTGCGGTTTCCGTTTTTGTTCCTTGCAATTCCTTTTTGGCAACCGCTTGAATTTTCATTTCTGGCATTGCAATAGTGTGTGTGTTTTGACGTCTAACTGTATGTGTGTGTGTGTGTGTGTGTGTGATTTCCGCCATCATTTGACAGTTTTTCCCAGCTGCCAGCTTAGTTTTAGTTTTCAGCTTTGCCTGTTTTGCAGCATTTCAGCTGTCATCTTGTAGTTGTTGTTGTTGTTGTTGTTGTTGCGCACAACTTTAGCAACAACAAGCGCCAAATTGTCTTTGTGTTGGCTGATGATGATTTTTTAATTGCATACTTTTAGGGGTCGGTCGCATTAAATGCTTATTGCGCACTCTATTGGCATGCTTCATTAAGGACACATAGTCGCGGAACAATCAGAAACGCACTGTACATGATGATTGACAGCAGACACAATCGTCTGTCGGTCCGTCGGTCTTTCCAGGTAGCTGAACAGCCGTGTGGTCATCATTTAATGCCAATCAGGTAATCAGCATAACCATTTACGTGCTATTTAACACGCCCATATGGCACAGATGGCTCATGGCCAACAACTGGCAGTCACTCTCTAACAGAGAAATCGCGTCAAAGAGGGCAGATGTAAGAGTGAGAGAGAGTGCATGAGGGGGCACAACCAGCCACGCACTCATAACAGTTCACTGCACTTTGTGGCTAATCAAAATTGCGTATTTTCAGCGATTTCTGGCTTAATTATGTGCGTGGCAAAATTGATAAAATTGGCAAATGGTCAACGCGATGGTCAGAGTTGCACCAAAATGGTCAGACAGTCGGCCCTATTGCGTCATCATTTCTATGTTAGCAACAGTAGCTGCTGCCATAGCAACTTTGGCATTAGCAGCTTTTGAATATGGAATGAAAAATTGACAAGCCAAAATCAATGAACTGCATTTTGGACCACCTCTCATTCGATAGAACGTTCAGTTGCGCTCTTTAACTTTCTCACATTAGAGATGACTGTCGCTTGAGGAGCTACAATTGGAGATGAAAGCGAAGTAACGTTTATTTCGGTAATGTCAATGTTTAGAAACAGCGACATGACCTCAGTGTTCTAAGTAAAGGGGTATGCATGAAGTTTCTTCTAACTGAAAATGTCGTTTACTTTAGTTAATTGCAACTTACCAGTCTTTATATATACGCTGCTACATTTACTGTAGTTTACAGTTACTTTTGCAGTGTTCTCAGTATTTTAGAAGCTGACGGTATGTTTATATTCTCACTGTACACTGTACTGGTAGTTAGTAGTAATTATTTGGGCTGTGAACTCAGTGTGTCTTACTGTTAATTCAGTATGTCTTACTGCGAACACAGTTTATTAAAATTGTGACGACCTGTCATGATGTTTGAGAGGTTAAGTAAGGCTTCCGAGTATTATAATATTTTCCGACTTCGCAACTCTCGAAATCACGAATTTTTTGAAATAGCGATAATTTGAAAATCCCAAATGGTTTCCGGATTCGAAGCGACCCAAAATTTACCAGCAAACGTATGTTTTAGCCATAGAACTTTAATTGCGACCAAACTTGTTGCATAGTGCTATTAAGCATCCATGTCGAACTCATAGTTGCTTGGTTTAAACCATGAAATTGTATGTGTTATTTTGTATTCAAATTCCACTTTTACGAAAAAAAAGAATGTGATCCGTAAAAAAAGACTGTTTGATTTGTAGTAGCAAAACCGCAAAAGGACAAAGGGAAAGTATTACCACAATCAACTATTTTTTACTCGACTATTGTAAAACAATGTATCATTGTGAAGTTCATTTCATTAAAATTATAACAATTTTTTTTTTTCTGATAATATTAATCACCATAAACGCAAAAAATATTATGGATACCTACGAAACAACCATTGAAACATTCCTAAAAAACGCAGATAGAAAATTCATAATTTTAAATAAATCAATTTGTTTTTGTATAAATATTTATTAAAGCTTAAGCGCAAAAACACAATTTTAGATAAACATTAGCAACAACAGGTAATGTAGCTACAAATTGGTTTTTTTTATAAAAAAAAAGAGTTTTTCTTTGCTTGTGCGTTTCAATTTTAGACAATGGGAGTCCGCCCCCCGCTCGCTTTGCTCCCCAAACCAGTGCTCCTTAGAGGTAAGTAGGCCCTTCTTCCCCTCTTCTTCATCTTATTAATCGCCCATTTATAAACTATTACAAAACAACGTTAATGAATTTTCAATTCTCCCTGAAAAATTCTGCAATTTTCTAGCTTCCATAAACTATCCGGAGCGAATTTATCGCAAGCCCATATTTTCAAGATTCATTTGCAACTTCAAACGAAAGTCATTTAAAGGACAGGTCAGATGATACCTGTTTCTTAACTTTCAAGTGGTGCTCCCTGAATAGCTGCTCTAATGCTCTAAATGGGTTATGGTAGCACCGAGCGACTTTGGACAAATGTATCACACCGCAGAGATCGTTTGTTTTTAACGTTCTCAGACGAATAACCAATGCTACAATCATGAGTGTCGAGAAGCCACTGCAGTTGAGAACTCCGCCTTTAAAAGCACCCTGCAGGCAGCTGCTATGCGATCTGTGCAAGAAGACTGTGGGCTCAAGTGTCTGACTGAAGGTTTTTGTACCAGTACGTCTTCCTGTAGAGATGCACAGGGAAGTTTACTAATGGATACATAAGGTCAACTAACGTTGTGAAGGTTATAATGACACTCCCGGAGATAACTTCCCGACGTGAAAATCATAGTTATTTTCTAGCTATGATAAAGTAAGAGTCGAAAGCAAGTCGCTCAAGCACAATAAAGATGGTGGCACAGATGACTTGCTTGCTTGTTGTTTAAAACTGGCAGCAATGGTGGGGCACAAGCATTAATATAGTTAAAAGCATGCCCGATAATTGAATCCTTGATGTGCTCTGCCGTGTTGTCAAGAAGGGTGACTCCACGGTAAGCGCTTAGAACCGTTCTATAACGCTTCTTTTCATCGCATACAAGGTACTATCGGGCATGTTTTGTGAAAAATTGGAGCCATTCACTAAAGGCCTTTAGCTTTAAACCAGCACGGTCCAAATTCTGGAAAAGACCCACGAAATGCAAATCCACACCACCCAATTCATTGACGACTTTAAAGCAGCCCGTTATGGAGTTCAGTATCCCTGCAAAGTTGGTGCGACTACGCAGAATGACGTTAAGCAACACAAGCAGCTCCATCAAGACAGAAAAGAACCTATCCAAACCCTTTGATACCAAGCAAGGCTTAAACAAAGCGATCTGTCCTGCAGCCAATCACCACCATAATTATGAAGTATGATGTGAGCATGGAGATTAAGTGGACAATTTCTTTTGCAAATAGATGTTACTTTGGTCTCAATAGGCAAATGAAAAGAAGAGACAACTTTCGCCATGAGCTCTACGATGATTGATATAGCCAAGAGAATTAACAGAGTGGCGGCTTCACTGGCTCGCTCAAGTTACTTATATATATGGATAGCTTGAATGAAGGCGACGAAGTGTCCGTGACTCCGTTAGAAAAACCAGGCAGAGAGCACACTGACTTCCATTGGTCTCACGGAAGTAATAATATGCTTAATATTCTGAACTCTTTCTCGATTACTTGTTCCTGCAAAATTCTATAAGAAAATCTATTAAAAACTCATATTTCAGTTTTCTAAATATTCTGTATGTATGTAAAATGTAACAATTTGTAAAGCCAGCTCTTCAATAAGACAATAAGTTTATTCTGAAGAATCGATATGTGCATAGAAGCTAAGATATTAGTGTCTATCGCTTAGGTGCTTTTTTTGTACGATAATCGAGTGAGTTACACGCAGCTGAAGATATGATCTCGAGAACACACAGGTAAAAATACTTGTTCTATACAAATTCGATTCAATGACTTATTAGATTCATTCAAAGGCCAACACCTGCGGTTTGAGTGAGTGACAAAACAGGAATGACTTAAAATATCAAATGCTACATGCGAGTAGCGTGAACTCGAATGAACTTATGAGAGCCTACATATGATACATATGCATATATGTGGGAATGCGTAATACAAAATATATAAACGGAAGACACACTGCACATAAATAGGTACATATTCAACCATTATTATTCGAATGTTGATTTTATATACGTAATACGAACTTTTCGCAGCAACAAGAGACAAAACAATATTACCATTGTCAGCGACTTCTTCTCATGTTATCGTCAGATTTAACGAATTTCAGATCGTAGGTCTCGAAGGTAATTGAAATTTGGAAGAGTAGTATCCAAGACACTTTTTCCGTCTGTTCCACTTGCAAACATTGAACATTCAGTCGAATTTCCATCTCTACTTCTTACGTACATATGTATATGTATGTATGCTCGTATATGTGTATGCTTGAAGGCTATCAGTTTATTGGCCATTTTGCATTATGGCCCTCTGAAGCGAGCCAGCTGTTGTCGTCATCGACGTTGTTGCTGCAAATTATGCAAGCGCCTTGAGCCCTGGCAAGCTGCTGAGTGAACTGCCTCGTGATCAACTAGGCGGCTACTTGATGCTGCCAATTGTGTTCGCACATAATAAGCCGTCGCTGTTTAATGTAATTGAATTATTAATATTATGCGAGCCTGGACCCAACCAAACCAACTGACTGACCTTAATTTATGCATATTAATGCGTCGTGCGTCCTTGAGGGGGCCAAGAGAGGCAGGAACTCTGGGAAGCCTACACAAACACAGACATACACAAAGGCTTATGGAAAATATGTAAAATATTCGAGATGTCATTGACTTGGCCAAGCAGTTGAAAAACTTTGTCTTGGCACCAACTTACCACATAAAATAGTGTATAAAAATAAAAATTGTAAAGACTTTTATAAGGTCTGCTGCATTTCAGGAGAAGGCAATGCAAAAGTTACGCCAAAACTCAAGTAATATCATAAAGAAAATATTTATAGAAACTCTAAACAAAACAAATGCTAAGAATAAATGCTTTATATATATATAGAAATATAGCGCAAAATGCACACAAGCGTGAACGGTAAAAGAAAAGCGAGAGCACGAGGGAGAGTATGAGGGAAATAAATGTGGGCCACATTTTCTGCAAGTTTTCCTTCAAGCCGCAAACTAATGGATTTCGAGACCTGAACATTGGCATAATTAACTCAGCTGCGAAAGGTCAGGTCATATCAGCTACAACAACAACAACGATACTTACACAATGACCAAAAGCAATGCCAAATATGAGCCAAGTCATGCGCGACGATTTCGCATTGGCAATAAATACTACCAACAAAACACAAGAAAACCAACTTGAAGGAGAAAGTTAGGAAATGGCGACTGTGGGATACACTACGCAGATGACATTGAAGTCAGTCGGTGAGTGGTATACAGTGAGGAGGCTTTTGTAGTAGCTCATACAGTTTTCATGGAAACGCACGAGTTTCCAAACAAAGTACGGATATTCTGGTTTAGTTTTAAAGAACAGCCCATTTCGAGAAGAACTCGAACCAAAGATTGCATCGAAATATTCCATTCGAGGCTTACCTTAATAATGATATGAATTTGGCCAATTCACCGATTGCACCCAGTGCAGTTAGTACTTAGGTACAGGAGTAACACAAGAAATTGGTATATTATATTTCTTATACCGAATATATCGGTTTAAGATTCTTCAGCATTCGATCATAAGTAAAGGGTACGCTGATTTTGACTGCTGGAGCTGGTGCTGTTTTAAAAACGGATGGTTCATTTGCCTTTTGATTGTTTTTTAGTACCTAAGTGGACAACGTAAAGAAGTCGATCTGTACGTACAGGAAACAATAAAAGGATGAACCTTCTTCTTCTTTGAGCGTGTTGCGGCCTAATATAGAGCACTCCTCCGATCGGTGATATCAAAGGTAAGTAGTGTGCTATCTACCTGTTCCTTACAACGGTCTGTCCCTTCAACAGCCGCATTGAAGACCATTCTTGCAGTAGCTTCTTCATCCATATGCACAACATGACCTAGCGGGGCCGCAGGACGTCAATTAGCTTGACTATGTCAATATCGTTGAAAAGTTAGTGATCATCCGCTTGATCTTCATGCTGGTAGTGCCAAGATGGATCCTTGACAACATCAGAAGTATAGTTTTCAACATAAATCTAACATAGGAGTCCAACCGCTGCGTCTCTTTACTCGTAGAAAACATATACTTATTTTGCTCCCATTTATAACCCGACCCACCCTGGCAAATTCCCTTTTAATAGCCGCAAAGTATCTAGTAACTGATCGTTTGGTACGAGAAAATGAAAAAAGTTCGTGCGATATGAAAAACCAAATCTGAGGCAATTACTACTTCGTTCAAAATAGTGTCGCTGTCAAATGATGAATGAAGTTATCGCTCAGATTAACAGTGCTTCAATCACTATGACAAAGGCTGAAAGCTTGATCAGCTGAGGTTTAGACACAACATTGCTTTAACGTTGCTCAGTATTAATCGGAAATCAGAGCCACCCAAACACCTAATGAGGAATTATTTGACTAACTAGTGATGCCAATGTAAAAACCAACCCGGTGTTAATGTTACCATCAAAGAACTTACATCTTAAATAATTTCAAATGCAACGTAGGATTCTGATCCAAATCATGAAATGCGGGAAAAGTTAAACATTCATCACCTTTACATAACAGGGCGTAGGTTACCGCGTTTCAGTATAATTTACCGCTCAAACTGTATCCCCATTAAGGCCACGTAACAGGCGCCATGATACCAGATCGCTGCATTGAACAAGTTTTTTTTTCCTTTTCAACAAATGCTTGCTCACTATCTAGAGGCTATATTTTAGAGATGGGTTCCGATTAAAACATGTTCTTAAGCTTTTCCACCGTTTTAGAGGCTTCAAACATCTTTACAAAACGCTTCACGTATCCCTGTTGTGTTGTGTTTATTGCAACTCTTACTCTGAAAAACTTAATGTCAGAATATTATTTTATAAGTAGTTTTGTCTAAGCGATCTCAGGATACTTTGTGCTCAAAAATTTAATGCAGGCAGTCGGAACGGTGCCCGACAGAGGAATACCCTGTACCCTTTTTCTTTATCAACACTAAATTCAATCTACGGTAAAATGGGAACAGAAGTATCCACTTTTATGTCCCTTTTCATAAGATCGATATGCCTGTAAACATTTTCTTATTGGAAAGTTGCAATTGACAAATTTTGCTATTGCGAAGTTGTAATAACCAACTGGTGGCAAAAATTACTTTTATACCCATGACTCTAGTATCCTTGGGCCAAAGTCGTTGAATTGCGGGGTGTGTTAGTAATTAAGGTAAATCAATTTCAGGGGAAGGAGACATTTATTGAAAAAATGTGAATACAGTTTTAACGATTAGTCTCCACAAATTTTTTTGCTTTAGCTCAAATATATCCATATCTACATGTAGGGGAAATTTGAAGCATTTTATGGACGAAGGGGGGTGAAACCAGCATATTTTTGACTATAACTTTTGATGTTTTTATCCGATTTCAAACTTGTGTGGATAGATTAAACGGTGCGGCTGTACACCGCGAAAGTGTGCTGGGGGGAACTTGGGGCATATATCAACTTAATTCGACAAACTTCATCTTACATGGGACTACGCGCATCTTTCGGTAAAACGGACGGACATGGTCCAATCGGTACCCGAGTCAATGATAAGACTTTTCCATGGATCTCATAGTTTCCTTCTGCCTGTTAAATTCATTGCACAAATATATAATACCCTTGTACACTATGTGTACAGGGCATAAGAACTCACACCAATGAAGGGTTCCAAAAATCGCTAACAGTGAAAATTGTTTGTATGGCGGAACGAAATTTTAAAGGTAGCGATAACGTCATCATTTGATTAAATTTTAATTATAGTTAAGGATTGTCTACAAGCAAAACAATGGAATCTCGTGTGTTCTTATTAATTTAGTAAATATATATGATTTGGTCATAATAGAGCATAGGGAGAGAGGTGGATTGGGTTCGGAAATGGGCAAAAACGCAAAGCCATAATATGTGGACAGACCCTTCCAGGTTCCCGCTTGGAATCGGCAAATGGTGCAGAGCGCATGCAGGATGTAAATTTTGATTAACCAGCAAAGCAGAAAGTATGCTGCCGCGTAGCCAGCCTAAAAAGTACTCTGAAAGGGAGTAAGAATTGAGGACTATTGGCGCAGAGTGGTTGCAGCATAACTAGCGACCAAGTCATAGTATAAGAATTACAAGCTAAGAGTCGTCCGCCGACTGTAACGATCAGGGCTGTTATTTTGCAGTGTACTGGCAGCATACTCTGCCTACGGGGTTGACTAAGCTCAGGGAAAGTGGGGGGGTTCTTTTGCTACCTCAAACACTGCCCCGTCACACAACTAAAAATAGTAGACAGAGAACATTGAAAACGGATGGAGTAAACAGACAGTTAGTATAAAAGAAAAAATCGTGTATGCGCACGATTAAGGCTATGGAGCTAGATGTTGCTGCTCTGCTCTCATACCCACCCAACCTTGTAAATGGACGAATCCACTTACCCTTTTTATGTTAAATAGTGGTGATGCAGATTTTTCACTTCAGGTGCCCATAGGGCCCATCCGGATCCGAACGCCCATAAAAATGAATCGATTTACACTATAGCTAAAAATTAGAGCCTCATTTGACTATTCTCTCTCTCATCGTGATCAAATTGAAAGTTGCATTTCTAATTCTAGCTTCCCGGGATTTTCGTGACATCAGTGTCACATTTCAAATCAAAATATTAATTAGTGTTTGGGATACGCTTCGTTTTGTGAGCTACCAAAAGTGAATTCTGCGATTTTTACTCAGGGGTATGTCGGAACTCTCTAGACGGTTTTGCCTTATTTCATGTTTTTTAAAAAATTCGTCGATTAAATGCTTACTTATTAGACTTCCCATGCTCCCAAAAATACTTCTGTCACATTAACGTATTGATTTTTGATTGATATTCTGTATGAAAATATATCTGATATATATATATATCGTCAAAAGAGGTAAAAATTCAAGTTCCTGTTGACAGTTTCCTTTAAATACACTATGCAACAAAAAAAAGAGCATATGTTTAAAACATACTGTTGAGTTCAGCGGCTTTATAGACGCGTCACCAAATTCTGTAATTGCCCTGCGTGGCAATCTTATATTTCAATAATACACTAACGATGTTTCGATTTATGTGAACATCGATATAAATATTATATACATTCAAACACATTACTGCTACAGAGCAGCCTATGTATAAAGACAAAAGCTTCTTTTTTTTTGCTCTCATGCTAATGCTACCTACTTTGGTACACTTTAATTTACACCATCCGATCGAACGGTTAAAAATAAAAACATAAAAGCACAGGTCAACATCGAACCCTGCCTGCTCGCTAAATTAAACAAACATAAAATTGAAAGATCTTTTTTTAAATAAAACTCTGCCAGGAAAAAGGCTTCTTGGTTTTAACATTGGTGACCCCGACGTGATATTTGTGAGCCAAATTCACTATTAATAAATTCGAAAGCGCTTCTTACTAATTGTATAAACTCAGAAATTAAAATAATAACCAATAAAATAATTTAATACAATTGTGCCAAAAAGTACATATGTACATACATACATATAATAAAGTGCGTGTCTATTTGTTGCTGCATAACACAAACCGTTACTTTGCGTTTCTCTATGCCTTTTTCGCACATACGAAATTACAGCTGCATTTAAAGGGTGTCTTTTTATGTGTGCCAAATATTAAGCAACCGTGTTTGTGGTACTTGCTTACGGTTTAAGCAAAGTACGCCGTGCAAATTTAAACGTTAACAAAATTTATGTATATATATCGGCGCTCATAATATTTAAAATTTATAATCGGCTTTAGTTGCAGTTTTTGCCCGATTGACAACTACATAAAAAAAAAAAAAAAAAAAAAAAAAAAAAAAAAAAAGGGTTATATGCTCTCAGTTTGTTTAACCATATTTTTTGCTAACATTTAAAGTCCCTAATCGGACTTTACTTCAAGTGTCTGTTCGCGCGCCACATTTAATAATACACACTTGCTGTTATTCACAGTAACAGTTCTTTTCGGTTACCTTACTATGTCGGTCAATGACCTGTGTTCTGTACCGCCTGAAAACAGGGTGCAGTTTTACAAGCGAAAAGCTGAGTCGATATATAAGCGCGTGCAAGCGTTGCAAAATGAATTCAAAAAAGACAATGTTAGTTCTGCCGATGCAGGCGAGTTGTCGGTGCGCGAAGAATTTATTGAAAAGCTACAAAAATCATTTGATTTCGTGCATGACAGCTTAGAAGAAATAAGTTTTGATGAAATCGGTAGTGAGCTACGTGAGCAATTCGATAAAATAATAATCAACATGAAAGTGATCGTACGGTCGGAAATTCTTAGACGTAATTCAATGATGCTACCGTGTTCAACTATACGCCAAGAGTCTTCACTTGAGCAAACTCCTGTCGTGGTTGTGAACTCACGCCCTCGGCTCCCAGAGCTGAAGCTGCCCACTTTTAGTGGTGGTTATACAGAATGGGCAAACTTCATTTCAATGTTTACATCAATAATTGACAAGGACTGCGACCTCACCAACATTGAAAAGTTACAGCATCTGCGATCCTGCCTGAAAGATTCCGCGCTGGAAACAATTAAATCCTTGGAAATCTGCGATGATAACTATAAAAATGCCATAGATTTACTTGATAAGCGTTTCAATAATAAACGAATTATTTTCCAGGCACATATTAGTGAGATTTTCGGGCTTAGAAAGGTGGAGGCTGGATCCGTTGGAAAATTGCGTGAGATGTCTGACAAACTCAACGCACATATGCGCGCTCTTCAAGCCATGGGCAGCATTGAGCAAATTTCTGGTTGTATGATTGTGCACGCATTACTGCAAAAGGTGGACAGCGGAACACAAACTAAATGGGAGGAATCTCACTCATCATTGGACACCATACCTACATGGGATAATTTTTCTCAATTTCTGGAAAGTCGTTGCCAAATGTTGGAAAGTGTGCAGCATGCTATGGCATCTCACAATCAGGTGGGAAAATCTAGCCAAAATAATAATAGAAACCTATTTGTAGCCGCCGTCAGCACTGGCTGTTTGTTTTGCGGTGAAGCAGGCCATTCCATATACTATTGCTCCAGATTCCACAATCTCTCACCATGGCTTCGGCAAAGGGAAGCGAAGAAAATGTCTCTTTGCATGAACTGTTTAAGGACTGGGCATAGTACAAACACATGCAACTCTGGCTTTTGCAGAAAATGTAATGGAAAACACCACACATTGCTTCACCTTGTAAACGTGCCGTCGGTTCCCACACACACTACTGTTACACCAACAGACACAACACCCTCATCTCACGACTCTGCTGCTCATAGCGCCCTGGCTGCAATCGTGCCTTTCCATAATTCTAGCTCCAATATGGTGCTGCTGGCCACAGCTCGCGTGCTGGTCAAGGATCGCTCAGGCACACTAGTACCATGTCGTGCTCTGCTGGATGGCGGATCGCAATTGCACCTAATAACTTCTCGTTTCGCTCATCAGCTACAGCTAAAAAAGACAAAAACATCAGCTACAGTCTCCGGATTGGGTGACACCAACTTTGTCACAGACGGATACACTGTTTGCATTACTTTGTTCTCTCATTCTTCTAATTACTCTACGACCATCAAGGCTGTTGTTGCATCAACGATCAACGATCAACCAAATATCACAATCAATACCTCAAATTGGAGAATGCCATCGAATGTCTTCTTAGCAGATCCAGAATTCAACAAATCTCAACGAATCGACCTGCTGATTGGCGCAAGCCTATTTTTCGAGCTGCTTTGTGTTGGCCAGATCAAACTGGAACCAGGCTTGCCGTTACTTCAAAAGACACGCTTAGGCTGGGTAGTGGCTGGTGGTGGTTCACAAACACGTGGCGCTGTGCTGACTTCTTCTCTTAAAAATGATTCTCTGGAGACCGGCTTGGATAGTCGAATAGACAATCTTCTACGTCGCTTTTGGGAAGTTGAAAGCTGTTGCGAACCTCCGTTAAAGTTCACCTTGGAAGAACTCGAGTGTGAAGCGCATTTCAAGGAGCATGTTTCGCGATTGCCTTCCGGCGAATACTCTGTTTGTCTGCCTTTTAGATACAGCATGGACCTGCTCGGCTATTCATTTCAACAAGCAATGCACCGATTTGAAAACTTAGAACGCAAACTAGAACGCAAGCCGCAGCTTAAAACACAATATTCTGCTTTTATTAAAGAATATTTGAATCTAAAGCACATGTCATTAGTAAACGCAGATTCGTTAAGCCACTGCAAATATTTCCTGCCTCATCACTGCGTATTCAAAGAAGATAGCACGACTACAAAGCTTAGAGTTGTGTTTGATGGTTCCGCTGCGACTTCAACTGGTTATTCGCTCAACGAAATTTTAATGGCAGGGCCAACCATCCAGCCGAAACTTATCAGCACTCTTCTACGATTTCGCACTGCTCCAGTGGCACTTACAGGAGATATATGCAAAATGTATCGCTGCGTTCGCGTTTCACATCCCGACAACTATTTTCAGTGCATTTTCTGGCGCGACTCTCCTCTTGAAGACATTCAAGTTTATAAACTGGATACCGTAACGTACGGCACTAAGCCTGCTTCATTTTTATCTGTTCGTGCAATGCAACAGCTCGCCTTAGATGAAGGTACGGCGTTCCCCATTGGCTCAAAAATTCTTATGCGTGATTTTTATGTCGACGATTTAATCACTGGAGGCAGCTCTCCACAATATGTTTCTGAAATAAGGCGCCAAGTAACTGAACTCCTAGCTAAGGGTCATTTTGTATTAAGAAAATGGTGCTCAAACGACCCTACGGTTCTGCAAGGAGTACCAGATGAAGATAGAGAAACCTTTCTGAAGTTTAATGATGGCAGTGATGTTACAAAAACACTTGGTCTTGCCTGGGACCCTTCATCTGACAACTTGCTATTCTCATTCTTACCAATGCAAGCAACAAGGGCATGCAAACGATCTATTTTATCAACAATTGCTCGGTTTTATGACCCCCTGGGGTTAATTGGTCCAGTCATTACTAAAGCTAAAATCTTCTTGCAGCAACTGTGGAAGGAAAAATTAGACTGGGATGAAAGTTTGCCTGCCTTGCTCCACTCCGAATGGACAAACTTTCAAAAGGATTTTGCTAGTGTCCAAAAATTTATCGTTCCCAGACTATCACTCTTGCCTAAAGCCACTGTGGAAGTGCATGGATTTTGCGATGCCAGCTTAAGCGCCTATGGTGCATGCATATATATCGTCTCGAGAACGCATGATAGAACTCTCTCTCAACTTCTATGCTCAAAATCTCGCGTAGCACCATTAAACACAATCACTGTTCCTAAATTGGAGCTAAGCGGTGCATTAATGCTAGCTCAACTAATGAATGAAATCTCAAATATGCATTTATTTTCATGCCACTTCTATTGTTGGTGCGATTCCACTGTAGCACTATCCTGGCTTAAGGATGAACCAGCAAAATTTAATGTTTTTGTCTCAAACCGCGTCTCAGCTATTCAAACGCTAACGCCCGGAATGGACTGGCGTTACGTGCCTACTGAGCTTAACCCAGCCGATATACTGTCCAGAGGAACGCTACCAAGTGAACTAACCAATTCTGCGCTTTGGTATAATGGTCCAAAGTTTTTACGCATGTGTTCAGATGACTGGCCGGCACCTTTCGTTCCAAACAAGTCTCAAGCCGAACTCCGCAAGAATGTACTACTTACTACATCTCCTTATACTGATATCACGGAAGGATGCAAATACGCCAACGTGTTTCCGAAGATGCAGCGAATCTTTGCGTACGTGGCCAAATTTTCGCAGCGAAAAAAATCCAGTACTCTCGTCGTTTCGGATATTTGTTTTGGCACTCATCTACTTCTTCGACATATACAACGAGTTGCACTATGGAACGACATTAAGAATTTGGAGTCAAACAACATGGTTAACCCGTCTAGCAGCATCGCATCCCTTCTACCATTTTTGGACGAGCATAGACTTTTGCGCGTTGGTGGACGTCTGGAAAATTCTACTTTAGGGTTTGAAGCTCGCCATCCCATAATTCTGCCCAAGCAACACCCAATCACGCTAGCCATAATCAAACATTTCCACGAAAAGAATCTGCATGTTGGGCCTCGTTCCTTGCTTGCATTGATTAGATTGCATTATTGGCCAATTGGCGGTCTTAAAACAGTGACGAAGGTAGTAAACAAATGTATTAGATGTTTTCGTGCGAAACCACGCCTACTTCAGCATGTCATGGCCGATTTGCCAAAGGATCGTGTGGAAGCATCAGCTGCCTTCTCCGTAACAGGTGTGGATTACTGTGGTCCATTTTTCTACAAAGCTCAAGTACGAAATAAAGCCCCCATTAAGTGCTACATAAGCGTTTTCATATGCTTCACAACAAAGGCAGTGCACATGGAATTGGTACACGATCTATCCACAAAGGCCTTTCTGGCTGCACTAGAGAGATTCATCATGACGCGTGGAAGACCCAGCTGCATCTGGTCTGATAATGCGACCAATTTTGTTGGCGCCAAGAATGAGCTGACTGAGCTAAGACGCTTGTTTCTAGCCGATGCGCATCAACAAGCCGTGCATCAATTCTGCCTTGATGACAACATAGATTGGAAATTCATACCACCACGGTCCCCTCACTTTGGCGGACTTTGGGAGGCAGCTGTGAAAATCGCTAAACACCATTTCTACCGAGCTGCTGGTCCCTCATTGCTTGGATTTGATGAGCTGCGAACACTTGTATGCACCATTGCTGCAATCATTAATTCAAGACCATTATGTACCATTTCAGAAAATCCTGCCGATATCGATGTGTTAACCCCTGCGCACTTTTTGTTCGGCGCACCACCAACCTCCTTTTTGAAGCCTGATGTAACGCAGCTCAATTACAACAGGCTCGATCAATGGCAGCGCGTTGCCTACTTGCAGCAAATCTTCTGGAAAAGATGGCGAGAAGAGTACTTGACTCTGCTCCAACAGCGCTCAAAATGGCGCTCTCCACAACCGGGTCTGCTTGTGAATGATGTAGTATTGGTCAAAGATGAAAACCTGCCCCCCTTACGCTGGCCATTAGCAAGAGTGGTAGAAATCATCACTGGACAAGATGGTGTAACACGAGTCGCTGTACTGAAGACTGCCACCGGGCTCATCAAAAGAGCCGTCAGAAAACTTTGCCTTCTGCCTATAAGGGATAGTTTTGAAAGCCATAACCTTCCAAAGGGGGGAGAATGTTGAGTTCAGCGGCTTTATAGACGCGTCACCAAATTCTGTAATTGCCCTGCGTGGCAATCTTATATTTCAATAATACACTAACGATGTTTCGATTTATGTGAACATCGATATAAATATTATATACATTCAAACACATTACTGCTACAGAGCAGCCTATGTATAAAGACAAAAGCTTCTTTTTTTTTGCTCTCATGCTAATGCTACCTACTTTGGTACACTTTAATTTACACCATCCGATCGAACGGTTAAAAATAAAAACATAAAAGCACAGGTCAACATCGAACCCTGCCTGCTCGCTAAATTAAACAAACATAAAATTGAAAGATCTTTTTTTAAATAAAACTCTGCCAGGAAAAAGGCTTCTTGGTTTTAACACATACCTTTTCCGGTAAATTTTGGGTGGCTGATTTCGAATCCAGAAACCATTTATATACATATGTTATATATATTTCTCATATTAAACTTTGTTTTGGTCTAACTTGATTCGATGGCAATGACTAAAATTTGTTTTTTCAAAAATCGAAAATTTTCTTATTTTTTAATCCAAATGAATCATATAAAAAAAAGTATGTTAATGTTTTTTGGATTCGATAAATTGATTCTTGCCGAACATTTCAACATTAATTTGAGCAAAGCTGAGTTCCGAAACTCTCGGATCCTTTTGATACCGAGCGAAATCTTATTAAATAACACATAAACACTGAATCCAAGTATTTTACTTCAAAAAAGCTCAAAATTGTTTTTGTTAAAAGTTTTAGCCTAATAATATATTGCCGTCGTCATCGGAACTCGGCGGGCAAGATAAAAGCATTGTCGTGGCACTGGGCTCAGTGGTAACACTGACTTCAGCCACTGACTCCGAAGTGTCATCGGAATCGACATCGATCAAGCACTTGCGCCAATTAGTGCAAGTGTTGTGAGACTCCAGCCAGGGCTTAATGCAGCTCTCATGGAACAGATGCGTGCTTGACATCTTACATACTGATTCATCTAATTTGAAATACTCCCAACAAATCGAACATTTTACATTGCTTTCCAAGCTTTCCAAGCTGATTCAGGAGCTGCACGTCAGGCGATGGCGTTTCAGTGTTTCCCACACGTACGATTTCCTGTGAAACCATTGAAAGAATGCCCTGTTGTGGCATAAGTCTGGCCACACTGTGCGTTGAATATTGGGAACTAAGCTGCCTGCTGGCAATACAGTTGTCCCCTATGCTGAGCTATGCCGTACTTACGACGCGAAGAAATCCATCGATCTGAGACTGATGAACTCGTTGCTGTTTGAACTTCAAATTAATTAGCATGTAACAAAGCAAGGAAGCACACACATACATACCATACCAATTGGCAAATATTACTTTTTAAACTTTGTGAGGATCCATTCTGCACCCTCAAATTAGTATATAAGATAGTTATAATTATATAGAATATACGATAGAAGTAAGTTAGAAATATAAGCTTAGGGTAAAGGCATGAAGCCAAACTCACTATTAGTTCGTTAGCATAGGGCACTGGAGCCATTAAAATTAGTTCAACACAGCACCCATCCAAGGCTGTACAGTGGCGGATTTTGGGTGTGCACAGATAAAGCTGTAAAGTCAGTGGCATTGCTGGTACATCAACGTTCGTAATAAAACCCAAATCCGTTAGCGACTGCAGTAGCTGTACCTCCTAGAGTTGCTTGGGTTATACGTATGTGGGTAGCGCAGCAAAAGCATAGGCAAGCGGTAAAAACACCCACTCAAGAGTACAGCGTCGCCCAGAAATCCGCCCGCGCCAAAAGTCTAAGTCCGCTACAGGCCAGACGGCGTCACCAACGCCCGCCCTTTATTTTCACATTCTCCCACGCCAAGCATAGAAAACCACATTGCGAAGAAAACCCCGTTAGATCCTCTCACGCAGATTCGTTTTGCTTGTCTTATGAAGCCCAAAGCTCGCTTACGCCGCGCCGGTACGCATGCGCTCTCCGGAGAGAAAACCAAAACGCGCTCAAATGGAAAGAAAGCTTTCGTTGCCACGAGTGAACAAAATCGCACACTCAAAAGCTCTTACCGGTAAGAGCCGAGAACCGCTCTCACGCTCAGGGAGATGCAAAAGCTCGCAAGGCCGCTAGGCGGAGAAAACCATGCTGCACCACAAGAAACGGGAGAGTCTTTCGCCGCGCCCATTCAACACGACATCGAGGCATTAAATAAAAGACATAAACGTCACGAGGTTACTAAAATTTAGAATACACACGTGCTCAACGAGCTTAATTTATTTAAATAAACTAAATTTAACTAAACTTTTGACATAAAATACACAAACGATACGAGGATCAATAAACATTTAAATATACAATAAACATTTAAATATATACTTTTTTTTTAAATAAATCGAAGATAAAAGTTTAAGTGAATAAAAGTATTTACACCAATACATACACGTGTTCATCGAGGTACAATCTAATACCAAAAATAAAATAAAGGTAAATACACTTTCAACCTTAATGCACGCTCTCATTAAGGTTGATCAATATTAAATAAAAAAAAAGTTTTAAAAAAAATAAATATATGTACAACGAACGCAACGAGGACAATGTTGATTTAAATGAACAAAGTAAAAGTATAATACAAGCGCGCAACGAGGATCATTTTGGAAAAAAAAAATATTTAAATGCACATTTATCCCAAACATTCGCCCACATCGTGGCCAAATTAAAATAAAGAAAATACTTGCTCATCGAGGTTAATTATAATTGAATGAAAATAATTTTTTTTAATAACCACACGCTCACACAGAGTCCGTTTTGTTGAAATTAAAAAAAAATAGAAATACCCATAATAACCTGTAAAATACAGCACGCGCTTGCCAAACCAACGCCACGCACCTAGACATGAGCCCCGTAGTCTTCGCGGTTACCTTACACTTTAGATTCTTCTTTTGACCCCTCTAGACACCTACCAAAACTATCCAAGATGGGCAAAGGGTGGATCGCATATCGTCGCAAAGACGAGCTCGAGGCTATACTGAACGAATTCGGCCTAGAGCCAGAAGACTCGGTGGCCAGCATGCGAAACCAGCTTTTGGTTTACATGTCGTTAGCAGACCTGCCTAAAGCCGTGACGCAACGGTTGGCAGAATTGGAAGCCAATTTCAATAATGACCCGACGTCTGATTCTAAGCCCAGGATTACACGGTCTCGAGGCACCACGCCCACACGTGATGAAAACGAACGTGCTACCAGCGAGGAGGGCCCACGCAGCCCCGCCATATCCTCCGTGTCTCTTCGAGTGCCTAGCCCACAACCGCTAACTAACTCTAGGGCGTCCAGAGCCCAACTCGCAGACCCTGCCGCACTGCCGAGTCAGGTCACTGAGGAAGTGACGTATGCTTACTTAGCAGAAAAGGTGCGACGCTGGGGTGTGACTTTTGATGGGCGATCAGATCCCCTCCGTTTTATCGAGCGACTGGAAAAGAAGGCTAGTGCTTACCGCGTGAACTTGAGCCTTATACCGCAGGTCATGTCCGTTCTCCTACTAGGGCGGGCCGAATACTGGTTCGGCATTAGCCAGTTAGAGGAAGTGGACTGGCCGCGATTTAAGAAAGAATTTTTGGATTTCTTTCTACCCCCGAGGTATTTTCAAAACCTCGAAGCCTGGCGAACCCTTTAAAGATTTTATGGTTGCTTTACGATTGATGACACGGCGAGCCGGATACACCGTGGAGCAGGAGCTAGAACGCGTATACCATAATATAAGCTCTGACTACCAGCTATTTACACGCAGACACGAGTTCTCCACCATCGCTCAAGTAACGCAGCTTGTGGACAATTTTGAGGTAACCCGGGATATGTGCAACCTATTAAGACGCGCGCAGCCTACGCAACCGAATGCAAAACCAAGTCCATCCGCCAATATTATAGATTTGTGCAATGTATGTAACAGGGAGAAGGAGGCGTGGCACACCATAAGTTCCAAGCGCAAAAAGTCTTGTCATTGACTCGGGTAGCGATTGGACCATGTCCGTCCGTCTGTCTGTTTTGGGGATAGATCTCCGAGACCATAAGAGCTAGAGACACAAAATTTTACCAAAAGATGCGCGTAATCTCTTGTAAGATGAAGTTTGTCGAATCAAGTCGATATCTTACCCCCGTACATCAAAAGTTATAGTCAAAAATATGCTAATTTCACCCCGCCCCCCTGTGCCAAAATTCTACTACGTGTGGTTGTGGATACATGTGAGCTAGAGTTACAAAATTTGATGTGGTGACCCTAAACGTTAAAGCTACATCCAATCGATTCCCCCGCAATCGATTTACCTTAATTACTGCCACACTCCCCAATATATTGATTAGAAAATTGCCACAGACATTTATAAATGTATTTTTGATATATGTTACAAGGTTCAACGTCATTGACCCAAGAATACTGGAGTTATGAGCATAAAAGTAATTTTTGCGCCACTTCCCAATAGGAAAACTTGTCAATTGGAACTTCCCAATAGGAACATGTTTACAGGCATATCGATCTTATGAAAGGAGATATAAAAGTGGATACTTCCGTCCCCATTTTACCGTATTTAGTGTTTATAAAGAAAAAGGGTACAGGGTATTCCTGTTTTCGTTTAGCCTGTTAAGTGTACCCTTAAGAGTGTTAGCAGCCCTTTAGTAAAGGGCCTTGTCAATAGGATTATGCGTTCGCAGGTATCTTTTGCGCAGATGACGCTTCTCCATCAGTAGTTGCGCTGTTTGTTGATCTAAGGCATCTGAGAGAAGCGAACCGGTTTTTCTCGGAGCTGCTAGTTTTGCGGTTATTTCTCAACAGTTCTACGCCGTCATCAACATTTTTTCCTGTGCTTATCTCCATTATGAGGTGCGTTCTTATGTTTATCCGCCTTTGAAATATATCTATATCAGGGCGTGAACGTAAGAGCGCTTTGTTTTTGTTATAAACATCAGCATTTTCAGATAGCTTTATGATCAAAGGAAGGTGATCGGAATCTAGGTCTGCCAATAATTTGATTGTTAGGTGTTCTTGTTGGATGCCTCGGTAGATTGCAAAGTCTGGGGCACTGGGACTCCGGGCGATATCACCGGGGATATGTGTTGTAGCTCCAGTTGCCAGAACAAATAGAGGCGTGTTTTGACTTAAAAGTTTTGAATATTTTATGGATGCAACGATCATGATCATCTTGTTTGTCAGACAAATTTATATATAATATAATATGGGAGCTGTTCGAATGGACGTATTGAAAGTTACAGGATTCCATTATTGGATATAATTGTTGTCAATGCGTTAGTTTTGAAGGATCCAAAAGCCCAGCCCGCATGATAAAGAATATTAACTACCTAATTTTAGAGCTCAGATAGCTAAAGTGCTTGTGCAAGTCAACAAGCATCGTCGGCTAGAACTGCAGGACGGCCACGAACCGAATCTTATTTGCCACCGAAAAATTCGGTACGATAGAGTAGAACACTTTCCTCAATTTTGCCACGTAATGGTAAGAAAACTTGCAAGTTTTAGAGTTTAATTTATTTGAATTTTGTATTTTTTTTACCACAAAACTAATACAAAAAGAGGGTTAATCGTCGATTGTGTAAATTCGCTCTATATAAGGACAAGAAATAAAATGCAACTGTAAAGTTAATGTCTGTGGTTTTTATCCTAAATTATATACATTTTAGCTGAGTTCTTAAGAATGCAACCAGAAATCACAAAAAACATTGGAATGGAGCTTACGTCGCATCCAGAGCTTTGAAAGTAAAATATCATGATATCCATTCTAAAAAGCATGCCTTGACTTAGCTTTTATTGTTTATTTGTAACTCATTTAATATTGTTTGCATATAAAATTAAATCGTGCACAAACAAAATAAAACTGTTAACAAAATGTCAAACACAAAATTTGCCGTGTTTTTATTAATTAGCCTTCTTTTAAATGTATGTGAAAATTAAATTGAACGAGTTCCATTTTGTTAACCTGAAACTTCATTGCAGTTGATACTTGTTCCAAGCCATTTGGAAAAGCGCTGGCCAAAAGTCGCTCTAGGATTTTAGATGTGATAGGCGACAGACAAAGGCTGGAAAAGGCTCTTGGCTCAAACTGGATGCCCCTCCACAGAAACCTGGTCCACAAACGAACCCAAAGGAACTTACACTCAGAATACCGAAATATAAAACGGATGCACGCGATGCAAATCATATAAAAAAAAGAAAATATGTAAAAATATATAAAAATATATTGCCGTCGTCATCGGAACTCGGCGGACAAGATGAAAGCATTGTCGTGGCACTGGACTCAGTGGTAACACTGACTTCAGCCACTGACTCCGAAGTGCCATCGGAATCGACATCGATCAAGCACTTGCGCCAATTGGGGCAAGTGTTGTGAAACTCCAGCCAGGGCTTAATGCAGCTCTCATGGAACAGATGCGTGCATGACAGCTTACATACTGATTCATCTAATTTGAAATACTGCCAACAAATCGAACATTTTACATTTCTTTCCAACACCTTATTGGTCACTGTACAAACAGAAAGCTGATTCAGGAGCTGCACGTTAGGCGATGGCGTTTCAGTGTTTCCCACACGTACGATTTCCTGTGAAAACATTGAAAGAATGCCCTGTTGTGGCATAAGTCTGGCCACACTGTGCGTTAAATATTGGGAGTCAAGCTGCCTGTTGCCAATACAGCTGTCCACTATGCTGAGCTATGCCGTTCTGACGACGCGAAGAAATCCATCGATCGACAGGCCTGCAGACTGATGAACTCGTTGCTTTTTGAACTTCAAATTAATTAGCATATAACAAAGCAAGGAAGCACACACATACATACCATACCAATTCGCAAATATTACTTTTTAAACTTATATATATATATTTATATAAAAATACTGTGTATATTAATATTTTATGGTGGCCGTTGAAGAAGGGTTTAGTTCGCAAATGCTGAGGCACATATGCGCTAGATAAAGCAAATTCTTGTTGTGTTGTCTTTGGGTCGGTCCACAGTTTTGCCTCAGTTTTATGTATGCACTGGCAGACTGACACACTGACTTCAGCGCAGTTGGAACATAAATATATATATTGGTGTTGAGCGATCCTAAGTTGATCGTGCCGAAATGTCCACCAAAAGATATGCGCGCACTAAACAAAGACAAAGTTAGCACACGATTGCTGATTAAGCTTTTACGTACCTTTCAAAAATAAATATTGGTACAATTGGAACGCCTATTGGCAGCCGAAAATTAAAATATTTTACGCTTGTTAGGCAGAAGCATCCATGGAGACTGGTAGGATAAATGTTTTTTCAACGTGGATGGCCACCGCGAAACCGCGATGGAGCCTTGCCACCCACGCATAACAATCGGCTGATGCAATATCGATGTGTAACATCGTAATGATATTGCCAGATCATACGTAATGGTGTTGCAAAATTTGGCAACAGCAGCTATATTTATTTATTTATAAGTAAAGAATAACATAATTAAAGTGTTATTCTAATAGAAGCGCATTTATTTGGAATCTCGCCCCTACACGACTCTCGCTCTTCTTTGGGGTACCATTTTTCATTCCCTTCTCTTTCTCTATGTGTTGGAGTCTCAAAATATGTGGTACCCCTGCTGGCAGGCGAATCTTACCTGTTATTCTTATAAAATGAACGAGGCTACCATTCTTATAAGTTTTGCTTGGCGGTGAGCTTGGCGTCGAGTTTTCATCCAGATCGTTTTTAGGTATGAGGAAAAAAAAACATGCTCATTCGAAGAGCTATAAACTATACCAACTCAAATTCCGAGTTCACTAAACTGTTTGTCGTAACAAGGGAAACATAGACATTTTTGTATTAATTTTTATGTATATTATGTTGATAAGACTAGGACGATATATATAAATAAATGTGGCGACCTTTTGAGTCGTTCCACTCCCACACTACCAGTACACACTACCGAACCATAGGTAAAGAGTATCAATAGCAGCAAACACCCAAGATACCCAAAAACTTGAAAAACATTTTCAATGACAACTTTTGTAGCTTTTTTTGCTTTTTGTCTGTTTTTTGTTTTTTTTTTAGCCTTGTCAAGTTTTAGCAATTTATATGCTCTGGGTTAAATATAATTTGCCAAAATAATATTTTCACAGAAACTATTCTCATGGTAAACGCATGGGCGGGGGAGGGAAAGTGGGCGGGTGAAAGAGCAGGCAGCACACAAAATGGCAACACCTAAATCATATCCCTTAAGCATTTATGTTATTTATAAATTTTTTATTGTATTTGGCCACAAAGCAAAACTCGACAAGCAGCCAAGCAAAACCATTTTCGAACCAAGCAAAAACAACAACAAGAACTAGATCCAGAAGCAGCCAAAGCAACCGAGCCGGAAAGTCAGCCTGGCTCTGGGCAAGTTTTCCATCGCCTGGGAAATGTCGTAATAGCGCCTGCTGCTCCAATATAAAATACATAGATTTTATTTTCGCACACAGTGTTGAATTTGTATAAGCAAAAATATCTGTTTCAATTTGCATATCTTTGATTTCTAGACTGAGCACCAAAGACTGAAGAAGCAGAAGAAGGGGCTGCCAATGCCAATGGCAAGCTTTCAAGGAAAACTTCCAATGTTAGTTGTTGTTGCTCTTGTTGTTAGCAGAATTCAACAAAGACAAGCATAAACACGCCCTTCAGTGGGCAATGTATGTCGTGTCGCCTAGTAAAGAGCGTTTTGTGTGTATTGGCGACAATCGCCACCGCTACAGTACGAAAAGCGAGTTGTGTGTACTGGATACAATCACCACCGCAGTCCTTCGTCAGTTTTTTGGTTTTTGGTTGCTCTTGGGTCAATTACCACCGCTGCGGTACAATTCGTTGGTCGTTCGTCAGTTCTTTGTGTAGAGCTAGTTTTGTTTACTAGGGACAATCAACACCGCTGCACAATATTTTGACAGTCTTTCATTGGTTCTTTCTAGAACCGATTTGTGTTTGCTGGCTGCAATCGTCAACGTTGCACTACAAGTCGGTCATCGCTCGTTAGTTCTTTGTAGAAAGATTGCCCTACTAAATTCCGGCTGTCATTCGTCAACTCTTTGTATATTGAGATACATACATAAATGGATTTATACCTTCCGGTTTATGCATAAAGGCTACAACCGTTAGCCCTTAATGCGTTGAAAGTACACTGGCGGCACTTTAGAAAGCTAGTATACTAAAGGATAAAAGGATTTGTTATTTTACTTTTCTATAAGTTTAAAAAGGAACCTTAAAATTCTGTCTAAAAATAGCATATTGAAAACCATGCGCAGATCTCGAATACTTATGTTTGAACTCGCAAAACAAAGCTTGCCAAACTTTCTGAGGCTTGCAATCTTATTTACTAGTGGTAATATTCTTGTAAAATGTTTGAAATTAATGTTAGCAGATGTCGTAATAATGCTCTAAATGTATGTAAGAAAAATGTGCCAGAAAATTTAACATGAAGATTTTATGCACGACGCTACTCTAATAAGCACTTTTGAAAAGCCAGGCATCCAAAAGGTATCCAAAAAGAGTACGACGAAGGACATGTAGTGGTAGCAGTTGATCCCAGCCTAAGACGTCGCAATAACTTATACGCGAGTTGAAGAGCCATAAGAATTGATGCATTCGCAAACGTAACTAACGAAACGTCAGTCGTGGCCTAGTGCGCGGTACTGAAGGTCGCAGAGAGCAGGCGTTGAAAGCAGAAGAAACTTTTGCCTAGAGCTTATTTCTGGACTGCGGCTTTATAACCAATATGCGTTACTAATGCGTAAAGACCATTTCATTTTACGTTTGACTAATAGAAAGGATTCATTATGAATTATATATAGCCCTAGCATATACATATATGCAGATATACGCATAAGTCGCTCCGAAAGTCTCTAAATGTACAGTCAAGCGTGTCTTGGATAAATATTTAGATGTGTGTGTGTGTGTGTGCGTTTGTGTGTGTGTCCCAAAAGGTGTAAGTGCAAGTTGAACGAGTTGGGCATTGAAATTGTAAGAGTGAGCCTTTGGGCTACGTTTCAGGAATTGCTGTTCACATCCCCAGCTGGCAGTTTGCCGGGTCTAATTTGTAGCGGAGATTTTGCTGGCCAAACTAGATTAGAATTGATGAAGTTGACAGAGTTGGCCACAAACCGAGCAAGTAAATAAAGAGATAGGAAGGGAGAGTGAGAGAGTACTAGTGCGGGTTAACTTGAACTTTTCATGTTTATTATTATTTAGGTTTATGCTCACTGATTTTATACTTGGCTGCAATTGTGTTACTCATTGAAAAAAGGATTCCATTGCTATATCCTTTGCTGTTGCCATAAATAACTCAAAGACAAACTGGCCTAGAGAACTCAAGTGCAATTCATTCAACTGTGTGCACAATACTTCTACAAATGAAATGTGTACGCATTTCTCTTGGCATGACAAAATGCCACAATGTGGGCCAAGCAAACATAGATACAGTGAACACTCCACAAGTTGGAAGATCAGTTTGCAAATTCTACATATTTCTTAAATCAATTATAATAATATGCTGAATTTCGGCACAAAAGTAAAATTAATTCCAAAATTTATTTCGAGTTGGCATTGTTGAAAAACATAATTTCATAAATACACTATGTAACAAAAACCTATGACTAAAACATATCAAAAGTTGCAGCTTATTCAGCATATCTCATATATTTCGGGAACCTTACTACCGATTGAGATTCACTATAATTAAAATTGAATTGAACTGTTGAATTAATCCGTTTTAGACAGTTTTGGTGATTAATTCCAAAAATTCACAATCAAGAAAAGATATAACAAAACTGTCCGATTATCATTGAAGCGACACAACGGCAATAAGGCCCGTGGGAAATATGAGATTTTAATTTCAATCTTGAAATAACGACATTCAATTTACCGCCTACCAAAAGAACCTATTAAAACGATTTTGCAATTTTTGATTCAATTACCTTGGAATCAAATAAAAAAACTTTGAGTTGATTGCCCTATAACTGAATAAGGTTAAAAAGGTTGACGAATTTTTGCGACCTCTGCTCAAATCAAAACAACAGCAAAAGTTGCGTGAACAATGCGCGCACCGTCGCGAAGTCCACTCATCGCCTTCTATCAAGACTCAATTGGTAACTATTTTAAGAGGCGCCGACTTCGAGTGAGCGCATTTTGATTTTATTCCATCACGCTTGCGCTTACCGCCAAATCACTCAAAACCAGATCACCGCCAAGTGAAGACATATATACCATATATATAACGAAATGTCTCTATTATAAATTCGTTTAAATGAGTTTTCACTGTACACATGCATAGGCATGCAATATAACGCCCGCCTTGAGGTTGAAACTATTTTTGATATTAATTGTAAGGCGACAGGTTTTCCTTTGGTGTCAAATGGGTTGAAATCCGAGTTGAAGGCCTTGGTTTTGAAGTGGTTGTTGCGGAGTGTGTTAGCCATTAATTTCCGGTCAAGCGGCTGATAGACAATCAAAATTATTTATTTAGCACACACATTAAACTAAGCTAAATGCATATGGTTGCGTGTGCCCCTGTGTGTGTGTGTGTGTGTGTGTGAGTGTGTGTGTGTGTCTATTTACAGTACAGCTTGTGTGTTGTCTTTGTGTTTGTTATGCGGTTTGGCAAGGTGTTGAAACGTTTGCTTTAGAGTCAAAGTTAATGAGGCATGCGAGTTGAGGTTGCCTTTGAGAGACTAAGAGAGAGAGAGAGAGAAAGAGAGAGAGAGAGAGAGAGTGAGTGAGAGAGAGAGTGAGAGAGAGGGAGTGATAGAGAGTGCACCATATGTGTCGCACAATTTATAGACCATAATTGTAACATTTTTGCTTTTACGCAGTCAAAGAGTGTAACAAATATGTATAGAGAGAGAGAGAGAGAAAGAGAGAGAGACTCCATTTTGATTTATAAACGAAATGCACTCGCTTTTAATGACGCAGCCGGTTACAGTTAAGAGCACACACAAGAAGCAAACAGCAATAGTTGGAAGTAAAAGCAATGCACTCTCACACACACACACACACACACACACACACACACGTACACACACATACGCAGAAATCCAATTTATATGTTAAAACAAAAAGCGATGCGTTGCTTTCCTGGCTAAAAGGAAGCAACCTTCAATTTGTGCAATAGCTTGGAAATAATTTATAACTGTTTGCAATGGCAAAAGGAAAGAGAAGACTGCGAAGAAGAGAAAGAGAGAGTGGGCAGCCATTTTTTTCTTTCATAATACACAAGGAATGGCCAACTAAAGGTCGCCATTTTGTAGGCCCATGCAAATGCTTATAAGCCGAGCAGGAAGCAAAAACCAGGAACTAGGCACCAACTTTTGAGGTTGCTCATTAAAAGCGACTTAATTTTTTGTTGTTGGTCTCTAAGCTGGCCACAGCCATATTTATTTATAGAGATATATGTATATATGTATGTGTCTCGGGGTGTATGCATCATGTCAAGCAATAAGTCAAAATGAAATTTGCTGACAGTCTTTGTTGCTGTATTAGTGTTCATTCGTGTTCTGCTCCCAATTTCATGCTTGGCAACATTTCGCGTGCTTCCTTTGTGGACACTTCCTTTCCGCTTTCGGACACTCTCTCCCACACACACACACACAGACACAGCAACACAAATTAAAAAGTTTTATGCGAGCAACCCAGGCGCTTAACATTATTAAAACTTTTATAATTTATCAAATATTCTAGAGCAGCTACAACAACAACAAGAACAACGATGATGACAATGATGAGGAGCTGTTGCAGCAATGAGAGTAGCTAGAAACATGACTTGACATTGACATAGTCTTGACCCACGATAATTGCCAATTTAGCAGCCAAGCTGATCCCTCTCAATTGAATGGACATGGCCGATACGTATCTATGTATAATATGGCACTCACACACAAACACACCTATACACAAACTCACACACATGTATACTTATATTGTAAGTAGATTGACAAATGTTTTTGGGCTGGTGTCTATAATCAATAAGAAAAATATAAGTAGCTCGTAGGTTGTCTGCAGCATCTTTACAATATACACTGAATTCATTCATTTTTTATGGCTAAGCAGCCAGATATTGTGTTTCTCACATCTAGGAATAAAAGGAAGTACACTGCAAAAAAAAAGAAACATTGTAATTGAATGATACCTTTGAATACGCTTTGCACGCAGAATATATGTCAATTTTTGGTATTTTCTTGTTAGGCAATCATTTGATATTGTCGATTTATGTAAAGACCTTTAAACTGAGATAACTCAAGTGGCAGGTTTTTCACAAGAATTCATTATTATTGGTACCAATTTTGTTTTTCATTTGTTAAAATCACAGTGGGGCTATCTGACTTCTTATCGGCAAAACTCATAACTTTCGATGGAGCAAAGATATTTTCAAAATTTTAAATGCATGTAACATGGAATTCGTTAAGCTTCTGCGTTACTTTGCGATTACGCTATTGGTGCTTCTGCTGGTTGCATAAAATGTAAAACACAAGTCAAAGAAAGACTTGAGTCGACTTGCTAAAAAACGACAGTGCCTAGATTTGGCTATTTCTCAATTTTGGCTACGAGCGAGTTGGTCTAGCAGACCCAGCAACACAAGCCGCATAACACGGACACTGTCTCAAAAATGGTCGCTTTCCAAAAAAAATTTTAAACTTTTTTTACGATTTTTTATTGGGTTACTTTCAAGCTCTTTGGTTTTTGCATAGGATTGGGTTCAACGGGAAACCAAAACAAATATCGGTGAATCGAGTTAAAACCCTTATTATTAAAAAAAGAAAACCGAAAGAAAACCGTTTACCGAATCAGGAATACCGGTACTACCGTAATCGTAACCGTATCCGAAATAGTTTCGGTGTGAATCCCTGGTTAGAATGTTGTTTTAATATCTGTTGAAAGCCTGCTTAGTGTATTTAAATGCATATAAATCTGCATCTACCGGCGAGTCACGATTTTTTTCAGTGTTGAACTCATGTAATTATTCAAGAAATACTATAAAGCAGAAATACATCAGCGAATGTGGCAAATAGGGGATGATTTTTGGCATACGTAATTTCTAGGTAACATAAAATGCTAAAAAATACTAAAATTTTTTATTTAAACCAAGTTGAGAACTTTATTTTGAGGTTTCATTGATGCAAATTGAAAAGTCGGATGTTTATAAGTTGGTAAGTTGGTCCGTTGTTTCCATCTTCATTTTCGAAAAAAGAAGCACCGATGATTTCTTTGGGGATGCAATGGCAGCTCTTTATATTTATATGGATTCTCGTTGGCCCATTAGTATTTTTAATAACGTTAATGCTGTCTTCAATCCATAGCAATGAATGGCAAACAATCAACTAATCAGCTAAAAAAATGGAATAGGAATCACGAGGAGGTTCTTCCAAAAAGTCAAACTGAGCCGAAGGATTTAGTTCCACACAGGGTGCACTGATTTTACGGAGGGAACACTTTCTCCGGCTTGTTATCGGGAGATGATGGGTATAATTTTATTTTCGGAGTTAACCTCCTGACTTGATGACGGCTTGGACATACCACCGCCTAGCCATGACGTAGGCAGTAATAATGTGGCTCAAAAACAAAAAAGATGCTGGCGCAGGTGACCTGTCTGCAGAGTAGTTCAAGCCTGGTGAAAATGAGTTAGTATAGTTCAACAAGTAGCACTCTTACGGAATATGGCTAAATGTTCCATGTTTGGTATCCTGGTGTTCTATGTCCTGTCCTCAAGAAGGATGACACTGAGGTGTGCGCCAGCTGTCTTAGTATCAGTTTTCTTTATATCGCATATAAGGTCCTATTGAGCATATCGTGTGAGAGACTAAAGCCTTTCGCGAAAGAACAAATTGAATCTTATCAGTGTGGCTGTAGGCCGGGAGAGGCCACCATTGACCAGATATTCACACAACGATAAATCCTGGAAAAGATCTTCGAATACCAATTCGACACCTATCATCTCTTTGACGGAGCTCGGTAGCACTGCAAAGTTGGAGCGACTATGGAGATCAAGGTTGAGCCACTCACAACTCAAATTGGAAAGAATTTACCTAAACATTTTGATACCGAACGAGGCTTCAGATTAGGCGATTCCCTCTTTTGCGATCCCTTCAACTTAATGATGGAGAGTGTGTTCCGAAAGACCGAAGCAAATGGGATCGGGACTATATTGAATTATAAGAGTATCGAGTTGCTCGCCTAACTAGGTGATATTGATATTGTAAACACCGAAGCTTTTGCGGCTATAGAAAGAGAATCTGTCGTGGGGCCTTGTGGAAATGGTTAAATGAGAGAAAGCTGCATGGAGATCAATTTTGTTATAAGATTGAGAAGAGAGTACTCTTTCTAACAACATTTGGTATTACCGATTGGAGAGGATGCAAGCGAAGCAGAGGCGACTTTAAGAGTGCTCTATATTAGACAGTTACCCGGTAAAGAGTTCTTAAGGCTATTTAAAAATAAGTTGTTTTCAATTAATATAAGATTGACTATGCATTACAATGATCATTCTACTTAAATGAAAGACACCTGAGTTAAAATAAAGAAACAAAATTCTTAAAAGTTATGTTCGCCAATTTGTAAAAAAGACTAAAGTTTAGGAATAGTGTGCATAGTAGGTGAAAGTAATTTAAAAATTTGCAAATAATGCAGAATAGACTTTTTCTGCGCCATCTTCCATTAACAGCCGCATTTTTTAAATCAAGAATATTTTTGACTTATGTCAGGGTTATTCTTGGGCAAGTTATGAGGAGGAAATCGAAGAAGTAAATCATGATGTCAGAGATCAAAAAAGGTTGATCGAATCGTATGATGAAAAACGCGTATTTTTAGCTTAAAAAGTATGCCTTTATCAAGCGTTCACATATGCCAGCGTCATCTTAATGCCGTATGTAAGTCGGTCTTACCAGCAACAGGATGCTTATGGTATATACAACTGATCACTTCCGCTCCATCACACTGCTTAAAAAGACGGAAACTGCGTACAGTGGCCAAAGATATGGTGAAGTCTTTTCTGATTTATGCTCCTACTCTGAATTCACTTTTAGACCCAGACTTTGTGAGACGAATAACAATTACATAAGCGCTATTGTCAGTGTCACCTAAGTGCATATTTATTTTCAGTGTACAAACAACACCTGCTTCAAGCTGCCATTCAGGACTCAGTCACTCAGGATTCAGTCACTCATCAATCTTGTCTGATATACTCTCAGAGCCTTAGACGAGACAATGCCAGCTCGTAAATCTCAACGCGAGTTAGCATTCTTTTTTAGCGTTTTGGGTATGTATATTTGCCTAGACGTGCAGATACACATGTGGTTCGCAAATCAAGGAATTCATGGTTTGATACTTGAGAGTTCATTACGGATAATAACGTTGCTGTACAAAATCAATCAGGTTGCGTACAAGTGCAGTACACACACACACACACAAAGACACATGCACTGTCAAAGGCATTTGCAATATTAATCAAGGCTAAAGGCTCGGTTGACCAGTCGCTGGGCTCTGGGATCGCACAGTGGGCCTCTCGCTGCTCAAAAGCTGCATTTGGCGCCACTTCCACCTGCTTGACTTGCAATTGAGCAGACACACACACACACACACACACACATATACACTAAGGCATGGAGTGGCAGCTGTGTAATCAATATGTATTATGGATTGTATTGTGTACTTTGCTGCTACTATATCGGTTGGTCTTTGTGCAAACGCTGCGTATACGTAATATCGAATGATAGCAGCAAGGGCCAAACAATGCATAGCCTAACAAGTCAAGGAGCAACTGGGTAACTAACTATAGCACTGCCAGGATACACACAATAGCCTGTCATTAGAGGTACAAAAGGTGTGGCCAGTACTGCACACATATATATATATATATATATATTCCTCTTATGTCCGGCTAGAGCCAGAAACAACAACAACTCTTGCAGATACATTTTAATTTTAAGAGTGTTATTAAGTTGCATGCAATTAAAATTACGCGCGTAATCAGAGCGAAAAAGATAAATTCGCGCTGTAAATATATTTTACACCCGCACACACACCCATACGGACATGCACAGGACCTCTAGGGATTGCCAACCGTAGCATTTCTACGCCCTCGTGGTTCCATTCTGGCCGGAGTTCTGAATTTGGCACAGCGCTCTCTCGGGCGTATTCGCGCGTAATCAGGCTACAGCACTGGGGGCTAATTAATTTTGCCACTTTACTCCGTCTGCTAGTCTCTGGGGAAGCAGTTTGCCAGCTACTCTTCCCGTATCCCCACTCTCTATCTCTCTCTCTTTCTCTGTGTAGTGTGACTGCGTGTGAAAGCTTTGATTTTACTGCCTTTTTTTTAATTTTCGCAACATTTTCTTTATTTTTTTTTTGTTTCCGGAAATTTTACTCATTTTAATGCTCTCATTTACGGCTGCTGCTTCTATTTGTAATTTTTTACTTCCGCTTTGGTATATTGCTCTATTTGTTGTTCTGCTTATGATTCGCAATTTCGCCAGAGATACTGCACTAATTAATATGGCTTGCATTAACAGTTGGAGCTCAAACAACTCGCTCGCCATTGGCATAAACCAATTTGGTTTCTAAAACTTTAGATTAAACGTGCAAAATGGCCTTCTAAAAATTATGCAAAAACTTTAGGCAAAATCAAAAACGTACTCTTCTAACTCTGCCCGAAAAACTTGGCCAGTTGTTTCAAAGTGCTATGGAAAACTCATGGGAAAACTCAACTGACTTGTAAGGGTCAAGCGGCGTGCGCGTGTCGAGCGATAAAGAAAAACTGGCGCCAAAGTAAAAATTGCATGCAACAACACTGAAATGTGAGCAGAAGTGCAGATAAAAAGCCAGAAGAGACAGCAAACAGAGAGAGCACAGAAAAGAAAAGTGTCAGTAAGTCGAACGCCTACAACAACAACGTGCTACAACAAAGTAGTTTCAACATGGCCAAAATGAAAAAAAAAATTAAAAAAAACACGCAGATAAAGTTGCCCAAAAACTTGGCCAAAATGCTGCCGCTTCCAACACATTTCAGCAGATGCAAAGCGGGACAACAACAAAAAGTCAAGTTAGTTCACAAAATGAGAGCCAACTTGCCAAACAACATTAGTTGATGGCCCAAATGGGCTAAAACGCCCACTTCTTTTGGGGTGCCGCTATATAGCGCCCACTGCCAGCGGCTGAAGTAGTCAATAATACGTATGCGACATGTTGGCTCGAGTACACTTGAGCAAAGAGTTTCGCCACAGTTTTGAAGTTGCAAGTTACTTGGGGGCAAATAAAATGTGACTGTTAGTTCATAAAAATAAAAGAACACTACACACCAAAAACTGTAGTTAAAGAAAAACGATAAACTTGTTATATCGAATGGCACAAGCAAAAAAAAAAGCTGCAGCGAGTTTGTCACACCGTTTTATAAGTATGAGTTAGTATATAGCAAAACCATCATAAGACGTTCTTCTTAGAGGTACAACATCGGCAGAGTTGGCCACCCTTTGGGCTTTTAAATGTAAGATTCATTTAAGAAAGCACCATAATGGCTATTCCTCTTTTGGCAAGCGTGCTGACTCCAAACGAACTCCCAATAAGCACTACGATGAGAATTCGCGAAAAGCCTCTATATAAATTGCTCGCCGCAGTATTGGTTTGTTGCGTCTAAAGCGGTTTATTTGGAACTTGTTACTGATTTATCTACTGATACTTTTAATTGGTTTCAAAGATTCGATGGTGGCCGAAGCATTCCCCATGTCATACACTGCAGAACTCAGAACAACAGCAGAAGGAACTTCGTTGTCGGATCGAATTCGTGGGCCTGAATTTGCGATCACACCGCTAAGAGCGCCGCAGGTAAATAGTCTTTAGGGAGTAGGCACAATACTGCCAAGAATCTACACCTACGCACTGTAGGAGTCGCCCTCGTGCCAGTCAAGGCTTCCATGAATAGCGTGTCCTCTGGCAGCCCCTCCAGCGAGCTGAAAGAACAGCAGGGTCTTGGCATATTGCGATGCTAAAGTAACATTTCTAGCGAATATGGTCCCGATAATACGTGTTAGGCCTGCTATCTCGAAGCAAGTGACAGTATACCAGCAGTAGTCGAACGTCAGGGAAGTGGACACCATCATGGTCGGGAAGTGCCAAGTGTCGCCATTGGCAATTAATTTTAACTTTTCAACGGAGGCAATGTTGGCACAGAGCCGTAGGATTAAAAACCGGTGAAAATTATACTGGCCGTTCTTTCATGGCTTTTAGTTTGTTTCAAATGTTTCATTCAAATTCTTTAAAGCTGGCCTTTAAAGGGACAGAAGTGTCCCTACCTCTACTCGTAGAGATTTCATTTTTCCCTATGAGCTTGCACCGTTTCGCCACAACAGTATCAGGTAGGCTTTGGTGACTTTACACTATTATTTTACCAGTAATCAACATTTTTTTTCTCGCATGCACACACTGTAAAACTATCGGTAATAGATGTTCGATGTTTTTTCACTATCAATAGTTGAAACACACGCTAAGCGACTAAGGTTAGGAAGGTAGGAAAGAAAAGAAGCGATAGTACTATCGATAGTATCGAATTTTTTCGAACAGGTGATACCTGCTTGGCGCCACTATCGAAGGTAACCATGCTTTGGAGTTATTGGTGGCGTGCCGAAGGTTATGGCTCAGGAATATGACAATTTTTGTCGCCTCGAAAAAATGTGAGGGGCATGAGTAGGCGTGGCTATAGAAAAGCATAGGTTAAGTTTCAGTGGATAGGACAGCGTAGTACAATTAGAAAAAGAGAGTCGCCTCAACCGACTTCTGCAAGTATTGGAGGCCAATTCCAACAGTTTGGGATGGGCATTCTGCCGGTCTTTCTACTGAGTTGAGTGCCGATTTAATCATACGTAAGTCACAATGAATCGTAGAGTTACGCATATACCACAAAGATGCAACTATGAGCTAGGTTTTGCCCCACTTAAACACTAGCGATTTTAGAAGCAGCTGCAACACCCCAAAGAAGACAACCATAAGTCAACGTAGGCTCAACTATTGTCAACAACACAAGAAACAGCTTATTGTTAAGACTCAAGCAACTCCTAGGACGTAGGTGCAACATGCTTTTGCCAGGTAAGACGCCTGTTCAAGTGTTTACTCAGGTAAAGGACCTGGGCCGCCAAGTTGCCAAGGCAGAACGTGGTACAAACGCCTTTCTTGAGCAAAAACACGCGGTGCTGACTCTTATTGCCATTGTCTGCAACATTCCACATGCAGGACAAGCTGCAAAAGTCATTCAAAAACTGCTGCACGAACACCGCTTCACTGGCACAAACCAAAGAACTAATCCTTCAAATATTTTTGAGAAAGCAGGCAGCGAGATAAACCGACAATTAGACTCTACAGATTTCTCTTTACAAATGAAAGTAGAGTTCTTTCAACCTACATAACGCACGTATTCATAATGGATCGTTGGAGAACTTTTTAGCTCCATACCGCTAACTAGTATTCAATAAGCAAATCCCGGAAAATTCCGTTAAGTTGACCACACGTTTCACGTTTAACGTCATGGCTTTGCTACAAATCCGCAAAACAACTATAATAATTTTCCCATGTCCATTATCTAGCAGAGATCCCGAATAACCGCAGAGCAATTTGGTTCATCCATCAAATGTTGGGTTATCTTTAGCCCTGTCTGTCACTTTTGTGCTTTTCATGTTTAACCCATTTAACTCCTAATTAATACACTTCACACAAAAGTTTAATTTAATTACACGGAATAAAACAAATATGTATTAATGTGAAACTCCTCTCTACGCATAACGGTATGAATTCGCCGTTACTCGTGTTGCTGCTCTCTTTGTTGTTGTTGCAGCTGTCGCAAATATATTTCTCCGTTAATTACACAGCTGTTCAGCAGGGCTGTCAACATCATTTGGCAAACGAGGGAGGGAGAGCTCGAAAAAAATGTATAGAGTAAGGCGAAAAGGCAAAAAAAAGAACCGTTAACGGCGTTGCCATCAAATGAAATAAAATGTATTTGTGGTGAGAGTGTGGGGAAAAATGGCATAGCATACTTTATACTCTATACATAAAAGTGAAATAAGCCGACTTTTTGTTTGTTTGTGTGACTCTCTGATTTAGCTTGGTTTTGGTTCGGTTCGGTTCGGTTTTTGTTTGGTTTGTTTGGGTTTGCTCGTTTGAAGGTTTTTTGTTTACTACAAATGCAGTTACACGCGCTTACACACACACGCACGCCTCTCAGGCTCTCACACTCACGCACGAGTATTTTGTTTTTAATTAGTGTCGCAGCGGCTGTTTCTCTGTTTTTGTTGGTGTTTTTGTTGCTCGGAGGCTCTTGCTGAGTGTCGCGTGTAAATTCAGTACATTAATTTACTTAATTAGAAGAATGCGAGTGTCCGTAATTGCTTACAAGTCACACTAATACATTGACACTGCCATATGCTAGAAGTGCTATATGTTACTTATGGCAAAATAAAGACATGAAGCGACAAAATGTTTATCAAATTATATATGCTCTCAATATTTGTGTCTGCTGCTTCTTCTTATAATTGGGTACGCCTTTAAATGACATTCAGGCAAGACTTCAAGCCGGTTTCAACCAAATTCCAGCGTCTGACTCAAGCGATTCCTACCACAGACGTACCAGGTTGTGTAGGGTACATTTCATGTTACATTCGTAGGTTGCTTTGAAAGACAAAATATGCTTAAAGTAGAAGGATTTTTTTGCACAGTTACTTCTAAAGAAAGTAAATGTCTCATTTGGATCGGCTCGAGAATGTTTTCCAAAGACGTTACCTAGATCTTCGAAACACTCATAAACTTGAATCAAGAAAGACGTTAGGAAGTTCTTTTAAAAGGTGAAGCGTCTGGCTGAAAAAATTAAAAACGGTGTGTCTTTCTGTACAAATAAAACATTTCTCCGGCATATGATGGAAATAATGCCACTCCAGGAGCACCGGCTCAAGATATGGCTAGGGAGCAAAGCCGATGATCGCAACTTTGGTGTCCTCTGTTCGGTCCTCAAAAAGTTGACCCCACGGTGTACGATAACTAACGTCGCATGAGTCTTCTTAGGAAAGAAATGATTATAGCTAATGGCTTCAGACTTGATTAGTCCACTATTGACTAGGTATTCACGTTATCCCAAGCGTTGGAATATACCCACGAATACCAAATCAAACCCATCGCTTTGTCGATTAAAATGCAGCATTTGTTAGAGTTTGATATTCCTGCAAAAGTCGTGCGACTGTGCAGAATGACGTTGAGGGAGTCTTCAGACAAGGGGATCCAATCTCCTGCAACCATCTGAACTTTGTGATTGTAGCACACTAATTACTACTAGCTACTTGTTTTTTTATGGTAAAAATTTTGCACGAATCGACTATCGTTAATTGAACCATTAGGTTTTCTAGTTAGCGTAGCGGGCATTTGATCTTGGCATAGGGTTATTTCCAGTCGAACCTACTCACAAGGCGAACCTGAAATGTAAATTGTATTTGCATACTTTGGCCAATCAATTTCAATTCCCTCAATCTTTACCCGATATTTAGAGAGTTTGTCTGTCCAAACGAACACATGCAATGGCAATATGCTTATAGTATGCAGTGTAAATGACCTGCTTTATTAGAAATTAGTTAGTTTTACATTGGTAGTACATGTGTGATTGTTTAGAGTAAGAGATAGATATAGTTTAGAGAAAGTGGACTCTGTCAGATAGGTAGTAATTAAGCAGAGTACCGCTGTTGACAGGCGCTAGATTAAGCGAAATACCAGCGGTGATTTTGGGCGTTACTGTCAGTAGTGGGTCGGTCTTGGGCAGTCGGTCTTGAGAGGCAACCAACCTCTGATAGCTGGAGAGAGATAGAGCCTAGAGGAGATTCGGCGTTAATAAAGATAGATAAGCTGGAGGAATGACCGGTGCGATGTTGATTAGTACACTAACAAAGAGATAGGGAATGAAGTTCCTTATAAGGACATTGGTTGGAACTTAAGCTTTAAGCAATAAAGTACTTGGTATCCAGGGGATGTTATTGCGGGATAAAGCATATCGGGCCGCTCGCCACGTATAGGTGATCCGATTGCAAAGGCTGGAGATCAAAGGCTCAAGATCGGTATCTTGATGCACCACTAAGACCAGGCCGGCGATCACTGGGTGAGCTGAATTGCGTGTATACGAATACAATATGTGTGTAGTTAGTGTGCTTATGCAGGAGTTGTGGCGTCAAGAGGAGCGTTCGATACTGCATAGAGCACCAATCCATAGGCGCAACGCTATAATAATCCGGTACAGAGGACATAATTAGTAATAGAACTTCATCCATGGCACAAAAGGTGCGGGTGGCTGGCAACCATGGCCGGAGGCATTAACATAATTGTTGTTTGTAAACTTTATAGAGCGTTAATATATGTATATACTTAAAACTACACAATTGGTGTATTTATTAATAAGAAGATCCATCAAATACAAATTTATGATGAATGGACACTGGACAAGATAGTCTGGGTTATTCCATGAGCCCCCGCTATCCGGGAGGCTCGTTATATCGTCTATGCTGGCGGCATTTGAAGCACATTGATGTGCTACCATCACGTCCTGCACCATACGCGTCATGCAAGTTGACTTTACGCCCTAGGTGCATAATAGTATGTTTCTATTTCCAAGAAAGTAATGAACATTTTACCTAAGATACTTGGAGCATGGATAGGAGCTATTTCTATGCACTGGCAGTGAATTTTTCACTCAAACGAACGTAACTTTCAACTTTCAATTTCTTACAATTCTATGTGAATTCCAAACTACATACTTCAGAATTTTATTGCAAACATATCCCATACCTTGGGTTAAATTATTGCTGCTACAATCTGAAGCCGTACGTTTAGCTGAAAACGCTGCCGAATTCGCAATGAATGCCGCTGCCAGTGACCAGCGAATGTTTTTCCATTATTTCAAGCTGTCTCTGCCATTTATCAACAGCGGACAGAGAGAGAGAGAGAGAGCTCTTAACGAAATCCTTGGCCAAGGATGGCCAATGCTACCTTACCTAAATTCCAAATGAAACAAAAGGGCTCTTACTTAAACAATTTGTCAAATCGGCGCCACAATTGCCGCACTTTGATTCAACCGCAACAATCTTCAAACCTTATTGCCGTTGACTCCTTTGTTATACTTATAGAACGCTGAACTGGACTGGGGATTAAGGTAAATGGAATTTACCGCAGCAATCGAGTGAGCGCAAAATTAATTGAAAAAGTTTACTTAATGCCGCCTACTTATACTTGGGGGTTAGTTTACTGCTAATCGGCCATATATTTCGCCAATGATTGCCGAAATTGGGAATCTATCTTAAATTGTTTTCATTTTGTGTAGCTAATTAAAGATTTATGACCAACGATGACTTTGTTTTTGCTTAGAGATAGAGATTGATTGACTTGTGATAAACAGTTCACAGCTGGCAGACTGTACTTTTACTGAAAGTCGGCTAGCATTAAGACACAGCTGTCAATAACGGACACTTTGCAGCATGTTCATTCATGTTGCCTGTAAATATTTGACACACATTTTTGCTTTTAAATGCCTCGAAACTATTGCGAGGGGCAGACAGAAAGTTGCCAAATGCAATTTTCAACACACGCTCTCAATCGTTTCGATGAGCTCTCTCTCGCTCAGTCTCTCACGCAGGACGAAAGAGCTGGCGTTAGTGGGTTGCATATATAACTGCATTTGCATATTTTCATATGCCATATAAAATTTCATATTTGTGCAGTTGATTTCTGTTGCTCTTTTTTACTCTCTTTTGCATTGCAAGGCCACTTGCCACAGTTGTGGCACCCCCTCTTGCGGCACCCCCTCTTGTGGCGCCACCGCTCCCTATAGCTTAACACGTTTTTGCACTTGTCCAGCATAGCGTGCCAAAAATGTATTGCATATCAAGTGAGTTGCAATAAGTGAACACTGCAACAACAACTGCAACAACAACAACAACTACAACAACGGAAACAGTCAGTCAGACAGACGAACGAACATTTGTACTTGTTGTACTCTGTTGTATTTGTTGTTGTTAGCTTGTAAATGCCTTTTCATTTGTCCACTGACATGTCCAGCTGCAACAAGGACATGGATAGTAAAAATAGTGTTTGAAAAGGGTTTGAGTTTGGTATTCGGTTCGGTTTCCGCTGCTCATTGGCGTAGATAGCATTTTTTGTGTGGGGGTCCAATAATTTACTAAGATATCTATCGAATAGCCATAAGCTTTGGCCATCCAACTAATCGCATTTATGATTCCTTACTAATAATTTGTCTCCGAGATTATAGTTTTCATCATAGACATGAACTTCTGTTGTTTGCATAAAATAAATAGAACAATTGGTAAGGCGCCCTTTACACGAAGCGAGATTTTTAAGCGAGAAAATGGAAAAATTTCACGCACGACTGTCAAAATATAACAGTTGGTTCACACAAAGCGAGTAAGATTTTTGACAGCTCACTGATAAACGTGTTTTACAATACTTCTAATTCCCAAAAGTGTTATAAAACACAAATAAATAAGTGCAAAATACAAATTTTTTATGTGTCCGCCAACCGCGAACTCAAAATAAAAAGAGCCGCCAACGAAGTGTTTGGAGCCGGGAGTGGTTAAAACGCCGTGGTTAAGGGCGCGACAACTCGTACTTGATAATGCAGGTGTTGCAATATAAGGACGTTCAGACATTCAAATCATTCAACAGGATTCCTCCAGCTGCGTTTCATAAGCTCCTGGATCGTGTTTGCGCTCTCATACAAAGATTTCTGTAGATTACAACATTGATTATTAATTCATATATTAATTTAACAAAACTACCTATGACATTGTCACACTTGCAGCACTAAACTGAGTTACAACACAGCACTGTATCGCACCTTTCAGCACTAAAATGTGAGGTACAACACAACACTGAATTGCATTTTACAACACTTTGCACAAAATCTCACTCGATATTAGAATGCATTCTAATATGAAGTTAGTCGCATTGGGTTGCAGGCGAGATAACTTACGGGCGATATTACCGTGCCATCACACGGCCTCGCTTGAAAATCTCGCTTCGCGTAAACGGCGCCTAACATTTTTTTTGGTCGGAAATCATAAGCTTCAAAGTCACAAGTGATCTCCTAAACTCCCACTATCGACGCCACTGCCGCCACTCGTTCTGCCCAAAAAATATTTTGTAAATTTTTGCAATTGATTTGAAATTTCTCTAGTGTTACACTCAAACTCAAATTGCTCAACAACTACAACAATTTCAATGCGTTAAATAAAATGCCAATTGGCAGCTGCGAATGCAACTCGATTTAGCTCAAAACGCGTGCTTAACTAAGCGAACTCACTCTGATAAGAGTCCGCCTTTGGTTGTTGTTTGTCGCTGATAACAAGCTTGGCAGCGTTTCAATCTCACTTTTTCGCTGCTGCTTGACAAGCGAACTAAAGTGGCATAAAACGAATTTATGCAAAATCGAAATCCAATTCGTTAGATGGTGAATACGCCTGAATTGCCAAAAGGCTTAATTAACTGAAATATACACCAAAATACAGTGAAAACTTGTGTAATATAACCAACAGATTTTGTAAAATTAAATAGAATACATATGTATATATTGAAAGTTTTTGTTTAGAGTAATTAATGGTTTGAGTGATTATGAGGCGTTTACCAAACTATATGTAAATAAACATAGGAACAAATTATGGTATGTAAACAAAACTTTTTAGGAACGATGTCTTCAAGAATTAAAAAAAGTACTGAAACAACAGTCAAACCAATCTCGGTTTGAAGCTCAATGTAATCATATTGCTAACTGAACTTCTTCTTAGCTATCCACAATAACTCGTTTTTATGACCTGAGCATTCCTCTGCATTGCGCGCCGTCTCCAATCGGTGATACACTCCAAACTAGCTACCTCGTGCTCTCTTTGTCTGGTCTTTCCAACCTTTCGTCACCTTCCTTCAACAACCGCATTTATGAACTTTCTCGCAGTAGCTTCTTCATCAATACGCACAACATGAACCATTGGAGCCGCTGCATGTTAATTTGCTTGACTATGTCAATGTCATCGTAGAGGCAGCGGCACCATCCCAATTAAAGGTCCGGTCATTCTATGTTCATACCCTTAAATGAATCTCCTTTACTTGTTTGCTTGGTGTGGCGAGTCTTACTTTTTCATTACTATATTGGGGTTACCCGTGGAGGGCCTCAAACCCAACACACAACTCTTTAAGGCCTGGGGTGGCTTCGCTGCGCATATTTGCTCACACCCCTAACACCGGGTTACAATTTAGTCGCTCTTACAACAAGCTCGAAGTGGCCTTATATGCGGTAGAATGAACACTGATACCAAGGTTGAGGACTCATACCTTGAGGTGAAAATTAGAAAAATAACGATATTATCGATAGTGCCATCGATTGTTTTGCAGCTCTTTCACTCAACTGAATGGGTGATACCTAATATAAACTTTTCAGCAAGGGTCATGAAAGGAATGTTGTTTACGGTATCGAGTGCTGTACCTGGCTTGGTATGAAGGGAACCCGCGATCGATGTATAGTTCAAAAGGTACAATTGTCTGGGTGCTCTGCATATTTTTCATTCTGTTGCATATAACGCTTATTATTTCAACTTACCCTTATATTTGCGTGTGTATGTGAATTTATAACCCTATGTGAGTGTGTTTAAGTATCTCTCTTGCATTTGAGTCTTCTTCTTCTTCTTGCACACTTTAAAGTATTGCACGCGTCATGCTGACACGCAAAAATCGCACAAATTTGTTTACAACATGTCTGACCGCCCGTTTCCTTTTTTTAATATTCGCAGATAAATAATATATAATAATTCATATTTTCTTTAGAATTTGCGCTTAATACGCTCTTTGCTGTCCAATCGAACAGTTGTTTTAATTTATCTGTTATAAGTTGGAATTAAGTTTAAGAAAATGTATTAGATTATGCCATTAAATGAAACAATATAGAGTTTTAGTTTTATAAAATAGTTATAGGTCAACAGCAAAGTGAACGAGAATGCAATTCAGAAGCGAACAGAAGCCGTGCATGCTTTGTCTTTCTCTCGCCCCCTGACATGTCAACTCGTATTCTCTTTTGATCAATGTGGCTTTGCTTTACACATATGACACTTTAGTATTCAACAAAATGTAACAGAAAAACTGATACCTAAATCGGCCACTTAGAAAAGTAATCGGCAGACAACTCTTTTCTTGTTGCAAAGCAGTTTTTTTTACAGCTATGTTCCATATTAAAAATAAGTTTGATAATTTAGATAGTTCAAATTAAGAAATTTAAAAAATTTTTGTTTTTATAGATATAGATATTTGGCATAATGTCAGTCAATTCCGAATGATAGTGCAATGAAAAGAAAACTTTTTTCAAAACCGACAAAAAAACGGACTTTGAGCAGGCAAAAATATCTTTATATGATTAAGATCAGATCGCTAATTCCATACAGTTACCACATATAGCCAGTATCACACTTATTTAACGCCAACCAATCAAGGTAAACCTTCTATATCATTATGCTAAATAAACCCATTTTCACGATTGCTAAAACTAACTTTAATACCTTACATGCCTTCCATAAAAAAGGGTCGAGCAAATTTTAAATGCATCGCAACACGAAATAAATTAATTGTTGGGTTTTAAGCCTTGTACTTTGTCTAACAACAGAACTCATTACAATTTTTAATTAATTTTGTCAACAAAAATGTGATTTTACTTTGGTTGTTCGTTTGGTCAGTAGCTGTCGCTTTCTGTCAAAAATTTGACAGTTTGATTGAATTTGCAATGGCGACCAACCAGCCTACCGACACTCAAACCAAGTCCATTTCCACTTCCCTTCCAAAAGAAACCCAAGCAATTGTATTGTTTTTAGTAGCAATGACAAAGGCTGGTTGGTTTAGCATTTGCGTTGATTTCCCAAGAAATCTAAAAACAATGTCAAAAGTGCTTAATGCCCAGCAATCACACGCTTTCCCTACACACACACATACTAGGAAAAAAGGTAAAATTTACATAATGCCAAGCTACGCGTGTCTACAAATTAAATTCAATTTTCCAATGCTGTCCCACGCCCCAACGCCACACTCGGCCCCAACTATAAAGAAGTTGGAAGGAAGTGTCTGCGCCTGGACGGCCCATCAATCAATCAAAGCACGAAAGTTACCTGAGGGAAAAATTTGCATTGGTTCGCAGGATTTTCGGTGTAGAACGATGACGGCGACGTCCCAAGCAATTTGTGGCTGGCCTTCTTTCTCGTTTTCTCTCTCACTTTTTTCGGTATTTTTAGGTTTTGGCTCATGACGTTGGCCAGCGGCAGCACACCATCCAGGTAAACCTAACCGCAGACGTATGGTCAAAAAGCTCTAGAGAATTGGCTCACAAAAAGCGATTTCTTTTGCAAGTTTTTCCTTCTGCGTTTTGTTTTATGCAGAATTTCAATGGAGCAACCCAAAAAACGAACAACACAACACGACAGAATAGAGAATAAAAATAAAAAGTCGACAAAGTTTGGGTAGTCACGACTTCGTGCTACACTTTAGTTAAATGACATTTCTGTGTCTAGGTAACATAAGAAAACGGTTTTGCTGAAAGATGTATATATACATATACTTTTCGTTAAATTCGTTGTAACCTAAATCTTAAATTTTGCTGCGTAGTGTAGTATAAAATGAAAACAAAATGTTTGAAAACGTTTGCCGTCACGGCATACATGGCAGATTTAACACTGATGGTTAAAAAGATTTCTAAGTTAGCCAATTCTATATTTATAGTGAACTGCGCTTAATGAATTATGGCTTGGCATACTGTGGCGCCATCTACCATGCGTCAAAGCTAGCATTATAACGGCATGTACGAACCAAACGATAGTCTTTTCACATTAAAACGAAATATTATCTTAAAAAGTAAAGTAAAAGATTGTCACAATAAGAATCAATAAATTCAATGCTTTTGATGTTACAAACGCTTTATTTACGATGTGTGGAATCAAAAATAATAATTTTGAACACGTTTAAAGATTTTAGCTTAATAAATAGATAACCAGGGCCTGAAATCTTTAAATTTTCTTTAAATATCCGTAGGTCACAAGTTTCCTTTTGAAATTTCCCATGATCACGACGATATTTCTGGCAAATTGACAATTTCTGCTTGAAATTCGGTATAAAAATATATGTAGCGTACCATTGTCCCCTGACAATGGCTAAATCGTAAACCTGAGATGTTAAAGTAAAAATAACACTTTTTTGAGATGAGACAAATCGTTACAAGTTTATATTAGTTTAGATTTGTGATGGTGATGGTACATCAGAGAAGGTTGACCCATCCGTAACAGGCAGCCTTGTCCAAGATAGTTTAGAGAGAAAAACGACAATTAAAGTGAGAATAAATTTTGATGCACACAGTTGTGGACGGTGCCTGATACTGGAAAACCCGGTGTCCACTTTTAGCATGAAAATATTTCTAACATAAATATTAACTTTACAATTGCTATAGGAGAGGTCAAAATTTGAAACTTTGAGACCTATATCTTTTAAATTTTTGATCCGATCGGTATGCATAACTGTGACATGTTTCAATTGAATAGCTTTTATGGTGTGGATTACAACACGGATGTGGATATTTTACATGGAACACTTGCTTTTGCTCCGTGGTGAGCTTGGTCCATTTGAGATTTGTCTCAATTTCTAATACCCTATGAGGCAGCGTCAAGTTCTATGGCTTAAAGCAGGCTTTAAAATTAAAGTACGGATTTCTGGATGCTCCATAAAAAAGTTTTGCCTTTACGGGGTGCCATTTTTGTCGTGTATTGAACAGTATTCGTTAAAGGCTGAAAAAGCCATTGTTATTTGAAAAAGTTCTGCTTGAAATAAGATAATGGAAGCTGTTTTACTTACCAACAAGTCTTTTGAACGAACTTATCCCAAAGAATATTTCACTTTCTTATATAATATAACAATTTTTGAATCGTTAAATTCTAAATCACTATATTTTAGGTAAGCAAATTTTTGATTCATGTGAAGTAAAGCTTATTCTAACAAATTTTTGTTTAGTATCGACAAAAGTTTACAAAATTAACTTTGTTTTATGAAAAACAAATAATCATATTTCCATATCTTACTGAACACATATATACTCTTAACCGCCATTTGAAGTCTTGCCTGTCTGGATGATCATGAGACGGCATTTTGATCCCATGATTTAGAAGTGGCGAAATCTCAATATGGTAGTCACTCTTTCATTACGAGCTGAGACTAATCACATATATAGCAAGCTTACCGCGGAGCCAAATCAGGTATTGGCTGCAAATAACTAGAAGTAAGATAATAATAGAGCAGAAAGACTGGAACATTTGCATTAATAGTTCCTTAAATAACAGATGCGGGTCCATAGGTGCTCGACAAACAGCACCTGTGTGCAGAGTAATGTGCCTGTAGTAAAGTTGTTCCTATCTTTAGTTCTGTAGCATTGGTATAAGCTTATTTCAGATCTAGAATGCAAAATGATCATGGGTATCGGAATACATATCCACCAACCACTTGAAGGCGAAATGGAGTGCGCTCGGAGTCCAAGAGGTATAAGAAGACAAGCGTGTTGATGCACCGGTTGCCAGGATAAAGTAGGGCAGGAACTTGGTTGCTGTTAGAAGCGCATATGTGCTTCGCATATGAATCTTCAGCTACTAGAAAGAAGTTGTTTTACTAATAAAGAGCGGACTGAAGTCTGTGCACAACTCCCTAAAGCAAACCCGGAGGTCACTACATCGCTGTTACGGCAAATTTATCGTTGGCTGACTCGATTTTTACCATAACAGCATATGTTTCTTACTCTAGCTAAATTACAAAAAAAAAAACGTAGTGCACATGTTTTTTTTTCCTGAAAAGTAGGCGGCGAGAATCTACTTAGTTTCTATTCATTTCATTAAACATAATAAGTTAAGTAACACATTCAAACTTTTGTCGACATTTAGCAAAAATTCGTTAGTTGCATTTTAATCTTCATACATATTACGTACTTACAAATATCTTGAGTTAAAGTGATTTCTTGGTAAGCAAATTTTCCATCAGCTTATTTCAAATATAAATTTTTCAATTACATTATTTTTTTCAGCTTTCGACGCATACTTTTCGATACAGCCCCAAAAATGGCAACCCGTCAGCGCAAAGCTCATCACGGAGCATCCAAAAACCCGTACTTCAACTTCAGAGCCTGTTTTAGGCAGCAAAACTCGGCGTATCCTCATAGGGTATTAGAAAGTGAAACTAATCGGATATGGCACAAGCTAAGCTCGGAACAAAAGCTATTGTTTCATGCAAAAAATTTTAACCAGCCAAACATTAAAAATAAAAGATTGGAACTCTGCCAGTCCGTAGTGCAGCAACAGTTTGTTGAACCTGAATATGTTACGCCGCTTGGAGAGCACACTGAGCATTCAGCAGCCCCTTTAATGGAGTCGATAGACACTAGTTCTTTAAAATCGGAATCTAGTTTAGCGCAAATAATAGAAAATTTAGATGTTGAGCCCGACGGGCACATTGGCATAGACAAGCATCCGTTTGGAAACTTTTTGCAGGATTTTAAGTTCCAGCGTCGAGAAATGTTAGAAAAAGACCAAACACAAAAAGCATACCAAAAATGGAACAGGCTAAATAAAGTGAACCAAAATATGTATGTGCCTGAAAAGTATATCTTCAAATGGACCCACAAAATAACTATCGACGACAGTTCAATAAATACCAATAAAGCAAGGAAGAGAGATCAAAGACCAGCTATTTCACGACGCGTGCGTCATCGGCCAGTGCCTAAGCCTCGCACACTACGTGGCAATAATCCTTATATGAACTTTTTGCGGCAATATCGACGCATGCACCCTGAGATGCGTGCTGTAGATCAGGTGATAAATGGAGCATGTGTTTGGCGAAATATGGAAACAAGTGAGAAAGGTATGTTCAAAAATAACAGCGCTTTGTTGGTCTTACGGAGCGGTAAATCTGGATACACCGTAGTGAGCCAAAATGGAGAGACTCCTCAGGATAATGCAAATACAAACACTGGCGTCAGTTGGTTTTGGGGCTTATTTAGAAGACAGTAACAAATTTTCGTTTGCTCACAAAATTCTACGTGAAAATAAGTTACACAAAGAAGATGTAGGCTTATCTATTATCGGTGAACACAATTAAAAATTTAGCACGAAACTAATAAAAATTTTCTTGTTTGACTCAGACTCGTATTTCTGCTTCATTCCAACAGAGCATAGGAAGCAGGCTTTAGGAAATTTATCTTCTTTTCAGGCTGGTTATTAAAAATTTGGTTCCGTGTGTCTTGATATCGATAGTTTTAAAAATTTACTGCGAAAACATTGTCAGGTCCGGAAAAGTTGGTAGGGCAGAGCATCAGGTACGTAAAAGAGAATCAAACATGGTTTTTTGGGATGCTCAACGGCAAGCGAATATACTCTTGGCCAAAAATAAAAATTATGGCAATTGATATTATTTTTATTTTATTTACTAACTTTTTAAGTTCGCCGAACTTTTTTAGTCTCTTATCCAAAAGAAAGAAAGAAGAGAAACAGGATGAGCTTGAGAAGGTCCAGCCTGCGTCTTAGGAGCATGTGCGTTGGTGTGCGCAGCCCTCAAGGTTTGGATCCCCTAGAACTTATACAAAAAGAAAAGTAAATAATCATATATATAGTTTTTCAGAATTGGTGGAAAATATATTTTATGTTCATGAAGAGCACATAAAACCGTTACCGGATTACGCGCTCCTCCAAGCGACACTGCTTGGAACTGGCCTACTAAGCAAGAGTAGGTAGTGTGTCCTCTACCGGAATTATGGTGCTCCCTAATTAGCTGCTCTTATATGCCATCATAATCTAACCACGCACAACGAAGTCCCCCCTGAGCTGTAACAGGGTTTTGACGCATCGTGAAAAATTCCTGTAAGATAAAGGAATGAATGAATCTGAATGCATTGAATACGGTTACGTCGAAAATCTGAAGTGTTTTGGAAATATGGAATTCGGATAGGGTTACAGCGACCCGAACAACATATAATAATCAAGGTTACACCACCAGATATAAAATTTGTTCCTTCTTTTGTCTATCTGTATTATTTAATTAGTATACGGACTGTCGTCAGGATCTTTTGTAATTGTAGTAGACTGCGCGATTAAAAAGCAACGTAATATGCAATTATGGTGAAGCATCATCAAGCTTACTCATACCGTGACAGTATATACGTGGCATACGATGATGATGCAACTTTTTTTGTCATCAAAGTGGAGACGTAGCTTTTACAAGTAATCCTCACGATAAAAATGAAAAGTTCCAGTTACGAAGTTTTCCTATTGGGAAGTTGGTTATTAGGGGCGGCAAAATTACTTTTATACTCGTAACTCCAGTATTATTGAGCCAATGTCGTTGAATTTTGAAAAAAAGATCAGGTTTATAAATATATGTGGACATTTTCAAATAAAAATAATGCGGAGTGCGGCCTTTGGATTAGGGTATTGCGTAAAGTGTTTTGTTACGTAACAGCGTTCCTTACCGATTTGTCTTTGTGGACCACTATCCATCTAGCCAACTCTGTGTCGGTGCCAGAAATGATTGGCTCAGGTCCTATTGGCTATGACGCCGCAATTGAAAAAGTGAAAATACCAAAATCGTTTATATCATTCAAAGAGTTATAGCCAAAATAAGCTTTGTTTGCAATCCAAAGAATCAATAGTAACACTAATTCTGGTTTAAGGTTATTGCAAAGACAATTGGGCAAAATCAGTGAGTCAAAAAAAGCTACTTCTCAGAAAATACTTGATACTCTCATTTCGGTTTTTGAGAAAAACATACTTCTGATGTATCGTTCCAATAGTTTCGTGCCTTTTTTCTGAATATTGTTAATATGCCCTTTAGCCACAGTGTGTAGGGTATCGAAACACAGGCAAAACTCTTGCTGTGGTAAATGGTTAAGAGCATGTCATGGCAATTTGCATTTCCAACTTGACAAAGGATATACACAAACACATATAGAGGATTCTACGAAAAAAAAAAGGGTGAGAGCGATGTTGAGTGAGAGTCACATAGCAGCAGCTGCTGTTAATATGCAACTAGGGAATTCTTTTTGTGGCTTTGATTTGAGCAAGGCTCCGACTCCTATAAAATTGCCTTCATTTTCTATTTATGTCCAAAACATACATAATTTAACTTGACCATTAACAAAATAGCTGCATTATGTCCTGCCAATATCCTTAGCCCTCAATTTCAGTGAGTGTCTGTGTACAGCTGCAATCAAATCATTCAGCTTTGACCTCCTTGTTGTTGTTATTGTTGTTGCGATATTATTAATACCAAAGCAACGCAGCGCGTTTAATAGACTTTCAAATATTGCTACTTAGTTCAATATAGGCCAATGAGATAATTAATGTCCTGGGAGGTCGTCTAGGCGCGCCCACTCCCACACACCCACGCACACTACGCTCAAGGCCCCAGCCAAGGACATCAAGGATGCAATAGGCCTTCTACAGTAGCGCCTGCCAGATGATATGCTCTTGCTGATTGCCCTGCGTTAATGTTAATTGCCTTTGATGAGTTTTATGCGCTGCGCTAATGAACAAATGACTGCACAACAACAACTATAACAAAGACAATATGTAGCAAGTACAGTGAAACATGTGGTCCTTGACTGCCCAGCGGCAGCTTTTAATGCACACATGTGAACAGTATTTCTGCTTGCAAGTGAACGTAATTGAAAGTTTCGGCCATATATTTGTTACTTAGGGGTCTCCACCTCCTGTTTCCATTTTTACGGCCAGTTCGATTGGCTGAATTGTAGTTGTAGTAAATAGGAACGGGACTAGGTTCTATAAGAGTGTCCAGTTGCTTGCATACGCAGATGATATCGATATCATTGGTCGTACAAAGCGAGCAGTTACTGGAGCCTTTGCGGCTATTAAAAAAGACTCTGCCAGGGTGGGTTTGGTTGTTAATGAAAGCAAGACAAAGTATATGTTTTGTTCGAGTAGAGAGACACAGCGGTTGGATTCTCAGATTGATGTTGAAAACTTTACTTTTGATGTTGTCAAGGATTTCGTTTACCTTGGCACCACCGTCACGTCAGCATTGAGATTAAGCGGAGAATCACTCTTGCCAATAGAAGTATGTAAAGGTTACGCAATGACCTTGTTCCCTAAAAATATTAAGTTTAACTGCATATTAATGTAAAGTTTACTATGTTAAGAGTATTTAATATTATACAGTTAGTGATAAATGTGGTATGTAATAAGACGAAACTTGACTCTTGACTTCCGTCGACGACTGTGGACACCTTCCGACTGTTGCTTACGTTTTAGCTCTGTTGTCTAAATTTGCTGCTGGAGCTGTACTCTTTTTTGTAGCGCCGCATTAATCGCGCTACACTTCTGCTCTCTTTTGTATACGGTGCCAGGGATGGCAAATGGCTCTGCAGATAGCAAACCCTTTTTCGACTGGGTCATACCAGTGCGATGAAGGTGTCAAGTCGGTGGGAACTCTAAGAGGTGAATACTGAAGGTGAAAACTTAAGTACAACCCCTTGCCAAGTACCCATTCAGCATAACTCGCCGCTGAGACTCATAAGTGTAAGTGTAAGTGGAGTTAATGCTGCCTAACGGGTAGCATTACTCACTTCTTGGTGAAGTTGGTAAAAGCAAACAACACACCTGCACACTCCAGCGGACAGATAATGAATGCTTATCAACAAATTTGAGTCAATTTCTATATATTTTGCATTTGCATAAGCGTTGGAGCACTACAGAATAACATTCCCAATTGTTTGTAGAAGGAAAATGATAAAAGCATCTTTAATGTTATCAACACGTGCTTTTGCATATCTATGGTATATAACATTTTCATTCCTAAATGTACCAGTTCCTATCTTGCACTGGTTGTGAGTTCCACACTATACTTTCTTTTGAAAAGAACAATGGGTCGACTATTCCATTTACTGATTCAATAGTTGTTGCATCAAATTCAGAACTACTTTTACCTCCAATTAATTCACCTGATTCTTCGGGAAAATAATTTTCAGCATCGTCGTCGGAAAGATTTTGATCATAAGACTTATTCATAATTTCTCCTAGCTCTTCGCCGGTAAGATATTTCGGTCTGGCTATGGTGTGTTTTCAATTAGAATCATTATCTAAAGTGTACAGCAACTAACGTATAAAATGCCAACTAATTGTTTCTCATTCATATGTCAGTAACCTGCCCCAATCAATGCACTGACTTACTTATCCATTTTTCGGAAAAGGAAGGTTTGCCTGAGGTTTTGGCAATAATTTTCTCACATAGCGGTGTCTATCTTTGGCATACAATTCATAGTTCTTCCAGCTGTGGCAAATGCGACACATAGTATATAAAGCTAACGGCATCGATCTATAGTTTGAAAAAAAACCAATAAAAGAGAACTGCAAGTGTGCGTATATTCATGACCATTAATATAATTATAACTTATGTGGTTTCGGTGCATATAAGCCCCATATTATATAATCCTTCCTCTGGGCAAGTAAAAACCACCCCCACATCATTTTTGTAACGGTATTTTTGATAATCAAGTATAAAAAATATATTTTTATTTTACGTACACATACTTTTGGTGTAAAAATAAGCACATGTTCATATAAAAAATAATGTTTTTAGTGCAAAATGTATAGAAATCTCATATGTATGAAAAGACACACATGAGGGAAGACAACGTAAGTTTTTGAATATCTCGATATCAAAAAGTAAAACTATATCAAATTGAACTTTTTTTGCAAGGAGGAGATTAGGGTTACCCAGGAGGAGGAGATTCGGTGCTGCTCAAACTCAAAGCATACTTTTAGTACGATACTCGGTTACTCAAATTGGCCCATGGCACATAGCACTTCTCCAATGAGAAAAGCAACGATTTCACCCAACGCATAAAATCTCCTTAAAGTTGCACAAAGTCTAATTGACTATCTGCACCCACAGCACGTTACCAAATCCTTCGCTTCTATTAAAAGACAATCTTGCAGCAGGGGTCTGGGTGTCAATGAGAGGAAGATAAAAATAAAGTACATGTTTTCTTCAAGAAGAGAGATGCGGCACTTGAACTCTCAGATTGATGTTAAAAATAACTTTATTTTATCCGTTAGGTGTTTTTAAAGAATTTACCTTCCCTGGTACCACTGCCACAATGAACAACGATGCCAGCATGAAGATTAAATTTCCGGTTTTAATATAATAATAAGCTGAAACATGGATCATGGCGCAGTCTGAAAGTAATCGGAAATTTGTTGCCCTTTACAAATTGGCAATGAATACCTCATTCGATAAAACGATGAACTCTGCGAGCTCTACGACGATAGCACCGCCGGCTCAGTCATGTTCTGCGTATGGACGAAGCAGCTTCTGGAAGAAAAGTCTTTAATGCAGATATTAAAGGAAGGCGAAGAATGGTAACCCATTGTACGTTGACAGGATGTTGATAGACCACGTGTTAAGTAGGATTGTCATACATCAGGCCGTAACCTGGTAAGGATTCGTTTTGGCCCGCCAAGAAAAGCAAGAAGAAGATCTACCCAGGAAACGAAACAAAATGCCTTTACGATTTCGGTAGCAGATGGTACTGAGCATAGATCGCTTAAGCCCAAAGGCGGTGCCAAACACCTTGCTAAGTTGCCGTGGCGTTTTCGGTCTTGCTTTAATTTGGTAGCCTGTATCGTATCGCACCACTTTTAAATTAACCTTTCAGGGTTACATATTGGTTGTTAACTTGACATTTGTTACTTCTAAGACTTTCGAGTGTGAAGCGACAAATACTAAACAAAAACACCGAAAACCTATATTAAATTGCAGTTTTTGACTATCTACTTGTGACTTCACTTATACGGAAATGATTTGTGATAGTGCTCGCGACTTTGACTGAATTACACAACGAATTTTTCAGTACGCACCAGAAAGAGTGTCGAGACCGGAAAAATTCGGATTTCATAAAATTTTAAATATAATTTTTTACTTAATGAATTAAACTGTGTGGTGAACGAGTTAGAGAATACCAACTCAGCAGATCAAAACTTGTCGTATGCGTCGAATAACAATGACACTGGGTTCTTTCGAGACCAGTAGGCCTTAAAAGGGTTGAAACCACAATTCCAATAAAAGAATATATTTACATCAGGCCGTAACCCGATAACGGGTTGTTATGGCCAGTTAAGAAGAAAAGAAGTGCTCTCGACAATTAAAAACTCAGCTCTATATGGATTTCGGCTGTGCGCCGATTAGTCCCGAAGTGAATTTCCCAGAATGCAAGCCAAAAAGCGCTGACTGACATCAAGGCTATGTCGAGATGCAGTCAAGCCTAAAAATAAAATGGCGAATGTTGCCCAAATTAAGCCGGAAACCAAATTCCGCTCACCACATTGTCAGAGTCACAGTTATGCACAGGGAGAAAGGGAGAGATAGGGTTTGCTTTTGCGGTAATGTGGCCAACAATTTGAAGTCGCTCTGCTTGCTGACAAGCCGCTCAACTTTATTTTGTCAGATGCAATGAGGGCAAAGCAAAAGAGAGAGTGTCGCCGAAGGGCAAGCGAAATTTGAAACTGCTGTTGCTGCAATACAGGCGTATACGTAATAAAATTCAACTTAAAAAATTTTGTAGCAACCGCAATAAGCACATTTAATTTAACTAGACCAAAAGATGCCTCAAAGATCGAGTAGGAGAGCTGTGGAAAAAGAGGGGAAGCCCGCTAGACTGCCGAATAAATTTCCGCTTGCCAACTTTTTGCCAAATAATTTTGCACAAAATGGCGGCAAGTACCAAAAAGTACAACAACAAACTGCAACACGACAGACTACTTAATGACTTCCGCAAATAAAATGTTTTGTGTGCAGCAAAGCCAAGTTAATTTTAAAGCAAAAACGCTGCAATGTAACTGTATATAGAGTATACAGACACAGATATAGATTATAGAGTATACATACAAGCAGCGCAAAAGCATTTGTTCTTCTTTATGAGCGCGTAGTTGCAATTTGCTAAATACATTCAACATTCACTTCCATTCCTTCGGAACCAATGGCAATTGCAATTTGAAATGGCATTTCTTGCCATGCTTTAGACTAATGAATATTGATGACCTATTCTAACAAACACACACACAGAAACAAACACAGTTGCAATATTCCTCCACAAACATTGCACAGAGCAAAGCATATAACAATAAAAATATTTCAATTAGAGAGCCAAGCTGCCAACACGAGCACACATAGTTACCAACTCCTCACTCCCAGCATCCTTCCTGGCCAAGATCAACGACTTTGTTAATGCCACAACAAGTGCAACTTCAAGACCAAGTATAAGTCAAACTAGCAGCTGCAACTTGCCATGGCACAAACCACAAACACAGACGAAACAAAAAGATAAACTGAGGCACTCTCTCGTTGGCATGCATAAATGATGACGACACATGTGTGTGTGGTATGGATGATATGGGAATAAAGGGTTCATGACGGATTTCAGCTGCTATTTTCAATGGTAATTCACAGTTAGAATATCATTCCAATGCATTTAGAAGCCAAGATGACAGTTTTTATCGTGAGGATTACTTGTAATACAAAACAAAGATTCGCCATCATGGCGATAAGAGCAGCTAATAAGGGAGCACCATGTGGGAGTTATGCGACAACTTGGTTAAGGTAAAGAAGGAATCAAAGTCCAACAATCAACAGATGATCACTAACACTCTGCAAGATCACAGCGACTTAGCTAATTCCGATATTAGGGAAGGTCTCTTCCAAGCAGTGACGCTTGGAGGAGCGTGTAATCCGGTAACGGTTTCTTGTGTACGTAAAACATATTTGCCACCAATTCTGAAAAGCTATATTTATGTTTATTTACTTGTTTTTTATGTATAAGCTCTAAGCACTCCACACCATGCGTACTGCCCACACCAACGCGCATGCTCCTAAGACGCAGGCTGCACCTTCTCCACCTCATCCTGCTTCGACAACTTCTTGGTCGTATCCATACCTTCATTTCTTGCTCTTTCGTTCACTACTTTCACTTCCGCATACCTTTGGTCTTTCCTATCGACTTATTTTCCTTTGCCATTGTCTTTCGTTGCGCCATCCTTCTCTCTGTCGTCTTTCTAACGATTTTTGGACAAGAGCGGTTGAGCATTCCAAAAAACCATGCGCAAGTTTACGGACCTGATAACCTTTTCACTGAATATTTTTAAAACATCCGATATCAAGACTCACGAAACCATATTTTTACTAACTAGAAGTACAATTTCCTAAAGCCTGATTCCTATGCTCTGTTGGAATGAAGCAGAAATACGAGTCTGAGTCAAACAAGAAAATTTTGTATTAGCTTTTGTGCTAAATTTTTAATTGTGTTCACCGATGATAGATAAGCCTACATCTTCTTTGTGTAACTTATTTTCACGTAGAATTTTGTGAGCAAACGAAAATTTGTTAATGTCTTCTAAATAAGCCCCAAAACCAACTGACGCCAGTGTTTGTATTTGCATTATCCTGAGGAGTCTCTCCATTTTGGCTCACTACGGTGTATCCAGATTTGCCGCTCCGTAAGACCAACAAGCCGCTGTTATTTTTGAACATACCTTTCTCATTTGTTTCCATATTTCGCCAAACACATGCTCCATTTATCACCTGATCTACAGCACGCATCTCAGGGTGCATGCGTCGATATTGCCGCAAAAAGTTCATATAAGGATTATTGCCACGTAGTGTGCGAGGCTTAGGCACTGGCCGATGACGCACGCGTCGTGAAATAGCTGGTCTTTGATCTCTCTTCCTTGCTTTATTGGTATTTATTGAACTGTCGTCGATAGTTATTTTGTGGGTCCATTTGAAGATATACTTTTCAGGCACATACATATTTTGGTTCACTTTATTTAGCCTGTTCCATTTTTGGTATGCTTTTTGTGTTTGGTCTTTTTCTAACATTTCTCGACGCTGGAACTTAAAATCCTGCAAAAAGTTTCCAAACGGATGCTTGTCTATGCCAATGTGCCCGTCGGGCTCAACATCTAAATTTTCTATTATTTGCGCTAAACTAGATTCCGATTTTAAAGAACTAGTGTCTATCGACTCCATTAAAGGGGCTGCTGAATGCTCAGTGTGCTCTCCAAGCGGCGTAACATATTCAGGTTCAACAAACTGTTGCTGCACTACGGACTGGCAGAGTTCCAATCTTTTATTTTTAATGTTTGGCTGGTTAAAATTTTTTGCATGAAACAATAGCTTTTGTTCCGAGCTTAGCTTGTGCCATATCCGATTAGTTTCACTTTCTAATACCCTATGAGGATACGCCGAGTTTTGCTGCCTAAAGCAGGCTCTGAAGTTGAAGTACGGGTTTTTGGATGCTCCGTGATGAGCTTTGCGCTGACGGGTTGCCATTTTTGGGGCTGTATCGAAAAGTATGCGTCGAAAGCTGAAAAAAACAAGGTAATTGAAAAATTTATATTTGAAATAAGCTGATGGAAAATTTGCTTACCAAGAAATCACTTTAATTCAAAATATTTGTAAGTACGTACTATGTATGTAGATTAAAATGCAACTAACGAATTTTTGCTAAATGTCGACAAAAGTTTGAATGTGTTACTTAACTTATTATGTTTAATGAAATGAATAGAAACTAAGTAGATTCTCGCCGCCTACTTTTCAGGAAAAAAAAAACATGTGCACTACGTTTTTTTTTTTTGTAATTTAGCTAGAGTAAGAAACATATGCTGTTATGGTAAAAATCGAGTCAGCCAACGATAAATTTGCCATAACAGCGATGTAGTGACCTCCGGGTTTGCTTTGGGGAGTTGTGCACAGACTTCAGTCCGCTCTTTATTAGTAAAACAAGTTCTTTCTAGTAGCTGAAGATTCATATGCGAAGCACATATGCGCTTCTTACAGCAACTAAGTTCCTGCCCTACTTTATCCTGGCAACCGGTGCATCAACACGCTTGTCTTTTTATACCTCTTGGACTCCGAGCGCCTTGAAGTGGTTGGTGGATGTGTATTCCGATACCCATGACCATTTTGCATCCTAGATCTGAAATAAGCTTATACCAACGCCACAGAACTAAAGATAGGAACAACTTTACTACAGGCACATTACTCTGCACACAGGTGCTGTTTGTCGAGCACCTATGGACCCGCATCTGTTATTTAAGGAACTATTAATGCAAATGTTCCAGTCTTTCTGCTCTATTATTATCTCACTTCTAGTTATTTACAGCCAATACCTGATTTGGCTCCGCGGTAAGCTTGCTATATATGAGATTAGTCTCAGCTTGTAATGAAAGAGTGGCTATCGTATTGAAATTTCGCCACTTCCAAATCATGGGAATCATGATGAATTATGAGTATTGACTACAACTTCTACTATCAATGAAGGCACAAAGCTTGAGTTGTGCCAACAAAATTTGTATGTGTTGGAAATTTTTTTCGTGTAATAAGATCAATATACGGCAGTCATGATCACCCAGACAGGCAGGAGTTTAAACAGCGGATGCGATTATGGAAGAAGAGATGGGGAAATCACCCAAACTTTTGTCGATACTAAACAAAAATTTTTTAGATTAAGCTTCACTTCACAGGAACGTGCATATATATTCGTATATAGAACTATTTTCAAAAATTTGCTTATCTGAAATATAAAGATTTAGAACTTAACGTTCTAAAATTGTTATGTTACATAAGAAAGTGAACTTTTCTTTGAGTTTAGTTCGATCAAAGACTTGTTGGTAAGTTAAACTGCTAAACAGCCTCCATCATCTTATTTGAAGCAAAAGTTTTTCACATAACAATACTGCTCAATACACGGCAAAAATTGGTCCCCGTAAGGGGTATGGGTAAATCCATACTTTAATTTTAGAGCCTGCTTTAAGCAACAGAACTCGGCACTACCTCTTAGGGTATTAGAAACTTAAACTTATCTCAAATCGAGCAAGCTCGCCGCTGATTGAACCTGAGTACGTTATGCTGCTTGAGGACTCGATTAGCACATGTTCCTGGGAACTAGAATCTTTACCATGTGCAGTCAGAAGCTTTTTTAATACACTCTATTGTTACGAGTTCTTTAGAACTAGAATCAAGTTCATCGTAATTGATAGATTATTTAGATACAGAGCCCGATGCTCAGGGAGACATAAGCAAGCACTCATGTGTAATATCGTAAAAATGTTATTTTAATAAAAGGGGACAGAAGATAGATGCTTAGCCATCATCTATAAATATATTATTATATATTAAAGAGTTGAAAAGCTAATCCGAATTTTGTTGCTTGAATTGTAATCGTGTTTCAGCTCTCATTAAAACTACATATTTTTTATAACAAAGTGTAAGTGGGATGAGCAAAAAAGAGAACGGGAAGAAGCAGAGGAAAAGATGAAAATAAAAAAGAGCCAGTGGTCGCCGAGTTGGTCTTAGTGGTGCATCGGTGCATCATCCTGAGCCCTTGGCCTGCACCCTTTGCCATTGGATCACCTATGCGCGTATTCGCCAAACACGTGATGCGAGGGGTTTGTTATCTCCCAAGAGTGCCCTGTCAAGAAAGAACAATGCCAGCACTTAATCGAACACTGAAAAATGACAGCATCAAAGTTGTTCCATATTTGTAAGAAACTGGTTGCAAAGATCATAGTAAAATTAAAACACCATATTTAAATTATAATGGATTATGGAATCATTTCCAGCACTGTAACTTAAACTAAAAAAAATAATAATAATATATAAAGATAAGTATTTATCGTGAAATAAACCGAAAATTTAATGGTTGGTATAATAATATATATTCTGTACTGTTGCGAAGAGTAATCTTGATGATATTACATGCCAAATTTTTGTAGCAGTTTGGTAGGCACATGTCCTTTAGCTTTCTTGATATGCCATACTGTAAATTGTCCTTTTCTGTTCCGGCTTCCATGTGCTTCTTAAGCTGGATCTCTTTGTGCCATGTTTAAATATTGACTAATGAAAAATATTTGCTGTTATCGTGATAGGTAGAACCAGTTGTTTGTGTTTTATATTAGAATCAAATTTTAGTTTCATTGAAACGCAAGAATTGTAAATGTTTATGTGAATGACAGTATAAAACAACTAAAGTTCCGAAATACCGAAAAAATCACAGATATAGCACTTTTCTGAATATTCTATCATCTTGGTCACTTTGGAAACTCGTTTTCACGTAAAATTTTGATAGCAAATGAAAATTTTTTTACTGTTTGCCAAAGAAGCCCCAACCAAACCAACTAAAGCCAGTGCTTGTATTTCCATTATTCTGGTTAGTTGCTCTATTTTGGTCCACTGCAGTGTAGCCACCGTTACCGCTCTGTATGGACAACCTAGCTTTAGAACTTTTGAACATGCCCTTCTCATATGTTGCCATACGTCGCCACACAGCTGCTCCATTTATCACCTGATCTACAGCACGCATTTCAGGATGCTTGCGTCGATATTGTCGCAAAAAGTTCATATAAGGATTATTGCCACGTAGTGTGCGAGGCTTAGGCACTGGACGATGACTCACGCGTCGTGAAATATCGAGTCTTTGAGAACTATTTCTTGATTTCTTGGTTTTTACATTACCAAAGGACTGCTCGTTTATACGTCGCTGAGCATCGGGCTCTATATTAACACTGGCTATCATTTGTTCTGAAGCAGATTCTGGTTCTAAAGAAATTTTGCCAATTGAGTCCATTAAAGGAACTGCTGACTGCACAGTGTGCTCTCCAAACGGCGTAGCGTACTCTGGTTCAACAAGCTGTTGCTGCACTACGGACCGGCAGAGTTCCAATATTTCGTTTTTATTCTTTTCCTGCTTCAAATTTTTTACCTGGAACAATTGCTTTTCCTCCGTGCTGAGCTTGTTCCATTTGCGATGGGTCTCAGTTTCTAACACCCTACGAGGCAACGACGAGTTTTGTTGCCTATAACAGGCTCTAAAATTGAAGTACGGGCTTCTGGATACTCCGTTAAGAGCTTTGCGCTGACGGTTCGCCATTTTTGGGGTTGTACCGAAAAGTATTCGCCAAAAGCTAAAAAATATTATTGTGATTTGAAAATTTTGAGTTTAAATTTAGCTGTTTACTTACCAACAAATCAAGATTTATCCACTACGAAGTTAAGGCCAAAGATTAGATAATTTGACTGTGCTAATCTGATCAAATGTGAAATTTGTTACTTTTGTTTATTTGTATGTACGAGTATTTTATGTATGTTCGTTTCTTTGAAGTTCAACCTAAACTAAAAAATTTTTGTTTTATTTTAAGTTTTTTGCTCAAGCTACTGAGTTTTTTTTATATTAAATATAAAGCAAACAGATTCCAGCCGCCTACTTAACAAAAAAAAAGAAAAGACAACTGCACTAAAAATAGTGTTATATCCGTGGTATTTGCGGCATGCCGCAAGTTATTCTGGTTGTTTTTACGCTGAAAATTGCCGCTCATTGAATTTTCCCACATGCATGTGCACAGCTTTTTCAACTGATTTTTCCTTTTCACCTATCGCTTTTCAGTGCAGCTTTGCCGGAGGGTCCATAAAATTTAACAATATTTAACACATGGCGCAACCTTGTTAAAATAAACCATTCAATTAATATGCAGCAAAATTGAATTTTCTATGTTGCTAGTTTCATAAAACTGAAAATTGCTGAGCCAATATGATATGGGATCTGTGGTCCTGGTACTTAACAGCAGGATATCACATGGTTACCACCGAAATTCAATTAACTTAACGGTTTGTTTATCTAAAGCTTTGCTGTGAAAATAATATGCTAAAGATATATATGTATATGTGTGTATTTGTATGTGTGTGAATGTGTTTTTGGTTTTTTTTTGATGTGTCAACTAGGCCATAGGGGGTTCGCTCGTGTTTGGACAAGAACAGGTATTCTCTATATAGTTGAATATGAACTGTGTTAGGTAATAGCTCATACATCTTGCCCCTCTTCTTATTCATTCATTCAGCTTCTGGCTGAGCCTGAATTACCGTCAGATATGTATGGTTGCCTGAATCCACCTACCAGAAACTAGAACCACAGGGCACAGAGTCGGTGTGGTGATGACATCTTTCTCCGAAGCTCGTGTGGGTTCTGTGCCACTGTTCACACCGATGCCGCATATAACAGGACGGGAGCTACAACTCTAGAAATAAGTAGACGTCTTCCAGTTCTGGGCCCTCCGATGGTGGGTAACATTCGAGCGAGTGCCGCCTGCATGATCGATCAACCTGTGTCCGTAAGTTGAGTCTGTTATCCAACATGAATTCCATATAGCGTATGTACGGCGTTTACCTGATTGCCATCCAGTCCACTTTTTTTTCTGCTTCCGTTTTTTGTCCAGCTTTAACAGCCACCTCTCCTCTCTATTTTTCATGTGCTTTGCAACCATTAGGTCGTTCGCAAATCCGATCTCAGACTGCACGTTTTAGAATGAGATAATATTATGCTACGTTTCACAGAAGAGTTACCAGTACTGATTCTTGTGAAAATCGCGCTTTCAATTCGTAGCGCTCGGGGCCGTCATCAATATCATAATGGAGCACTGTGTCTGAGATAGTTAGCTCAAGATTTTCCTTTACAGATAAGGCGGTAGCTCTATAGGGAAAAGGGCCCTTTGGTTAAGCTTACTAATTAAAAGCGTAGCGCACGGTAGTATGATTACTTTATAGTTCTTCTTAGCGCCCCATTTCCATGTTCTCCCTCAATAGCCTTTAATCCAATGTCTAATGCAGCTTTAAAAGCGTTTACAGTATATCGCGCCTTCTGAAATCCGTGTGGCAATACGGTTAGTGCTTCCATTATTTCTACAACAGTCAGTAGCCTGTTACACTGCCAGAAGTTTTCCCATCGTCTCGAGAAGGCTGATTGACCTGTAACCAAAGAAGCTTCATAGTAAAATTAAACTCTGCACCATCCACGGCTTTGCGAATACTCTTACGTGTAGGGATCATGTAAAAGTTTCCCGAAGGCTCTTTGTATCATATTTTTGAGAGTGGGTCCCGCATTTATCAAATCCATTCTAACCGTTATGTTGGTCAACTCCAGACAGTCGGGACGTTCCCCGACAGTGGAATACCCTGTACCCATTTTTCCCGTGAAAATCGAATTTCTGTGAAGATTTGTATTATATCGAGGTAATGTTCGTTATTAAGGTAGCTGGACTGCGGAGGGTTAAGGGTTGATTCGGAAAAATGTCAACAATGTTTGGTTTATAAGCTTAACATGAGTTTCGTACCAAATTTGGTGGCTCTAACATAAATGTTAACTTTAACGTTGCTGTAAAAAGTAAAATGTTGTTAACATTTACATGAGGAGTGGCCTAAAATTGCCATTTTGTTACTCATGATGCATTTTAGCTTCGTCGAGGTTTTGTGATTCGCGCAGGAATGCTTCTGCCCCACGGAAATTTGTTCCGTTGTCGCTGTAAATTTCAAGCGGTGCTCCTCGGCGTGCAATAAAATTTTGAAGTGCCATCAGGCACGAATCCGTGCTTAGATTATGGGCAATCTCGATATGGATTGCTCTGATGGTGAGACATGTGATAATCATGCCCCAACGTTTTAACGCCTGTCGTCCATGTATAACTGTAAGCGGTCCAAAATAGTCGACGCCCACGTATGTGAAGGGTCGTTGGAATGCTGCCATCCTGGCTCTAGGCAGTGGTGCCATTTGTGGTGCCACAGGTTGAGCCCTTTGGAGCTTACAGTGTTGACAATCGCGGCGTACTGTTTTAAATAGAGGTCTTAATTTGGAAATGTAGTAGCATTGTCTCACCTCGTTGATTGCGGTTTCATGATTTACATGATAATATTTTTCATGATAGTGGCGTACTATCAATTTGGCCACCCAATGTTTAGGCGGCAATACGACGAGGTCCTTGTACATGCCCATGTAGCGCCTTGCGCGGTCGCGTACTTTAATCACGGCGTTCTCGCTTATATATAGTTGCAGTCTCCATAGCGGGCTGCTACGGCTGACTGATTTGCCTTGACTGATGGCGGCGTATTCGTCTGCGAAATTTTCCAGTTGTACCTCTCGATATAGATACATCTGGGCGCTGGTGATATGATCCACCGTTAGACGAATGGCGCCAGCCATCTTACGAATTTTATTAATTAGTTTCTGTTTATATAGAAACCAATATGCGATGGCTTTGACCAGTCGGTTCCAGTCACCGTAGTGCTCGTAGTTGCACTGTTTTGATTCTACCCGCATATGCAGAAATCTTGGTCGTAGCTCATCGTTGATGTCTTCATTTTTGACTGGGACCCTTGGCCACTCGGATGGATCCAGTTTTAGGAAATCGGGCCCGGTGAACCATTGCTTGTAAGCATCTGGGCCACGTTGCGATTTTGTGGCAACGTCTGCCACATTCATATTACCGGGTACCCACCTCCAGTTATCGCTACTGGTAAGTTCCAGAATTTCGGCCACTCTAAACGTGACGAACTGCTTGTATCTGCGTGGATCGGCGTTGAGCCACGACAGCACTGTTGCTGAGTCCGTCCACAAGTGGCACTGCTGGAACTGCAACTCATGTTCCCGTTTGATAGTGTTGAATAAACGGGCGCCTATGACTGCGGCCTGCAGCTCAAGGCGTGGTATGGTAAGTGGTTGCAGTGGGGCTACCTTTGATTTGGCTGAAACGAGACGGAGAAAAATCTTACCTTCGAATTCAATTCGAAAATAAGCGACTGCAGCGTAGGCGTCTTCTCCAGCATCAGTAAATACGTGAAGTTGTATTTGACAATCTGCAGGTCGTCCTTGCCCAAAATAGCATCTTGGTATACTTGTTTTGGCAATCTCAGGTAGGTAAGAAAGCCAAATGCGCCACTTATTGTTGAGTTCTGGCGTAAGCTCTTCATCCCAGTCAATTTTTGTGCGCCATATGTTTTGGAGCAGTATTTTTAGGTTTGTCATTAGGCACGACACAAAGCCCATAGGGTCAAAGACTGACATTAGTACTTGCAGGACTTCTCTTTTTGTCGGCACTTGGTTGTTTGAAACTATGTTGCGCTTCAGTCGAACAAATTGCAGCGCATACGTAAATGCGTCTTGGTTTGGGTTCCATTGCATACCCAAAATCTTTTCATGCGAGTGCATTTCCTCGTTATTGAAGAATTTTTTCTCATCTTGGATTGTTGCGCTATTTAGTGCTGCTAGTACCTTTTTGGAGTTTGAGCACCATTTGTGCATATGAAATCCGCCTCTTCTGTGGACTTCTTTGATTTCGTTTGCCAAAACGATGGCTTGCTCTGGCGTATGGCACGAGTCGATGTAGTCATCTACGTAATGGTACTTGGTTATGGCATGAGCCGCGGCGGGAAACTCATTAGCATGCTTAGCGGCGTTTAGATCGCGCACATAGTGCGCAATGCAAGGTGAACATGCGGCTCCGAATGTTAATACGTTGAGTTGATAGGTATCCACCTTGTCTGTCTCTGAGTCCTGCCAGAGAAAGCGTTGAGCTCTAGCATCAGCATCTTCCACTGCTATGCGATGAAACATTTCAGCTATGTCTCCACATATGCCGACTGCTCTCATTCGAAAATTGTACATAATACGCAGCAATGGTATAAGTAGATCAGGTCCCTTCATCAAGTAGTCATTGAGAGAAAGTCCATCTGATTTTGCTGCTGCGTCCCACACCAACCGCACTCTGTCTGGCTTGTGAGGGTTTCGTACTGTGAATATAGGTAGATACCATGCGTCATTGGTGCTGTGCGCCGTTGCGCTGGCGCTCAGCTTTACAGCATAGCCTTTGTTGATGAGATTTTCCATTTGAGCCTTGAGTTCTATGGTAAGCTTTGGGTCACTTGCCATTTTCCGTTGAAGACATGTCAGTCCTTCTCTTTGCTGTCGGCAGGCTATTTGGGAATTTACGTTGATCTTCTTTCCACAGTAGACCAACTGTGTACTTGTCGCCTTCGTAGCTTGTTGTATTTTCAAGAATGCGCAACGCACGTTGCTCATCTGGCGTTTTTATGCCCCTTTGTGGGGAGCTGTCGTTTGCTGCCATGAGTTCCTTTACCATCTCATGTAGCTCGCGGTCGCATTGACACATGTGTAAATTGATCATACCTGATCTGTGATGCGAACCGCCATACAGTGTCCAGCCCAATCTGGTTTTGGCAGCGATTGGTTGCCGCCATTCGCCTTCACGTACTTTAAGCGAGGCAATTAAATTTGGGTTGTTTATTCCGATAATTATTGTTGGAACTGCTTTTACGTAGCTTTGTAAAGGCAGCCCTCTTAGATACGGATATTTTTGTATTACTTGATCCGCCATCATAGTTTCAGCAGACATACCCAGGCTTTTCACTGTGTGAACATCGTTTATTTTAAATATTTTAGCGCCTGGAGCTCTTGCTGAGATGCGTAGATTGAGCCTTTTGGATGCGGGCTCAAATCTCTTTACGTTTCCAGTCCAGTTTATGCACAGTGGGCTGGCGATACCATCTTCGCCCAGCTCCTTGGCCAAGCCCTCCTCTAGGAGTGTCAGAGTCGATCCATCATCCATGAATGCATACAGATCGATTGATTTTGACTTGCCGTGCAACGTAACTGGAATGATACGAAAATAGCTTTCATTGACATTAGATGCTAACTTACGGTGGTTGTTAAGCACGCTATTGGTCAGTGGCTGCTGGTGAAGGAGTTTGTGATGCATTGCTTCACAGCCATTTGTACCACATAATGTTTTGCTCCAGCATGCCTGTGGGTGACGTTTAAGGCATTTGCTACACAGGTGTTTGGTTTTTACTACGTCCCACCTAGCAGCTACAGACATTTGTTTGAAGACATCACATCCGAATATATGGTGCGGTCCATCACACTCAGGGCAGGATTTATGGTTTTGTCGATCATTGTTCACGTTGGAGTGAGTATGAAGCTGTGCTGCCCTATGCGTTGCTTTTGTGTTGACGTCAGGGGCCATGCCTGGAGTTGAGACACGACACGCTGCTTCTGCTAATTCGTATAGCCAGTCTGCCAATTGTTGTAGATTTGGGCATTCCACGTTTTTTGAGTGTAATGCCCAATTTAGCATCATGTCTGGGCCCATCTTCTCGATGAGCTCCTGCAGCAATGTTGGGTTGTTGAGATGTGCGCTCATATTGCTAGCTCGCATGGTTGCGCACATATTTTTGACGGCAAATGCGAACTCGATTAACGGTTCCAGTTTGCCCTTTGGTGCCGGCAGTTTTCTTACGTTTTCAATCAACAGTTTTACGATGTGTTCCGGGCGTCCGAAGTACATCTGCAAGGTGCGCATGACGTCTGGTAGCATATCCGGAAACATCAAGCAATCTCGCACGGCTTCTAGCGCTTTGCCTTTTAGGCACTTTTCTATATCTTTTAGAGCTTCCATCCGATTTTTATAATTTTGAAACAGCACATGCACATTGTTTTTAGATTCGATATATTGATTCCTTGCGGTCGCAAAATGGTTAAGTTATTAGGCCATTTTTTTAATTTGCGTGCAAAAAAAAACCTTTTCCGATCAATTTGGGGTCGCTAATTTCAAATCCTGAGTTTTCTACAATGGTTTTCGAACTGTCGCTATTGCAAAAATTCGACATTTGGAAAGTTGCCAAGTCAGCTATTCTTTCATATCTCGTGAACATTACTACTGATTGAGATAAACTATTATTTGAATTAAAGGTAATTAGCTATTGTTTAAGTCTGTATTGAATAGTTTTGGTGTACCTTGATTCGATTGCGAGTTACAAAGTTATAAATTAAAAATTTAGAAATTACAATTTTATAATTGATACAAGATAGACCAAAAAAGTCTGGAAAACATTGTCACTTAAGTATCTTTAATTCAATTCACTGTTCATCTCGATCGGCAGTAAGTAATATGAGAGTCAGGGCATACACTTCATCGCTGGAAGCGTGTTCAGGCCTGCAGGCCTGTCCCAGCTGTCGTTCCAACGTTGCCACCACGCATTTAGCGATTTGCCTATGCCCACTCGACTAGTACCAGCGTATCCTTAAACGTAACTCCGTTGAGGCAACTACCGTTACACTTGTTACACCCAAATTACCATAATGAAACAAGAAAAAAAATATCCAAATTATTATAGCTTACAAGCTAAAATTGTACAAATAATGTTAACAAGCCCATAATTAAATATTTGCCCAATACTTTTCGTGATTATTATTATAATACAACAAGTCCCCAACCAACAAAACCTAATAAAAAAAAATAAAAAAACACTACAAAAAACAAAGAAAAATATAAAATACTATATATGCATAAATGAAACCCCAAACGAGGGATATATTTTAAAATGCGGAGCACATAAAACATAAAACGCTGACAAGCTGCGTGGCCACAAAAATGAAATTAAGCCCCACAATGTTGCCGCTGATTGCCTAACAAACCAGGCCAAAAGACACACCAACAACACAAACAAATGCAACAACCAACAAAAACAAGCGAATAATGTTAGTAACATTTTTGTTTGGTAGCGTCGACAAAATGCGTAATGTATACCACACACACACACACACACACACACACACACACACATTTAAAAGGACAATCAAAAGCCATTTTAGGGGCAAACTGTGGTGAGAGGCGTGGCACAGAACATGCCGTCACTCATTTTGCATACATACGTGCCAAAAGGTCTGTCTCTCACTCGTTTCTATTTCTGTTTTACAAATTCATTATAACTTTTGCTATTAAAGCATTAGACGCGACGCACACACGCTCTCATATATGTATATATGTATGTGCCATACAAACGCATTAAAAAGAAGTCACTTGCCAACAATTTAACCCAAATGCTTATCATTTAACCATTTAATTTAACCTTTTTGCTGTCACACACACACACACACACACACACACACACATACACACATGAGCATATCTCAGCTCATTTTGTTGCTTTTGGTCTGCCGTTTTCATTTTATTTCCAACCAAACTGTGCTGCTCATAATGCTAATGATTTTGGGTCACAAACTGAAAGAGAACACATCTACACACAAACACACAAAGATACACTTTTGAGTGTACATATTACACGTGCGAAGCTTACGCGCTCACCCATTGGCACTGACAACTCTCCCATAGTATTAGTACGGTGGCCAGCTCCAGCTGGACTCTTAGTAAAGTAGAGCTAGCAGCTGAACTATGCATCATGGTTGCCCTTCGTGCTACTCCAAGCACAGATTTTGATACTTAGCACATAATTAACATTCCTTTTTTGAATCTTGCAGCAGAGGAACCAGCTCTTCTATCAACCATACGTCTGAGACACTCAAACAGCTGGATAGAATACAAATCACTCCTCTATTGCAGCTAAGGGCGCATTCCTTCAACCCAAATGCAAAGCACTCCTTTTAATACCCATATATTCCGGATGGGAATAAATGGTTCCTTGTTCATCCAGGACCTAACATTAACACGGACGGCACAAAGCTCAACAATTGAGTTCGAGTTGAGTTGTTAATATAAAAAGTGCTTTTAGAAACCCAGCGTGTTTCAGGCGAAAGTCTTAGCCAGAAATGAGGCAACATCAAGGGTTAAAAACGTTTCAATAGATTTAGTCATCTATAGTCATAGACAAGCGGTTATCAAATCCTTAACCTCAATATCATCAAATTCAATATCGGTAACAAACTGTCGCAAATCTCTATGCGAGATGGACATCAATTCCTCATATAGGTTCCGAGACACGGGGCCAAGGGAAATAACATAGCGGATGAATTTGTTTCTGAGCAAGAGCGAATACGCAGCTCTATAATGGAATGTCAGTATGTGCTTACCTGTCCAACTGTCCCTGCTCTCATAGAAGGAAGAAATGCGCAGCTGTTCTTCGCGATTCTAATGGTGATGATAAAGCTAAGATTCTTCCCCTCACCATGGTATCTGCAAAAGTTATAAACAGCGGCAAAAATAACGACTGTACACCCCATGTAGTCATGTCCAGCCCTCTGCAAAAGACGACTCAAGTACTGGTGTAGATTCTTCCTGAACAGGTTATCATGTCTGACAATAGAACATAGCACGATAGAAAAACATTTAGCTTGCTAAAGTCGAAATTACTAAAGTTATTGCAATAGCACAGTTCATCGACAACGACTACAACAACAACAACGCACGAACGCAAATACATCGCCAAATCGCGGGAAAAATTGTCAGAGTGCTTAAATCGTCGAAAAACATCAAGATAGAGATTTTAGTTTTTTGGCCAATCGCAATACTTTTTTGCGGAAAAGTACAAATTAATTAGCTTTAGCGTTTTCTACAATTTTATAATTTTTTTTTATTAGTATATGGGAGGAAAAGGAGTTTGTGACAGAAACGTCACATTGGGTAATAGCGGTTCATCCACATTGCTCAATGCCCTGTAAGATCCAATCGTACAGCACATCATCAATGGATTACTTGTATTACAGAGTACGAAAGCATATTATTTGCAAAAATAAGCTATGAACAAGTGTTCTTTTAAAGTTTTTCTTTTACAGATTCTTTTGTAGAGTAGCCACCATTTGCTATAGCTAAATTCATTAGGTGATAGAGTATGTGCACTTGCCATAGTTTGCTTCGAAATAGACTCTTATTTCTAGCAATGACTCTGTCCATTAGATACACTCCACCCATATGGCGGCTATATTCAGCATATACATTTGGTTGCTCATGTAATTCTTTATCGTGCGAATTGTATGAAAGACTAAAGCCATCCGCTCAAGATCTCTTCTTCTTAACTGGCCATAAAAACCCGTTATCGGGCTACGGCCTGATGTAAATACACTCATTCATTGGAATTGTGGTTTTACGTGGTGGGTCCCAAACCCTACGCACAACCCTTTTAAGGCCTGGGGTTGCTCTACTGATCTCGAAAGAACCCAGTGTCTTTGTTAGTCGCCTCAGACGTTAAGCTTTGACCTGCTGAGGTGGTATTCTCTAACCCTCTTACCACACGGGGGAAGAACTGGTTGGAATTTATCAGTGCCAAAATCTGGGAAAGACCCACGAATACAAAATCGTGGTATTCCGTTGAGGGATGGCGTAACATATGTGTCGCATTGTCTGAGTTCGGTAGCACTGTAAAGCTGGTTCGACTTTGCAGAATGATTTTGAGCAACGCAAGCAGCTCCCTTACGGTAGGAAAGAACCTCTCAGACAACTTCATCAACTTTGTGTTGGAGAGTGGGTCTGGTTGTAAGTGAGAGCTTGACAAAGAATATGTTTTGTTCGACAGACGCCGCGGTTGGACTCACAGTTCGATGTTTGATTTGGCAATTTCGTCATAATGAAGAGCGCTGTCAGCAAGGTGATCAAATGGATAATTACTCTTGACTTTATTTTATACATATACATATATAGAATAGAAGACATTATTTAATTTTTTTTTTGTTTTTTTTAACAAATTGTTAAACTTGGACTATGCAACATGTTTGTTAGGTTAGGTTAGAACGGCTGCTAGGCTAACTGCCTGGCACACTTAGGCCGTGTCTCGGCCCGTTATGCTACCGTAGGATCTTGTTTTAACTCCTTCCCCGATGATCATCAGATCCAGAAACAGAATCAGAAAGGAGACCATCCCGATGCAGCAATGAAGTCAGCGATCTTTTTGGGTTTTATTACGGACAGATTTGCAATATCATTTAGGAAGTATCTGCCTAAATGTTCATATCTTCGCATGCAGAGAACCAGACAAGAGCAGAAGAGATGCTGCACCGTTTTAACCTCTTGCTCGTCCCATCAGCTCCTGCAAAAATCATTGAAAGGTTTTTTATTTATTTTAGGCCAAGTTTGTTTGGCCACATTTATCCATTTTTCTATGGATTGATGATCGAAGCAATTCCTAATATGAATCTTACATGTGGCCATGGGCATGCTGTTGCCGTCTCCTTCTAGAGGAGACAGAGCGGTAGTACCCTGTCTGGCAAGCTCGTCAGCTATACAGTTACCCTCAATACCCCGATGTCCTGGTACCCATATCAGGCTTATAACGATCTGTTATAATTGATTTGATGGCCGCTTGGCTATCACTGTAGATATTAACATTTCTCAAAGAGCTACCCAAGTTCTTTAGGTACATTAGTGCCTTATTTATTGCAATAACTTCAGCCTGGAACACACTGCAGTGATGCGGATGTCTGAAACTGTGTCTTATATTTAATTCCTCCGAAAAGACCCCACCTCTCACCCGATCATTTAACTTGGATCCGTCAGTGAAGAAGTTGGAGGCATAGATAGGTACCCGGAGTACCAAGGGACCATTCTTCCCTACCTGGAATGAGAGTGTTGAAAGGTGTACAAGAAAATTTTACCGGTACACAGTAATCAGTTTTAGTTGGGACGGAATTGTTTCTCGTTAGAATGGAGGAGTGACTGAAGCTACAATTGTTCCAAATGTTTGAGTCTGTCAAGCAAATTGCCGACAATAGAGCAGACTCCTCTCCTGCGAGATTCAAAGGTTGAATGTTTAAAATAGCATCAGGGCTGCGTTCGGCGTGGTACGAGCCGCCCCTGAAATGCACAGCTCAGCAACCCGTTGTATTTTGTTGAGTTGCCTTAGGGTGGTTTGCTTTTGGAAAGCTGGCCACCACACTAGAACTCCATATAGAAAGATGGGCCTTTTATCGCTGAATAGAGCCATAGAACTATTTTTGAAGATATGCCCCACTTTAAGGCTATGGTTTTCTTGCAGGCTATCGCTGCCTTTTTGCGCTCAAGAGTGTTGCGGTTCCAGTCCAATTTCCTGTCTAGTACTATTCTTAAATATTTTGTACTATTACAGAAAGATAGGTTGGAATAATTTAGCTTGGGACTTTGTATTTCCTCGTGAAATGTACAAGGTCTAATTTTTCCGGATTAATACTTAATCCACTACTTGCTGCCCATTCGGACAGCTGTCACATAATGTTTGAGGAAATTTCCGTCCGCATAGCAATAACCTGGCAGCCACCTCCTTCTACGTCGCATAGCAGTTTGTTAACTGCCAAGTTCCATAGAAGGGGAGATAGTACCCCTCCTTGAGGAGTACCTCTGCTCACGTACCTGGAGACAGGTGATGGACCCAGAGATGACCGAACAGTCCTGCATGTGAGCAATTGACTTATCAGTCTCACCAGTTGGTCATCAACTCCCAATTCCGTGAGTGCTCCCGTTATTGCCTGAGGGACAACATTATTGAAAGCGCCTTCAATGTCTAGGAAGGCGGCTAGAGTGTATTCTGTTGTGTTTACCGAATGAAGGGCTGTTTCATTAGATCGGTCCTTTCGGTAGTATGCTGGGATTTAGATATAAGCTCTTGATTTAGAGTGGTTCTGATATGTAGACCAATGAGTCTTTCAAAGGATTTAAGAAGGATGCTAGACTGATGGATGATGCTACACTGATGGGTCTAAAAACCTTGGGGTAGTATACTTAGGTATAAAGACTATCTCTTATTGCATCCAGCTAGTAAGAATATGACTGGTTTTAAGAACTTCCTTAAAGATATGTTGAAGCCATTTTGTGGCTATGGGGCCAGCATATTGAAGTTGCGCTGGGAAAATTTTGTCAGGACCGGGAGATTTATACGGTTTAAAGCTATTTACCGCCCACTTTATGTTGTTATCACTAAAGAGATAATCTAGTGACTCTATCGCCTGTGTAGGAGCAGCATAGGATGGCTTGTCTATAGTGCAACCCGGAAAATGGGTGTTTAGTAGAATACTCAGGGATTTTTCGATAGAGTCCGTCCATGACCCATCTTCCCTTTTGAGGTATCCCATAGATTGGTTGGATTTGGGAAGTACTTTCCTACGTCTAGCGGCATCGGAATTATTTTCTATGTCGGAGCAAAAATTTCTCCATGATGCTCTTTTTGCACGCCTAATTGCTATAAGCAGCAAGGTCCGATTTGTCGGTCAGCCATTCTGACCTCGTCCGAATTGCATCGAGTTGCTGAGTTAAATTGTGATCGACATATGCAACGAAGATCATTTAATTGAGGGTTCCACCATGGTGGCTTTTTCTTGCCTCTAGGTCTGCAGGGGGGACATGATACCTTAAAGGCTTTGTTGCAGGCTTTTGTGAACTTGTCAACAAGTCCACTAAAATGATCCTTGCTTCGACTACTGTAACGAACCTCCCGGGTAGCGGAGGTTGCTGGAGTAACTAAGCCGGTTGTCCAGTGTCCGTTCACAACAAATTTATATTTGCTGGATCTTCTGTTAAATAAAAATACTTGTAGTAATATTTTAATATAATTCTATTTTATTTACGCCTCTTTTTGGGCTTTTGTACCACACTTATGCTGAACACACACGCTCTCTAAATATTAAAAGTATGTACTTAATTCTATACAATCAACACTTATACACTAGGTCACCCGGCAGTCATGGTCTAGTGATAATTGGAAAACGCTGTTGACTCTAAACCAACTCTCTTGGCCTCTCCTGACGTTCTCCGATACCATTTACTTACGCATGCGCACCGTTGCGCTAATTTCTATTACACAAATTTTAACACTGGCACCCCATGCCTTATTTTATTATTGCCTCAGACTCTGCAAGTATCCTTATATGGACACCACAACACTCTGGGTCTTATCTCTTTGTGTCTTTAGTCAATTGTTTTTGCGCGGTACGTGTTTTAATCTGCCTGGGTTCTTGCTTACCTGCGTGTGCCTCGCTCAGGACGGAACTCCCAATGAGCTGTTGCGCACGCCTTATATAGGCTATGCCGCCACCGATGCTCCAATTCCCCCCAAAAACTACCGTACCAATTTGCCTACAATTTTCGCCTAGCAACAGCGGTACTCTGTTCATCTACTTATCTCCTAACACCTACCTGACAGAGTCCACTTTCTCCTGACTATTTCTATCTCCTACTCTACATTCACACATACGCACTACTAATGTAAACCTAACTAGTGTTTCCTAACTAACTACTACTGTGGGAATGTGTGTTCGCTATCGACGCAACGGCCTGCTGATCGCCTATTACTAACCCGTTACGCTGCAGCTACCTATCCTAATTCTTCGCTTTCTCTGTTTTTATTTGAACCCCATTACATGGTTACTAGGAAAGCTTTGTGATGTATCAAATTGACTCCTCACACTACTTTCTAATAGTAGCTCTGGGATGATCTGCCTTAACTTATTTCTGTAATAAGTCCAGTTGGTTTTTCTTGGATTTGTATCTTGTTCCGCCTTAGGTGAGGAGTAAGATAAAACGATCTCAATATATATATATATATATTATATATATATACACCGAGTTCGGGATCGAACCTTAAGTTCGGCACAGCGCTACAGACTGAGCTGGTGGGCCCGAGGGCCATCTTCGCAGCCACAAGCGAGCTTTGGCCAGACTTTTGAGCCACTGCCTCCGCTGAATGTTTGGGATTGCTCCCGTTCGACGTTTTAGGAGTCTCGCCCTCCTTTTTTTTATATGTGTAATTTGAATTCATGATTTTGGTTCCCACGAGTGGCGGAGAAAGGGAGGTCCGCCTGCGCAGAGGTCCGCATTACGCAGGTAAGGCTAGATACCGCCAGGTATCCGGATGCTCCGTAAAAGACGGCTTTTTTGAAAGGGCCCCCAGCCAGGCTGACTCTCAACGGGTCGCATGACACCTTAGTCCAGCCCTTACCTCAGACCACATCAGAGATCTTTCCCAGGAATATGCCAGGCTATTAAAGAGCCAACGCATACGGTTCCAATCAACTGACCTAGCTAACACCCGTTCCAGAACGGAACTACTGAAGCGTCATTTCCAGTCGGCACCCTCGGGGAGGGTTCAGTCGAGGATTTTGCTGACCATGCATCATGTATAGTAATTAACAAATACGAAATATAGCGTCCATAATAATAATAAAAGGTAAAACCAATACGAAACAATTTATCATATATCTTAAAGGAATTTCTGCATTTATACAGGAAGCTATTAATAAAGAGAAAAAAAAACACTTTTGAACAACTTTGAACAATCAATACAAAAATTTGAGACTCAATTTACATAGAAGCTTTTGCCAGTTAAAGAGCCATGTCCAAGCGAAATGGAAATATTAGTAGTTCATGAAAGAAAAGTAAGTTGCATAAAATATAACACAGAAACAACAGATTTTTGTTGTAATAGCTTTAAAACTTAGTCGCAGACCAGTGATACTCTTAAAAACCGATTTCCATGACCTTAGTCTTTGAATATCTGAATAATATAATATATAATAATAATATGTTAATACTTGGTTCTTTCCAACCTTTTTTTTATAGGTATCTATTTATTTATTTTTATGTGTTTTACAGAGCAATAGAGAGCAATACGTTAAGATGAGTTGGAACTGCTGTGGTGCATTTGGTCTGGAACATCTCATATTTGCAGCCATTGGTCAAGGCGGGATATCCTATGCACTTATGCCTCTGGGATATCCATCGTAATAGCCAAGTTGATATAAAGGATATTTCGGTACCATGTACTCCATGCGTTGATGTCGCTTTAAGGCACAATTCATATACTCATGCCAGTCAGTCATTTCTGGCAAGTGGCATTCATTAGGTCTTCCTTGCTTATAGAGTTCTTCTCTAAGCATCATATAAAGAGGTCTATTTCTTCGCGGTGTAAAGGGGTATATTTTGTCTATATACTTTCTAATCGCTGGTACATTGTACAACGTTGATCGACCTCTGCAAACTTTGTCTAATTTTTGATTAAAGAAATAATATTGCACAAGATGGGAATCTATGCGCATGTCATATATTGTCTCATCTCCAGGAATATTGAAGCGAGTATCCCTCCAAAGATCACCAAATGTGACAGCCCATGGATTGCCCACCCAAAAGCCGCGTGCATCCGTTTTATATTTCGGTATTCTGAGTGTAAGTTCCTTTGGGTTCGTTTGTGGACCACGATTCTGTGGAGGGACTTCCCCTTTTGCATTATCTCTTCGAACACGAGCGTCCGGCAAAACGTCTTCCGTAGACAGGCTCTCATTTGCTATAGACGCCATTGAGCCAAGAGCCTTTTCCAGCCTTTGTCTGTCGCCTATCACATCTAAAATCCTAGAGCGACTTTTGGCCAGCGCTTTTCCAAATGCGCTTGGAACAAGTATCAACTGCAGTGAAGTTTCAGGTTAACAAAATAGATCTACTTCAATTTAATTTTCACTTACATTTAAAAGAAGGCCAATTAATAAAAACACGGCAAATTTTGTGTTTGACATTTTGTAAACAGTTTTATTTTGTTTGTGCACGATTTAATTTTACATGAAAACAATTTTAAATGAGTTATAAATAAACAATAAAAGCTAAGTCAAGGCATGCTTTATAGAATGGATATCATGATATTTTACTTTCAAAGCTCTGGATGCGACGTAAGCTCCATTCCAATGTTTTTTGTGATTTCTGGTTGCATTCTTAAGAACTCAGCAAAAATGTATATAATTTAGGATAAAAACCACAAACATTAACTTTACAGTTGCATTTTATATCTTGTCCTTATATAGAGCGAATTTACACAATCGACGATTAACCATCTTTTTTTATTAGTTTTGTGGTAAAAAAAATACAAAATTCAAATAAATTAAACTCTAAAACTTGCAAGTTTTCTTACCATTACGTGGCAAAAATTGAGGAAAGTGTTCTACTCTATCGTACCGAATTTTTCGGTGGCAAACAAGATTCGGTTCGTGGCCGTCCTGCAGTTCTAGCCGACGATGCTTGTTGACTTGCACAAGCCCTTTAGCTATCTGAGCTCTAAAATTAGGTAGTTAATATTCTTTATCATGCGGGCTGGGCTTATGGATCCTTCAAAACTAACGCATTGACAACAATTATATCCAATAATGGAATCCTGTAACTTTCAATGCGTCCATTCGAACATCTCCCATATTATATTATATTATATATAAATTTGTCGCTTCCCGAGTCAATGATAAGACTTTTTGCGCTTGGAACTTATGGTGTGCCACGTCTCCTTCTCCCTGTTACATGCATTGCACAAATCTATAATACCCTTTTACACTTTGTGTACAGGGTATAAGTACTGCAGAAACTCAAAAATTTACTCCCTGCTCCTAAATACAGAATTTTAAAATCATCTCTGGAAAAGATTGCTTCAGGTTTTCGGTAAATGGTGAGTTATCTGATAATTGATTAATTGAAGCTGGAGTTCCGAAAGCAAGTGTTCTTTCCCCTTTTGGTATACTCTTTATAGAATAGACATGCCGAATAATGAGGGACTTTTAGATGCCACATACGCCGACGACACCGCTGTTCTGTCCTCATCTAACAGCGCCCAAAAAGCCGCTGACCCTACAATTGGCATTGGACCAAATAGAAAAATGAACAAAACGCTGACATATCTAACTCAATGGAGAAAAATCTTCCATCATTCCATTTTCGTTATAGGGAGATCAATGGCCCACACTCAATTTAGGCGGGGAGATAGTTCACATCAAATCATCGCACCCATGCTTTTTTTTTTTTTTGATTTGTTTATTTTATTGTTTAAATCTTAGACTAATTTACAAAAAATTAACAAAATGTTAGATGGTATTTTAGTTGGACAATATCTCTGATCGAGCACTCTAGACCTTTAATTTAAGGATACAATCTTTCTTTTTAGGAATTGTTTGTTTGTGTTGACTACATATATTATTTAGTATTATAAAAATATAAGGTTGCAGAGAAAAATAAGGAAAGAAAAACAATGCATCAATAATTTCGAGAATAATATAAAACCTTATAACTAGACTTAGAACTAGACTATTCTGGTATTAGCCACCAGCATATTTTGGAAGTGGAAGCAGAAAGTTGCCTATCTTTTTTTGAAATGGTGCAGTCGAACCTTTTATTTACCTCTGTTAGGCTTTTTGTGAAAATTGATTTTGTGTTTGCCCTCCTAACTGCATGGTATATAACTGGGATCCACTCGTTGTCCTGAATGAAATCATTTTTGTCTAAATAAATAAAGGTTTCAGGGGGTGTGAAACCGTTAAAAATTAGGTTGTTCCCTGTATGTGTATCAGTGCTGCGACTTGTATGTTTCCTAATTAGGTCAATTATATGTATGTCGATTCTACAAATTTGAGCCTTGGTGTATAATTTTTGGTTTGAGAAGTATTTGGTGAAGTTACTTTCACTCGTTCTATACATAGCTGTACATGCTCTTAGTATCCTGCGCTCCAGTTTTCTGAGCCGCTCCATGTAAGATGGTGAGATGAGGTACCATGAAGGGCATGAATATGTTAGGATTGGACGGACCATCACCTTATACATCACAACCTTGACTCTGCTGTCAAGCAACCTATTTGAGAAGATTCGTTTGTATGCATGGAAGGCCCTGTTGGTTTTTTCTATTTGACAATTGACATGCTCGTTAAAATAAAGAAATTTGTCAAGTATAACGCCTAGATATTTAACCGAATTGGAAAGTTTTAACAGAACGCCTGATTCGTTGGTTGATATTCCAAAATGTTTCCAATTCTTCTTGACATTGTGGTTGCATTTTTTTATTGGGGGTCGAAACAGTATACTCTCGCATTTATTCCAGTTAATTTTTAGGTGCCAGTTCTCGGCGAAGCTGATCAATATGTTTAACTTTTCTTGTAAATTGTCGTTTAAGTTGGCTATTTTATTGTCGGAGTGGTAGATGACAATATCATCTGCGAAGGCGATGATGCTGTCAATCTTGTTCATAAGGTCAAGGATATAGATGCTAAAGAGAGTCGGTGCATTAACCGTCCCTTGCTGCAGTCCGTTTGATATTTGGTATACATTTTCGCTCAGTGTCTGGTTGATTTGGACTCGGAACTGTTTATTGTCTAGCATGTTGGAGATCAGTATGGTAAGGTGTAGCGGGAACTTTAGGTACATAAGTTTGACTATTAGTCCCTGAATCCAGACAGTGTCGAAAGCTTTCTCGAGATCTATGAAGCAAGCTCCTATGACGTGTTTTTTGTTCCAACTCCAATAAATTTCTGACACAAGTAAGTTAATTGCATGGACAGTAGAGTGCTTAAATTTAAAACCAAACTGTTTATGGCTACCTCAAAAATTTGTAATATATGTCCTCATATATTTATGATTACCTCAAAAATTTTACTGATGTTTGGAAGTAAACTAATTGGCCTTAGATTTGTGAGACAGTTTCTGTTTTTGTTCTTTTTGGGGATCACAATTAATTTTGCCATTTTCCATTGTTTCGGAAAATATGAGTTATTAAGCATGTTGTTAAATATTGTGCAGTAACATATTCTAACATAATTTCTACCGACAAATTTTTCAGTACTATATTTGGGATATTATCTAAGCCGGAAGATAATTTGCTTTTAAGATAAAGAAAGATCTCTGTTAACTCTTCAATTTGTATAAAATAATTGTCTGTTTGAGTGTTATGCAAGTTGTTGGCCTTTTTAATATCATTAAAGGATGTTATTGTTAATTGCGAGCCTTCATATCCATTTTTTATTAGTGAAAATTGGTTGAAGGCTTCAACTACAAAAGTGTGCACTACATTGTCTATATTGTTCTGCTTTGCAGAGTGTATAGATTGAAAGTGCAGACCGACCGTATTTTGGATATCTATCTCATTGCTTATTATGAAGTTATCATTCGAGTCTAGTTGCACGGAGTTATGGTCAATACCATCGCACCCATGCCTTGGGTTAGAGGTTGCTGGGTAGAAACAGCAGCCTCTCTCTAGTAAATAAGAGCATACTTTATAAGAGTTTAATAATGCCAATTGGTATTATGGCATCCAAGTCTGGGAAGCCGCAGCCTAAACAAATTTAAAAAAATATACAGACCATGCAAAACAAGGCACTACGAAAGGTCCGCAACCGCAATATGCACAAGGACCTCGGCATTCCGTTCGTGGGTGACATTTGGAATAAATTAAGCGGCCGTTAACGAGCGGATCGGTTACGAGTTCACATCGATTCCCTTGCCAGCGCTCTTGCCGGTCATAGACCAAGAAGACGTTTAAAACGCCTTCATCCATGTGATCTCAGACGACGACAACTGACAAAAATTAAATAATCTCTAATAAAAACCTTTCCATAGACATAAAAAAAAGCACTGAATCTTTGAATTTTATTGCATAAGATGCAGGAGATGTTACAGACGCTGAAAGAGCATGGCGAGGGCGTTTGGATGCTGAAGGTGCACTTGGCCAATTGAAGATGATGGGGATAGTAGCGAAACACTATTTTGATTAGAATTTTGACAAATGGCAGTAGCCACTATAGATTCGGACCTTGCAAGCGCCTCATCAATTATCTTGTTCATTCCGTTTGCATCCAGGAAATCTAAAATCCTCAATCTTGTCCAGTCCTTCATCTGTATCGTCATCCGTATTGTAGGGGTGAGATTGCAAATAACATAAATGCGCTTCTATTAGAATAACACTTTAATTATGTTATTCTTTACTTATAAATAAATAAATATAACTGCTGTTGCCAAATTTTGCAACACCATTACATATGATCTGGCAACATCATTACGATGTTACACATCGATATTGCATCAGCCGATTGTTATTCGTGGGTGGCAAGGCTCCATCGCGGTTTCTTCTTCTTTCCCAACCACGGCAACTTCGTTTTCTTTTTCGGCCAGCAAACAAACAAGTGCGCAACAAATAAAAACTGAAAACATCAAATAATAGTGGCCATCCACGTTGAAAACAAGCGTAAAATATTTTAATTTTCGGCTGCCAATAGGCGTTCCAATTGTACCAATATTTATTTTTGAAAGGTACGTAAAAGCTTAATCAGCAATCGTGTGCTAACTTTGTCTTTGTTCAGTGCAAGTATAAGTCGCGGCTACTGCGCTCTTTTGGCGCGCATATCTTTTCGGCACTTAGGATCGCTCAATACCAATATATAAATATATATATATATATATATATCCTAAGTTGATCGTATATATATATATATATATATATATATATATATGTAAGGTGGCAGCCTATAAGTCCTGCCAACTTACGTTGTTTGTTGTTGCAGCGACATGAGAGCCATAGCACGAAGAGAGAGAGTGAGCAGTCGCGTGAGATCAGCCGTAAGCGTCGCATAGTACAGCCGAAAATTATATCAAAGCCGTTTTTATACTTTAATTTTACTTGCCTACGGGTTTTTCTATAATAATAAACATAACATTTAATAATAACCTTACATATATATATATATATATATATATATATATGTTCCAACTGCGCTGAAGTCAGTGTGTCAGTCTGCCAGTGCATACATAAAACTGAGGCAAAACTGTGGACCGACCCAAAGACAACAAAACAAGAATTTGCTTTATCTAGCGCATATGTGCCTTAGCATTTGCGCGCTAAACCCTTCTTCACCGGGCACCATAAAGTTATAATATACACAGTATTTTTATATAAATATATATATATATAAGTTTAAAAAGTAATATTTGCGAATTGGTAAGGTATGACATGTATGTGTGTACTTCCTTGCTTCCTTGCAACGAGTTCATCAGTCTGCAGGCCTGTCGATCGATAGATTTCTTCGCGTCGTCAGAACGGCATAGCTCAGCATAGTGGACAGCTGTATTGGCAACAGGCAGCTTGACTCCCAATATTTAACGCACAGTGTGGCCAGACTTATGCCACAACAGGGCTTTCTTTCATTGGTTTCACAGGAAATCGTACGTGTGGGAAACACTGAAACGCCATCGCCTAACGTGCAGCTCCTGAATCAGCTTTCTGTTTGTACAGTGACCAATAAGGTGTTGGAAAGAAATGTAAAATGTTCGATTTGTTGGCATTATTTCAAATTAGATGAATCAGTATGTAAGCTGTCATGCACGCATCTGTTCCATGAGAGCTGCATTAAGCCCTGGCTGGAGTTTCACAACACTTGCCCCAATTGGCGCAAGTGCTTGATCGATGTCGATTCCGATGGCACTTCGGAGTCAGTGGCTGAAGTCAGTGTTACCACTGAGTCCAGTGCCACGACAATGCTTTCATCTTGTCCGCCGAGTTCCGATGACGACGGCAATATATTTTTACATATTTGCTTTTTTTTATATGATTTATTGCCGCGTGCATCCGTTTTATATTTCGGAATTCTGAGTGTAAGTTCCTTTGGGTTCGTTTGTGGACCACCTTTCTGTGGAGGGACATCCAGTTTGAGCCAAGAGCCTTTTCCAGCCTTTGCCTGTCGCCAATCACATCTAAAATCCTGGAGCGATTTTTGGCCAGCGCTTTTCCAAATGGCTTGGAACAAGTATCAACTGCAATGAAGTTTCAGGTTAACAAAATGGAACTCGTTCAATTTAATTTTCACATACATTTAAAAGAAGGCTAATTAATAAAAACACGGCAAATTTTGTGTTTGACATTTTGTTAACAGTTTTATTTTGTTTGTGCACGATTTAATTTTATATGCAAACAATTTTAAATGAGTTACAAATAAACAATAAAAGCTAAGTCAAGGCATGCTTTATAGATGGGATATCATGATATTTTACTTTTAAAGCTCTGGATGCGACGTAAGCTCCATTCCAATGTTTTTTGTGATTTCTGGTTGCATTCTTAAGAACTCAGCAAAAATGTATATAATTTAGGATAAAAACCACAAACATTAACTTTACAGTTGCATTTTATTTCTTGTCCTCATATAGAGCGAATTTACACAATCGACGATTAACCCTCTTTTCGTATTAGTTTTGTGTAAAAAAAAAATACAAAATTAAAATAAATTAAACTCTTAAACTTGCAAGTTTTCTTACCATTACGTGGCAAAAATTGAGGAAAGTGGTCTACTCTATCGTACCGAATTTTTCCGGTGGCAAATAAGATTCGGTTCGTGGCCATCCTGCAGTTCTAGCCGACGATGCTTGTTGACTTGCACAAGCACTTTAGCTATCTGAGCTCTAAAATTAGGTAGTTAATATTCTTTATCATGCGCGCTGGGCTTATGGATCCTTCAAAACTAACGCATTGACAACAATTATATCCAATAATGGAATCCTGTGCCTTCCAATACGTCCATTCGAACAGCTTCCATTTTCTTATTATATTCGTGTATTATATATAAATTTGTCTGACAAACAAGATGATCATAATAGTTGCATCCATAAAATATAACTTTTAAGTCAAAACACGCCCCTATTTGTTCTGGCAACTGGAGCTACAACACATATCCCCGGTGATATCGCTCGGAGTCCCAGTGCCCCAGACTTTGCAATCTACCGAGGCATCCAACAAGAACACCTAACAATCAAATTATTGGCAGACTTAGATTCCGATCACCTTCCTTTGATCATAAAGCTATCTGAAAATGCTGATGTTTATAACAAAAACAAAGCGCTCTTACGTCCACGCCCTGATATAGATATATTTCAAAGGCAGATAAACATAAGAACGCACCTCATAATGGAGATAAACACAGGAAAAAATGTTGATGACGGCGTAGAACTATTGAGAAATAACCGCAAAACTAGCAGCTCCGAGAAAAACCGGTTCGCTTCTCTCAGATGCCTTAGATCAACAAACAGCGCAACTACTGATGGAGAAGCGTCATCTGCGCCAAAGATACCTGCGAACGCATAATCCTATTGACAAGTCCCTTTACTAAAGGGCTGCTAACACTCTTAAGGGTACACTTAACAGGCTAAACGAAAACAGGAATACCCTGTACCCTTTTTCTTTATAAACACTAAATACGGTAAAATGGGGACGGAAGTATCCACTTTTATATCTCCTTTCATAAGATCGATATGCCTGTAAACATGTTCCTATTGGGAAGTTCCAACTGACAAGTTTTCCTATTGGGAAGTGGCGCAAAAATTACTTTTATGCTCATAACTCCAGTATTCTTGGGTCAATGACGTTGAACCTTGTAACATATATCAAAAATACATTTATAAATGTCTGTGGCAATTTGCAAATCAATATATTGGGGGGTGTGGCAGTAATTAAGGTAAATCGCTTGCGGGGGAATCGATAGGATGCAGCTTTAACGTTTAGGGTCACCACATCAAATTTTGTAACTCTAGCTCACATGTATCCACAACCACATGTAGTAGAATTTTGGCACAGGGGGGCGGGGTGAAATTAGCATATTTTTGACTATAACTTTTGATGTATGTGGGTAAGATATCGACTTGATTCGACAAACTTCATCTTACAATAGATTACGCGCATCTTTTGGTAAAATTTTGTGTCTCTAGCTCTTATGGTCTCGGAGATCTATCCCCAAAACAGACAGACGGACGGACATGGTCCAATCGCTACCCGAGTCAATGATAAGACTTTTTGCGCTGGGAACTTATGGTGTGCCACGCCTCCTTCTCCCTGTTACATACATTGCACAAATCTATAATATTGGCGGATGGACTTGGTTTTGCATTCGGTTGCGTAGGCTGCGCGCGTCTTAATAGGTTGCACATATCCCGGGTTACCTCAAAATTGTCCACAAGCTGCGTTACTTGAGCGATGGTGGAGAACTCGTGTCTGCGTGTAAATAGCTGGTAGTCAGAGCTTATATTATGGTATACGCGTTCTAGCTCCTGCTCCACGGTGTATCCGGCTCGCCGTGTCATCAGTCGTAAAGCAACCATAAAATCTTTAGGGGGGTTCGCCAGGCTTCGAGGTTTTGAAAATACCTCGAGGGTAGAAAGAAATCCAAAAATTCTTTCTTAAATCGCGGCCAGTCCACTTCCTCTAACTGGCTAATGCCGAACCAGTATTCGGCCCGACCTAGTAGTAGAACGGACATGATCTGCGGTATAAGGCTCAGGTTCACGCGGTAAGCACTAGCCTTCTTTTCCAGTCGCTCGATAAAACGGAGGGGATCTGATCGCCCATCAAAAGTCACACCCCAGCACCTTTTCTGCTAAGTAAGCATACGTCACTTCCTCAGGGACCTGACTCGGCAGTGCGGCAGGGTCTGCGAGTTGGGCTCTGGACGCCCTAGAGTTAGTTAGCGGTTGTGGGCTAGGCACTCGAAGAGACACGGAGGATATGGCGGGGCTGCGTGGGCCCTCCTCGCTGGTAGCACGTTCGTTTTCATCACGTGTGGGCGTGGTGCCTCGAGACCGTGTAATCCTGGGCTTAGAATCAGACGTCGGGTCATTATTGAAATTGGCTTCCAATTCTGCCAACCGTTGCGTCACGGCTTTAGGCAGGTCTGCTAACGACATGTAAACCAAAAGCTGGTTTCGCATGCTGGCCACCGAGTCTTCTGGCTCTAGGCCGAATTCGTTCAGTATAGCCTCGAGCTCGTCTTTGCGACGATATGCGATCCACCCTTTGCCCATCTTGGATAGTTTTGGTAGGTGTCTAGAGGGGTCAAAAGAAGAATCTAAAGTGTAAGGTAACCGCGAAGACTACGGGGCTCATGTCTAGGTGCGTGGCGTTGGTTTGGCGAGCGCGTGCTGTATTTTACAGGTTATTATGGGTATTTCTATTTTTTTTTAATTTCAACAAAACGGACTCTGTGTGAGCGTGTGGTTATTAAAAAAAATTATTTTCATTCAATTATAATTAACCTCGATGAGCAAGTATTTTCTTTATTTTAATTTGGCCACGATGTGGGCGAATGTTTGGGATAAATGTGCATTTAAATATTTTTTTTTTCCAAAATGATCCTCGTTTCGCGCTTGTATTATACTTTTACTTTGTTCATTTAAATCAACATTGTCCTCGTTGCGTTCGTTGTACATATATTTATTTTTTTTAAAACTTTTTTTTTTATTTAATTTTGATCAACCTTAATGAGAGCGTGCATTTAGGTTGAAAGTGTATTTAACTTTATTTTATTTTTGGTATTAGATTGTACCTCGATGAACACGTGTATGTATTGGTGTAAATACTTTTATTCACTTAAACTTTTATCTTCGATTTATTTAAAAAAAAAGTATATATTTAAATGTTTATTGTATATTTAAATGTTTATTGATCCTCGTATCGTTTGTGTATTTTATGTCAAAAGTTTAGTTAAATTTAGTTTATTTAAATAAATTAAGCTCGTTGAGCACGTGTGTATTCTAAATTTTAGTAACCTCGTGGCGTTTATGTCTTTTATTTAATGCCTCGATGTCGTGTTGAATGGGCGCGGCGAAAGACTCTCCCGTTTCTTGTGGTGCAGCATGGTTTTCTCCGCCTAGCGGCCTTGCGAGCTTTTGCATCTCCCTGAGCGTGAGAGCGGTTCTCGGCTCTTACCGGTAAGAGCTTTTGAGTGTGCGATTTTGTTCACTCGTGGCAACGAAAGCTTTCTTTCCATTTGAGCGCGTTTTGGTTTTCTCTCCGGAGAGCGCATGCGTACCGGCGCGGCGTAAGCGAGCTTTGGGCTTCATAAGACAAGCAAAACGAATCTGCGTGAGAGGATCTAACGGGGTTTTCTTCGCAACGTGGTTTTCTATGCTTGGCGTGGGAGAATGTGAAAATAAAGGGCGGGCGTTGGTGACGCCGTCTGGCCTGTAGCGGACTTAGACTTTTGGCGCGGGCGGATTTCTGGGCGACGCTGTACTTTTGAGTGGGTGTTTTTACCGCTTGCCTATGCTTTTGCTGCGCTACCCACATACATATAACCCAAGCAACTCTAGGAGGTACAGCTACTGCAGGCGCTAACGGATTTGGGTTTTCTTACGAACGTTGATGTACCAGCAATGCCACTGACTTTACAGCTTTACCTGTGCACACCCAAAATCCGCCACTGTACAGCCTTGGATGGGTGCTGTGTTGAACTAATTTTAATGGCTCCAGTGCCCTATGCTAACGAACTAATAGTGAGTTTGGCTTCATGCCCTTACCCTAAGCTTATATTTCTAACTTACTTCTATCTTATATACTAATTTGAGGGTGCAGAATGGATCCTCACAAAGTTTAAAAACTAATATTTGCGAATTGGTATGGTATGTATGTGTGTACTTCCTTGCTTTGTTATATGCTAATTAATTTGAAGTTCAAACAGCAACGAGTTCATCAGTCTCAGATCGATGGATTTCTTCGCGTCGTAAGTACGGCATAGCTCAGCATAGGGGACAACTGTATTGCCAGCAGGCAGCTTAATTCCCAATATTCAACGCACAGTGTGGCCAGACTTATGCCACAACAGGGCATTCTTTCAATGGTTTCACAGGAAATCGTACGAGTGGGAAACACTGAAACGCCATGGCCTGACGTGCAGCTCCTGAATCAGCTTGGAAAGCTTGGAAAGCAATGTAAAATGTTCGGTTTGTTGGGAGTATTTCAAATTAGATGAATCAGTATGTAAGATGTCAAGCACGCATCTGTTCCATGAGAGCTGCATTAAGCCCTGGCTGGAGTCTCACAACACTTGCACTAATTGGCGCAAGTGCTTGATCGATGTCGATTCCGATGACACTTCGGAGTCAGTGGCTGAAGTCAGTGTTACCACTGAGCCCAGTACCACGACAATGCTTTCATCTTGCCCGCCGAGTTCCGATGACGACGGCAATATATTTTTAGGCTAAAACTTTAAACAAAAACAATTTTGAGCTTTTTTGAAGTAAAATACTTGGATTCAGTGTTTATGTGTTATTTAATAAGATTTCGCTCGGTATCAAAAGCATCGGAGAGTTTCGGAGCTCAGCTTTGCTCAAATTAATGTTGAAATGTTCGCCAAGAATCAATTTATCGAATCCAAAAAACATTAACATATTTTTTTTTTATGATTCATTTGGATTAAAAAATAAGAGAATTTTTGATTTTTGAAAAAACAAATGTTAGTCATTGCCATCGAATCAAGTAAGACCAAAACAAAGTTTAATATGAGAACTATATATATGTATGTTATTGTTGCACTAATTGGCGCAAGTGCTTGATCGATGTCGATTCCGATGACACTTCGGAGTCAGTGGCTGAAGTCAGTGTTACCACTGAGCCCAGTACCACGACAATGCTTTCATCTTGCCCGCCGAGTTCCGATGACGACGGCAATATATTTTTAGGCTAAAACTTTAAACAAAAACAATTTTGAGCTTTTTTGAAGTAAAATACTTGGATTCAGTGTTTATGTGTTATTTAATAAGATTTCGCTCGGTATCAAAAGCATCGGAGAGTTTCGGAGCTCAGCTTTGCTCAAATTAATGTTGAAATGTTCGCCAAGAATCAATTTATCGAATCCAAAAAACATTAACATATTTTTTTTTTATGATTCATTTGGATTAAAAAATAAGAGAATTTTTGATTTTTGAAAAAACAAATGTTAGTCATTGCCATCGAATCAAGTAAGACCAAAACAAAGTTTAATATGAGAACTATATATATGTATGTAAATGGTTTCTGGATTCGAAATCAGCCACCCAAAATTTACCGGAAAAGGTTTGTTTTAAACATATGCTCTTTTTTTTTGTTGTATAGTGTATTTGAAGAAAACTGTCAACAGGAACTTGAATATCAATAAAATATATATCATATATATCAATAAAAAATCAATACGTTAATGTGACAGAAGTATTTTTGGGAGCATGGGAAGTTTAATAAGTAAGCATTTAATCGACGAATTTTTTAAGAAAAATGAAATAATAATATAACAACCATGTTCGCTGCGCACATTAACTCACTCAAGGCGATGCCTCTTAGCTTCGGCACTGAAAAAGTGTCCAATGGCTCGCCTCTGCAAATGATATTGACATCATTGGTAGTACCATGCGATCCGTTCCTTGCTGGTACCAGATCTTTTGCGGCTGAATGTGAGAAAGACAACGTATATTATTTTCTCCAGTAGAGAGGTTCGGCGGTTGGGCTCTCAGATTAATGCTGAACACTATACTTTTAAAGTTGTCACAATGAAGAACTATGTGAGCATGTAGATCATGGGCCCTATGGGCACCTGAAGTGAAAAATCTGCATCACCACTATTTAACATAAAAAGGGTTAATGGATTCGTCCATTTACAAGGTTGGGTATGAGAGCAGTGCAGCAACATCTAGCTCCATAGCCTTAATCGTGTGCATACACGTTTTTTTTTATATACTAACTGTCTGTTTACTCCATCCGTTTTCAATGTTCTCTGCCTACTATTTTTAGTTGTGTGACGGGGCAGTGCTCGAGGTAGCAAAACTGACAACCCGGAGTAGATCCTATCGCTTGACCGTTCTGATGGACACTAGCACTACGAGGGGAAATTAAAAACCAGAGGCACCAGGTGATTCAACATAAAGAGTAAGCAACGAGACTTAATAATAAAGAAGCAATGCTGATGCGCTACGAATTCTTCGCATACTACGACGACAAGGAAGAATTAGAAACCAGAGGCGATACTGTTAGTCCTCGTATATCTAATAGAGAGATGGAAAATAAACGTTGAGAATTCATAACGTAGAAACGATTCTGATAAGTTACAAATGCGGCGCTTATTATGAATATGAGAACCAGGCGATGCTGTTTTACTTCTAGTGACGAATAATGGGTTCAAAAGTAAGATACGGGGCTAATACGCAGAGGCGATATAGTCCAGCGAATGCTATGACTACAAGTAAAATTGCGAACAAGAGATAGCAACCTCAAATATGGATCCCATGTTACAGACGTGACAAGTAAATGCTTAAGAGCATTATACACATGTAGAAGAATAGCAGTAAAATCATGGCGAACTTCGCCCAAAATAATAAGATTGCTATACCTGAGGTTATAAGACCGATGCTCACCTACGGAGTCATCGCCTGGGAATCAAGAGTTAATGTTGCCTCAGTCACGAATAATCTTATGAACATAGAAAGGCTGGCCTGTGTATGTATGACAGGAGCAATGATGCCGCTATGCAGCCCAAGGCCAGAATGCATATCCATAATTCTTACTTTGCGCGACCTACTCCAGTTCCGAGGGATTTACGATGGACAGGGATGCTTTTGCCTACTTAAATTATATATGTGTTTGTTGGTAAAATTACTGTACAATTAACTGTTTAAGGTTAATTCAAGGTTAAGCAAAACACAACAAAAATATTTTTCAGATTTTTGTTAATTACTCGCAAAATATTAATGTTAGGTAAAAATATTGTTAGTAACAAATGTTGATCTATTGATTCTAAACAAAAAAGTAGTGAGTGTTTTTCGAAAAAATTAACGGTTTCTGTGTAAATCGAGATAAACACTATCACCCTTCTTTTCAAGATGGCGGATTTCATTTCAATTTTTTTATTTAAACTTTAGTTGTGCTTATATTTAATCAATTTGCTCTTTTAGCCTAAAATTGTGCATATCAGAATTATGGATGAGAGAACCAAAATGGGATCGTTTGTTACCATACTTTCTGTCTAAAACTCTTCTGTATGCACTCGCCTCTGCTTGCGAACTTTCGAACAAGCCATTTTATGTGCTCAGTGAGGCACAAAAAGAAAACAGATTAAAGTTTTTTCCAACGATACACTGTGTTACGTATACGCCATGTGTATAAAGTTGTTGTTGCTGCTTATTCACGTATTTAAAGCCCATGTATACCAAAGTCGTGTTGCATAAGGTTGCAAGGCAACTTCCGGCTCAATTTTTAGCCATTGGCATAACTCATTATCCAAGCGTCTTGTGCAATTTGAGCCGATTTTGTTAATTGAAAGTTGCCTGCATGGCGTGGCAAGCTTTACCTTTGTTACCGCATTTGCTGCAAGTTGTTTTTCTGTCATCGATGTCTTCTTTCTAACATTGTCTGCGGCATGCCACACAAAGCGGCAGCTGCAGCTGCAGGACAACAGCTTTGTCCTCGTCAGCTCTGCGCGCTTCATTTGACGCAATCCTTGCCCTTTGTTTGCTTTTGATGCTGTTTGCTTTTGCGTTTTCTTGCAGTTTTCTTGCAGTTTTCTCTTTCTTCTTCTTTAAACTGATTTTCTGTTTTTCTTTCGCTTGTCATCGCACTGCCTGAACCGACATGCTCTTTTTTCCAGTCAGCTTTACTCTTTGTACGCTCTAGTACAAAAAGCAGCTGTTTACATAGATACTCATTGAACTTATAAAACTTATGCTTATTTATTTGACAAGTGAATAGTGTGTTTATTGTTAGAACCGTGCTGTTATACTTCAATTAACTTCATAACTTTGGACTAAATTTCGTTAAAACTGAGCAGAAATCACAGAAGAGCAGTAAGAGAATGCCTTTAACCAAGGGTGGAACTATAAAGTGGCCAATACAGTGCACATCAAGATGCCAGACAAATTGCAGTAATGTTTAACCAAAACGAAAAAAAAAACTTCTATAAAAATGCTTTCAGTGTAATGAATTTTCTTTGGCATTACCAACAAGCACACACACATATATATAATCATATACGCGCAGAGTCAGAGAGTCAGCTTCACAACAAAAAGTAATACTATAGTTGGAGTACACTAAAACACTTTCATATGAAGTCAACTTGCTGACCTGCCTCTGTGCTCATATCCGGCCCACTCTAACTCTCTTATGCTACATTCTTAATACTGCATTTTGTGTGTATTTGTGTGTGCTTGACAAAAAGTCGTCAGTTTTGCTCGGCACAAATCAAATAGCTAGGCAGCACTTTGTGATGATTAATCCAAGAGTATGAGATAGAAAGAAAAGGTTTATTTCCCAGCTTAAAACTTTAAACAACAGCAATTGTGCTTAGGCAAACCCAAAAACGAAATAAAATAAAAGCGAATCCTAATTAAGCCGAAAATACAAAGAGCAATTGTTGGGTATGATTGCAAATCTACAATATCATGATGTAGCTTATGCTTAATTAAGCTGGCGACAAAGCATTTTGTTCGAGCATGTTTCAAGATCCAAAGTATTTGTTCGTTGCAAAACTTATCTTTGCTCACATTTAATCAGCAGTCAGCACAGTGGCCAAAAATCAGCCATATTAATGGCAATGTGGCTGCTAGTAGTTGTGGCAATGGCATCAATATTAATTAAAGCCTTGCCAAGCCCCGCTCCATCATCGTCATCAACCACAACAGCATGTCCCACAGGGCGTATGTGCAATGAGCTCTACCCATTGGCTACCCATCTGAGTAACCAAGTATCTGAATCTATCTATGACTGGCAACTTAACTGACACAAATCTGACAGCACTTTGACATCCTACGCATTCTAAGCATACTCGAGAGAGAGAGAGAGAGAGAGAGTGAGAGAGAGTGACAAAAACAAACACTCACATACTTACAGCTACACTAAGCGACATGTCAGATGCCGAGCACAACTCAACTGAACGCAAAAGAGAGAGAGGGAGAGAGATATAGAGAGAGAAAGAGAGGCACAGACAAAAGCCGCAGCAACTGACATATGAAAGCCAGTTGACAGTGCCGACGTCAACGTCGTCGCTGACGTCAACAGCGCGAGTAACCTGCTAGAAAGTAGTTGTTCGTGTTTCATTTCAATGTCTGTTTGAAATACACAATTATACAATTATATTTGCAATTAATACTTTATTGTTGTGTGAAAACTTTTGGGTCTTTTAGATGCTGCATCATGCCTGGAAAAGCGGCAGAAGCTGAACCACAAAATAAACTGATGAAGCAGCATTAATAACAACAACAAAAATGCATTGTTCATGCGCGTAAACCTTTGCACAAATACGCAAACAAGCAGATTCAATAAGAACCCTTGAGCTGTGCTCTAAAAAAGAAAGCATATAACTCTAATCAAAAGTAGTTCTTTCTCAAGAGCTCTGATAAGTGATCGAGTTTAAGCTTCAACATCTTAGCTGGCCATAACAACCCTTTACTGGGTTACAGCCTGATATAGAGCAATCCTTTCAGTTGGCTTCGCTTTGCGTGCGCTTTCTCCAATCGGTGATAAGTTTGTGAGATTTCTAATAGATCCTTCCAACGGAGACATGGCCTGCCGCTTAGACACCTTCCTTTAACAGGCGCATAGAAGTTTTCTCTCGCGGCAGCCTTGTCACTTTATCGTTCTATCAAATGCGGTAGTATTTCCGCTTAAACACTCCAAGGACATCTGCATCAGACTATGTCAAGTTTCATGTATGTTCAATTTCATGAAGCAAAACAGAAACAATCAGCGTCTTATAGAGTGTTAGTTTCGTTTGGCGATAGTGGTTTCTACTTCTTATTTGTTTACCGAGACAAAGAAGCATCTATCTATCTATCTCTGTCAAGTTAGGCGAAACCCTTGACAACATCAAAAGTATTGTTTGTACTATCAAACTGAGAGACCGCGGCGTCACACTATTCGAAGAAAACATACACTCTGACTTAGCCTCATTTACAACCCAACCCATCACAATAGCCGCAAAGACTCCGGTGACTGCTCAGAGTACGACCAATGATATCGAAATCATCTCCGAGCAACTGAACACTGGTCTAGCACTCTTATAGAACATTGTCCCGTTTCCATGTATGCCAAAATACTATCCATTACAAAGTTGAAGAGGTCCCAGGAGAAGGCATCACTTAGTCTAAAGTCTCGCACAGTATCAAAAGGTTCGGCGATGTTCGTTGCGTGTGTTGCGCAACGTCATTCTGCAAAGTCGCACCAGCTTTGCAGGGATACCGAACTCAGACAAATGACAGATGCAATCGACCAAGAGACGATGACGATTTGGTATTCGTGGGTCTTTTCAGGTTTTGGCGTAGTGTGAATATTTGGTATCTTTGTATCTCACACAACACGCTCGGTAAAGCCTTATATATAAAGGAAAGAAAAATGATACAACGGTAATTGGCGCACATCATGCAGTCACCCTGAGTGAGAACAGGGGACCAAGGTTCACCATCGCGCAAAATCTTTTTAAATCCCACTGATAAGGTAGCGCAAATTTCAATAAACTTGCTCGCATAAACTTACACACACGGTCATAATTAAAAATCCTTTGTGTAGGTAAGTATGTATGAATCTGTGTGTGTGTGCGTGTTGCTCATTTAGCGCCTTTCAAGAAAATATGAGTTCAGGCCTGAGGCAAACAGGTTGGTTGACTGGTTCCAAGCTTAAGTAAGGCAACAGCACCAGATCCTAGTAGAAGTTAAGAATAAGTTTTTTAGCCCTGCAACTGTTTGCTATAAAATGCCGTTAGGCATTGGGCCTGGCAATGGCGGCTACTCAATCGCAACTAGGCAATCAATTAGAGACATATGCAAAACTCTAGGCGCATAAAGATTGACGCAACACGCTTCAAAGACATGCCAGAGCGTAAGTATACTTAGCTGCCGCTGCGTATGTATGTGTGTGGTTGAACGTTTTATTGCCAGTAGGACACACACACACACACACACACACACACACACACACACACACACATAAACTCTTTGTAGCACCCCAGAGTAAACAAAATGGCTGCCAATGTTTGCACAGAATAGCTAAGGCGTTAACGTCGCTGAACAACAGCGAGAGAGAGTAAGCGATGGCGAATGCAAAAAATTTAACGCTGACACAAGAAATATTTTAATGCATGGCAAAAAGAGTACATATAAGAGTACAAGAGCAACAACAAGTGCCATCAACTTTTGGAGCACACGCTGCGTATACGCAATCAGCTTTAGTAAACATTTGCCGCCAGTTGCCAAAATAGTTTTGCCGCCTTCCGCTGCTTTTCTGCTCGTTTTTTTTTTTTTTTTGTTTTTAAAGCAAGCAAAATGCTTAGCTCAGCATTTTATTAGCTGCTCGCATGTGGAATTTAGTCATAAATCTGCAAACGCAACACTCCCAGCCTAAGCTAACCCCCGCAATCGCTGATGTCCCGCTCTCAAGGCACATCATGCGTCGCCTCGCACCACTTTTGCCGCTCAGCGGTGCACTGCCGCATGAAATTGAAATATAGTGTGATTTTCACTTTAGTCGGATTTTAGGAGAAACCCGAGTAAGAAATTTGGTATGCCAATGGAATGCTCAGACGGCTTTGGCTAAAGCCAACATACAGAGTACAAAATAAGTAGAAAGAAAGAACCCGGTTCCGGCCCTGGCATAGGAAACCATTACGCGTGCGTTATTTATGACAATTTCCTTATGAGCTGAGCCCAACTGGCCAACTGGTTGTACCGCCCACTTTTCCACACGTGTCCCATGTTTATGTACTCACACACAAACGCACACACACTCATAGAGTTTTCACTTTCTCAAGTGAGTTACTTGCCGGATTTTTACTTTGCCTTTACACGCTTTTCTAAGCACCATTTCCAAATTTATGCAGGGACAGCCGCTTTTGACTTTGAGCCAGACGGAGTTCTGAAGCAAACACTGCGTGCCGGAAATGGCAAAGCGGGTTCTCGCGTGTCTATCTAAATGTTATTATTAGTTATCAGCATGGCTATATTGCTACTTTTTGCCATATCAAATGAGCCCTCTAATGTTTTTCTTTCGTGTTGATTGGCATTTTTGTGCTTTGCATATTTTAGCAGCACATAAAGTACATATACCATAAAAACATAAATATATGCAACTGACAAGAAATAAATGCCAATATACTAAAGCGTAAAACTCTTGTTTACGCGTAGTTCTGCTTTGGTTTATAGTTTACGATTGCTGCGCTTAGAAGTGAGCTTTTCTTAGTATAATAACAATAATACTTAACCCTTGCTCACACACTACCTTTTACTATTTAAAAAAGCAAAGGAAAACTGAAATTTCAACACCACGCTTAGAAACAAAACCAAACGCAATCACAACAAAATGCCTAAGAAATAAGAGATGCTGGCACACCGCATAAAAAAAAAACAACAACACACTCATAACCACAGCACGTAGACGTAAGCAAACGGTGTTTTTCTTCTTCTCATTAACACCTATGCACTGCACAACATGATTCATACAGATAAATATTTCCACATACTAAACTGGCTTTCCTATGGAACAAAGCATGTATCAAAAACGATTGCTTTATAAACAAATCACTACATTTTTCGATTTAACCATTTGAGCTGCTTTCCAATTAGGTAAACGAAGCGTGTTGAAAGTTCTATGATAATATGCAGAGCTATTTTTGTTGTTCAAAAACAAAACGGAACGCTCTGTAAATTTTCAACAACTCTCCGTTGCTCATTACTCTCCCACACTATCATTCACTCTGCACTCTCACTCTATCACTCTCGCTCACTATTACTTACACCTCACCATCTGCCACTCCTATCTTGCTATAACTCCTCACTATCCCTTAAAGACCGCTACCGCCAGATGAAACAAACAAAAGCTCCTGGGAGACAGATCCTCAATTCGAAAGTCGAAGGACGGCGACGAAAGGGCAGACCATGCCTCCTCTGGTAGGACCAGGTAGTGGGCACTCTAGCTATCTTTGGAGAAGGCACGCGCAAAACACAGACTCCTGGAGGAGAGATTTATATTAAGCCGTAATTCGGTGACGGATTGTTATGGCCAGTTGAGAAGAAGAAGAGGAAAAACCAAACTGTTTCGGCACATCTACCTCAAAATACCTATCGAATGAACATAATGAGGCTGAAAGCCTCAATCTATCTGCATCTGTTTTAATATAGTGATGTAGCTGTTTTCTTCTGAGAATCTCCATACTAGGGCAGTGATCAAGGTATTTAAGTATAATTTAATACTTTATTCTATAAAGGAGGATATGTATGACTGTTATTCTATTCTGTACTTTGAAGATATTCAAGATTGGCTTAAGTTAAGCAGAATATTTATAAGTGGTAATGCAGTTGGAATGCAGCTATAAAGCAATTAATGATTGATTTAATTAATTTAATTGTCATCATAAAGCCTATTGCCAATAGTTCACAATTTCTGGTCGTTGCTAAAGTTTTGTCTATAAATAACCAAAAAAGGTCTACGTACAATGAAAAACCTCAAAAGCAAACCTTTAGCAGCCTATTCAAAAGGCAACGAACCCGAAAACCCATATGCAGCCCACCGAATCGTTCTTCAAGCAATTTGCCAAAACAAACGCATTCACGTTTGTGAGTTCTGCAAGCGTTGGCGTTGGCTTTGACGTCGACGTTGGCGTCTGCGTTGGCTTCTGCGTTGGCGTCGCTTTTGTTAGTGATGGCAACAACACTTTTCGGCCGCATAACAAATACACTTCAATCAATGCCAAATGGCCATGCCAGCAATCACAGTTCATTTGTGTGTGTGGGAGAGTGAGTACGATTTGTTGCCCAATTGGAAAACTCAGATTGCATGACTCATGATAAGGCTCTGAAATAAGGGCTCATAGCTTATGAATAACATAGCAAGTACCAATTCTAGGTTGTAGGTCAGTAGACCATAAATTCAGTTAAAGACTACTAATGGAAAAAGAACACAGATTTAAGCAAAAAGACAAAAGAAACTGCTAATGTTATCAATATTGACACAGAAGGCTAGAAATTGAACTACTTTTTAAGCTAATACCTCGCTCTTACGTCAGCCACAATCTAAGCAAGTTTGCGCGTAAGTTAAGAGACGGAAATTCGTTAAGAAAATCGCTCAAAATTTTGTTTAAAGTTTGCAGAAAACCAGGCTAATGAGTTCCAAGACACTTTCCGTTTAAGGAACATAAGCTGCAACATGTCTGACCAGCCGACAATCTGTACGCCGACTTCTACATGTCGGCACGTCTGACTGTAGCTTTCATTCATTACGCTGCACCGTCCTAGCGGGTTTCTCTTTTATTCAATGTGTACTAACATGTGTGTACGTGTGTGTGTGTGTGTGTGTGTGTGTCTGTTTGCGCCACAAAAATGAAAACAAATTTTGGCATGATTGCTGATTGTTTGTCTTTTTCATTGCTTACAGACGGCTGTTTTTTTCTTTCTTCTTTTGTTTCTCTCTTCGCTGCGTCTACTTTTTGGTGGTCCAGAATCGTCAGTCGAAAGCTGAGTACGGCAGCCAGCACGCACACTCGCGCACATTTATTGCTTCCCAATTGGAAATAAAAATGGCGGCAGGCAAAACCCATGCACACACATACACAAAATGAAAAGAACAGCAAAGGAATCTGCACGATAGAGCCACATAAAAAAAGCACACGCTGACGCACACACACATACATACACGCAGTACGCTCTTACTTGCGATTTGAATTGCTTGGCTTTTTCATACTTTTTAGAGGCAAACTTGCAACTTCCAACTCAAAGCCCGGTGGCGACAACGCCCTCGCCGAGGGCACACAAATTCGCCAGTGCTGCCACGCCCCCCTCGAGCTGCTGCCTTTGCTGATTAAAACAAATACAATGCTACTATAATGACGACATATGTATGTCAGATTTGGCGTGTGCCACACACAACTTTTTTTCTCTGCCTTTTTTTCCTGTTTCTTCCACACAATTGTACAATTTCAGTTGTTTCTGTTACGCGTCGCAGGTTGAATTTTAGCAGCTTTTCTCATTCTATCATTTTATACCCTTACAAATGGTGTATTTCCTTTGGTGGACGGTAAAAAAAGTACCATATTTACAAGGTTTTGGCCGTAAACAGATTCGCAACGGTCATTGCCTAATGAGGTACGAGATTATTGTCGCTTGTTACGCTGCTGTTGCTTCAGTTTCGAAAGCAAGTAAATTTCACAGATGAGTGAGGCAGATGTCCGAAAACATCCTTTTGAATCTACTCAAGCCGGTCTTAAATCCCCCTTTTAATTTTGAAATTATATATCGGCTTTCTAAGTTCTTACAACACCTCACAGTAGTGCTCTTGCTCTTCGACTTGCAAAAAAACAAAAAAAAATCGCAGTCATCGAATGACCGGATCAACTGACGCACGCACGAAAATACATCCAGATGCAAATTCTCTGCAAAGTGCATTAAACAACAACTGGCAACGGAGTATAATATTTGCCAATCTATATACGTGTTCCGTCTTTCATAGCTACTTACAAGCTATTACTGACGTTACGCTATTCCTTTTACATGTATTTAGATCTTTCTTACTACTTACCTTACTCTTCATCCTTCTTCTTTTTTCATATTTTTCTTATTCATTGTACTTTTATGTTTAAAATGGATAAAAAGTTAAGCAATTCCGGGTTTTCTATGATTTTAGTAAATATTCTACCTTGATTCTATATTTTTGTCAACGTCCTTTACTTTCTCTCTGTGTTATCATCCTTCTTCCATTGTCCATCTTCCTCTGGCTCAAAATTTTCCTCTTCGTTTATATTCTTCTTCGTGTGCTCCTTTCCCTACATCATCCTCTTCGTCTTTGGTCATACATCTCTTACTCTATCGATTTCTCATCATCTTAGTCCTATACTTGCCCTACATCATCCTCTTCGTCTTTGATCATACATCTCTTACTCTATTGATTTCTCATCATCGCATAGAGGACTATGCCTTCCTCTTCTTCCTAACTGGCCATAATAACCCGTTACCGGGTTACGTCATAATGCAGAGCACTCTTCCCGGTTTCCGATCCTACAGGTACACTATTCTCACGCAAGATTCATCATCTAAACTCGGAACATGGCCAAGCCAGCAGAGCTGCTGAATGTTGATTTATTTCAATAATCCAACGTCGTCGTATAGATTATAGACTTCGTCATTCTATTGAATGCTGTATAGTAGTTACGCGTTGTAAACGGAAAAAGATCTTATGGGCTACTTTTCATTGAAGCACTACAAACACTACACTAATGTCGTTTGGTGAAAGTTATCTCTGCTACTCATTTGCCTATTGCGTCCATAGTAACACCTATGGGCAAGAGTGATTCTTCGCTTTATCTCCATGCTGACATCTTTCATCATTGTGAAGGTGTGACGATAGACGAAATCCTTGACAATATCAAAAGAATAGTTTTCAACATCAAACTGAGTATCCAAACGCGAGGAGAGTCTCGAATAAAAGATATACTTCGCCTTGTCTCCGATGTACTTCGGCCTTTCGCAACACACACAAAGTTCAAGATGGCATCGCTCGAAATCAAGAGGTTCGAAGAGATTATTTTCTACCATGAGAGAGCTGCGCCTGTTGAACATTGTAACATTCATTAAAGTCTCATCCGCTTTGCATGGAGACTGAGCTCCTAGGCTCCCATGTACGCCCCAAAACTAAATCCTTCACCCGGACGCTTGACGTCATTCCTGCTCTTGCACATCGCGATCTTATCTTGCTCGCGCTTATCCTGCTTACGTTTTACGCGTCTGAAAAGGCGACTCTCATAATCATATCATTGGTATCAAGGACGCTCTCTGCGGTATTACAAAAGGAGGGTGTGTATAGAGTGCGTTTCAAGTACCTCGGCGCTGTCGGTTTCAGAGAGGAAGAACGTTCCTCTTCATATCCGTCAAAATCCGACTTTATCTTCGTCTTCGTCATTCTGAGCCTCATCCTACCTTGTGTTCTTCCTCTTCATTCTTACCCATCCTCTTCTTCCTTACTTTAAGGGATTTCACCAAATACCCGTATTTCTGCTGTGATAAGTATCATGCAACAGCTAAGTATCTCGAATTCTTATGTCAATGTTTTGGTTATTTTCATAATAAAAGATTGCCGTTACGGGATATGAGTCAATCTTGCTCAGAAGGCGCCACAATAGATGCTTCACACCAAAATCTACAGAGCATCAGCGGTTTGGCTTTTTCATTGCAGTTTCTTTGTTTCTATTTAGCAGCTTTAGTCGCACATTGATTCATAATTGATTAGCATTCAATTTTCTATTGTTAGAATCTTGCACGAATTGTTAAATTTCTCTTAAATATCTTATTTTCATTTTGGTATTTCTCAAACTTTGTTATTTTATTACTTGGCTTAACTTTACAGCCAAGCTCAATTATGAGCGCGTTTGTTTCTCTGTTCTATAATGTACGTATTCCTATGTGTAAAGTAATTTTCTTAAAAAAGCATAAAAATTTATTAAAGTTTTCTTTTATGTGTGTTTCATTAATTATGCAAACAACTCGCAAAATCATAAAAAGAAGAATCAAATTGCATTGCATTTAGAGCTGCGCCAAAAAGTATGCTTTATCAAGGGTGAGAGAAGAAATTGTAGTAGCGAAAATAGGGACTTCCCCAGTAAAAAATTAAATGTACTGTTGCTTCCTTTAATTAGAACGACTGCATAATAAGCTAGAGGGAGACAGGGCGATGGATTTTCTGTAGGTTGCAAGTTGTTGTTGCTACTGCTGCTGCTGCTGCTTTTGTAGTTGCATGTTGCATTTAAAGTTTTTGTAGCGTGCAATGTAGAGGAAATCATTTTAACAATTTTTTACCTTGTCGTTTTTAATTCAGCATTTTTTCGTGTTACTTTATTTGCCATATAGTATATACTATACAAGTTCACTGCACCCACACACAGACCACGAAAAACACACACACCCACACAGAGACGCTCTCAGCCATAGACAGACAACGCTCATAAAAAATGGCGCGAGCTTCGCTTTCTTACATTGTAAATTTGTATATAAAAGCTATAGTACATAGATATAGGCATACATATATATATACGGTATATATATATATATAAAGTATGTTTATACGAATTCTGGTATTTTCACAGTATTTTTATTTTTCGGGTTGTAACTGCCTTTTTTGCCTGCAGCGTTTTTTATTTTATGGCGTTGCCACAACAGGAGTGGCAGCCAAGTTGCCTTCCTTCTGTGCCGTGTTATGTCGGTAATTATGAATGGCTAGCGGTGAAAAGAGAAAATTTTCATAACGACTTGTTCATTTACAGTCTAACTTGGCTTAACGAAACCCTTGCATAAGGAAAACTTATAGTTTGTATATTGGCTTACAAATGAGTTTGATCCGATTTCTATCAGATTTTAGTGGAAACGAGCTTTTGAACGTTCACCTCATGAGCAGAACTAAAGATTAGCATCGACGCGTTTTCCTAGCTCTTTGACCGATGATTGGAACAGCTCTGCCGTCTGGGCTGGCTCGAAAGCAGCATTTGATAGCCCATTGAGAGAACGCGTATACGACTCATTATCTGACAAAGTCCATTAACATCTAGCGGCTCCACTGGCAGCGTGTTGTTTGAGTTTGTAAAAAGAAGATCCTACGTGAAAGGTATTTTATTTTGGTGTTAATCTAGAAGAAGAATGAATAATGAACGAATTGACTGACGATCGAAGAAAAGCTCAATCATTTCAATGATTGTACTACAGGGCTAAGGATTTCGTTATAGCAAAGTAAGACTGTTATATCCATGTGCATAGAAATGTGTTTCGGAGTCATTGACCTTTGATGCCCAGACGCCTCTTTGTAAAATTCGAAAATTTTCAGCCTGTATTATCTGCTCACAAATAAGCTTTCAGGGCTCAAAAACAAACTTACACTCCTTGGCACTTAAATAGCACAAGCAAATTTGTATATTTACCATATGGATTGGTCAACTCAAAAAATATAGGTGCTATTCAAGTGGCGAGGAGTTCGAGAATGCGTTGTATTAAAGCTGGTGTGCCGCAGGGCAGTGTTCTTTGACCTCTGCTGTACAATTTGTACACTGCTGGCCTTCTGGTGCCGGATGCAACACATTTGCTGATGAGACTGTCTTTGTGTCCAGCTCGGCTTGCCCCAATGAAGCGGCGGCGGTCACGCAGAATTTCCAGGATGAATTTGGTAGGTGATCCTGCAGGTGGTACATTGCAGTCAATAGCTCCAAGAGTCAGCACTGCGTGTTTACGCTCAGGCAAGGCGTTTGTCCTTGTGTCAGCTTGAGAAATTCGGTAATACCACAGGTCTCTTGTACAATACCTGGGTATGCATTTGGATAAGCGTCTTACCTGGCGTAAGCATATAGCAATGACCAAAGCTGCTTGCTACTCTAAGCTTAAAAGGCTCAACTGGCTCTTGCGTCCTAGGAGCCAGTTGAGTCTTAACAATAAGGTGCTTGTTTGCAAGTCAATTGTTGTGCCTACGTGGTATTATAGCCTGGAGAGCTGTAGGCGTTTCCAACATCGCTAGGGTCCAAGTCATGCAAAATCGGGTTCTTAGGTGCATTACTGGAGCGCCGTTGTATGTGCGTAACTCCGCGATTCATCGTGATTTACGCATGCCCACGGTGATGAATGAACTAAATAGGCATTCTAGCCGGTATAACGACCACAAAATGGAGTTCAATAGGCACAAAGTCGACCTGCACAACTTGACGTAAGCGCAATTGTACACAACTACAAACTTTTAACATAAACATAACAAGGGGGCTCCGCTCCCTGCTCTTTACGCTCGCCCATCTCCGTGTTCATCGGTATCATCATATTCCACTTCCTGTTCCTCTTCCCCTTTCAATTCCCCTTTCCGTTCACCTTTCCTCTCCCTTCCCGGCTAGATGGGCCAACAACCCATTGTAATGAAGCTTAAAAGACTGACCCCAAAATATGTTGCATTTCTCGACTATCTAATTGCTATTTAAAATACTTAGACTCTAAAGATAAGAACTGCTCTTCTGTTACTTAAGGGCGAATCATAAGCTGAAACATGGTACAAAAAGTATTTATGTTTACTCGTCAAAGGTCATCACACCCATAACTCGGATCTTGACAAATAATAGCCTATGAGGCATTTGGTGCTTTTAGCTGATATGTTATCTGCGACTGCGGCAAGTTCATATAAGGACTATGTGCAAAACTTTGATTTATGACAATCAACTTTATTTGATTATGCCCAGAAGCCAGAAATAGGCACAACAACATGCAGGAATACGTTAAGTTGCAGATACATCAACTTGGCTTCGGTTATGCCGGTATTTTTTGTGACCTTCTGCCTTTATTATACCCTGTACATATAGTGTACAAGGGTATTATAGATTTGTGCAACGTATGTAACAGGAAAAAGGAGGCGTGGCACACCATAAGTTCCATGGGAAAAAGTCTTATCATTGACTCGGGTAGCGATTGGACCATGTCCGTCCGTCTGTCTGATGGGATATATCTCCGAGACCATAAAAGCTGGACACACAAAATTTTACCAAAAGATGCGCGTAATTCCATGTGAGATAAAGTATGTCGAATCAACACGATATCTTACCCCCTTCCCCCGTGACAGATTGATTTGAAAATTTCCACAGACATTTATAAATGTTTTTTAATCTATGTTACAAAATTCAACGACATTGGCCTAAGAATACTGGAGTTTTGGGTATAGAAGTCATTTTTTCCCCCATACTAGCCAACTTGCCAATAGGAAAACTTGTCAATTGGAACTTCCCAATAGGAAAATGTTTACAGGCATATCGATCTTATGAAAGGAGATATAAAAGTGGATACTTCCGTTCCCATTTTACCGTATTTAGTGTTTATAAAAAAAGGGTACAGGGTATTCCACTGTCGATCACCGTCCCGACTGTCTGCATCAAATTTTTTTTTTCTTGCTTTGTGCTCTTTTTTGTGTAAAACATTTTCATTTCATTTTCCATTCAAATCCAATGCTAATCTACTTGCAAAAAAGCTACAACTCCAACCCACACAGTTGGACTTTTGGACTTTCGAATGGTTCTAGCAGCCAGTTGATTCAACATCATTTATCATGTGTCCTTTTTAAAAAGCAGCCCATGTGCTTTTGCATTAGACCATTCAAGTAATCAGCACACACACTCGCACACACGTACATGTATGAAAACTCCAAACGTTAAAGGCAAAGCATGAAAATGAAACAATTTCCAAGCTGATTCGTGGTCATCATTTTCATTTGTATAAACAAGCATTTGATAAATATGGCCAGCACGTGCTGGGTATAAAGGCACTGCACAGTGGGCTAAATGCCCAATCTAGCTGCAGAAAAGTCAGCTTTCGAATTGTTAATTGTAGTACATCAGCTCTTTGATGTGTGTGTTTAGGAGTTTATATATGGAGAAGCATTCCGTAATAATTTACTGCAATTTACACTCATAATTTTTCTGATTGTAAACTTGTAATGGAGCGTCTTCGAGTAAACACAAATCGTACACTACGTACATGCCGTGATGGCTCTAGCAATGGCTTACTTTGACCGCACACATTTTTCCCAAAAAGGCAAATCGTAATCAAGTTAAAGTGTTGTCCCTTCAATTATTATATCACAGATCGAAGTACTTACACGGCCAGATGGACACGCCTATTCAATGCTGACCATTCTTATCTATGGAGCTTCTTCTCTGCCACTCCTACTTCTAGCGAATATTTTCAGAGATATTCAGTTTCCTATGCTAAATGCTGCATTTCGGCCACTGTCCAATGGGTACTTAACATTTAAGCGAGATATATTTAGACACTTAATATTATGCAAATATATTGAGCTTCTTTTTTAGAGCATAAAATCATCAGACAAATTGTGGCTAGAGTTAAACGCTGTATTGTTTTTTTGGTATAAACCCCCAAAAAATTTTCGTCTTGATTTGACAAAATTCATACTCGAATGGCCTTTGACACAGCTTTACATCGATTCAGGAACAGAATGATTGACTATTTTTGTTAGATAACGACTTTTTTGTAAGTGATAATGTGATAAGCGCACATTATAGACCACTATCGGGAGATGAGGAAGATGGAGAGACGCCACTTTGTGCGGGAGGAGATCGGGATATGCAGGAGAAGGAATGACGTTAATTTATTACCGGTGAGTCGTCTTTTAGAGATGCAGAATTAAATTTGATAGTGGATGCACAGGGTGCACTTAGGTTGCGGAGGGAACAATTCTTCGGCTCACTATGGGAAGTTAGATCCCAATCATAGATGACGGCGTGGATATACAGCTGCCTAACTATGACTACGTCAGGGTCTCAATCAAGCGGTTCTAGAACAACAAAACCGCGGCAATGACTTGGTAGGTTTCATGCACCAACTCTTTTGTAGAGCATCGCTACAAAGGCGTATGCCTAATGATTGGCACCTTGGTATCCTATGCCCTGTCCTCAAGATGGGTGATGCCACGGTGTTAGCTGACTACAGTGGTATCAGTCTTCTTTCTATTTCATATAAGCTCCTATCGAGCGTACTGTGTGAAAGTCTAAAGCTGTTTGCGAAAGAAATGATTGGACTTTATCAGTGTGGCTTTAGGCTTGGTAAGTCTACCATAGCCGAGATATTCACACTATACCAAATCGACGCCCACCATCTCTTTATCGATTATAAAACATGTAACGATCAGGGGATGTTGGTTGCAGTTGTTCCGGTAGCATACTCTGCCTACAGGTCGACTTTGCTCAGGGAAAATGGGGTGGGGTCTTTTGCCACCTAAAACACTGCCCCGTCACACAACTAAAACTTGTAGACAGAGAAAAAAAAGAATTAAGGAAGGATTTGAGGAAGCAGCCAGTTGGTGGTGGTAAAAAAGTATGCGCCAAAATTAAGAATCCAGTGGTACGATGTAGTTGCACTGGCTCTGTACCCTCCCAACCAAGTAAATGATAAATTTCATTTACCCTAAATTGTTGTAACGCAAGATTTTACTTTAGGTGCCCAAGTTTGAGTTTTTTTTTAATTAAATATTAATATTAACGTTCTTCATCGTTAAGGAATCCATAAGTATTTCATATAACTTATAATATTAAGTTTTAGTTTAAACAATGCACCAAGCCAACCAAACCATCTCATTAATTCAGGTGGTGTGCTTGATTTGGCCAAATGGCAATAGATAGATACGCGCCCTTGTGTTGATTTTTTTTTTATTACGGAATATACTGCCGGCTATGCCGTACTTACAACCAATAACTCCACGCAGTCGACAGGCCTGAAGATTGATGAAGATGTTGAGCTGTATGAACTTCAAAGAGAATTAGATAATATCAACACAATTTTGCACATACATACCATACCAAATAAAATTTAACAAATGCAAAAAATAGAAAAATAATAGATCTTAATTAACGCGTGCATTACACGCTTCCAGCTTCAAAGAGCGGTAAGAACCGCGAGGTTCCTGCGTTGGCAAATCCAAAATAGTGCCTCTTGCCACTTCAATATACAGCTTGGGCAAATGCACTGACCACCTCGACTGGCAAGGAAAACGTACAGTCAATAGTGTCTCGAACAACAGTCACATTAGGCAATAAGGTTAGGACTATGCGCAAGGCTGGCTGCACATGTCCTTATTTTGGTCAGCTTTCATGCCTTGGTGTTGGCGTAATTTAATAAGGCGAAAGCTTCGCTGTTTATAAAAATTAGCGGCGCTTTTTAGTGCGCGGCAAGACATGTGCTTGAATAAAAATCTCCCTAAATAAAAGATAATCAGTACGCGCACATTTCAATATTTGGCCACATACCTTATGAATTTGTATGCGGATCGTAGATTGGGGACACAATAATTATTTGACTTAGTCAGCTTGTTTAAAATGAACGTGTAAGCACACAGTGGCAGGTTTAGTAATTTTATTAAAGCACTTAATTTGAGTGGATGAGTTTGAGCTTTACAGATTTTTGCAGACTATTATTTTATCCCGACTGTAGCTTATCGCTGCCAAAATGAAATGGCCGCTTCCGTCAAAGGAAGAAGAAGATGCAATAAGAAACGAGCCTTGCCACCCACTCAGCTTAGTCAGCTGGTGCATTATCGATGTTTATCTAACATCGTATGTAAATAGCCAGATCGGTCATTGACTGTGTTGAAAAACAATCGCTTACCATCGTATGCAAATGGCCAGATCGTTCATTGTTTTTAATAAGTAAATCCTACGCAATATGTTAAATAAATAAAATAATATATGCACAAATGGGAGACGGCAGAGCCACCTTCACCCCCTACAAACAGCAATTGATAGCCCGTTGAGGGATCAAAGTTGGTACGACTATTTAAATTGACAAAGGCTATTGAAAGAGAATCTGCCAGGGTGGGCCTGGTTGTAAATGAGACCAAGACAAAGTATACGCTTTCTTTGAGTAGAGAGACACAGCGGTTGGACTCACTGGTTAATGTCGAAACCCATACTTGACGTTGTCAAGGACTTGATCTACCTTGGCACCAACGTCACGATGAAAAACGATGTCAGCATGGAGGTCAGTGGAGAATCCCTCTTGCCCATAGATGTTACTTTGGTCTCAATAGGAAAATGAGTGGCAGGAACAACTCTCGCCAGACGAAGCTAACACTCTATAAACTGCTCTTCCCTCCTGTGATGACGCGGTCTGATGAAAATGCCTTTGGAGTGTTTGAGAGGTTATAAATCCGTAAGATCTTGGGCCCCTTATTCGATGGAACGTCGAACTCTTCGAGTTCTACGACGTCATTGACATAGTCAAGCGAATTAACACTCAGCGGCTCCGTGGCTATACCGCATTGTGCGCATGAATAAAGAAGTTACTGCGAGAACGGTCTTCAATGCGGTTGTGGAAGGAGGGCGACGAAGGGCAGGTAATGTCTCCACTATCTTTGGTATCACCGATTGGAGAAGGTCCGCGCAAAGCAGAGGCACCTGGAGAAATGCTCTTTATCAGTCTGTAACCCGATAACGGGTTGGTATGGCCAGTTAAGAAGAAGAATTAAGCTTTAACTTGTATAATTGGTATAGCATATGCTGGCAGCACTACACCGACCCTCGTACTGCGCATAACTAAATCCGGCCCTGGCTATTCAATGCATATTTGCCTCAAAGTCAGCTCAGATGGCATTTGTTAATGTTATTTCCGATGTTGCTTCTGTATCTTATGTATCGTTTGTGCTTGTTAAACATATATGCGAATTCTTTACATAAATACATATGTTCAATGCAAGTTATGCAACCAAATATGCTTGTGTTTGTATGTGTGTGTGTGTGTTTGTATGTGTGTGTGTGTGTGTGTTTGTTTGTTTGTATGATTAGCCACAAATTATGGCAGATGATTTCACTTGTATATAAACCTATTATTATGGGTAAATTTGGAATGTATTCACATTCTCTATCATATGCATTCAAAATGTTTAGAACAATCCTTGGGAAACAAAACTCACTCGTATGTTGCTCATTTTTTGAATACAATTAAATATTCGATATTGTTTGCAACGCTTCGGCACAAAAGTTGGCAATTGAAATGTGCAGCACTTTACAGCCAGCAGCTAAATAAATTCAATTAAAATTGACAACCAGTTGATGATTGACTAGTGTAAACATTTGATTATAATACCGAGTTATGTACATACATACATATACATTGCCCTGGGGAAATTCAATCATAGCTTGCTTTACAGCACTGGCTACATTTCGCTTTAAAATTACGTTTCCAAATGTCTGAAAATGGAAAACCCTTTGCGCCATATTTTATTTGCATTGTCGTGCACCGGAGTTTGCTACCTTTCTTTTTTTGCCATTTTCAGCATAACGTGTTATTGAGCGCGCCAGTTGGTGACAGGCAGGAGAGAGAGAAAGAGAGAGAGAGCGGAGAGAGAAGGTGGCAGTGCAAAAGGTAGAGATGCAGACGAGATTTAACCAGACCAAAGTAAATTCAACCAGCGCATTATTTATGCATGCAATGCTCTTTGAGTCTGCCGCAAAAATTTGCCATTCGATTCATTTCATTCGTAGAGTCGGAGCAGTCAGAAGCATTCGTTTAGCGGTTCCAGTTTTTGGTTTGGGACGAAGGACATTTCATTGAACTTCAATGCAGTCATTGATCTTTTGTGCCAGACTTTGTTTATGACCAAATCGTGTCGCTTTTAAAGAGTTCTCGCTCGCTCTCTCTCACTCTCTCTGTCTCTCTCGCGCTCAGCATTAAATTTTCACTTTATGTGTAACATTTGAAATTCTGTTTTTACCCATCTGTTCTAGTCATGGTCATAACTCAAGTTGATTGTTTAATGTTGTCAGCAGCTGCCAAGCCAGTTACCTCACCCGCCCATCCCCTTGTCAGTCCCTCCGGAAAACCCACACACACACACACACACACACACACACGCACACACACCAGAAAGTAGGGCCTGTAACTGTTTAAGTATGTGTTTGTGTTGTATTATGCACTTGGCTGGTTAGCCAACTTTTCTTGCTCGCTTACAACAATAACAATAATTTATAAGAATTGATTATGCTGAGTGTGCAATCATAAATCGTCGAAAAGCACACAGACACACACACACATACACACACACACACAGATAAGCCAAGTCTACGAGCATAGCACCGTTTTAACCACTAAATTTTGGCCTTGGCTTTTCAGCATTTTCCACATGAACAAATGAGTTAAATTATTTTAAAGCTGTTTAAAGGTTTTTTTACAAGCTAAATTGATGTATAAAGTTTCTAGTGAGTAATTTATGCAGAGATACGAGAAACTAATCTCAAAAGTTATTGAACTTAAATTGTATTTTAAGAAATAAAATTTTATGCTTTAAAATTAACTTCGGTACTCACATTCATATTACTAATCTGTTACTGAGAGAGAAAAGCGGCTTACTCCAAGGGTTATCCTGAATATGATGCATGTTATGTTCGCGCAGCTGACTCAACCTTCCTCGGAACGTAATAGTACTGAGTTATTCTGGACGCTTGTATCACGCACCATTCTTGCTTTCATGGAGAACGTTTTTGGTTTTAACGCCCACCAATAGTATGATCACGAGTATTGAGAAGTCACGGCAATGAATAACACCGCTTATAGATGGGCCCTGCAGACAGCTGCTACGCGATCTGTGCGAGATCACTATCGAAAGATGACGAAGGCGGATGAAGCGGAAGCTTCTTTCAAAATGTCAAGCGCCTGTAGAGGTAGTTCTGGCAGTGGATGCATTGGTTTTTGGAGCAAACATTTACCGACTTTTTGACGAGCGATGACGGGAATAATGTCGCTTACGGAGCTATGTCCCAATAAGAGACGACGGTGTGGAGATGCCGGAGCCCAGCTATGACGAAGTTAGGGTTGCAATCAATCGGCTTAGAAAAAGAAAGCTGTCGAAGCAGGTAGGGCCGCAGAGTTGCTTAAAATTGGCGGCAGCTAGTTGGTAGAGGGCATACGCGACGGTTGGAAATTATTTGTCGTAGAGCCTGTTCTCAAGTGGGATGACCCCAAGGTATGCTTTAACTACCGTGGTAACAGTATTGTTGCGATTGAGCGAGGGTTCAAAAAAGGCGATGCCCTCTCCTAAGACGTCTTCAATAGAGTGTCTGATGCGAATGGCAGGAATTACTCTTGCCAGTGGCCTTATTAGGCAAATCTGTATTGTGGTCACGCTAAAGTATGGATAAAGAAGTTCCTACAAGAAACGTTTTCAATACCATGCAGGCCGTGTCTCGGTTGGTTTCATTGAACATGAAAAATTGGCTTCACCTGGTGGAGTGCTCTAAATCCGGCCGCAATCCGGTAACGGGTTGTTACGGCCAGTCTAGTACTCCTGCTCCCCAATGGGTTTTATAAGCAGCCGATTAAAATTTCAAAAATATGTCATCATATATTTGTGGGAAAATATTTACTATACAACGAATGAGTCCAAGTTTCGGATGACCAATCATAACAGGACGCTGAACGGAAACAAAAAACTTCTTTCTCGTTGGCATGCTCGTTTTAAGGATATTAAGTGTGATTTCATTTTATAATCATTATTATTATTATTACTTTAGAGGCAACCCTCGGTTTGGATTCCAAAATGAAGTCCGTCAGCTGTTCCCTGTTATAACTAAAACAAATCCGGGCTCAAAACGGTTTGTTGCTCATTTGATTTTTAGCACTGAACTTCATATGATGAAAGTTGAACTATTTTATAACTGTGCAAAGTGCATGAAATTAGAAATTAAAATGCATCCAAGTTTGGCAATTAAAGAAGTTATTTTAGAAAAAAGTATGTTTGTAAAGTTTTTACCGTTGTCAGTGCAATGCTAACTTAATTAATGAAAACAAAATAAAAGCTAAGTAAGTATGTCTAACCAAAAAAATTTTTTTTTTTTTTGGTTAAACATACATATTTAATGTTTTTTTCAAAAATATACTGCTATACATATGGGTCAACATAAGGGAAACAGACCAACTTTTCTTGCGATCTCTTGGATTTGCAATATGTTTACTTATTGGTTAGAGCTCATAGGCAATAAACACCATGTTAAATTTCCTCTTATTTATCGAGTTATCGATAAGCGCATGTTTAGGTCGACTTTTCTGTATTAATTTATATCTCGTTTACGCTCAGAGATAGCTTAAGATTTTCCTTTGGACAAACTACGAAGCGCGGGAAGTCCATTGCCAAATCGAAATTGCCTGTCATTTGTAGGGGGGGCAAATAAATGCGCTTCTATTAGAATAACACTTTAATTATGTTATTCTTTACTTATAAATAAATAAATACAACTGCTGTTGCCAAATTTTGCAACACCATTACATATGATCTGGCAATATCATTACGATGTTACACATCGATATTGCATCAGCCGATTGTTATGCGTGGGTGGCAAGGCTCAATCGCGGTTTCTTCTTCTTGCCCAATCACGGCAACTTGCGCTCTTTTGGCGCGCATATCTTTTGGTGGACATTTCGGCACGATCAACTTAGGATCGCTCAACACCAATATATATATCTATAAATATGTTCCAACTGCGCTGAAGTCAGTGTGTCAGTCTGCTAGTGCATACAAAGACAACACAACAAGAATTTGCTTTATCTAGCGCATATGTGCCTCAGCATTTGCGAACTAAACCCTTCTTCAACGGCCACCATAAAATATTAATATACACAGTATTTTTATATAAATATATATATATAAGTTTAAAAAGTAATATTTGCGAATTGGTATGGTATGTATGTGTGTGCTTCCTTGCTTTGTTATATGCTAATTAATTTGAAGTTCAAAAAGCAACTTGTTCATCAGTCTGCAGGCCTGTCGATCGATGGATTTCTTCGCGTCGTCAGTACGGCATAGCTCAGCATAGTGGACAGCTGTATTGGCAACAGGCAGCTTGACTCCCAATATTTAACGCACAGTGTGGCCAGACTTATGCCACAACAGGGCTTTCTTTCATTGGTTTCACAGGAAATCGTACGGGTGGGAAACACTGAAACGCCATCGCCTAACGTGCAGCTCCTGAATCAGCTTTCTGTTTGTACAGTGACCAATAAGGTGTTGGAAAGAAATGTAAAATGTTCGATTTGTTGGCAGTATTTCAAATTAGATGAATCAGTATGTAAGCTGTCATGTACGCATCTGTTCCATGAGAGCTGCATTAAGCCCTGGCTGGAGTTTCACAACACTTGCCCCAATTGGCGCAAGTGCTTGATCGATGTCGATTCCGATGGCACTTCGGAGTCAGTGGCTGAAGTCAGTGTTACCACTGAGTCCAGTGCCACGACAATGCTTTCATCTTGTCCGCCGAGTTCCGATGACGACGGCAATATATTTTTACATTTTTTTATTTTTTTTATATGATTTATTGCCACGTGCATCCGTTTTATATTTCGGTATTCTGAGTGTAAGTTCCTTTGGGTTCGTTTGTGGACCAGGTTTCTGTGGAGGGGCATCCAGTTTGAGCCAAGAGCCTTTTCCAGCCTTTGCCTGTCGCCAATCACATCTAAAATCCTAGAGCGATTTTTGGCCAGCGCTTTTCCAAATGGCTTGGAACAAGTATCAACTGCAATGAAGTTTCAGGTTAACAAAATGGAACTCGTTCAATTTAATTTTCACATACATTTAAAAGAAGGCTAATTAATAAAAACACGGCAAATTTTGTGTTTGACATTTTGTTAACAGTTTTATTTTGTTTGTGCACGATTTAATTTTATATGCAAACAATTTTAAATGAGTTACAAATAAACAATAAAAGCTAAGTCAAGGCATGCTTTATAGAATGGATATCATGATGTTTTACTTTCAAAGCTCTGGATGCTACGTAAGCTCCATTCCAATGTTTTTTGTGATTTCTGGTTGCATTCTTAAGAACTCAGCAAAAATGTATATAATTTAGGATAAAAACCACAAACATTAACTTTACAGTTGCATTTTATTTCTTGTCCTTATATAGAGCAAATTTACACAATCGACGATTAACCTTTTTTTCGTATTAGTTTTGTGTTCAAAAAAAAGTACAAAATTAAAATAAATTAAACTCTAAAACTTGCAAGTTTTCTTACCATTACTTGTTACTTAACTGGCCATAACAACCCGTTACCAGGATACGGCCTGATGTAAAGCGCTCCTCTCTGCTTTGCGCGAGCCTTTTCCAATTGATAATACCAAAGGTAGCTAGCGTACTCTCTACCTGGTCCTTCCAACGGAGGCATGGTCTGCCCTTTCGTCGCTTCCCTTCGACAACCGTATTGAAGACTCTTCTCGCAGGAGCTTCTTCATGCATACGCTCAACATGACCTAGCCAGCGGAGCCGCTGGATCTTAATTTGCTTGACAATGTCAATGTCGTCGTAGAGCTCATAGAGTTCGTCACTCCATCGTATGCGGTAGTCGTTCCCAACGCGTAGAAGGCCAAAGATCTTACGGAGTACTTTCCGCTCAAACACTCCTAGGGCGTTTTCATCAGACATCAGTAACATCGCCCATGCTTCAGCGCCATAAAGCAAAACGGGAAGGATGAGCGTCTTATAGAGTGTCAGTTTCGTCTGGCGGAAGTGGTCTCTACTACTCATTTGCCTACTGAGACCAAAGTAACACCTATTGGCAAGAGTGATTCTCCGCTTAATCTCCATGCTGACATCGTTCTTCATTGTGACGGTGATGCCAAGGTAGACGAAATCCTTGACAACATCATAAGTATAGTTCTCAACATCAATCTGCAAGTCCAACCGCTGTGTATCTTTACTCGAAGAAAGCATATACTTCGTCTTGCTCTCATTTACCACCAGACCCACCCTGGCAGATTCTCTTTCAATAGCCGCAAAGGCTCCGGTAACTGCTCGCTTTGTACGCCCGACGATATCGATATCATCTGCATATGCAAGCAACTGGACACCCTTATAGAATACAGTCCCGTTCCGATTCACTTCGGCCTTTCGCAACACATTCTCCATCAAAAAGTTGAAGAGGTCGCAAGAGGTCGTTCTCACCATTACGTGGCAAAAATTGAGGAAAGTGTTCTACTCTAACGAACCGAATCTTATTTGCCACCGAAAATATTCGGTACGTTAGAGTAGAACACTTGGCACGTGAACACGTGGCCGTCCTGCAGTTCTAGCCGACGATGCTTGTTTACTTTCACAAGCACTTTAGCTATCTGAGCTCTAAAATTAGGTAGTTAATATTCTTTATCATGCGCGCTGGGCTTATGGATCCTTCAAAACTAACGGATTGACAACAATTAGTTAATGGAATCCTGTACCTTCCAATACGTTCATTCGAACAGCTCCCATATTCTTATTATATTCGTGTATTATATATAAATTTGTCTGACAGACAAGATGATCATAATAGTTGCATCCATAAAATATTCAAAACTTTTAAGTCAAAACACGCCCCTATTTGTTCTGGCAACTGAAGCTACAACACATATCCCCGGTGATATCGCTCGGAGTCCCAGTGCCGCAGACTTTGCAATCTACCGAGGCGTCCAACAAGAACACCTAACAATCAAATGATTGGCAGACCTAGATTCCGATCACCTTCCTTTGATCATAAAGCTATCTGATGTTTATAACAAAAACAAAGCGCTCTTACGTCCACGCCCTTATATAGATATATTTCAAAGGCGGATAAACATCAGAACGCACCTCATAATGGAGATAAGCACAGGAAAAAATTTTAATGACGGCGTAGAACTGTTGAGAAATAACCGCAAAACTAGCAGCTCCGAGAAAAACCGGTTCGCTTCTCTCAGATGCCTTAGATCAACAAACAGCGCAACTACTGATGGAGAAGCGTCATCTGCGCAAAAGATACCTGCGAACGCATAATCCTATTGAAAAGTCCCTTTACTAAAGGGCTGCTAACACTCTTAAGGGTACACTTAACAGGCTAAACGAAAACAGGAATACCCTGTACCCTTTTTCTTAATAAACACTAAATACGGTAAAATGGGGACGGAAGTATCCACTTTTATATCTCCTTTCATAAGATCGATAAGCCTGTAAACATGTTCCTATTGGGAAGTTCCAATTGACAAGTTTTCCTATTGGGAAGTGGCGCAAAAATTACTTTTATGCTCATAACTCCAGTATTCTTGGGTCAATGACGTTGAACCTTGTAACATATAACATACCAAAAATACATTTATAAATGTCTGTGGCAATTTTCAAATCAATATATTGGGGGGTGTGGCAGTAATTAAGGTAAATCGATTGCGGGGGAATCGATTGGATGCAGCTGTAACGTTTAGGGTCACCTCACCAAATTTTATAACTCTAGCTCACATGTATCCATAACCACACGTAGTAGAATTTTGGCACAGGGGGGCGGGGTGAAATTATAACATTTTTGTGACTATAACTTTTGATGTATTTATCCGATTTTGATCATTTTTGGAACATAGATGCACATTAACACGACGCACATCTCTGAGAAGTTTTGAGTTGATAGACTCAATGGAGCGGTTCTAAGCCGCGCAAATCAGTCACGTTGGAAGGGGGTAAGATATCGACTTGATTCGACAAACTTCATCTTACAATAGATTACGCGCATCTTTTGGTAAAATTTTGTGTCTCTAGCTCTTATGGTCTCGGAGATCTATCCCCAAAACGGACAGACGGACGGACATGGTCCAATCGCTACCCGAGTCAATGATAAGACTTTTTGCCCTTGGAACTTATGGTGTGCCACGCCTCCTTCTGCCTGTTACATACATTGCACAAATCTATAATACCCTTTTACACTTTGTGTACAGGGTATAAGTACTGCAGAAACTCAAAAATTTACTCCCTGCTCCTTAATACAGAATTTTTAAATCATATCTGGAAAATATTGCTTCAGGGTTTCGGTAAATGGTGAGTTATCTGATAATTGATTAATTGAAGCTGGAGTTCCACAAGCAAGTGTTCTTTCCCCTTTTGGTATACTCTTTATAGAATAGACATGCCGAATAATGAGGGACTTTTAGATGCCACATACGCCGACGACACCGCTGTTCTGTCCTCATCTAACAGCGCCCAAAAAGCCGCTGACCCTACAGCTGGCATTGGACCAAATAGAAAAATGGACAAAACACTGACATATCTAACTCAATGGAGAAAAATCTTCCATCATTCCATTTTCGTTATAGAGAGATCAATGGCCCACACTCAATTTAGGCGGGGAGATAGTTCACATCAAACCATCGCACCCATGCCTTGGGTTAGTGGTTGCTGGGTAGAAATGGATAGATGGTGCCTCTACCCAACTGGCGGATTCTCTCAGGATGTGCAGAGCCGACATTACCGCCATCCAGGAGATGCGATGGACAGGACAGGGCTGCTGCGTAGGAGCTGACTGTGACATCTACTACAGCTGCCATGCGAAGCGCCACGAATTTGGGTGCGGATTTGTTGTTGGCCGGAGATTACGTAACCGTGTCTCCCGGTTCACACCAGTGAACGAAAGGCTGGCAACAATCCGCATCAAGGCTAAATTCTTTAACATCAGCCTAATTTCTGCGCACGCGCCGACGGAGGAAAAGGACGATGTGACCAAGGATGCGTTCTATGATAGACTGGAGTCTGTCTACGACCGCTGCCCAGCCCATGATGTTAAAATCGTGTTAGGCGATATTAATGGAAAGGTTGGAAGAGAGCGTATCTTTGGTCCTGCTGTCGGACAATTCAGCCTTCACGAGACCACCTCGAACAATGGTCTCAGGCTAATTGACTTCGCCGCGGCGCGTAACATGGTAGTCTGTAGTACCAGATTTCCGCATCCCGATATCCATAAGGCTACATGGCTGTCTCCTGATCAATCTACACGCAACCAGATTGATCATGTTGTGATTGATGGAAGGCATGCATCCAGCGTGCTTGATGTTCGTACGTTCAGAGGGGTCAACATCAACTCTGACCACTACCTTGTTGCAGCCAAGGTTCGCATGCGTCTAAACATAGCGAAAAATGTGCGATCTAGTGCGCAGCGAAAGCTGGACATCACAAAGCTGCAATCACAGCAGACTGCTGAGGCCTTTTCCGCTCAACTCTCTGAGCAGCTCACTCAACCTCCCTCAGAACCTGATAACGCCGAGGGACTTTGGAAACATATATCCCACTCCTTGCGTTCCGCCGCGGAGAACGTCCTTGGATTCCAACGCCCACAGCCGAGGAACCAATGGTACGATCAGGAGTGTCGCGAAGCCACTGCAGTAAAGAACGCCGCCTATAGAAGGACCCTGCAGTCGGCTGCCACGCGATCTGTGCGAGATCACTATCGGGAAATGAGGAGGATGGAGAGACGGCTTTGTAGACGCAAAAAACGCGAGCAGAAAAAGCGTGAGCGAGAGGAGATCGAGATGTGCAGGAGCAGGAATGACGTTAGGAAGTTCTTCCAAAAATTCAAGCCTCTGGCTGAAGGATTTAGTACCGGACCGTCTTCCTGCAAAGATGCAGAGGGAAATCTGGTAGTGGATGCACAGGGTGCACTGAGGTTGTGGAGGCAACACTTCTCTGGCTTGCTATCAGGCGATGATGATGATGACAATGCCGCCCGGAGCTAACTTCCCGATGTCCCCAATTATAGACGACGGCGTGGATATACCGCCGCCTAGCTATGACGAAGTCAGGGTCGCAATCAAGCGGCTCAAGAACAACAAAGCATCTGGTGCAGATGACCTGCCTGCTGAGCTGTTCAAGACTGGAGGCAATGAGTTGGTAATATGCATGCACCGGCTCTTTTGCATCCCACGGTGTGCGCTAACTACCGTGGTATCTGTCTACTTTCTATTGCATATAAGGTCCTATCAAGCGTATTGTGTGAATGACTAAAACCGTTTGCAAAAGAACTGATTGGACCTTATCAGTGTGGTTTTAGACCTGGCAAGTCCACCATAGACCAGATATTCACACTACGCCAAAAATTTGATCGCGTATATGCCGCACTGTCTGAGTTTGGTATCCCTGCAAAGTTGGTACGACTATGCAGAATGACGTTGAGCAACACGCGCAGCTCCGTCAAGGTAGGAAAGAGCTTCTCTGAGCCATTTGATACCAAGCGAGGTTTCAGACAAGGCGATGCCCTCTCTTGCGACCTCTTCAACTTTTTGATGGAGAATGTGTTGCGAAAGGCCGAAGTGAATCGGAACGGGACTGTATTCTATAAGGGTGTCCAGTTGCTTGCATATGCAGATGATATCGATATCGTCGGGCGTACAAAGCGAGCAGTTACCGGAGCCTTTGCGGCTATTGAAAGAGAATCTTCCAGGGTGGGTCTGGTGGTAAATGAGAGCAAGACGAAGTATATGCTTTCTTCGAGTAGAGATACACAGCGGTTGGACTCTCAGATTGATGTTGAGAACTATACTTTTGATGTTGTCAAGGATTTCGTCTACCTTGGCACCACCATCACAATGAAGAACGATGTCAGCATGGAGATTAATCGGAGAATCACTCTTGCCAATAGGTGTTACTTTGGTCTCAGTAGGCAAATGAGTAGTAGAGACCACTTCCGCCAGACGAAACTGACACTCTATAAGACGCACATCCTTCCCGTTTTGCTTTATGGCGCTGAAGCATGGGTGATGTCGCAGTCTGATGAAAACGCTCTAGGAGTGTTTGAGCGGAAAGTACTCCGTAAAATCTTTGGCCCTCTACGTATTGGGAACGACTATCGCATACGATGGAATGACGAACTCTATGAGCTCTACGACGACATTGACATAGTCAAGAAAATTAAGATCCAGCGGCTCAGCTGTCTAGGTCATGTTGAGCGTATGCATGAAGAAGCTCCTGCGAGAAGAGTCTTCAATACGGTTGTCGAAGGGAAGCGACGAAAGGGCAGACCATGCCTCCGTTGGAAGGAACAGGTAGAGAGTACGGTAGCTACCTTTGGTATTATCAATTGGAAAAGGCTCGCGCAAAGCAGAGACGCCTGGAGGAGAGCTTTACATCAGGCCGTAACCCGGTAACGGGTTGTTATGGCCAGTTAAATAAGTTAAGTAATAGGCGTTCCAATTGTACCAATATTTATTTTTGAAAGGTACGTCAAAGCTTAATCAGCAATCGTGTGCTAACTTTGTCTTTGTTTAGTGTAAGTATAAGTCGCGGCTACTGCGCTCTTTTGGCGCGCATATCTTTTGGTGGACATTTCGGCACGATCAACTTAGGATCGCTCAACACCAATATATATATATATGTATATATATATATATATATATGTTCCAACTGCGCTGAAGTCAGTGTGTCATTCTGCCAGTGCATACATAAAACTGAGGCGAAACTGTAGATCGACCCAAAGACAACACAACAAGAATTTGCTTTATCTAGCGCATATGTGCCTCAGCATTTGCGAACTAAACCCTTCTTCAACGGCCACCATAAAATATTAATATACACAGTATTTTTATATAAATATATATATATAAGTTTAAAAAGTAATATTTGCGAATTGGTATGGTATGTATGTGTGTGCTTCCTTGCTTTGTTATATGCTAATTAATTTGAAGTTCAAAAAGCAACGAGCTCATCAGTCTGCAGGCCTGTCGATCGATGGATTTCTTCGCGTCGTCAGAACGGCATAGCTCAGCATAGTGGACAGCTGTATTGGCAACAGGCAGCTTGACTCCCAATATTTAACGCACAGTGTGGCCAGACTTATGCCACAACAGGGCTTTCTTTCATTGGTTTCACAGGAAATCGTACGGGTGGGAAACACTGAAACGCCATCGCCTAACGTGCAGCTCCTGAATCAGCTTTCTGTTTGTACAGTGACCAATAAGGTGTTGGAAAGAAATGTAAAATGTTCGATTTGTTGGCAGTATTTCAAATTAGATGAATCAGTATGTAAGCTGTCATGTACGCATCTGTTCCATGAGAGCTGCATTAAGCCCTGGCTGGAGTTTCACAACACTTGCCCCAATTGGCGCAAGTGCTTGATCGATGTCGATTCCGATGGCACTTCGGAGTCAGTGGCTGAAGTCAGTGTTACCACTGAGTCCAGTGCCACGACAATGCTTTCATCTTGTCCGCCGAGTTCCGATGACGACCGCAATATATTTTTACATATTTTTTTTTTTTATATGATTTTTTGCCGCTTGCATCCGTTTTATATTTCGGTATTCTGAGTGTAAGTTCCTTTGGGTTCGTTTGTGGACCAGGTTTCTGTGGAGGGGCATCCAGTTTGAGCCAAGAGCCTTTTCCAGCATTTGCCTGTCGCCTATCACATCTAAAATCCTGGAGCGATTTTTGGCCAGCGCTTTTCCAAATGGCTTGGAACAAGTATCAACTGCAATGAAGTTTCAGGTTAACAAAATGGAACTCGTTCAATTTAATTTTCACATACATTTAAAAGAAGGCTAATTAATAAAAACACGGCAAATTTTGTGTTTGACATTTTGTTAACAGTTTTATTTTGTTTGTGCACGATTTAATTTTATATGCAAACAATTTTAAATGAGTTACAAATAAACAATAAAAGCTAAGTCAAGGCATGCTTTATAGAATGGATATCATGATGTTTTACTTTCAAAGCTCTGGATGCTACGTAAGCTCCATTCCAATGTTTTTTGTGATTTCTGGTTGCATTCTTAAGAACTCAGCAAAAATGTGTATAATTTAGGATAAAAACCACAAACATTAACTTTACAGTTGCATTTTATTTCTTGTCCTTATATAGAGCGAATTTACACAATCGACGATTAACCTTTTTTTCGTATTAGTTTTGTGTAAAAAAAAAATACAAAATTAAAATAAATTAAACTCTAAAACTTGCAAGTTTTCTTACCATTACTTGTTACTTAACTGGCCATAACAACCCGTTACCAGGATACGGCCTGATGTAAAGCGCTCCTCTCTGCTTTGCGCGAGCCTTTTCCAATTGATAATACCAAAGGTAGCTAGCGTACTCTCTACCTGGTCCTTCCAACGGAGGCATGGTCTGCCCTTTCGTCGCTTCCCTTCGACAACCGTATTGAAGACTCTTCTCGCAGGAGCTTCTTCATGCATACGCTCAACATGACCTAGCCAGCGGAGCCGCTGGATCTTAATTTGCTTGACTATGTCAATGTCGTCGTAGAGCTCATAGAGTTCGTCATTCCATCGTATGCGGTAGTCGTTCCCAACGCGTAGAAGGCCAAAGATCTTACGGAGTACTTTCCGCTCAAACACTCCTAGGGCGTTTTCATCAGACATCAGTAACATCGCCCATGCTTCAGCGCCATAAAGCAAAACGGGAAGGATGAGCGTCTTATAGAGTGTCAGTTTCGTCTGGCGGAAGTGGTCTCTACTACTCATTTGCCTACTGAGACCAAAGTAACACCTATTGGCAAGAGTGATTCTCCGCTTAATCTCCATGCTGACATCGTTCTTCATTGTGACGGTGATGCCAAGGTAGACGAAATCCTTGACAACATCATAAGTATAGTTCCCAACATCAATCTGCAAGTCCAACCGCTGTGTATCTTTACTCGAAGAAAGCATATACTTCGTCTTGCTCTCATTTACCACCAGACCCACCCTGGCGGATTCTCTTTCAATAGCCGCAAAGGCTCCGGTAACTGCTCGCTTTTGTACGCCCGACGATGTCGATATCATCTGCATATGCAAGCAACTGGACACCCTTATAGAATACAGTCCCGTTCCGATTCACTTCGGCCTTTCGCAACACATTCTCCATCAAAAAGTTGAAGAGGTCGCAAGAGGTCGGTCTCACCATTACGTGGCAAAAATTGAGGAAAGTGTTCTACTCTAACGAACCGAATCTTATTTGCCACCGAAAATATTCGGTACGTTAGAGTAGAACACTTGGCACGTGAACACGTGGCCGTCCTACAGTTCTAGCCGACGATGCTTGTTTACTTTCACAAGCACTTTAGCTATCTGAGCTCTAAAATTAGGTAGTTAATATTCTTTATCATGCGCGCTGGGCTTATGGATCCTTCAAAACTAACGGATTGACAACAATTAGTTAATGGAATCCTGTACCTTCCAATACGTTCATTCGAACAGCTCCCATATTCTTATTATATTCGTGTATTATATATAAATTTGTCTGACAGACAAGATGATCATAATAGTTGCATCCATAAAATATTCAAAACTTTTAAGTCAAAACACGCCCCTATTTGTTCTGGCAACTGAAGCTACAACACATATCCCCGGTGATACCGCTCGGAGTCCCAGTGCCGCAGACTTTGCAATCTACCGAGGCGTCCAACAAGAACACCTAACAATCAAATGATTGGCAGACCTAGATTCCGATCACCTTCCTTTGATCATAAAGCTATCTGAAAATGCTGATGTTTATAACAAAAACAAAGCGCTCTTACGTCCACGCCCTTATATAGATATATTTCAAAGGCGGATAAACATCAGAACGCACCTCATAATGGAGATAAGCACAGGAAAAAATGTTGATGACGGCGTAGAACTGTTGAGAAATAACCGCAAAACTAGCAGCTCCGAGAAAAACCGGTTCGCTTCTCTCAGATGCCTTAGATCAACAAACAGCGCAACTACTGATGGAGAAGCGTCATCTGCGCAAAAGATACCTGCGAACGCATAATCCTATTGAAAAGTCCCTTTACTAAAGGGCTGCTAACACTCTTAAGGGTACACTTAACAGGCTAAACGAAAACAGGAATACCCTGTACCCTTTTTCTTTATAAACACTAAATACGGTAAAATGGGGACGGAAGTATCCACTTTTATATCTCCTTTCATAAGATCGATAAGCCTGTAAACATGTTCCTATTGGGAAGTTCCAATTGACAAGTTTTCCTATTGGGAAGTGGCGCAAAAATTACTTTTATGCTCATAACTCCAGTATTCTTGGGTCAATGACGTTGAACCTTGTAACATATAACATACCAAAAATACATTTATAAATGTCTGTGGCAATTTTCAAATCAATATATTGGGGGGTGTGGCAGTAATTAAGGTAAATCGATTGCGGGGGAATCGATTGGATGCAGCTGTAACGTTTAGGGTCACCTCACCAAATTTTATAACTCTAGCTCACATGTATCCATAACCACACGTAGTAGAATTTTGGCACAGGGGGGCGGGGTGAAATTATAACATTTTTGTGACTATAACTTTTGATGTATTTATCCGATTTTGATCATTTTTGGAACATAGATGCACATTAACACGACGCACATCTCTGAGAAGTTTTGAGTTGATAGACTCAATGGAGCGGTTCTAAGCCGCGCAAATCAGTCACGTTGGAAGGGGGTAAGATATCGACTTGATTCGACAAACTTCATCTTACAATAGATTACGCGCATCTTTTGGTAAAATTTTGTGTCTCTAGCTCTTATGGTCTCGGAGATCTATCCCCAAAACGGACAGACGGACGGACATGGTCCAATCGCTACCCGAGTCAATGATAAGACTTTTTGCCCTTGGAACTTATGGTGTGCCACGCCTCCTTCTGCCTGTTACATACATTGCACAAATCTATAATACCCTTTTACACTTTGTGTACAGGGTATAAGTACTGCAGAAACTCAAAAATTTACTCCCTGCTCCTTAATACAGAATTTTTAAATCATATCTGGAAAATATTGCTTCAGGGTTTCGGTAAATGGTGAGTTATCTGATAATTGATTAATTGAAGCTGGAGTCCCACAAGCAAGTGTTCTTTCCCCTTTTGGTATACTCTTTATAGAATAGACATGCCGAATAATGAGGGACTTTTAGATGCCACATACGCCGACGACACCGCTGTTCTGTCCTCATCTAACAGCGCCCAAAAAGCCGCTGACCCTACAGCTGGCATTGGACCAAATAGAAAAATGGACAAAACACTGACATATCTAACTCAATGGAGAAAAATCTTCCATCATTCCATTTTCGTTATAGGGAGATCAATAGCCCACACTCAATTTAGGCGGGGAGATAGTTCACATCAAACCATCGCACCCATGCCTTGGGTTAGTGGTTGCTGGGTAGAAATGGATAGATGGTGCCTCTACCCAACTGGCGGATTCTCTCAGGATGTGCAGAGCCGACATTACCGCCATCCAGGAGATGCGATGGACAGGACAGGGCTGCTGCGTAGGAGCTGACTGTGACATCTACTACAGCTGCCATGCGAAGCGCCACGAATTTGGGTGCGGATTTGTTGTTGGCCGGAGATTACGTAACCGTGTCTCCCGGTTCACACCAGTGAACGAAAGGCTGGCAACAATCCGCATCAAGGCTAAATTTTTTAACATCAGCCTAATTTCTGCGCACGCGCCGACGGAGGAAAAGGACGATGTGACCAAGGATGCGTTCTATGATAGACTGGAGTCTGTCTACGACCGCTGCCCAGCCCATGATGTTAAAATCGTGTTAGGCGATATTAATGGAAAGGTTGGAAGAGAGCGTATCTTTGGTCCTGCTGTCGGACAATTCAGCCTTCACGAGACCACCTCGAACAATGGTCTCAGGCTAATTGACTTCGCCGCGGCGCGTAACATGGTAGTCTGTAGTACCAGATTTCCGCATCCCGATATCCATAAGGCTACATCATCTCCTGATCAATCTACACGCAACCAGATTGATCATGTTGTGATTGATGGAAGGCATGCATCCAGCGTGCTTGATGTTCGTACGTTCAGAGGGGTCAACATCAACTCTGACCACTACCTTGTTGCAGCCAAGGTTCGCATGCGTCTAAGCATAGCGAAAAATGTGCGATCTAGTGCGCAGCGAAAGCTGGACATCACAAAGCTGCAATCACAGCAGACTGCTGAGGCCTTTTCCGCTCAACTCTCTGAGCAGCTCACTCAACCTCCCTCAGAACCTGATAACGCCGAGGGACTTTGGAAACATATATCCCACTCCTTGCGTTCCGCCGCGGAGAACGTCCTTGGATTCCAACGCCCACAGCCGAGGAACCAATGGTACGATCAGGAGTGTCGCGAAGCCACTGCAGTAAAGAACGCCGCCTATAGAAGGACCCTGCAGTCGGCTGCCACGCGATCTGTGCGAGATCACTATCGGGAAATGAGGAGGATGGAGAGACGGCTTTGTAGACGCAAAAAACGCGAGCAGGAAAAGCGTGAGCGAGAGGAGATCGAGATGTGCAGGAGCAGGAATGACGTTAGGAAGTTCTTCCAAAAATTCAAGCCTCTGGCTGAAGGATTTAGTACCGGACCGTCTTCCTGCAAAGATGCAGAGGGAAATCTGGTAGTGGATGCACAGGGTGCACTGAGGTTGTGGAGGGAACACTTCTCTGGCTTGCTATCAGGCGATTATGATGATGACAATGCCGCCCGGAGCTAACTTCCCGATGTCCCCAATTATAGACGACGGCGTGGATATACCGCCGCCTAGCTATGACGAAGTCAGGGTCGCAATCAATCGGCTCAAGAACAACAAAGCATCTGGTGTAGATGACCTGCCTGCTGAGCTGTTCAAGACTGGAGGCAATGAGTTGGTAATATGCATGCACCGGCTCTTTTGCAGAATATGGCTAGATGAGAGCATGCCCGATGATTGGAATCTTGGTGTCCTCTGCCCTGTCCTCAAGAAGGGTGATCCCACGGTGTGCGCTAACTACCGTGGTATCTGTCTACTTTCTATTGCATATAAGGTCCTATCAAGCGTATTGTGTGAAAGACTAAAACCGTTTGCAAAAGAACTGATTGGACCTTATCAGTGTGGTTTTAGACCTGGCAAGTCCACCATAGACCAGATATTCACACTACGCCAAAAATTTGATCGCGTATATGCCGCACTGTCTGAGTTTGGTATCCCTGCAAAGTTGGTACGACTATGCAGAATGACGTTGAGCAACACGCGCAGCTCCGTCAAGGTAGGAAAGAGCTTCTCTGAGCCATTTGATACCAAGCGAGGTTTCAGACAAGGCGATGCCCTCTCTTGCGACCTCTTCAACTTTTTGATGGAGAATGTGTTGCGAAAGGCCGAAGTGAATCGGAACGGGACTGTATTCTATAAGGGTGTCCAGTTGCTTGCATATGCAGATGATATCGATATCGTCGGGCGTACAAAGCGAGCAGTTACCGGAGCCTTTGCGGCTATTGAAAGAGAATCTTCCAGGGTGGGTCTGGTGGTAAATGAGAGCAAGACGAAGTATATGCTTTCTTCGAGTAGAGATACACAGCGGTTGGACTCTCAGATTGATGTTGAGAACTATAGTTTTGATGTTGTCAAGGATTTCGTCTACCTTGGCACCACCATCACAATGAAGAACGATGTCAGCATGGAGATTAAGCGGAGAATCACTCTTGCCAATAGGTGTTACTTTGGTCTCAGTAGGCAAATGAGTAGTAGAGACCACTTCCGCCAGACGAAACTGACACTCTATAAGACGCTCATCCTTCCCGTTTTGCTTTATGGCGCTGAAGCATGGGTGATGTCGCAGTCTGATGAAAACGCTCTAGGAGTGTTTGAGCGGAAAGTACTCCGTAAAATCTTTGGCCCTCTACGTATTGGGAACGACTATCGCATACGATGGAATGACGAACTCTATGAGCTCTACGACGACATTGACATAGTCAAGAAAATTAAGATCCAGCGGCTCAGCTGTCTAGGTCATGTTGAGCGTATGCATGAAGAAGCTCCTGCGAGAAGAGTCTTCAATACGGTTGTCGAAGGGAAGCGACGAAAGGGCAGACCATGCCTCCGTTGGAAGGAACAGGTAGAGAGTACGGTAGCTACCTTTGGTATTATCAATTGGAAAAGGCTCGCGCAAAGCAGAGACGCCTGGAGGAGAGCTTTACATCAGGCCGTAACCCGGTAACGGGTTGTTATGGCCAGTTAAGTAAGTAAAGTAATAGGCGTTCCAATTGTACCAATATTTATTTTTGAAAAGTACGTCAAAGCTTAATCAGCAATCGTGTGCTAACTTTGTCTTTGTTTAGTGCAAGTATAAGTCGCGGCTACTGCGCTCTTTTGGCGCGCATATCTTTTGGTGGACATTTCGGCACGATCAACTTAGGATCGCTCAACACCAATATATATATACATATATATATATATGTTCCAACTGCGCTGAAGTCAGTGTGTCAGTCTGCCAGTGCATACATAAAACTGAGGCAAAACTGTGGACCGACCCAAAGACAACACAACAAGAATTTGCTTTATCTAGCGCATATGTGCCTCAGCATTTGCGAACTAAACCCTTCTTCAACGGCCACCATAAAATATTAATATACACACTATTTTTATATAAATATATATATATAAGTTTAAAAAGTAATATTTGCGAATTGGTATGGTATGAATGTGTGTGCTTCCTTGCTTTGTTATATGCTAATTAATTTGAAGTTCAAAAAGCAACGAGTTCATCAGTCTGCAGGCCTGTCGATCGATGGATTTCTTCGCGTCGTCAGAACGGCATAGCTCAGCATAGTGGACAGCTGTATTGGCAACAGGCAGCTTGACTCCCAATATTTAACGCACAGTGTGGCCAGACTTATGCCACAACAGGGCTTTCTTTCATTGGTTTCACAGGAAATCGTACGGGTGGGAAACACTGAAACGCCATCGCCTAACGTGCAGCTCCTGAATCAGCTTTCTGTTTGTACAGTGACCAATAAGGTGTTGGAAAGAAATGTAAAATGTTCGATTTGTTGGCAGTATTTCAAATTAGATGAATCAGTATGTAAGCTGTCATGTACGCATCTGTTCCATGAGAGCTGCATTAAGCCCTGGCTGGAGTTTCACAACACTTGCCCCAATTGGCGCAAGTGCTTGATCGATGTCGATTCCGATGGCACTTCGGAGTCAGTGGCTGAAGTCAGTGTTACCACTGAGTCCAGTGCCACGACAACGCATTCATCTTGTCCGCCGAGTTCCGATGACGACGGCAATATATTTTTACATTTTTTTTTTTTTTTATATGATTTATTGCCGCGTGCATTCGTTTTATATTTCGGTATTCTGAGTGTAAGTTCCTTTGGGTTCGTTTGTGGACCAGGTTTCTGTGGAGGGGCATCCAGTTTGAGCCAAGAGCCTTTTCCAGCCTTTGCCTGTCGCCAATCACATCTAAAATCCTAGAGCGATTTTTGGCCAGCGCTTTTCCAAATGGCTTGGAACAAGTATCAACTGCAATGAAGTTTCAGGTTAACAAAATGGAACTCGTTCAATTTAATTTTCACATACATTTAAAAGAAGGCTAATTAATAAAAACACGGCAAATTTTGTGTTTGACATTTTGTTAACAGTTTTATTTTGTTTGTGCACGATTTAATTTTATATGCAAACAATTTTAAATGAGTTACAAATAAACAATAAAAGCTAAGTCAAGGCATGCTTTATAGAATGGATATCATGATGTTTTACTTTCAAAGCTCTGGATGCTACGTAAGCTCCATTCCAATGTTTTTTGTGATTTCTGGTTGCATTCTTAAGAACTCAGCAAAAATGTATATAATTTAGGATAAAAACCACAAACATTAACTTTACAGTTGCATTTTATTTCTTGTCCTTATATAGAGCAAATTTACACAATCGACGATTAACCTTTTTTTCGTATTAGTTTTGTGTTCAAAAAAAATACAAAATTAAAATAAATTAAACTCGTGGCAAAAATTGAGGAAAGTGTTCTACTCTATCGTACCGAATTTTTTCGGTGGCAAATAAGATTCGGTTCGTGGCCGTCCTGCAGTTCTAGCCGACGATGCTTGCAAATCACTGATTTGTGGAATGTAACGTCAATACTGACAGAAAAACGAAATCCAAGAGATCGCATATATGTATATATGAAGCCCGCTTCACATATTTTGACCCAAATATATGCTTTATTTGCAGTATAAACTTTATTTATGTGTGCACAAAATCATTTTAAAATAATTAAATTTAAAAATATATAAAAGGCAACCAACGGGGATTTGACTTTATGGCAATGGCATAAAGGGTTATATGGTCTAGAGCAGGCGAGAGCAAAAAGTCGCGCTGGTAAATAAAAACCATAATTCGTCTATAAAAATATCGTAAAGGAAAAACGAGTATATATAAAATAAAATAAAGCAGAGCGACAACGACAGCGACAAAATATGTGGCCACACACACACAATCACACACACACACACACACACACACACACACACACACACACACACACACACACACACACACACACACACACACACACACACACACACACACACACACATATCCCACATGGCAAGGCACGGCACTTCTGTTTTTCATGTTGCGGCTGCTGTAAACCGAGCCACTTAATGACTTCCGCCATAAACTATTTTCGGTTCAGCTAAATTCCAACAACTTTATTGCGCAACGCGGAACCAAAAAAAAAAAAGAAGAAGAAAAGCGAGAAAAACCAGAACTGAACAAATGGCCAGAAAAGCGGCAAAAATTGGCAAAAGGATATGGCAAAGGATCTGAAATTATGGTATACGCCACAATACTTATACATATTTAACTCTGGGTCTGTGTGTGTGTGTAAGTGTTAGAAGAAATTTGTTGTTTGCACAACATAAACAATATTATTTCAAGCAGGTTCCAAGTTATAGCACAAATATATGATACAGGACTGAATACCCTGTTCCCAAAATATTTGCAAGGGCTTAATGCAGCCAAATGGGTGGGTGGTGTATGGTTATTTCGGCAAAAGATCGACTTCGATTTTTACGATTACATGAGTCCACATATTAGTATATGCCAAATTTGATAGTTTTAGGTTAATATTAACATACTAGTTAGACCAAATTCTTCGTTCCGTTCCCATTCCCCTTCGCGTTCCCTTTCCTCATCCCTTCCCCCATCCTCATCCTCTGCCTCTACCTCTACCTATACCTCCCTTTGACAAAAAAACAGTATCCACAAACAACTACTAAAAGAGAAGTGGGAGCGAGAAACAGATTGTGTTGTCTAGTGTTTCACTTTTTATGGCTGCAGCAGAAGCACCAGCAGCGTTATTGTTATGCGGCCCACACATTATCTTGGAGAAGCTTAAGGAATTCGCTGTTAATTTGAAAATATCCTGATTCCTTCAAAAGTTATGAATGCTGCCGATAAGAAGTCAGATGTCCCCACTGTGCCACGTAGATGAATATGCTTCACACAATGGCTGAATATAAAACATAACATTGAAAAATATGGTTCGAATCGGTTTTAATGGTTAACGGTTATCGGTTTTTCTAGAAAAAAGTTATTTCCTTTACGATATGATTACGGTTTCCAAATGCATGTTGTTTAGGATAGCGGTTACGATTCCGGTTGAATTCCTGCCTAAGACGATTGTTTTCGACGTTTGGGAATCGAAAAAAGGCTTCCTTTGAAAAAAGGCTGTTAGTCAATGTTTGCAAATTCACGAATTACCGTGCTCAGCATATGCTTCTTCGACAAACTGTTTCATAATAATATAATTACACCATTTTGTAAAGAGTATTCGAAATGGCGTCTGCTTGCACCTATAAAAAGCCAGTATAAAAGCAGTAACAAAATGGTAGAAGAAGGAAAAAAATCAATGAGGCATAATCTTAAATGAAATATCAATACGGGAATATTTTAATAAAATATAATAATATAAAAATTGCAGCAAAAAACGATTTTTTAACAAAGTTGTACAAAATTAAATTTCGTTTGAGCATTTTTAATGTATAGTAACTGCATGTAATCAGCTTTAAAGAAAAAAAGATGTATGTGTGCGGGAGGGTTTATTTGTGAATATTTGTGTGTGTGCAGAGGAACTTGTGGTGGCCATTCAATTATGTTTGGTTAAAGTTATGTAAGCATGAGAAACTTTTGAAACCACCCACCCAAAAGCTTTAGTCAATCCGTTATCAGCAGTTTAGTTGGTCAGCGGTTCAATCATACGATTGTACCGACACTCCCAAAAAGATAGACATGTGCCGGACACGGCTGTAGCCTCATACGATAAAACAGTTATTTCGATAGATAAAAGCTTTGTCGGGGTATATATGTCATAAACCCAGACGTTCAGCCGTCTTGTAGTTATTAGAGCAAAATCTGTTGCCCAAGTTACAAGTGATATCTACTTAGTTAAAGGTCAAAGTGAGCAATAACCTCACTGAAGGTTTTCATATACTTCCTAATTGTGCGTTTCCTTAAAGAATTATATGAATAGTGAAGAAAAGTGACGTCTACACTATTGTGTGAAGCAGAATTTGTTTATAAAAGGTACGGTTCCATCAAAAAGGTGTGCTTGTTCCTAAAGTCGTGTTTTTCAGCCTCCAGCCCATGCGGTTGGTTCGCTTTAATAAAGAAGTTTCATTTGGATCCAGAACTTATAATTATATATATTATATTATATATTATATATATTATATTATATATTATATATATTATATTATAATTTTAATAATTAATTGATTCAGTTGGTATTGATGCTGCAGTGTAGATATTACTGCAAAAATGTGTCTATTAGAAGGTATTTTTTTGGAATATGATTATATTAAGATGCAATTTCAGTTGTTAGTTTTGTTCGAAAGTTAAAGTCATTTCCTGGTAAAATAAGACTGTGTGGTAATGGCATATGAATATATATATATAATTAGTGGTGCACTTTTAAACTATTTTTTTTGATTAAATAACAACCATCACATCTACATCTGCTTGGGCCCAAGGATATCTACGATGAGTGGTAAACTTACTAAAATGTTGTGAGTACATAAGACAAACGTAGTTTGTATAAGTTAATCCTACCAGTACTTTGCTATCCATATATATATATATAACATATATATATATATCTATATATGCATATATATTTGAAGCCAAGATTTATTTCGTTTATTAAACCACATGTGTTCAGTCACGAAGACTAAGATCCGTTTGTACGGCACCGGATGCCAAATGTTACATATACTATATATATGACTTAAACTTGTATTTTTTTTCTTTTTTTCCTTATAAGTATTGTATATTCGTACACTTAACTATACATCTAATTATCTTATCTATAAAATAAAAACATGAAGTTTTGTAACGTTTTTAAAATGTATCCCTAAGTTTTCCTTTTTTTTCCCCCTTAGTAGAGCATGACGTTTTCTCAGCTAGAATGAAATCACTTTAATTTTCACAAGGGTCAATTCATACGGCCTAGCCGTTTGTGTTGCAATGGTAGGGAGGGTGGAGAAAGGGGCTTAATAACATCTGAGTCCGATACAGTTTGGGGTAGACAGAGTACGTTTTCTAGTAGTATGGATCTCTGCATCTTTTGGTACATTTTTATATTTTATTAGTTTTTTTTTGTTGAAATTTGTGCACCTAAATATTATGCGAGTGTGCGCATATGAGGATAGAGAGTAGGAAAGAACCCCGACAATCCGACGAGCTAGTTAGAGCAAAGCTAGAGGTGCACCGTCCGAAATCCTCTCATATATCGCTTGGCTAATAACATCAAGTATAGCACCCTGCACGCTCCAAACTGTATGCGTGACAAAACTTATTTGATAGGGCAGCGCTCGTGATTGAATACTACTGAATCTAGTTCTTCTTAACCAGCCATAAGAAACCGTTAACAGGTAACACCTTTCTCGCACTAGTTTCTTTATCCTTACCTACAACGTGACTTAGCCAGCGGAGCCGGTAAATGTGAATTCTCCTGTCTATGTAAATGTCGTCATAGAGCTTATATAATTCATCTTTCCTTCGAATGCGGAAGTCTTTGCCAACGTGTGAAGGGTTGAAGATCGTACGGAAGAATTTCCGCCCCAAGCCCATCTGCATCAGACTGCATCATTACCCATGCTTCAGAGGAATAAAGCAAAACGTGTGTTAGTGTTAGCTTCTACTACTCATTTGCCTACTAGCACATTATGGTAAGCGAGATTCTATGCCTGATCCCTGCCAAGTTAGATAAAAACCTTCACAACATCAAAAGTAGTTTTCAACATTAATCTGAGAAAACTCGCTTGGTACGACCAATGATGTCGATACCATCTTCATAAGCGAGCAACTGAACACTCCTATAGATCAATATTTTCTTGTTTTGAAGTTTTTCTGGCATTTGCAATACACTCTTCATCACAAAGTTGAAGAGGTTGAGGAGAGAGGACATCACCTTGAAATCTAGCTCGGTATCAAAAGGTTTCGAGCAGCTCTTTCCTACCTAGCTGGAGCTGCGTATATTGCTCAACGTTATTCTGTAAAGTTGCAACAACCTTCAACGGTCTATCAAATGCTGTCTTATAATATACAAAGAGATCGTGGGCGTCGGTTTGATTTTCGTGGATCTAACCAACCTTTCGCTCCCGATTTCCTTTTCAAGTTTGTTACGTCTGACAAAGCGGTCGATATAGGCGACGCACTGGCTTCGTGACACTCCTGATGGCACCGTTTGTTCCTCGGCAGTGGACGTTGAAAGCCCAAATCGTTCTGCACGTTGGTACGTAAGGAGCGCTATGCGACCGAAGTACCTCCGTACTATCGCGTTCGGTGAAAGACTGAGTGAGCTGTTCAGAGAGTTGAGCGGAGAAGGCTACGGCAATCCGTTGTGATTACAGTTGCATGATGACCAGCTTTTGCTGTGCGCTGGAACGCAGGTTCTTTGCTTTGCTTAGCCGCATGCGAACCTTGGTAGTGGTCAGAAAAAATGTTTACCCCTCGGAACATACGAACATTCAGCAAACCTCCATTAATCACAACATGATCAATCTGATTACGTGTTGATTGGTCTGGGGACATACATGTAGCATAGTGGATATCGGTATGCTCAAATCTAGTTCTGGAGGCTGTCACGTTTCACGTCGATGCGAAATCAATTAGCATTTGACCGTTATTCGGTGTGCTCTTGTGAAGTGTGAATCGTCCAACCAAAGAGACGCTCTCTTTCTCATAGACAACGGTCATAGTTACCAAATTTTTACCAAAATATATATGAATCGGGCCACAAATACCAAAGTTAAAAGTGATGTGTGTGATACTCCCGATATGAACATTCAAAGAAGCGCTGCTTTCCCCAAAGTTTTCGATCTTTATATATTAGAGTTTGAAATCAGTCAAGAGTCCATCTCTAGGCTACACGAAGAACTTCCGCTTTACAGTTGATAAATTAAAAATTAAATTTGCCATTCGACAAGTGCTCGAAGCAGTACCTTTAGCTACTTACAGTTAAGTACAAATGAAATAAAAATTTCAAGCTGTTTATGTGTGTGTGTGTGTGTGTGTGTGTGTGTGTGTGTGTGTGTGTGTGTGTGTGTGTGTGTGTGTGTGTGTGTGTGAACGTCTGTCATTTCCTTGTTTCACTCGAAGCTACTGTTGTCGTAGTTTGTCAACTGTAGTTTCCTTCTCAACTGTGCTCGTGCTTGTTTGTTGTAGCTCTCGCACGCCCGCTTTCTCTCTCTCTAACTTTTCCGCTAACGCCCCTTCTAGTTTCGAGTTTGTTTAAGTGGAAAGCGTTCGCTTTTCAGTTGAAAATTTTGCCTTTGTCGTTGTTGTTTTTCGCTTTTGTGCTGATTGAATTATTCCGCTTCACGCCGAAAAGCATGGTACAAAAAAAAGAGAGCCAGTTTTTGGCAAAAAGTTCTACAAGCATCTCATATTATTGTATTACAATGCCGCTGCACTGTGTCTGTGTGTGTAACCAGGTGTACAACTTTTGCCTTCGTTTTTGACAGGAAGCTGCAGCTGTTGCCTTTGACTTGCATATTATTTAAGTAACTCTATAAAGTTTGCTAAAATGGAACACAGTCCAAGTTACACAGCTCGCTCATACTTTTTCTGCATCTTTTTTTCCCGCTCGCACTCTCTCTCTATCTCTCTCTGACATTTAAGGATTATCAGTTGATAGACATTTTCGGCTTGAGTCTGTTATGTCTGGCGCAACGAATTGATACGAATTGAATTTCACAAAATAAATAAATATTGTCATTGCTGGCGCTGGGTTATCAATCAAATGAATACTTTAGGAAAAACCTACAAATATACAAAGGGAAGAAAAAAAGGCAAAGTGGAGAAGTAAATGTTGGTCTAAAGAAAACTTTAGGCCTGAGAACAGCAGCAGCTGGCTTGGTTTTTCTCAAAGCGGAACTCTGTTGTAAACGACTCTACTCAATTTAAGAGAACTTTTTGCTTGAGTTGAACATGCGCCTAACTAGTTTTGCCAAAAGTCAATTAAAATATATGCAGACTGGTTAAAGTTACTTCTCCTAATGTCTAGCTCAATTTAGCAGCCTATAAAATCGATTTCTTTTAAACTGGTTACTCTTTTCTTTACAGTATAAACATGAGTTTCCTCTATTGACTTGTGCAGAGGGAACCGGGAGTCACGCGCCTTCTATATGTCAAGAGCTATTCAGCTTCATAGCTAAGTTGCGCTGCCTTTCACCTCTATGTCTGCAACTGTGGAGAAAATCTTCTAACTTGGCATATTTGCAACACCAAAAACAAAAAATTTGCCCAGACAACAAAAACTAACTTTAAGTTAATTTGCCTCAATTTCAAACGATTTCGCTTCCAGCTATTTACAAAAGGCGGCCATTCTTTTTTTTGCAGCGACAAGATATGATAGCAACTGAAGTACAATGTTTTATCACACAGTTTCTGTCGTTTGTCACTTTCTGAAACTCGCAATTAGAAAAGTTGAACATGCATTTCCAAGTCAACTTTGGCAATGACAATGGAACAATAAAATAACATAGGAATAAAAATAGAGCGGGGACGGGACTCGAACCATGCGGGTTGCTGTCACTCATCAGTCGTATAATGTCTATCTACAAAGAATGTTTAGTTGTCCTCTATTGTGAGTTTATGTATTTTACAACTGCTACAGTTTTCGACCTAATAACTTTGAACACCAAGGCAAGCATATCGCTTGACAAGCGTCAGTCAAAGATTATCTGTATATCGAAAAAGAAGCATGGTTTAGAACATTCAGTGCATAGTTTTGGCTACAAGGTCATTACTCTTGAACTTCTCGCTATACAGTTTTCCTTTCGCATCAACAATGAGGAACAAAACCAAAAAACTACAAAATATTTTCGAGAGCTATCAAAATGTTTGTGGGCGTGAAACTGTATGTTTTTGACAGAACTGACCCTAAAATAGACAGCTTTTCAAGAAGGAGAATTTTTTATAAAAACGAAAATCCTTTTTAGATGATATACGACCTTTTATTTCCATTAAGCTCTGGCAACAGATAAAAAATAAGAGAAAATTGCGAAAATGTGGAAATTGAGTCGTAGTCCTATTGACAAGGCAGTCAATGACCTTTAAATGAGATTATGAAAAAAAGGGAAAATCTGGATCCATTTGCAGCTGGAGGAGGTCGAGATGTACAGAAGCAGGAACGACGTAAGGAAGCCCTTCCAAAAAGTCAAGCGTCTGACCGAAGGATTTAGTACCAGAGCGTCTTATTGTAGGTATTCAGCGAAAATTCTGGTAGTGGATGCACAGGGTGCACTGAGGTTGTGGAGGGAACACTTTTCTGGCTTACTCTTTGGCGATGATGAGGACAATGCCACTTCCGAAGTTAATGTCCCGACGCCCCATAGATAACTGAGTGGATATACCGCCACCTAGCTATGACAAAGTCAGGGTCTCAATCAAGTGGCTTAAGAACAACAAATCAGCTCTTATGCAGAATATGATTTGATTAGAAACTTGGTGTCCTTTGCCCTGTCCTGAAGAAGGGTGACCCCAAGGTATGCGCTCACTACTTTCTTTCTATCGCACGTAAGGCCCAATTAAGCGTATTGTTTGAAAGACTAAAGCCGGTTGCGAAAGAACTGATTGGACCATGTCAGTGTGGTTTTAGGCCTGGCAAGTCCACTATTGACCAGATATTCCAACTACGCCCACCATCCGTTGAGGGATGAGTTTAGGTAGCTACTAGCTAAGAGAGGTAGAGGAGCAGTTACTAGCGAAAGCAATCCTCATCAAAGAGTTTTATTATAGGTTTAATTTTTTCAGTTTTTCTTACTTTCTCATCTTGTTGTTCATTTTCTTTGCTAACAACTCTCTTATACTCTAACATATTGTTTGTTGTAACTCTGCATTAAGTTCTTATCCCGCTGGAATATAAATGATGTAATTTAAATGTACAGTGCAGGGTTCGCAACAACACAAACAAAACTTCGTAATTGGTCAAAATAATTGCACACAATTATTTAAAACCAAAAACAAAAAAAAAACATTAAAAAATTACAAAAACATCATGAAAATAGCAACTTAAATTAAGTAACAAGTAAAAAGGATTGCATTGCATTAAGGAAACCATTAAATTTCGACTGTACTGCGACTAATGAATCCTTAGGTCTAACAAGTATTACACCTGGAATTAGACAACAAAAAAAGAATTCCAAATGATTTATTGTAATTTCGTCAGAGACCAAATTAAGTTGATTTCTTGTGGAAGCGACAGTTTAAATCTTGACAACGCTCAAAGTGCGTTTTCTAACCCCTTCTTCCCTAAGATTTTTGGCCCTATACGCATAACCCGTAACCCGATAAATGGTTGTTATGGTCAGTTAAAACGACGAAGAAGAATAGCTAGCAAGTCATGAGGATGCTAACCCAGTAAACGCCTGTGGAACAGGAGTAAGATGGACGGCACTTAAAAACAACCTGCTAGTCATAGACCCTATAACCAGAGCTTGAGACTCTCACTGACTGGAAATGACGGTGGAGCCATTCTACAACAAACAGATAACATGTACCATGAACAACCTTAAAGGTGAAACATCCTATGCAAACGTAAATATGCGCATATACAAGCTTCTTAGATTCTGAAGTAGTGCGATTTCAGATGAGTAGATTCACATCATGCAGATATAATCCTGTACAGGAATTAATGGAATAGGGAAATAGCATGAATTAAAAATAGTCAGGCCGCTATGAAGGCGTTTACAGGAACTAAAATAAACTCTGACCTGATTCGCGGAACCATATTCAAATTTGACCTATTGGGACGTATTGGTAATTATTAGATAGAGCCAAAGACATTCTGTAACATTTCAATTCACACTTTTGAGAGAAACTACAGATTGTATCTGTTCTCCTGACCTCAGATATGGCAAAAAGTTCCAAAAAAATCTCGCTAATAAGCACGAACTTTTTTGAAACTTCAAATGGTTAAATAGTTTACTGAACACAATAGACTAAAAGGAGACTTAAGTAAGTGGGTCACCAACGCATCCAATAACTTTTGATTTTATGGACTTGGGTAGGAATGCTCGCAGCACGTATTAGGGAACTTTGTTCACCAAATGTTTCTAGATTGTCGTTTGGCAGGCTCGTATCGTCACATGGTGTAGGAGTAAAGCCTGTAACATTTTTTTGGTTGTTGAGTCGAATGAGTTTGTGAATATGACCATGTTTCACAATTATTCCTATTGTGTATCAAACAGAAGTGGCAGTGTTGAACTTTCAGTCCCCTTCAAGTCAAAGATACGCCGAAGCCAGACAACTTTTTTTCCCTTGCATGCATTGTAGTAAATGGATTTGGCTCAATTGAAAGGTTGCGGATGAGCTAGATAGAAAAGATAATAGCTACAAATGAGGATAAAACCTCTCGATTCGGAGTAACTATCGTATACCATCCCGATATTATAATAGAAGGGGATTTTTGTTTTTCAAACAAACTCGGTTTTAGTTAGTTCGGAAAGCAAGAAAAAGAAATTTTGCTAGTTATGCTTTCGTTGCCTAAGGATTGAGTCAGTAAGAAGGCTTTTCATATGATAAAGTTAAAAACTTTCTTCAAGTTTCGTTAGGAATAGTTTACCCAAATTTGTTGGGTTTTTCCTACACACAAGTTTTGATTTGGCAAAAGGTGTATTGTCTTTGGTCACTCAAGGACGTCAGCATTATGTCCTTGTAATCTAGCCATGCATTGTCCTTGTGAAATCTCCACTAAAGCGACACAATGGTAGCATTAACGTCGCAACCGAATCCATTTATTATACCTTCAATTCTATCTATCGCTCCTACACCTTGTCACAAAAAACAGCCCACATTGTTTGATGCCACTCAATTTTCATTGCATACTTATCTGCGTTGATTAAAGACCCTGACGCATTACCTATGAGTGTGTGCATAAATATCAATACCAATCGGAATACCCAAAAAGCAGTAAACAAAATATGAAAAATCCATTTGGTATTGACCATCAATCACAGGAGGAGCCACCACATTCATGGTCACTTGACTAGAGAGTAGCATTGAGAGGCCATACATACCTATATGGGGGCATATAAAACTAAGCTCTGCCACACACTCACACACACACACACTCACAGACACATACGGAAAGACATTTGATAAGTGTGCTTAAATCTGTGGCACAAATTTTGATTATTAACAAGCTCTCATATTTCATTTTCATATGTTGGGAAAACCAAGAACCAGCAACTAAATTTTGGACGCACTTCATTGATAAATTTTCGTGACATGCATTAAGATTCGCTGCGGGCGAGAGAGACAGGGGAAAGAGCGGCTGAGAGCTTGTCAAAAACTTTTCCAACATGTCCTTCAAATTCTCGAATGTCATTCAAAGCATATTCATGCAAGTACGTTAGAATGTCAGTAGGCAGAGCGTCAGCAAGTGGTAGAAGAGACAGAGAGAGAATGAGAGAGAGAGAGAGAGAGAGAGAGGAAGAGAGAAAGTGAGCTAGAACTATGCGACACAGATTTAAGCCACGAAGCTTTACAAATCAACTGAAGCTTAGTCAAGGTTTGCTCTTGTTTCTTGTAGTAGTTTTTTTTATTATACCCTATAGACAAAGTGTAAAAGGGTATTAAAGATTGGTGCAATGTATGTAACAGGCAGGAAGAGGCGTGGCAGAATATATGTTTCATGTCCGTTTTTCTGCCTGTCTATCCGTGTTATCGCACCATTCTCATAGACTATAAGAGTTAGAGTAAACATTTTTTTCACCAAAAGATGCGCATTTTCCCAGAAACGTACGAGTTTATCATATTATGTCCAAATCTTACCTCGTTCCCACGTGACCGAACTTGGCACAGTTATGCATACTGTTACTAGGCATGTGTGTTGTGAAAATCATTAAGATCGGGTAGAAACTTTCAAAGTAATAGGTAATTATATGCCAATTTTAGACCTACAGACTACAACAAAATTTCACTTTTTATAGAAATGTTTATGTGAACCAAATGTGGTACGTAGACTCATGTAAGGCTTATAAACCGAACCATTTTTACCTTTTTCCGAATCATCAAGCCAGCCCACGTAGCATAGTTCCGTAATTACGCCCATGCCCCTCACAGCATCAATACAAAAATTTGCACAGAAATTTGATTTTCATTGAAAAAATTGGTATAGGGTATCTAACTGTCGGGCACAGTGCCGACTGTCTGCATACAATTTGTTTACTCTCTCTATGATTGTTGTTGCTGTTGTGTGGCTGTCGCTGCGGTTTTTGCACGCTTCGCTGGTCAAAGAAGTGTCAGTGATGGGGTTCCCCTTAAAGTTGTTGTTGTTGTTGCCGCTGCTGATGTGTTTACCACGCATCGCATTACTAACACACACTCCCTCACACACACACACACACACACACGCACACACGAAGAGTAACGCCGACGACCTCGATATGTATGCAATGCATAAATGATAAATGACTTGTGTCCCTGAATGAGAGATAGTGATGAAGTAAGCGTCACCGCTCCCCCAAAACCACTCCCGCTCTTACATTTCTATCTATAGAATAGAACTGAGCCCTCAGCTTTAGCTCTCAGCTGCGAAACTACTTTGACAAATGGCTTGGCGTCTAGGCTCGTACACAGCTCCCAGACAATGCCTTCAAGTATTTACCCAACTTTTGCATCCTTCGCCAACTACTGCTCCTTAGTCCTACTCATCGTCATCGTCGTGGGCTCTATTATAAACTCGCATAATCGTTGCGCATTTGCCTTCTTCTTTTGCAGCTTCTATAACTTGTCAGTAGTTGCTTAGCTGCCTCGTTAGTACCATAGTTCTCACTTAGGCTGCACTGAGAGAAAAGTAGGTATGTGAAATGATAAAGCATCTTTAATTGGGGAAAATATACTTTTTGCTTTTATATGGGCTCCGCCTTTGTTTGGGAGAGTTTTCGTTTTCCCGCGAATGAAAAACTTAAATCGTAAGTTCCCTACTAAAAATCCACATTTTTCCAATTCACGATAGCTTTAAAACCCTCTTGAAAAATCGATTGGTGATGATGGTTCCTGAGACTGCTGTAGTATAAAGTAGTAAGGTTCCATATAAACAAACTGTTCATTCTCACACAGACTCTCATAGCAACAACAACTAAGCCCAATTCAATTTGCAGCAGTTGGCTACTTTTTCTGTCAGTGCAGCACTGCTCACCCACAATAGGCGGGTTGCTTGCAATTTATATTTATTGTATGCAATGATTAATGTGGCACAAGCCGAGCGCTGGGCTAGAAGGGCAGCTGCCCCCTTTGGAACTCTTCAAATAAAGTACGACATTCCAAAAACATTTAACTGTTCTTGGCTGCCTTTGAGCTTCAGTTAATTGAGCGTTTGATGTTCCAGTTGGCAATTCTATCTAACTGGCAACGCCCTTTCAATTGCTTTTAACACTGGCCAACAAATTGACAATGTCAAAAAGTCAAACGCAAGCCAAGTTAAGAGCAAAACCAAACGAATTGCACTGCCAGCCAAAACTTCATTAAAAAGCCAAACCAGCATTGCATACAAAATAGTAAGTATGTAAGCAAGTAAGTAAGTAATAAAAAGGACAAAAAGGAACGATTCAGTCAGACAAAGACAAACAGCGGGCAACCTGCCTCCGGCCACGCCTCTGTCACGTCATGACTGCAGTGCACTCGTGTTTTTCTGGGTTATAACAATGCGGCAAGCAGAACTTGACTTTTAATGTTTCCTCAATTAGAAAACATACCAAAGCAGCAGCCAAAAAGGTGTACCCAAGCCGTACGATACTAGGAGTACTGTTATCCAAAAAAAAAATGGCAGAAAAAAACTTAAATGCGCATTAATAACAAAGTGCAGCCGCCCCGGGCCGCAGAGTGAGAGAGCGAACACACTACTGAAGTCAACTAGACTCTAAAACACTTGCAAAATAAATGCGGCAGCAACAAAAACAACTGCAACAAAGCAGCCAGCAACTGCGTCTGGCGACCACAAAACGGCTACGTGCAACTTCCAAGGGGTCCTTGGATAAGAGGTAGCCAAGTTGGGGCGGTGGAACTGCATAACGGCATAACTCAAAAACGTTGGCAACATCAGCTTTATGCGACGACGAAACTCAGCAACTGATGAATAGAGAGCGGGAGTGGGAGCGGGAAGTGTACTCAAGTCAGCAGAGGCCAGGAAATAGCAGCACGTTCGGTACACAAAACTGATGCACCTTAGTAGAGGCCACGATGACTGTACCCTTCCACTAGTCTTTGATGTCTAAGAAGATTGATGATGTGCTGCAGCCAAAGGTGGAAGAGCTATTGCTGCTCCTCTTCGCCCGCTGCATCACTCCCTCTTGCGCATACACTCTCCCTCTGTATCACTGCAAGCAGCTGCTTAGCTCCGGCTTAACTTTCTGCTGACAGCGCCTTGGCACTTGGCAAGTACCCGGCTCTACTTTGCTTTACTCAGCTCAGTTTTGCTTCACTTTTTGGTTAGCTGCTTAGTTTAGCACAGTTGTTGGTAAGCAGCAGCTGGGCAGAGGCAGTGACGCCTTTTTCGATGGGGGTCTAAGGACATGGCATAAATTTAAACATCAATATACAAGTAATACAGATACATATTAGATCTGCTCTAATCCCCTTCGAGATAAAAAATGTTTTGGCATCAGCAATGCATAATTTCAACGAGATTTAAAAGTAACTTTTAAGCAGAGCACGTCAATTCTTTTGAATTATACTTGAATGGTGGACTAAATTGTAAACAAGTTTTCCAAGTCCAAACGCTTTTGATGGGATTTGTGTCAAAAGGTTGTGAATGTCCCCTTTTTTTTACCCCCCTTTCTAGACGTGCCTAGGCAACTTTGATGCATTTAGTCAATGCCTTCTGAAAGATCTAATTATCGTTATCGAAACCAACCGAATTCAAAAAGCAAAATTAAAAAAAAAAAATTATAAACACCTGGGATGAATCCTGGACAATTACCAAACCTATAGCTGCGAAAATAGATATGACTTTCAAAGTTTTGATGCTGGTTTCAACAACATTTTATTCAGAATCAAACTCATAAAATCCTGATTCACTTGAGCAATTCACTACATAATTTGTCATTGACGCGGAGCATCCGTTGTCGAAATGGGTTCAGAGGCAAAGCCATACTTTTTACAGGATTGCATCATTTTGTACGCTCATGGGTAATTGTTCCAGTAAGTCCCCCCTATGTACGCCACTGGTCAGAGGTAAGCTTCCATTTATTGTTGCTGATTTTGAATTTGCACTATTGCCATCCAGACTCATAGATCAAACATTCCAGTAGAGTATATGCAGTTATGTCATCAAAGCAGTTTCAATGGCAGTTTGCAGAGTAAGCGAATGATGGCGCACAATGTTTCTGTTTATGGCGGGGAATTGTGGCACGCTTGAACACTCAACTTTAACTTTAAGTTTTTGAATACTAAAGGTATTCAATATCCAGGAATACTGACATCTCAGTGCTATCTTAAGTGGGCAAACTTATTCTATTGACAGCCATTTTAAAGCTGTTCGAATTTGATGGCTAATCTTTCATACCGTAGGTATTTTAGTGCCGAATGGTCGAAATTCAACGAAAAAAGCCAAATTACACAAACGCATGGGCGGTCGGGTATGGCGTGTTCGAAGTTTTCTTTATCAACCTTTTATTCATTGATTATATTCTCATTGGTCTAGAAAAGTGCTGAGTTCCACTAGATATGATTTCAATAACTTTTGCCGGATTGGGTTTTATATTCTTTTTGGAAGATAGGTTTCATGCATTCAATATTGACGAACTTATGAGGTTTTTTGAACAGTAATAAAAACTTGGATCCGTTTCCCTTTTATTTTCACAAACTTCCTTACGCATTTTCCGTACAAACCGGAACAACAGAGTTCCGCGGTTTACGACCAGTTAGCGCGAATACAGCACGCTCGTGTTTGGCCCATACTGCCACGTTAATGGCAACCCATTGTCCAGCTGCGTCATTTTCTGCTTCATGGGCTTTTCATGGAAACAGGCAGACACTCAGGACAACAGAAACCTCCTGGCTTCAACTCGTTTGATCACCAGGCCAAGCCACTTTGAGACGCCAAGCATTGCCCTGTGCATGCCTGTTGCAAGACACTGTGCCCTTTGACAGCAGGACTGATCGCTGATGTCATGAGTTCTTTGCCTTCATGCTCAAGAGCACTATGCGCACCTCCCTCGATGAATAGCAGCACAGTTCGGCTCCAAACGCTGAAGATTTATCTTGGTCGTAGCATATTCGTCTTTTCATTGGTACTTTTCAGCCAGCTGGTAGGAAGTGGAAAACAAGCGCTATCAGCAAATAACTTCAAGCCATTCAAGTACTTTCTACAACAGAGAACTTGTTCATATTAAAGATCTTAAAATTGCTTGAACGATCCTTATTCATTTTATTTTCATTTAATAAGATTTGTCAGAGCCAACAAAGATCTTAGGCACAGATTCATGGTGACATACAACCTAGATTCTGCCCATTCAATACAATAGAATCAGAAGCATGTGCTTTATGCGCTTTGGACCTCATAGATTTGCAAATCTCTTAAGAAACTAACATTGGCAATTAAGCTGTCATTCAAGAATTGCCCATCATTAGCAATTCGGGCTTTAGAACTTGTCCCATAAGCGAATTGTCTTGGCAAAACAGACGATTCCAACCACCAGCAGTGGAGTATTCGGGCGTCAGGTCAGTCACCTTACAGTGACTTCCGCAGGGCAGCAGCAAAAATGTGCAAATTTAACCTTCCAACGAATGATAAACTTGAAAGTCATTTGTCAAAAAATGTCAAATTCTTGCCAAGTTTGTTGGCACTAACATTAAATTTAGAATGTGTTTTCAGCGTATTTTCTTATAGACCTTACGGCTTTTCATTTAACTTAACGACGATGAGGGGGTAAAAACATGAATCCAAAAGCGTTGGTTAGTAAGAGCGTTCAATAAATTGGGATTATATTTTGTATCATGGTAGCATAATTGTCTTTTAAGTCTGCCAATATTAACTGTTATAATCAGCACAACTTTTAAGCTTGTGATTTCAAAAATAGCTATCCCGAAAGCAGAACGGAACTTCAGAGGGGATTCACATGAAACCTGAGCCAATTGCAATATGTTGTTGCAACTTGCAACTGAAAGCATAAATTGCTAGCCAACCATCCGAGTTGCAACAATTGCAACAAACTTCGGAAGCCAACTAACAGACAAAAAGTTGGAAACATAAAAGTGTGTGCCTGCGAAGAAGCTGGAGAACTCATGTTGCAGCAGCCACTATCTGTGACTTGTTTGCAACATTTCTCTCATTGTAGTTGTGGTTGTTGTTTTTGTTTTTTTGCCTAGTTGCATTTACAGAAAACCAATAAACTTAAATGGAAAATCCGTAAACTATAAATCATGGCTTAAGTCCATTTCCTACGTTGTCAATACGTTTCCGCTTTGTTGTGGGTTTTTTGAAAATATAACGCTTAGAGGCAGGCCAATCTACCTCTCTCTCTCTCTCGCACACATGTAGAGTAGCAAGCCAATACACACATACACTGGTATGCAAGTCAGTCAGTCATTCAGCCATTCTGTCAGTTAGGGCAAACTCTAGCCGCAGGCGACATGTAACTGTTGTCGGCAGAATTGTTAAAAAAAAACTTTTGAAAGGACAAGAGAGCAGCCAAAACGAGAACCACAAGAGAAATGGCCATGATTGAACGGGCTATACTCTTTAGTTAGAATTTAGGTGTAAACCGTTATTCCCAAACTTTGGTCCATAAGGAAATAGGTACTAAAAAGCTACCAACCAAATATTTCAAAAATCGCATGTGGCTTTTTATAAATAACTTCAACACAGTGGAGGGAGGTGGGCGTTTTTTGATTAAATTGTTACGATTTGTGACCAAACGAGAGGATGGGTACTCCGAAAAAGTGACGTCAGAATTAGAAAGTCTACAACTGCAAATGAAAAAATAGTTCATTGTTGCTTTGCTTTAGCGATTTGTGTTGTCACATTAGTGGGTGGAAGGTCATCAAACTGCGACGGTTTGCGATTTTGAGGAAGTGGATTAGTTCGAAAACTTCAAATCTTCAGAAATTATAGTAAAGTCCGAGATCGGCGGCTCGATGTTGGCTTTCGATATTATTTAAAGATTCAGACTGAAACTTGACCTTCGCATTCTATGAGAAACTTTATAATACAGCTATCAATGATTGGCCACAGATTTTAAGACAATCTCCACATTGTACTCATTCATCCTAACTGTTTTATATACTGTTTTTTTTCTCTTTACCCGCGCTTCGTCATACCCAAAAGAGTAACACCGTTAAAGATGAAATTCTCGTTGTTTTTGTAAACGAGACAGCGGATGCCAGGCGATATGAACACTGACTACGTGTTTTCGTTGCTGTGTCTGCTCTGTTGCATGTAACATACGACTCTGAAAACAAGCACATTTCACTAGATTATTATTGTGCCTCTTATTCATCGATTAGTACGCCAGTTAGTCAAATGAAATATCTCAGGCGTAAGTGTATACTTATATAGTCTAGAACTATCAAAACTAGTCGATTCTCAGCACAATGACTTAAGAAATGTTGCCTCAAGGACTAGAACCAGAACTGACCGGATCATTTTTAGTCTAGTACATTTTTAGAGTAGGACCGGAACATTCTTAGAGGTGTTACAATAGTTTATAGAGGTTGGCAGAGTTTCCACTATACTCTTTTGATGTATTAAGTTCAGATACCTTTTTTCAACCCACACACATTCGACAAACTCAGTCTATTTGTATGCAAATAATGCAATCTTGGTTCTGCTTAAAAAAAAAGGAGACGAAAAATAAAAAATATATGTGTAGTTTGATTTCCTTACTTATCCTTTGAACTTAGGTTCAAATACTTTGTAAGCTTGTGTTGTTATTCATTCAGGACTTAGAGCCAAAAATAAGGCTACACAAATCGAGCTTGGCCGTTTGAATCAGGCTACATAAATCACACCTGATATTCATTAACTTCTTCTTCTTCTTAACTGGCCATAACAACCTGATGTAAAGCTCTCCTCCAGGCGTCTCTGCTTTGCGCGAGCCTTTTCCAATTGGTAATACCAAAGGTAGCTAGCGTACTCTCTACCTGGTCCTTCCAACGGAGGCATGGTCTGCCCTTTCGTCGCTTCCCTTCGACAACCGTATTGAAGACTCTGCTCGCAGGACCTTCTTCATGCATACGCTCAACATGACCTAGCCAGCGGAGCCGCTGGATCTTAATTTGCTTGACTATGTCAATGTCGTCGTAGAGCTCATAGAGTTCGTCATTCCATCGTATGCGGTAGTCGTTCCCAATGCGTAGAGGGCCAAAGATTTTACGGAGTACTTTCCGCTCAAACACTCCTAGGGCGTTTTCATCATTCATTCATTAACTTACTTGCCGGTTTTAACCCCCAAACGCGGCTAACAATTCGAGATTTCCGAGCCAATCTGTGCGATTTGTTGCTCGCATTGTTTGTAGGTAATATTGAGCGTAAGTTGTCTCGGCGGCAACCCTGTTCGACTTGCCGACATATCAGAATACGATGCTAGTTTAGCACGCACATTTTAGTTCTCACTTACTCGATTCGTAATGCCGCATTGTGTAACAGCGCCGAAGAGTATGTAAACATCGGCGTACTCGTTTTTTTCCTCTTGGCGGATCCATTTGCAAAGTCATTTACTTGCACACATATGCAGAGGCACCGATATACACACGTACCCAGAGAGATTGAACAGTGGCCCCTGCCATGCTCAGTCAATTTCCAAGTCAGCGTTCAAAGTCGCCGTTGACACTGTCGTTGGTTTTAGCTAGAGAAATCCTGTCAGTCAACGAATGTATGTCCGTGGGTATGTGTAGTAGTTGTCCAAAATTTTCGACAACTCATTTTATTAGAGAGCACCAGAAGTCAAGTCACACACAGTCATAGACACAGACATCAGAGCATCAATCCGGCTCCTTTCTTGCACTGCTTCACATTTTGCGGTTAGTATTTGAAAATTGATGTGACATTTTGCTGTTGTCTGCCTTTACATTGGAATGAGAAATGACTTTTGATGCCTTCGGCTCCATCTGAGCCATTTGGATTTTTAATGAAGCCGCCCAAAAGTAGGCAACACCTTCTGCCATTCATCATTGGATTAATAATTCGTGTTAATACTTCTTTTATTTTTGGCTTAAATTTACTAAGATTAAGTTATAGCTAGACAGCAGGCGTTCGGCATTTCAAAAACTGCAAATCGCAAGCTGAACTATAGAAAAATAAACAGTTGGTAAACAACTAATTCTTTTACGCACGTTTATCAAAACAACCGAAATTAGCGTAGACTAATTAAACAAAATTTGATGCAGACAGTCAGTCTGTGCCCGATAGTGGAATACCCTGTACCGATTTTTCCCATGAAAATCGAATTTCTGTGGAAATTTGGAAACGTTGAAGGATAAAGGCGCTATTAAGGAAACTTTACTACGGGGATGGGGGAATAATTCTGGAAAACGTCAAAATTGTATGGTTTATAAGCCTAACATGAGCCTACGTACCAAGTTTGGTGGTTCTAGCTTAAATAATAACATTTCTGTAAAAAGTTATAAGGTTAATTGACACATTATTACCTATATCTTCTATCTTTTTTTATCCGATCTTGATCATTTTTACACAACACATGCACAATAATAGTGTTCATAACTTTGCCAAGTTTCAATTGGATAGCTTTTACGGTGTCGCTTCAAACCGTGAAAACTGTCACGGGGGAAGGGGGTGAGATATCGACAAAATTCGACAAACTTGTTCTGCATAGAGAAAATGCGCATCTTTTGGTAAACAAATTTTGCTCTAACTCTTATAGCCTCCGAGAACGTTGCGATAACACGGACGGACAGACAAACGGACAGGCCAATGGATATGGCTATATCGACTCGACTATTGCTACTGATCATTTTTGCCCAAGGAACTGGTAGAGTTTTATTTTGCAGAGTACGTCTACATAAAAGCATGCATGATAATTGAAACCTTGGTGTTCTTTGCCCAATCCTCAAAAAGGATGACCCCACTGTATGCGCTCACTACCGTGGTATCAATCTTTTTGAATCGGCATATAAGGCCCTATCGAGGCTTTTGCGCTGAAGGCTAAAGCCGTTCGCGAAAAAACTGATTAACCTTGTTAGTGTTACTTTAGGTCGATAAGTTGACCAGATATTCATAATACATAAAATCCTCGAAAAGACCCACGAATACAGAATCGACACCCACCATCGCTTTGTCGAATATAAGCAGCATTTGATAGACCATTGAGAGATCCTGTGTATGCCACACTGTCTGTTTGGTACACCTGCAAAATTGATACAACTGTGCAGAGTAATGCAGCTCCGTTCATGAAGGAAATAACCCCTCCAAACCTTTTGATACCGAGCGAGGTTTCAGACAAGCCAATGCCCTTGCCTGGAACCTCTTGAACTTTGTGATGGAGAATGTGTTGCGAATATCCTAAGTACATCGAAACGAGACAATATTGAACAGAAACTATACTTTTAATGTTGGTACCACCGTCACAATAAAGAACGATGTCAGCATGGAGATCAAGCGGAGAATCTCTGCTGCCAATAGATATTACTTTGGTCTCTGTAGGCAAATGTGTAGTAAAGACCACTCTCGCCAGACGAAGCTATTACTCTACAAGACGTTCATCAATCTTGTTTTGCTTTACGCCGCTAAATCACACTCCGATGTAGATGCCACTAGAATGTTTGAGAACAGCGCGAGATTTGTGGCCCTTTCCATTTGGACAATGACCACCGAAAAGACGAATTATATATAGCTCTAAGATATAATTGACATAGTGAATCGAATTAACATCCAGCGGCTCCGCTGGCTAGGCCACATTATACGTTAGTTTGAAAAAGCTACTGTAAGAACGGTCTTTAATGCCCCTGTTGAAGGAAAGTTAGGAAAGGGCAGACTCCGTTGGGGAAACCAGGTAGAGAACACGCTTACTACCTTTGGTATCGCTCAGGCGCTTGGTAGAGTGTGGCTGTAAGCCGTTAACGGGTTATTATGGCCAGTTAAGATGAAGAGCCTAAACATACGAGAAAGCTTACGACACAACTACAAAACAGAAACTGAGAACTGTGCTCACCTTTAGTTTGAAAAAGCTACTGTAAGAACGGTCTTTAATGCCCCTGTTGAAGGAAAGTTAGGAAAGGGCAGACTCCGTTGGGGAAACCAGGTAGAGAACACGCTTACTACCTTTGGTATCGCTCAGGCGCTTGGTAGAGTGTGGCTGTAAGCCGTTAACGGGTTATTATGGCCAGTTAAGATGAAGAGCCTAAACATACGAGAAAGCATACGACACAACTACAAAACAGAAACTGAGAACTGTGCTCACCTTAACAGACATCTGCTTGATAGGCTTAGATTAGTAAAAAAACATAAAGTGTTTTGTAGACTAGTGTAATCTGTAAGCTATACATATGTTTGCTAAGCAAATTTGTCTAAGACTCATGTCTGTGATCCCTTAAACACCCCTTGTTAAGATTATGATAGTTCATAGTTCGAACCAATTGCAGATTTGTGTTTGAACCGGTTTAAAGTGTTACCTTAAAGCTGTTAACTGACAAAAGAAATTCAAAAATTTCTAGTTGCTTTCAAATTGATAAATTGCCAACTTGCCAGCACTTGCTGCCTTTGTCAAGCTGTCATTGTGTGTGTGTGTGTGTGTGTGTGAGATTATCTACAATAATAAATTTATTGGCAACAATTTTTGATTTATTATGCGTATGAGTAATATAAATAGCTGCTCATATGACACTAATGATGCGCCCGTGTGTTGTGACGTTTACCTTTGAGTCAAGCAGAAAAAGGCCAAAAAATGGTAAATAGAAAAAGGTTGCAAGGCAGCTAAAGGCGTAGAGACACTTTGTGGCGAGGGGCAAGTTAGGTAGGGTTGTCAGGGCTATCAACTGGGCTCTGGGCAAGGGGATTTTTGTAAGCCCTGGCAGTCGCATGTGTTACCTTAGCTGTTTACCCTTTTTTTATATAATACTATATTATATTATTTGTTGCTGTTGCGCCGCATTGTTAATATTATTAACATGGATTTTTACAAGCCATAAACCCATACATATTGCTCCGATCCCCTACAAACACACACACACACACACACACACATGTATTGGCATTTTATTAGCGTGTAAAGTTTGCCTTTCATTTCGTGCAACGGCTGTGTGTGTGTGTGGAAACTTGGCACTTTAACGTTTCCACTCTGCGGCGCCTCAGCGCTTTGACTCTATCAGCACTTAAGCGGCCCAAACATTTCGAGTTGCACGTTTTCAATATATATCTCATATTGTTTGGTCGTGCAGCGCGCGTGTTTATTTGCCTTGTGGTATTTAGGCACGACCTTAGACCCCCCCCCCCCCCCTACATTAGGGTGGCTCCGCAGTTTCAGGGCGTTGCTATAGTGGCCACCCTTTGACTATGGCATAGTTTTGTGTGGCTTATGCATAAAATATTGAAATGGCTGGCAACTTGAGCTGTATTAATAACGTTAGGCATTTTTATTATAGATCTTTGGCTTGTATTAAGGTGTGCCGTTACAATCAAGGCCGCTCCCAACCATTCTGTAGCGGTTAAAAGCTTTTAGCCTGCCATTGCATTGTAAATCTTTAATGTCCTGTTGGCTTTGTGTTTGGTTTATAGGCTGATAGTTATCTCGAAAAACCTGCTGAATGCTACAGTAAGTAATTTATGTAGCTGCTAACACCCAAAAAGCTGTCAACTATTTGTTGCCCTGATTAGTGTATCTGACTTATGACTGTTCGGATTTCTACATTTGGGCAGGGTTGTCATTAGTTTTGTACAAACAAATGCATAATTAATAAGTTTTCATGTGAAATTCCCACTTGAATTGAATGTGTTAATAAGCGACAGCAGAATTTGTGTTGCATGCTTTTAGGCGGTTAATCAAAGTGTCAAAATTGGTCATTTTTGTCAGGTTTTTGCTGATCTTAATAAGATATTTCAGTCACAAATTGGGACAAATTTTCAGTCCAATGAAATGCTGAATGTTTTAACTAATTAAATCCATTAAATCAGCGGTCGGCTAGTAAGTCAATGTGTTAACACATTAAACGAAGAAGTTTTATTGGTTCTTACGAGCAAGTCTTCGGCCAGCGCTTCGGCTGTGCTTGTATGAGTACACGATGTATGTTCTGCGTTTGTGGGCTATGGGAGCATATGTTTGTTTTAAATCTATCTAATATCCCGCCCAGACAGGGAACGTAATTGAGCTGAACTGATTGAGCATTATACTGAGGAATACTATTTCCGCGCAACTTCTTAGCTGACATGCTCAGCTCAGTTCAGTTAAACGCCGCTTGCTGTGTGCTCGTAGCCTTTGGCTTTTGCTCTGCCCGCTGAGCTGAACTGATCCGAACTTATACTGAAAATCACTTTTTCCGCTCCTCTCTTGAAGTGCGCTCTTGCACAACAGTTAATGTACTTAACTTTTCAGCGCTGACATGCTCTGCTCATCTCAGTTAAGTTCATGTTCACGAACATTTTCTTATTTTCCATTGGAAAAAATAGAAAAATATATTTCACCAATTGATTAAGGAGGTAATCAATGATTTCAGCTAAGTCCATGCGTTGCTCAAGCTCTCAACAACTACAGCAAAGAAGTTCCTCTAAAAAATACGAAACTGCTCTTCACAGCTTTAAGTAACTTCACTGTATTTAACACAATTTAAGTATTTAGTGTCACTCCCATTGCATAATCAAAGTACGATTAACACCGCATCGCCGGGTTTTGCTCTTTTTGCGGATAGATGGTTGGTTGTTGGTTTAATTTTGCTTTACGGTATATATTTTGTTTTTTGTTCTCTGCTGAACTGCCTCGACCCGTAGTTTGCTTTGACTCTCTGACGCATTGCAACTGTTGACAAATCTCTTTTTGAAAATGCGCTTAAAACATCGTTTGGGCGTTTTTGTCTCGATGTAGCTGTTTTTGGTGTTGTTGTTCTCGCAGCCACAGCGCGCAACTAAGCCCAATCAATATTTAACACATTTAACCCTTTTTGCGCAGGGGGTCTTTTGCCGCTCGCAGCCACCTTAACCCGACGTCCCAATGATTCGCTCTGCGTAAAATTAGCATAAAATTTGAATTTTACAGCCAAGTGAAGCGTATGCATCGCATGATTGACAGCAGTCAAATTCAATTGAAGCCACGACCAGGGCAAAAACGCAAACAGCCAAAAGCAAAGCCGAAAAACCGGCAATGAAATAAAATAAAATTTAATTCAAATAAAAGCAATTTTTGGGTGTTTTTGGTCTACTCCGCCAAGGGCGATACCTAGCCTAACCCAATCTAACCTTTGGGTGACCTTGTGGCATGAACTTTTTGCACGCTTTTAAAGAGTTTTTAGCAACAGAAATTAGATTTCAGCTAGTTGAAAGTAAAGTAAAGTCAAAAATAGCATAAAAGTGACACATGAAGCAACATTTCGCATATGAAAATTGGCCATGCAACAGGCGGTAAAACAATTACCATGAAGCGAAAAAAAATAAACCCTATATTCATTTGCATATAGCTACATTTATATGAAAGAGTGGTATCTATTACACTGAAAAATAAATAGGCATATACTCATTGAACGTTCATTTTTTGAAAATTTGAGATTTCAGTTACCACAAAAACCGAATGGAGACTTGCTTAAAACAGAGTATTGCCCCCAGTGAAAGAGTGTCTTCATCTGAAAGCGAGACATACGGATTCTTTGAGCTCGAGTCCGTTATCAGAATGATCTGGGTTCTTTTGGGCTTTAACAAAAATCGACTTTCACAACTTTATCACATCTACCATTGTATTATCACTGAAATATCTTAATGAAAACGTTAGGAGATTTTGCCTCGCAAAGTTTGGCGCTATAAAAATTTACGTCTAAAACGGCAGAATAGAGGGAGAATGAAAAAACTTTGTGAAGTAAAGAGATACAAATTGACATTGCCATTAAAATCTATCGAGTGTAAACCAAAAGACTTCCAAACGGATTACAACGAACGTACGACGTGGCACTAACCAATCGTCAAAAAAGATGAAAATATATCAAAACCAGCGCTGCCTGACCCCATCGTTGATAGAGGACCGAAGAGATAGGTTCAATGTCTTAAGCAGATTTTCATAGCATGGTTAAAGCCGATCCGAATATAAAGGAAATGAGCTCCAGTGCTGGAGCTTGGGTGAAACGGCAAGGGCCAAAATGTAAGGGACCACCAAACCCATATCCAATGGCATAAAATCTCAAAACCTACTATTATTATTTGCCAAAACTGTGCACAGAGTCTGGGAACGTCATCTACTGGCAAACCTGTCAATAGTTACAGTTAGTGCCAATATCCGCAGGACTGGAGGAGGAAGTGTATGGGAAGATATTAGTACTAATATCCGTAGCTGGACTTAGTTTGAGGAAAAGGAAGTGAAGCAACGTGAAGTGGATTGGGAACGGGGAACGAGGAGGGAAACGGGAAGAAGAGGGGCTAGAGAGCGGAGCGAGCCTGGGGCGGAACCCCCTAGTATGTTAAAATTTAAAAATGTATCTGGGGGACTACAGAAGCTCCTGTATGGTTCCCGGCTACCCGAGCTGAGTAGCTTGCTAACGTAGGCACAAGGTTTCCCGGCACGTCGTGCAGCCGCAGCGCCGCTTTAAAATGTTTGGACTACGGTCGAGGCGGCCCTTGGCATTAGTAACTAGCGTAGCCATCACGCCAGCACGTGCAGAAGTTTCCCAAGCTGCTTGTTGTACCGATGAATCTGAGCAAGGTTCGCGCAACTCTTAATGCGCAGCAATATGGCAAGGGTTCCACAGCCCAATCTTATTCATTGCAGTTTATTACACACGCCATAAAAAAAATGACAGAATGGGCCACAAAGCTGCCCTATAAGCATGTGTGAGTTTTGTACGAACGCTAGTGAAGGTATATACTAGATGCATATGCAAAAATTAAGAAATATGGAAAAATACCAAAAGCACAACATACTCAAAATACTAAAAAAGATTAACATTTAGAATTTTTTTTTGCGCTAACATAAAAAAACATATTTTTTGTTATTTTGAGTGAATTTCTTCCAAATCGGACAACTATTGTTACATAAGAATTTTGAAACTTAAGATCTTGCAATTATGTTGACTTAGCATGATGTGACGCCATCTAGCCTGCTAATTAGTAACGAAGAGCGATCTTTCGTTGCGAATGTGTTCATGGCATTTCAATCAATGCAAGGCGTATGCATTACAAGGTATGAGCCGTCTACAGAAGCTCGCTCATTGTTAAGTTACGTTTAAAGTTATGTTTTAAGTAACTCTATTTCATTCTGTTTCTCACATCAATGGAGGAGGTTGTGTTCACTCAAATTTAGTACCTTAGCCAACAGGGAAAGAAGAAGAAAGTTGCTAGCACGTTTAGCTTTTTGTAAAGTGTTGTGCTTGTGGAAGCGAAAAGAAGAGCGAGCATGCTCTATGTTGGGTTGCTGTTGTTGATTTTGTTTTGTTTGTCACTTTATGCCAAAATTTGAGAGAATTCAAGCGGAATGTTTCAGAACTGCCTGGCGTTCAGTGACGTTACTGAACGGTAAAACAAAAACTGTATACAGTTTGAGATATTTTGGAAAAAACGAATTGCTCTACGCTTGACAACTGAGTTAAAGAATCCACATTTAACATTTAAAAGCCTAAAAGCAACTCGTCTAATGTTAGAGCTTATTTTTTAGCTCAGTGTAGCGCCCGCTTTGATATGTATGGCTTGTAATAAAGTTGCGCATACGCAGTGTGGCAACAAATTGAGACATGCATATAAAATGCAACCTTCAACTCATCCACACACACACACACAGAGACAGAACTATTTCCACTTTAATTTGAAACCGCATATGGCTTATGCGAGGGGTCGTTAGCAGGATACCGGGGTTGCCAGGGTTGCCAGTTTTTGCGGTTTGTGTGCAACAGTTGACGTTTATGGTCGACATGTCGCAACGCGGCTTTTATATTTTTACATAATTTTTAACTGATATGCGCTGGGGCCAGCTTGGGGGCGTAGCATATCGCAGCAGCAGCGACTGCTGCCCCACAACGGTGCGTATGAGTAATAACAATGCTCATAATTGTCAACGAGCAGCGAGTAGCGGCGGTGTAGTGGCATTCAATGGGTTTCACTGGGGTTTCAATTTGTTGCCAGCTGCGTTTGTGTACGTTGTTGCTGGATGTGTAACAAAATTGAAATATTTGTGCATAAATCCAAATGCTAGAAATGTTCTAATATAAATTAATATAAATAATAGCACAAGTCGCAACGCAAACATTTGTTTAGCGGTTTGTTGCCTCAAAACACTTGACCCGCCCATGTCTAGGCTCAACCCGCAATTTGGCGTCACATTATCCATTTGCATGCATATTTAACGCTTGAATTTGAGCGTATTTTAAAGCGACTTTTTATTGTATTTTCTTATTTAAAATTTACACTTTTGCTAAACAAGTTAAGCGCAACGCTTTAAAAACAGTTACCATCAAAAAACAACACCGTGCTAAAATGGCAAGTAACACGACAATATCCAGAACAACAACAACAACAACGACTCTAATAGCCTGGCTAACAACAACAACAATAAAAGTGCTTACCTTGCTGGCACAATTTTTATGCATTTTAACCCTTTTTTGCTTTATTTTGTTGTTTTTCTTGCTTTTCATATTGCTTGGAGTTGGGCTTTTGTGCCACATTATGAAAATGCTCAAAAGCAGAAAATTGGATTTTTCATCTTGACTGAAAGAGAGAGAGAGAGAGAGGGGGGGAGTGAGAGATAAAGCGAGAAACGACAGCAACAACAACTAATGGCGGCGAGAACAAAGAGCGTTCATACACGCACACCAAGACAATGGCAATAATCGTAAAGCTAATAATAAAAAATAATAAGCATTAAGCATCACAACAACAACAACAGCAACAACAGCAACAAAAGGCACAAAAAACAATACAATAAATACAAAATGGCGTTCGCCTCTGTTACCCGTCGCTGTTGCTGCAGCTGTTAATGTTAAATTTTTCGTAGCATACTTTTCGGCTGTCATTATTAATTTTAGGTTATGTTTCTTTCACCTTTAGTACTAGTTGACTTCTCGGCAGTTTTTATTTGCTTTTTGTTGTTGGCAGAGCGCTCAATAAATTCCGTCATTTTCGTGTTCTGTTACTCTTATTTATTTAACATTAGTTTTTAATTCCCTGCTCCTCAATAAGGAGTATTTAAATCATACCTGGAAAATCGCTGCTTCATAGTTTCAGTGAAGGGTGAGTTTTCCGACAGGCGGTTAGTCATACCTTCTTGTATACACTATATACCATGGACATGCCGATCAATGCGGGCCTTCTCACGGCCACTTATGCCGATGACACCGCTCTTTTGTCCTCAGCAAACAACGCCCAAGATGCCGCTCTGGCCCTGCAGCTGGCATTGCGCAATATAGTAGCAGGCTCTCTCTAGAAAATAAGACCATACCCTATGTTCGGCCCCTGTGGTGAGCGTGTTAGAGAATACCACCTCAGCAGGTCAATGCTTGGCGTATGAGGCGACTAACAATGACACTAGGTTGTTTCGACACCAGTAGGCCTTAAAAGAGTTGTGCGTAGGGTTTGGGACCCACCACGTAAAACCACGATTCCAATGAAAGAATGTATTTACATCAGGCCATAACCCGATAACGGGTTGTTATGGGCAGTTAAGAAGAAGACACTATGTTCGGAGCAGCAGCTAATAAACTAAATATTATGAATGATTGACCCTGCGTAGCCAGCCAAGCTTTGTAAATAACTAACTTAGTCACTCAATTTGCGCTCATTTATAATTACTCAATATCTGCTCATCATGTTGATCCGCACATCTTGTAAAACAGTTGTAAAAAGTCATTAGCTGAGTGCAGCAGCATCCGTAGCGCAAAATTAAATTAAACTTAAAACTAAAGCCACGGGCCCCGCCAATTAAATAATAAAATAAATTATCAGCGAAAACGAACTCTAAAAATATCCAGAGGCACTACGGGGTATTGCAAACGCTCCGTGGTATGTCCGCAACCGTAATCGGCACAATGACCTCAGCGATCCCTTCGTGGGTGACTTAATAAATAGATTGAGCGGCCGTAATGAGGATCGATTAAGAGTTCACCCAAATTCCCTTGCCTGCGCCCTGGCCGGTCATAGACCAAGGAGACGATTGAAACGCCTTCATCCATGTGATCTCAGAAGTCGACAACTGATATACCAGCACCATTTTAAAAGAATTTTAACATTTTCATAAATCACTGATTATAAACGTCGGCTTCTTAGCTCACATCGATGCAGTCTTTTTAATCTACGTCGAGGCTTGGCCTGCAAGGTCACAGGCCTATGAGGCCTACTTGGGTGTGCTACTGTGCGCTCCTCGTAAATTCCACTTATGCTGTTTAGGATGTCGCCTAAAAAAGGTACGCCCATCTTTGTGGAGATTGTTGTTCAATTCAGGTGTCAGCAATTTTTCGTACTGGTTTGTTTTGTAAAGTTTGGACACTCTGCAGTCTCGTCATACGTCAGTTTCAGATTGGTAGTATGATACATTTGTATTACAGTATACTGTTTTCGATTGACAGCTTGTTTCAACTGCATAGCAGCCATTAAATTTTTGCCAATTTTGTCCTATATCTCGTCGTGGTCTTCAATATTTGATGACCCCAAGTAAATTTGACGTCGAGTTGGATTCCAAGCGTAGTTTAATTGGAATAATATTCCCATTTAGTGATAATGGGGGGCATGTGTCTCTCCTCAGCGTGAACGGTGCAACAGTTGATTTTTCACTGTTTAGCTCAATTTTCCATCGACTGGCTCATTTTCCTACTTTTTCCAATTCCTGCTGCAAGTCATCCGCGGCTTCTTGTACGAAGTATGCTAAGGATAGTATGGCACCGCCGTCATCATGGGTAGCCGTCATAAGTCTAGCGTTAATTGTGCGTATCAACTATACTAGTATATATAGGAGTGGAAAAGAAAAAAATTGAGAGCACTTTGGAGAGTTTCTCCCTTGTTGCGGTTTCCTCGTGTCAGGCACGACCAATAACCTGCGTAACGTTTAAGAACGATTCAATGCAACACTGCCGATGTTTAAAAGAGCCGAGAAACCGCTTTGCAACTCTGGGCACTTGTTCGGAAGTTAATGTACATACACACATATTCGATTATTGCCTTAGTTTTAGCAGGCTGATTGCCATTATTAAAAAAAGATTAAATAAAAAGAAAAATCTTTTTTAAGATTAACATTTAAACCGTGAAGCTTTTGGCGGGTAACTAAACTCTCAAATGAGCATTTAGGGCCAAGCTGCATGCGGGCTGCTTAAAGGTATTTAAGCAATAGAACTCAGAAAGTCACTTATGGGTCCTCTCTCTCTGTCTCTCTTAAACAGTTTGCGTTACATGTTAGGTTCAACAGTGCCATCACCTCGGTCCTTTGCTTTTCTCCATGTTAATTAATGACCTTCCTAACCAAGTTGATAGTTGTCGCGTTTTAATGTATTCTGACCGGGGATTACTATTATAATCGTAACCGTAACTGTTATTCAAAACAACAAATTGCATTTTTAAGCTTTAACCGTACCGTAACTGAAATTCATTTTTTTTAGAAAAACCGAATAACCGTTAACCGTTATCATTTTTCCGAAATAATCTTATTGAAACCGACATATTTATACCGGTAGGTTTTCGGATTTTTCCTTCGCAAGCTTACATATTTTTTCGTGTTTTGCATTACATTTCCTCATTCAGAGAAGCAGTATCACCTGCGTCGAACAGTGGGGCCATATGGCTTATTATCGGCAAAATTCATAACTTTCGAACGAGTAAAGATATTTTCAAATTTTAAAATGCATATGATATAGATTTTTATTTATGGGCCGCATAATAATAACGCTTCTGCTGGTGCCGCAAAATGTAAAACACTAGACAACACAAATCTGTTTCTTGATTCCACTTCTTTTTTTTTGTAGTTTTCTTTTGGCACTGTTTTTGTCGAAGAGCATGGAAGTAATAGAGAGATCGAATCCTTGGCCGTTTCCTTGAGTCGACTTGCCGAAAAGCGACCATTCCCAAGACTAATTTTTTGCTCTTTCTCAACGGGGATTCAGGATTCCACTCTATACCTTTCATGCTTTTTGGTTTTTGTATAGGAATCGGTATAACCGGTAAACCGAATCAAATATCGGTGAATCGGATCGAAACCGAAATTATTGAAAAAAGGAAACCGAAATAAGTCCGTTTACTAGATCAGAAGTACAGGTACTACCGTAATCGTAACCGTAGCCGAAATAAGTTTTGGTTTGAATCCCTGATTCTGACGATGCGTAGCCTTGTTAGATATAAAATCATCCTTTCTCTAGTTTTCTTCAACAGAATGCTGTTAATGCCTTTCAGAAGTGATGTTGTCTTGTTGCTCAAAAATATAAGATTACGCCTTTTATGTGGCTCTCAACTGACTTAGTTGTCCTTTTTGATTCTAAGTTGTGCTTTAACTTCCGTATCATCTCATTTGTGAATAAATGCAAACTTGGTGTTATTAAACGCTGGTCTAAGGAATTCAATGACCCTTACATAAATTAAACATTTCAGCATTTTATTATTATAAAATAAATTATAAATTTATAAGGAGCAGCTTGCAATGAATGGAATTTATAACTCATTTAAAGGTTCTAATCGAAGCCCTAACTAAAATTCACCTTCTGTGTGCACTTCTGCTGTCGCAGTTGTTGATGTGGTGTCGGTCGTCGGTAGGTACATCGAATGGGCCGCAGTCCTTCCGTTGTGTCCATGTGACAAGTGATGGGAACCAGCCAATGCACACATGCGACTTGTCGTTCCGAGGGAGCACTTTGGCCTCGTGTTGCTCAATTCAGCCAATTAAGTTAAGTTAACATACACCCAAACTCCACTTTACGATTCGTGTTCAGCACTTGCTGGAATATTGATCGGGTTTGTGGAACACTCAGTACATTGCACATCAATTTCGCATTCATTCTTTTAGCGCTTCGTCGACTCAGTTGGGATCCCAGTATTTCACTACCATTATACCATAACAGATTGCTTTTAATTCATTTGCCCTAGACTATTATTCTTCATAAATTGATTCTCAAAACTTCAGCCAGCTTAGGCTCGTTGTTCCACGTGTCACTACTAGACATTTGTAACTTTGCGCCTTCACCAACTTATCTCTTCTTCTATCCTGAAATATCTTGGAAATAATTGGGCCACTGACCAAGTTCGAAATTATTTTTGAAATTAGAAGACCTTATGTATTTCCAACCAATAATATACAAATAAACCTTACAGGTAAATTATGTAACTGTACTATAGCAACCAACTTAGCGTGCGCATATGCTAGCGCCATCTTGGAGACGTCTAAACTATCGCCACGGCATCCTTGGATCTTACTCCCAAAATTAAACAAAAAAACATTGTTAGACGACTTGTAACACCATTTTACAAGCGAACGCTGTAAAGGCAAAAGTCTTTGCTTCACGTCTTATAAGTATGGATATTTAAAGCTCTCACATATATACATATGTCACATCAATTTAACACTGGTACTAACTCCAACACTTGGCAACTCATATAAAAGACTTAATCTAAAACTTCTTGTCATTCCCCAAACCATTAGTTTTAACTCTAAATCATACTTTAAGTGCAAATCTAAATCAAAATAACGCAAAGAGTCCATCAATTTTATTACAAATTTTACGAACAACTGTCAGTACTCAATTTTGTACTTATTTTTATACATTTATGCCTAAAAGCTTACAAAAGACACACTTTTGACGGATGACTTTCGAAATTATTTTGGTATTGTATCACTTTCATTTCCGGCAAACTTATTTTAGTATTTCATATCAAGTTCTATTAAATGAATACAAAATTCTCTTTTTTGAGAGTTCTTTTAGTTGCGTGTTTCGTCTTAATGGATGAAAAACCGAAAAATCGTCAAAGTCACGAAGTCTGTGTTTATGACGTCAAAAAGATTTGTTTGATTTAACAACCGCCTAAAATGCAAAGATATGTTAAAAAATACAGAAGTTTATATAGTAGAAATAGGCGACGAATCTTGGATATATGAAACTAGACAGCAATCGACTCAATGGGTCTTCGAAGTCGAGCCAAATCCAACTAGAGTTGTTCGTGGATTTAGCACTACAAAGAAAATGGCCGCCTGTTTCTTTTCAAGAACTGAACTTCACAGTAATTTCATTAAAGAAACCTAGAACAGTCAATTTTGAATGGTGTATAGCCATTTGTTTGCCAGAAGTTTTCGCAAAAATGAGGAGATCTCACACCTCGGCCCTCACAAGAGGCTTTTTTGAACAAGTAAAATATCAAATTTATAGGTCATCCGCCGAATAGTCCCGGTTTGGCATACAATAATTTATTTTTGTTCCCTCAAATCAAGAAAATATTACTAGGTCAACGATTATCGGCATCTGAAAAAACGGTTCTTGCTTTGAAGGGTTACGAGTTACGTTTTAAATTAGGGTACTCCTCAACCCTATTAAAGTCCTTGTCAGACTTAGTTGCGTACATTAGCTCACTGACGTAACACCGGGTTATTAGAGCAGCCAAGTAGGTGGCACCAAGTGCAGGTTGCGCGTCGACTTGGTTACGGTAGAGATAGGGATCAAGGAGCTTTACTCTGTCCTACCAGAACTTCTATTCCCGAAACTTAAAAGGCAGGTAAGTCTGGAATCTATCTGTTCATAAAGGTCAAAAGTCTCTTAACGTCATGTCGAATTATGCCCTCTATCTCGCATAGCTTCGTGCAAAATAAACCACAAATAGCAAGAGCTATAAAACGTGTAGAACTGAAAGCATTATTTGCGATCATATAATAGAATCACGCTTTAATTTTCTGTTTTGCAAAAAATTCTTTAACCTACTACGTTTCAAGACCAAGGGCTCCAAATCACAAAATTTTCTTCTCCATTATAAACCAATTTGTTGGTATAGCAGACTAGAAATTGTTTATCTTTAGGGCGTCTGAAATTTATATTGTAGTCATTATCAATAAAAATCAATTATTTCGTCATATTTAATCAACATTATCGCCTGACCAACTATTTTATGGCTGACCAAAGTTTTGACTCATCTCAAACTGACACCAAGATAGTTGGCGCATACCGTTGGTCACCCTTCTTGAGGCAGAGAAAACCAACGCTCCAATCATTATAAACTCTGCAGCTACGCTGTTCTTGAGCCACTTGAATGTAACGCAAACTTAATCATGGCTAGGTGGTGGCTTACTTAGATGAGGGTATCTGTGATTGGGTTCGTCGGTTACTTAACTCCAGATGCACCATTATTCCAGTCATCACTCGAGTACAATCTCACACATCTCGGTCTTCTCTTGCGTCATGGTAACGTTTTTTACATCTGAAACGGCGTCTCTCCACCTTTCTTACGTCTCGTACAGTTTTTCACTGAAGTGGCTTAACGATACCACTGATTATACCTTTGGATACTCGGCAGTAAGTGTTGGAACCTTAGAATGTTCTTTTGCCGATATAACGCAATCTTAAATTAGCTACATACATAGTTCATTTCTTTAAATCAAAATCTTAACTGAAAATTTGGTCGAATTATCAACACAAACAGTACTGGTAAACAGTTACTTTGTTGCATTTATTATTGCCTTTAACTGGTATATCAAGATTGTAGATTCGAGAATATTTTGTCTGGCGTACCACCACTAAGGAGTGCTTAATAAGCGCTCAACCATTTTGTTGTTACATATTGGCATTCCTCTAATCCAAACACACAAACAACAGCAGCAGCAGCAACAACAACAACTTAGTTGCTGGCCAAACATAGCATGCTTCAACACGCATGCACAAACACACACACAGATACAAACACACACACAGATACAAACACACACACAGATACAAACACACACACAGATACACACACACACACAGATACAAACACACTCACACGCATACTTCGATGGACAGATAAAATGCGCTTTGCTTTGTATGTGAAAAGCGCGCTAGACCAAAATTGCAATTGCTGCGCGTGTCTCGCTTTTACTTGGTTGATGTTGCTGTTGTTGTTGTTGTGGTTGTTGCACTGATTGTTGTTGTTGCTGCTGCAGCAGAGCCAAATGGTGACGCACATTAGCCAGTTCTAGATGGAAACGCCCAACTGGCTGCCAGAAGTTCCGACACGGCAACATTTAATGTGCTACAAACGCAAAAGTTGAACTTGCTTTTATTTTGTTATCTGTATTTTATGTATACTTCACTTGAGGAAAAGAGTCTGAAGTTTTTGGTACAGTTTGTAACAAATCATGTGTGGTTGAAGCAGAAAGTATTTACCGAGTGAGATAGTCAGAAAAACTGAAACGAGATTCAAGTAAAGCGCTTTGGTGTTGGAAAGCGCTGTGAGCAGGCAACACAATGAACTAATGAAAAGCCAAATCACTTATTATGGTATAATTATACAAGGTAAGCTTACTCAGAGTAGTTTCCAAGATAATGTTTGCCGGCATTAGTCACATTTCTCCTGGAAGAAAGATTGTGATCGTACCTCTTGTCATGGTCAAATAATACAAGGTAAACTTACTCAGAGTAGTTTCCAAGATAATGTATGTTTGCATGCAGGTGTGTAGATAAACGAACAGTCACATTTCTCCTGGAAGAAGGAGTGTGATCGTACCTTGTATTAATATGCCATGCTTACGTTTTAGAACGTTATAATAACGAATATAAATAATCAGGTGATGAGGTTCGAATATCCTGAATTGGATGAACTGATTCCCCGTGTGGTGAGCGGGCTAGAGAATACCACCTCAGCAGGTCAAAGCTTGTCGTATGAGGTGACTCATAAAGACACTGGCTTCTTTTGAGACCAGTAGAGCCATCCCAGGCCTTAAAAGGGTTGTGCTTGGGGTTTGGAACCCACCATGTAAAACCCCAATTCCAATGAATGGAATATATCAGGCCGTAACCCGGTAACGGGTTGTTATGGCCAGTTAAGAAGAATGGATGACCTAATTTGGATGCTGTATTAGGAACATCTACAGGAGAAAGCAGAGCGGCAAGATGTTCTTTTTTACTTAAAATTTTACAGGTACGTGCGTACATCTGTTCAGTTCTACTGCAATATAATTCGGATGTAGACTATAAATTATCTCTGCTTGTTAAGCATTTACAGCGCTCATAATGAACAAGTCTTTGCTTTTAGGAATACCTTTAAACACGATTGAAAAGAGTGGAAATTATTCGCAAAAATGGCACAATTTGAGCTGTTGTTTATTCTGGATTGTGTCCTCACTCCCTTCTGTTAACTATTTTCAATAAAGACCAGTTTTAGTTAGAAAACCTTTTTTTTTTTAAATAGCGAAACTGAATTTCAGTCAGTTAACTTTTGTATCTGTCTCCACATTTATGTAACATAGCTGCCAGTATGTATAATATGTGAATCAGTGATGTAATTCTTATAAACCTTTGTCTGCGCAGCGGAAATCGTGCAGAAGAACGACAGTGAAAAACTTGAGCTCAGCTTGCTCTTCAGAGAGCGAGAGATTTCAATGAGTAGTATTGATATCGCCTCATCAACTGGAATGATTACACTTTTTTGCCATCAATTAAAGGCCTATGGCCTATATAAACATTGGGTCGCTGATTTCGAATCCGGAAACCATTTTGAATTTTCTACCACCGTTTTCGAATGATCGCTTTTTCAAAAAATTCGAGATTTAGGGAAAATCTCATATTACTCGGGAACCTTACTACCGATCGAGATGCATTGTAACTCGAATTGAAGGCAATTTAATATCAAGTCAATGTTTTCTAGACGGTTTTGGTCTAACAAGATTCAATTACAAGTTACAGAACAAAGAACTTAAAATAAAACAAAAACTAAACAAAAAGTTAATGGGTTTCTATAAATTGATTTTTTGCGAACATTTCAACACCAATTTGAGAGAAATCAGTATCGAAATGGCGAAGTTAGTAGGGAATATCGAAAAAATGACACAATCGAAATTTTTTTTTGGAATTATCGTCAAAACAAGAATTCTGGAGTAAAGCATACCTTTTACTGTAAATTTGGAGTCGCTGATTTCAAATCCAGAAGCCGTTTTAAATAATCTAGAACGGTTTTCGAAATATCGCTATTTAAAAATTAAAATTAAGCTAATCTCATATTACTCGGGTGGCTAACTGCCGATCGAGATGAACAGTAACTTGACTTGAAGATATTTAGATGTCGCTTCAAAAGTCCTTGGACAGTTTTGGTCTATCTTATCTCCATTGTGGATTACAAGGCACTGAACACAACAAAAAAAATTTTTTTTTTCAGCTTTTTGCCTTGGAAATCTTAATCGACTCAAAATACACCAAAACTATTTGAAACTGAATAATTTAATAGTTAATTACCTTCATTTTTAATTATAGTTTATCTCGACCGGTAGTAAGGTTCCCGATTAATATGAGATTTGCTGACTTTATAACTCTCGAAATCTCGAAATTTTTGAAATAGTGATGATTCTAAAGCGGTGCTAGAAAATCTTAAATAGTTTTCGGATTCGAAATCAGTGACCTAAAATTTACTGGAAAAGGTATGTTTTAGACATAAGCTTTTTTTGTTGCATAGTGTTATCTTCCATAAATGCCTTTTAGTTACACGATTCCAAAGCTACCATTTGTGAAGGTGGTCGACAAGATTTTAGATTTGTGGTGGGCACCCATGGCTCATCAGAGAGAGGCAGCCTTGCCCATTGCGCCAAGGTCGTCGACTAAGTGCCAGAAAAATAAAAGAGTTATGTGAAAGATAAAGCTTTAAGCTGCCAATTTTCAACTGCAGAGTTTACTCCCATGTTGAATGCACCAAGCGTATACGCACTTCGGTGCAGCGCATTTACCTAGCGCCATCTTTTTTTCTATTCACTTTGTGTGTGTTGATTCCATGTGCGCTTTTTAGCGAACATTTTGGCACAGAGTATAATGTCGAAGTTGCCCCAAAAGCCCCACATTTACCGCTTCCCCACTAATGGCCATTATCAGCTTCATTATGTAGCATTAGCAGCTAAGCGGCCAGCGAATTTTGCCGCTTACTCTCAGTCTCACGGCGTGTGTTCGTGTGTGTGTGTGTGTGTGTGTGTGTGTGTGTGTGTGTGTGTGTGCAAAAGTTGCAGTTTTATGTGCTTAAAGTTGCATGCAATTTATTTGCGGTCACTCTCTCTTTCACACACACACGCACACATACATACGTTCAAATGCACTTTGAGCGTGTTAGTGAAAAATTGCACTCAACTCATTTAATTAACATAAATTAAGACGCTTAAGCTCATTAACTGGAAATTTTTAATTGGCCGAAACTCAACCAAAACCATCACAGCTGCCAGAGATTAAAACAATATTTGCATAAAGGTATGTCTATTTGTATCTTTCAAAGGTATAATTCGCTATAGTTGGATTCATAATCTGACCAGTTGAAATGCAATTTTCAAATAAATCTACTTAATCGGCATTATTCAACAAAATTGCCTCGGTTAAGCAAATCGGCAAGACACATGCACGTGATTGCCGATAACATCGCGTACTTCAAAAATGCTGCTGATAAGCCCAAGAATGAGAGCCAATAATGGAATTACTGTGTATGCTTTTAAAATATATTGCCAATATCAAAGATGTTTTATGAAGATCCGACTACACACACTAGAAAGGTTTTATAATTTATTATTTAGTATTTAATATGAAAACATTATCATCTGAAATAGCAAACATTCTAATAAACAGTTTCAATGCCTTTTATTTGAAGAACCGCTTTGCAATACATCTGATAAACTCAACTGTCTGTTGCTACAAATTTTCAATGAAATAAGCGAAAGAAGTTGACAAAGAACTTTTTCAGAATGTGTAATCTTATGAACAAGCCTGAAAATAGGTCGAAAATTAATTGTTCTACGTACTATGAGTTCCGATTACATTATATCATTTTAATTTTAGGCTATTTATATATCAAAAAAAGGTGGTTATTTTGACAACAGAAGAACACCAGAATAAAAGAGCGATGGTAACAGCAGCAGTTCAGCAGAAAAAACCCAATTCCAGCAGCCACAAAGCAAAGGGTAACAGCAATGTTACATAACAGCGGCAGATCAGCTGGAAAGAGAAGTAACAGACATCATCATAGCGATGTTATTAGCAGCAACATTACAACAGACTAACAGCAGCAGCGCAGCAGAACAAGAAAGTGTTGTTAACAGTAGCAAAACAACAGAATGTCAACAGAAGCTCAACACTGCAGAAGCTGAAACAGCGGATCAAAACAGAGAACAGTCGCATAGCAGAAGGACATAACAGAAAACGTAACCTCACGTCGCACAACTAGTGCGTTTCTTATATTATTAAACTAGTTGCGACTTTAAAATATGTTAAATTTGCCTGTGCTCCTATAAAGTCACATCTTTAAAAGAGCAACGAATAAGCCATAACTTATAATTTTGTATAATGAAAACCTTTGAAAAGTCATCAGAAGAACCCCACACGACTACGGACAGACAGAGGAAACCCGACCAAATCGATTGATGATTGCTAAAAAAAGGAAGGAATCTTGCAAGTGTCACACAATCGATCGTTTAGATACTAAACAGAGCATGAAAAAATAAAGGCACACGCTACCAAAGCAGTATCTATTGCGAACCCATTACGACTCGAGAGGATTAAGGATAGGACTCGAACACGCCACCAAATGTCGTACCAAAAAAGATTGCTTCTGCGGAGGCTTTAGTACTATTCATGAATTTAGCATTTTCCCAAGAGAAACATTGTAATCGGACGCTCCAGTCAAAAGTTCAAAGCTTGCTGTAGTTATACGGCTAGTAAGCTGTGGCACTGCGTAGTCGTGCGCTTTCCTCAAAGCTTCAGGGCTTTCGCACTGAGTGATATTCAGTGTAAATACTATAATACCAGTTTTCACTAGTAATTTCTTTCATTATTCTGCCTACTTTTGAATGTCATGACATCAAATTTTTGCAAATGCATTGGGAAAAGAAGTCTTTGTACGGATCTCAAATTTAAATGTATTAAACTTATTTGGGTGGAGCTGGGTTCTGGTAGGACTGAAAAACTATCGATAGTGACGCCATTCGATATTATCGACCATTGACTCAAAATGATGGTATGCTATCTATTCCTTTCTCTCGATAAGTTCGGGCACAAACGTTGAGAAGACTGATTTAAGCAATAAAATTAATGTGTGCTAGTATATTTTCACATTTTAACATTATGATACAATTGACTAAAGGGAATGTAGTGTAATTTGCGGTGCATTTACTGAGCTTAATGTTAAGTGCGTTTCGAGGTTGTAATGTAAATATGTACGGCTTAAACACTATCGATAGTAACATCGATTCGAAAAGATTTTATAGTATCGGTTCTTCTTCCATTCTCTTCTTAGCCGCTTGTATTGTGTTTAAACCACCGATAGTGAAAAAAAAACTCGAAAGTGATATTGAAAGGAATATATTGAGATAGTGCTATCGATAGTTTTGCAGCTCTAGTGCCCTATATCAGACCGTAGTGGGTGGTTATGGCCAGTTAAAAAAGAAAAACCATTTTTACACAATTTTTTCGTATTGCAATCGATTGGAATACTTAAAAAGCAACTTTCGTTGTCAAATCTCGCGGCATTTTATTGTCCTGCTTTCGATTAAACACCCGAGAGCTCCGCCAAACGATTCTGAAGTTGAATGAAGTTTTTCATGTGTTGAACACAAGTTCGCATTCATTAATGCTTCATCTTCCAACATTTTATTGCCCTTGTCATCCAAACAAACTTCTGCTAAGCATGTTACACTTAATAGTTAAAACCACGTTTTTACCATAAGCTTCTTGGGGGGGTCAATAAATCCATCTTATAGAAGCCTTGATGGTGACTAAATTTGATGATTTGTGTTGTGTGAGAGGTATGGTTAAATAAAGTGGTTGTAAAGTGGAGCTGCAAAATTATCGATAGTGGCGCCATTCGATATTTTCGATAGCTTCCCGAAGAATTTAGTAAGGATCGATTGGATTGGAAACTAACTAAAAAAAAGTCGATAGTGATATACAAAGAAAAAAATCTATAGTTTTTCAGTTCTAAATCAAAGTGCTTCAGATGCAGTTTTCTTCGAATTCAATACACAGTAGAGATACATTTTGCTCAATTTACACATATTGGCTTCAAAATTCAGCATAATTTTTCTATTAAAATGCTGCTATGAATGAAAATCAAAAACTACAAAAAAATAATACTGAGGTTTGCATACAAAGAGTCTCATATCATTAAGTTACTACTACGATCAGCCACACTCACCAAAAGTTCGTCGAGTTTATCTTCAATGAGACGGACCTGTGATATTACAAAGAACTTCTTCACTATATTATAAAAGTAAATATACAATTAGCTTTTATCGTGCCCGGCGATCTGTTATACTTTTTATAAGTTTCTAAAGAAGCTTCAATGTGAAAGATGTAGCGCATAGATTAGTCCATTTATTTACCTATCTATCATTGACTCATTGGTGTAAACAATTTGAAGTGGCTCTTCCACATAGTTAAGTCATGTGATCAGTTCAATTGTGTTTTTCTTTTCCAATACTGCAATTTCTCAGCTCATCCATACTAGAGGTTTTACTTTTCTGAATTCCCATTGCATTTTTTGAAAAGCCCCCAACGGTTATGGCCATTTGAATTACCAACTCGTGCTAATGCTCAATCATTGATGTTAATGCGTTTGATATGGCTACGTTCTACTAACTGAAAGCACTACTCAAGTGTTGTCATATTTCTTGCTGGAATATTTTCCATTTTTATGGACTTGATCAATGTCGCAAAGCGCACAAATACTTGGCTATGATAAGAGTTTGCCTTCAGTCTACTCGAGTTGGTAGTAGCTGTTAGGGCCTATCAAAGGCATCGTCTCACACAGACACAGCGCCAGTGTTGAAAACCATGATAAAGATTATGTTTTTTGTTGTGTGTGTTGCTGTTTGTGGCATGTTTAGATTAGCTTCAGTTTAATTGGCCAAATACTATTAGCTACATGTGCGCCAAGGCGCTCGTGGTTTTGCAGTTTGTTGAGCACCGTTGTGGTGACAGGTTTGGAGCATCGCGCAAAAGTTATAAAAAAAAATACGAAAAGATTTAACTTTAAAACAGCCGAAACTCGCATAGAGGTGTGTAACTGCGTACCAAGTGTCCTTAAAGCAAGTCGCTCTCTCTATCTCTCTCTCTCTCTCTGTCTTAAAGCAATACAAAATTAATTATACGCCATGTTGGCAACTCGAAACGCGTTTGTTTTAGTCTTTTGCAAAGTGTTTAGCTTGGGGTTTATCAGCTATATTGTACGATTTCGCGTTGAGATAAGCAGCTAACAACAGGCCACAAATGACATTAAATAAATATTGTTAGTTAATTTTATCAAATTAAAAATAACACGCAAAAAATTTAACAAATTAAATCACACGCGCCTTTTTGCTGTGACTCAAATTCCAGTGAAATTTATCCAACATTTACAGTGAGTGCAAACTGTTGGCCACACTATAACGCCATAAACAAGAGTCGAAGCCATTTTCATGACAATTAGCTTAATCTTAATAGCCAAATATATTGTGATAACATATCTTAATTGATTTTTGATAAATGCACACATTACATTAACATTTTCAAATGAGAACTTTTGAGCAGAGCGTCAAACTTCTGGGGCTTCATAAATGTCATGTGACGTCAGAGCACGTGACGTTGATGGATCATGTGAAACAATCAAACTGACAAGCGTTAATTGCAATACAAATTATAACATTTCCGATAATACTTATCGTATACGTTTATTTTTATAGCTCCCCCAAAACCCCATGACCAGCCCTTAAATAAAAGTATTTACTTTAATTGCCGAATAATGGGGCCAACTGCTAAGGCTTTGTTATTTTCAACCTTTGAAAATTTAAGGACTACAGTGTCTGAAGAGTATTAGAGACTTGTAAGGATTAGCTAGCAGTAAAACTTTGATCTTTCTCATAATAGAAATACAATTAAAATAGGTTTCGGTGCTTTTTTAGAAAACTCGTTCATACGGACTTCAAACCAAAAGCAGCTCTTCAAAGAGACTCAAATGCGTTCAAATCGTAAGAAATCTATTATAAAAGCTTTTGACCGGTAGATTTTTTTACAGTTCAAATTGCATTCATTTTTTTATCTACATAACCATTTAGCGACAATATCAAAATATCATTACCAATTTTCTTGGTTCCGCACAAAAGAAAACAAAGAGACAAGTTTTTCGGGAAAATATGCAATTTAACGGAAAATTTGTCTTCTTCAATGGCAGTTAGTTCGTTTGAAGCTACATTTGGCAATGTTGTGTAAAACAGTTTAAACACAGTTAAATCATTTTAATAATGAGGGAAACTGGGTTCTTCATGTTCATCCAAAACCTCTGCGGTTAAGACTGTCTTCTCTTTAATGTGCGATTTGGCCTTTGCCTAATGTTCGTCTTAGCCTATGTTATCATATCAAATACTATTTTTTTACTTAAAACCTTTTTCGGAGTGAACCTTGTTTGACGAGCCTAAATAGAGTATAAAGTACCGTTGTTGTTACTACAGAAAAGTTGAAGATTTAGATATAATGGCCCATTAACCGAGATTGATCCATCTCTAGCACTTAGGTAGCTTTTGAAGTTAATATAGTGAAAATACTGTTAAAATGAAAACATGAGTACGAAACGGAGTAGGCTGACTTTGGAGACCCACATTAAAACACTCCCGTCACTTCCCGACACCCGAAGCAATTGGTTAAGACTGGAGAGTATACACCTCACTAATGTATTATCATTGCCAAAAAGGCGTGTTCGTATCCTTACAAACGCCGGACAGTCACATAGAAAGTGTTCCATCAAGTCGGCATCTTCAAGTCGGGCCAAGCTCGCACGCCGAAGATCTGTGGACGCATTTGAATGTGGTTCTTTCGAAATTGTTTTTGTTATGCGGCATCCAGCCTTCCCACGATCCCTACAGCGCTTACATTCTTATTACTTAATCTTTCATTCACAGACCAGGGATTGTTCATCGTCTACAAATTTACGTTCATTTCCATTTAGAAAACCGACGGCAAACTAATTGAATTGTCGTCAAGATCCAACGGAGTTAATCCGTTCTGTTCTGTATAGAAGATTTGGCTAGACACTAATAGCCAGCAAGCTAAGGGAAGAGTGTAGCTATTCTCGGTGCCTGTAGATATATTGTGCCAAATGTGGCAAATACAATGTAGTATTCCCCTTCGAGAGTGGTGGAGCGATTCAGAACTCATATTGAAGGCTAGGATTGTTACTGGCTACAAATAATTTGCCGTCGGTTTTCTTAATGAAAACGTTCGTGTACAAGACAAGGCTAAATCGGACAACACTATCAGTAGGCATTGAGAGGGCTTAGGATTCACAGTGATTTAAGGGTTTTACTGAAGGCGGTTACACTTTGTTTACAGAGTAAAGCAAGTTAGCATGTCAATCCCATATTAAGCAGAACACGATACGGTTACAGGATTTGGTAAATTAACTAAAACCTGCAACTGTAACCCTAGCTATTGACATAACTCACCACAACCGACATTCCTTAAGTTGCTGCCAATTTTTGAAAGGATTTATTCGTCAAAATTTTTAAGCCTTCAACAACTTGAATAGCGTTATACTTATCAAAGTGTAGGTAATGAAAACGCCGGAATCAATCATATTTTATGGTCAGAGACAAACTGGCTGAAATCACGGCAGACAACCAACGGAGCACGTCATAAATATCCAAGTGTAATCTCATTAGAAAATGTCAAAAAACTAAAGCCTGTGCCATTATTCTCAGCGAATCGCCAATCGGACGGCACTTGAGGCTAAATATATAGAGCCACCAAATGAAAATTTCGGGCAATCAGTTAAAATATATAAATGTACAATACTACATAGAGCAAGTGATTGCCTGGTAATTGTTAATAATTTCGAGCTATTAGCGAGCGCAACTCTGCCACTCAAGATAAGGCGCGCAGTAAGATAAGAGCACAGCCGTGAAAGAGGGAGAGGGACAGAGAGAGAGAGGGAGGAGCAGGTAGCGGGAGAGCGGTCGTGTATATTATCAGGGCACAGCTGGCTGTATCTTATCTGCGTCATAAACAGTTCCAAGTGATTGATTGGAACATTGCATTTGATACTGTCAACAGAAGCGTCGGCAGTGTGGATTAGGTCAACAAAGCTATTAAGGCCAATTAGGCAACCTTTAAATGCTTGGTCAACAACGAACTAATCCATTATTATATTTACTACAATACCATCCACAGCTAGACCAAACATGGGTGACATGTTTCGCAGCGAGAAAATGGCCCTGTGCCAGTTGTTTATACAACCGGAGGCCGCCTATGCTTCCATAGATGAGCTGGGCGAGAGCGGCTGTGTGCAGTTCCGTGATCTCAACGAGCAAGTCAATGCTTTTCAGCGTAAATATGTCACAGAGGTGCGTCGCTGTGATGAAATGGATCGGCGCATACGGTACATAGAAACGGAGATGCGCAAGGATGAAATAGCCGTACCACAGCTGACGCAGGATGAGGTTGTTCGTGCGCCCAATCCACGTGCCTCCATCGATTTGGAAGTGACGCTAGAGAAGACCGAAAGCGAGCTACGCGAGCTGTCTGTGGCCACTGCGAGCTTGAGAACCAACTTCAGGCACATGCAGGAACTCAAACATGTGCTGGAGAACACGCAAAGCTTCTTCTCGGATCAGGAGGTGCTTAATCTGAGCCCCAATCGCTTTGCCGATCCATTAGATCCCAGCCAAATGGCGGCTGCACAGCGTGGCCAGTTGGGTTTCATAGCAGGCATTATTAAGCTGGAACGTTTCTTCAGTTTTGAGCGCATGCTCTGGCGCATCTCTAGAGGCAACATCTTTCTGCGTCGCAATGACATTGGCGGCTTGTCCGAGGATGATGACACAGGACAACCTGTGGCAAAGACCGTGTTTGCCGCCTTCTTTCAGGGCGATCAGCTCAAGCAGCGCATCAAGAAGGTTTGTGCGGGCTATCATGCTGCCGTTTATCCCTGTCCCACTGCAGCTGCAGAGCGTGAGGAAATGATCAAGGATGTAAATACACGTTTAGCAGACTTGAGACTGGTGCTCAATCAAACCGATGATCATCGCAGCGGCGTTTTGCATCGTGCTTCTAAAAACCTGGCAAACTGGACCATTATGGTGCGCAAAATGAAGGCCATCTATCACATACTCAACTACTTTAATCCTGATGTTACGGGCAAGTGCCTTATAGGCGAAGGTTGGGTACCCACAAAGGATCTGGCAACGGTGCAGCTGGCACTATCGCGTGCCTCCTCACAAGCCGAGAGCTCTATACCGGCATTTATGAACATCATACAGACCAAGGAACAACCGCCCACTTATACGCGTACCAACAAGTTCACGACCGGTTTCCAGAACCTGATCGATTCCTATGGCATGGCCTCTTATCGTGAGGTTAATCCTGCTTTGTACACTTGCATAACATTTCCCTTTCTGTTTGCCGTCATGTTTGGTGATTTAGGTCACGGCTTGATCTTGCTCGCCTTTGCCAGCTTTTTGATTATACGTGAGCGTCAGTTGTCGGCGATTAAAGAGGAGATCTTTAATATATTCTTTGGCGGACGTTATATCATCTTTTTGATGGCCGTCTTCTCCATATATACGGGTATTATCTACAATGATGTGTTTTCCAAGTCTATGAATATTTTTGGCTCCAGCTGGCACATCACTTATAACGAGTCCACTGTCACCGATCCTACGCTCAAATATTTAACGCTACGACCAAACGAATCTAATTATAAGACCTATCCGCTAGGCATGGACCCCATTTGGCAGATGGCCGACAACAAGATCATCTTTTTAAACACCTTTAAGATGAAGCTGTCCATCATCTTTGGCGTGGTACACATGATCTTTGGTGTATGCATGTCGGTGATCAATTTCATACACTTCCGCAAATATATGAGTCTTATACTAGAGTTCCTGCCACAAATACTCTTTTTGGTGCTACTCTTTGGTTATATGGTGTTTATGATGTTCTTTAAGTGGGTCGTCTACAATGATACATCAGATGATCAGGCACTCTCCCCAGGCTGTGCACCATCTATACTTATACTCTTTATCAACATGATGCTCTTTGGTCATCAGAAACCACTAGACGGCTGTAAAGAGTATATGTTTGAGGGTCAGGAGTCTATCCAAACGATCTTTGTCGTAATCGCTGTCATCTGCATACCTTGGATGTTGCTGGGCAAGCCATTATTCATTATGCTAACCAGACCAGCTGCACCCAAACTACCAGTCAATGGAACAAAACCCGGTGGTGGTGGTGGACATGGTGGTCATGGCTCTGACGATGAGCCCATGAGTGAGATCTTCATTCAGCAGGCCATACACACTATAGAGTATGTGCTGAGCACGATTTCACATACGGCTTCCTATTTGCGACTCTGGGCTTTGTCTCTGGCCCATGCACGTAAGTCTACAACTTTTAGAATTACACTGGATAAAAATGAGTTTTGCTTAAATTTGTGTACCATATCCGGTTAAGATTGTGTCGCGGAAGTACGGCTCTTGAGATATCCGAAATCCATTTAAATCATATCTAATTTCATTACGAGCAATTCAAGCCTTAATTTGGCATAATCTATCGAAAAATCACGAAGTTATTACAGGTAAAAGACTACGATCTACGATTTTACTTTAATCAGTAAATGTTCGAAAAGAATAAATTTATCTAAGTCAAAATCAAATACTTAAGAAAAAATTCAATTTTCGAAAAATTACGAATTTCGTAATTTTCTTAGGGATTTTGCTTACATCAGCGTTGAATTGTTCCATAAGAATAAACTTCTAAATCAAATACTTAAGAAACAAACATAAATATTCGAATTTCAAAAAAAATTTAAAAATTCGTATTTCAATTAGCTGATTTAACAATATATATAGTATATACGGATATTTCAAACAGTCGGAATTGAAATTGGCTTGATTACATTCTTTCGACATTTGAAATTTTATTGGATTTTGATTTGGATAAGTTTATTATGACTAATATTTAAAAAAAAAGATAAATTGTCGTATGTCGAAAGAATTGAATCATGTCTATGGCCAATTTCGATACGAATTTTGCTACATCTAATTTGAGTTCAAATTTGTTGGCTAGAGTAATCAAAGCAGCTGCTATTTAAACGAATTTTTTCTCTTGGCAGAGCTCTCTGAGGTGCTTTGGAGCATGGTGTTCTCCAATGGTTTTATCTTCCACAACTATGTAGGCTCCGTTTTGATCTATTTCACATTCGGCGCCTGGGCTGTGCTCACTGTAGGCATACTGGTGCTCATCGAGGGTCTTTCCGCCTTTTTGCATACGCTACGTTTGCATTGGTAAGTACAATAAGTGCCTTAAGAATGAACAATGCTTTCACTTTAACACCTGTTTCAGGGTCGAGTTCATGAGCAAGTTCTTTGAGGGCGCTGGTTACGCCTTCGAACCGTACTCCTTTAAGACCATATTGGAAAAGGAGGAGGACTCTTAAAGCGCTGGTCGCCATTTTCCATTTAAAACTTTCCAAAACATTTATAGCTGCTGGTTTCCTGGTTTTGCTTTTGGAATAAATTTATATGTTTGATATGCATATTTTTCTATTTGCTTTACTTATGTATCTCTATCTATATCCAAAGCTATATCTGTATCTGTCAGACGGAAAACGTTCGCTTGACAGTTAAGTTCAACGACTAGCACACACACACAAACACACACACACACACAGATACAGTTGTATGTGCATGTATGGAAAAACAATCACAAAGCAAATTGCTTGGCTCTGCATTTCATCTGTGTCGAAAAACAAACTTTTTTCTCATTAGAAAAAATGTCATATGCTGAAATTATGTTGTCAGTTTAGTTGTCCGTCCATTGAGCAATGAATTCTGTGCTCTGCCACACACATTGATGTTATGCAATTTAGAATAAAATTGCTTATATCATATTGTACTCTATAATATATATATATATATATATAATGTATGAGTGTGCGTATAATGTCAAAGTTATGCATGACAACACGTCCGGCTTGTTTTCAGGCTAATTTAAAGTTGGAAGCAAAGCTTAGTCGGCAATATCCGGCTAAAGCTTGTTAGCAAAAATAGTTTTCACACAGTCATGATGACCACACTCATTCATACATATACACGGTATATGTGACGTATTATGGCCCATCCTGACATGCCTCAGCAATTATACTAATCCACATTTCCACTTAATACAAATTAAATGAGCGTGTGAGTAAGTGAAAAAATTTGATGCAGTCAGTCAGCACCGTCCCGGTGCCCGACAGTGGAATACCCTGTACCCTTTTTTTCCCCAATAGCACTAAATCCAGCACACGGTAAAATATGAACGAAGATATTTCCTTTTATGTCTCTTTTTACAAGTATAATATGCATTTTTCTACTGGGAAGTTCCAATTGACAAGTTTTCCTATTGGGAAGTGGTGGCAAAAATTACTTTTATGCCCATAACTCCAGTATTCTTAGGTCAATGTCGTTGAATTTTTTAACATAGCTCAAAAATGTCTGTGACAATTTACAAATCAATATATTTTGGGGGGTGTGGCAGTAATTAAGGTAAATCGATTGCGTTGTAAGGGGGGGGGGGGGGGGGGGTTCTATTGGAAAAAAAAGTGGATACAGTTTTAACGACTTGGGTCAAATGAGTCTACACATCAAATTTTTTAACTCTAGCTCGCCTGCATCCATATCTACATGCAGTGCAATTTTGGGTGCTGCCATAATTCATCTTTTCGGTGTAAATGCGCATCTTTTGGAAAATTTTTGTGCCTCTACCTCTTATGGTGTTTGATATCTCGACTTTCATACGGAAGGACGGACAGACGGACGTGTCTATATCGACTCGACTATTACTCCTGACCATTTTTGCCCATGGAACATATGGTCTGCCACGCCTCCTTCTGCCTGTTACATACATTGCACAAACCTATAATACCCTTTTACACTTTGTGTGCAGGGTATAAAAAGAGGTCGACTAAAAACCGTTATACAAATGCATTTGGACACACAAGGTGCGTAACTGTACACTTGAGCGTGTTAGATAATTAAAGGAGCGAAAGCGAGAGAGAGATTGAGTGAGAGTCAAAGACAAATGGGCAACAAAATAGCGTGAAAATAAGGTGAGCGACAAGCTATAAAATAAACCGTTACTATAAACTAGAACAGCAAAAGGCAAATGTCAGCACATAAGCAAGCGTTTTTATGGCAGTTTATGGCCAGGACACCCTTATGTATATGTATGCATGTGCGTGTGTGTGTGTGTGTGTGTGTGTGTGTGTGCTTAATAGCCTGCCAGAACCATTGTCCTTTTCCGGTAATAATTCTGTGTCCTTGTGACCCATATGAAGCAACATAATACGCTCGGTTTCCGGTTGGCTTAAATTAGCTGTGACGACAGCAGGAAAGCAGCCGCAGCGCCAAGATGCCGCGGTGTTGACCACAGCAAAAGACAGGCCAGACAGCGTGACTGTGACTCCTTTACAGGTTCCAGGTTATCATTTATAATGAGTTAATTACATTTAATACGCATGTACAACGGCCTGTTGAACAGCGAGCTCAATTAAATGTGACCCACACACGAAACACCGAGCAGCACAGCAACAAGAGCCACACACACACACAGAAGTCTTTAGTTTATAGAACACATTAAATTGCTGCATCCAAGTAGTACAAGATCATAAAGTATTCACTTAGCACTCACTAATTACAAGTTTAGCACAATTATGTAGCATACTTTTGGGTTAACAACTAAATATTTGCGGCGTACTTTAGCATTGATTGTTTATTTTATTACATACAATTTGATCAGTTTTTATTGTGTTTTTATGCCCTTAATAAAAGCTGTCATGACAGCAGCTACTAATAAATATATTTTTATACGGCATCTATTGAGCTGTGACCTTTGGCCGCCATTTTGCCGCCCGCAGCGATTACAGCTTTATGCTCATTGCCACTGTGTCCGATGGAGTTGCATGTTTTTCTTCCCATCGGGAAGACATTTTGTAGTTTGTAAAGATGAAACACATTTCTTCTTGACTTTAGTCAAGTTATAAATTCAATCTTTCAATCTGTTGCTCCGTTTCATCTGCCATCTCTACTCAAAATGCAAGCTCTATCTTTCACTGAGGATGTAATAACCGAGGAACAATTGGGCTCTCATGCCCATGAGTTTTCAATTCACACCGTAAATCTTAATCAGGATACGAGCAAAATTACAACAGAAAATGACAGCTCTTTGATTGAGGTGGAAAATCAATCTTCCAGGAGGAACAATTATAATTCAAAATGGAAACCTTTGCTTTCCCTGGAGATATTTTAAGCATTAATCACAACGCAAGCGGAATTTCAAGGCCCAATGAAAGCCATTGGATTAAGTGTCGCTATAACAATAACATGTCCGTCGAAAGCATAAATGAGACCAAAGTTAGTCACCATCCGAATCTGCTTCAAGCTACAAGTTAAGTGTAGCCTCAATCGGGATTTTATATGAATTCACTACTGAAACTGCCACTTTTTTCAATAGTACCAAATCACGAGAGTTGTCTCTACTACTCATTTGCCCACTGCGACCAAAGTAACATCATTTCGCATTTCACGGCACATTGTTCCTCACAAAGTTGAAGAAGTTGCCGGAGAAGGCAACTCCTTCTGTGAAGCCTCGCTGTGTATCAACATTTCGAGGGATTCTTTCCTACCTTGACAGAGCTGCGTGTGTTGCTCAACGTCGTGCTGCAAAATTGAATCAGCTTTTCAGGAATCCTTCAGCAGGCTATCAAATGCTGCTTTGATTTGGCGTGGTGTGAATATCTGGCAATGCAATACTTACCAGGCCTAAATCGACACTGATAAGGTCCAATCAGTTCTTTCTTTTCTCTCAAATGCATGGCAAAAAAAACAACAACAGCAAGCAGTGATTGGCCAGCAGACCAGTTGCTGTGCACAAGTTCATTCGATCAGTGACCCCAGAATGTACAGCATCTGTAAGTTCTCTAAAAGTGGCCATAGTAGAAGGATAGTTGTGACACCTCACAATCCTAGTTGCAAGTTCTCACTGTTTCTTAATCGCTTCAATATGAGCTGATAATTGTTGGTCCAAACTTGCGACTGTCCTAGTATACTCCGCCCTCTTTTGGTTGGTTCAATTTCAACATAACCATGTGCTCATCCTAATCCTTTCCTGAAATTCTTTTGATTCTCGTTCTAAACACTCAAAACTTTCGGTGGCAATGTTAAGATTGTATATAGAATGCCGTCAAAGCCGGCAACGGGGTGCCTACCAGGGCAACTAAATATTTTACTCTAGCTGTAAGTGTTGTGAAAATAAAAATAATGTAATCGCTTAAGTTATCTTTTATTTATGAGCGTCAATCATGCACAAGTGACTCCAGAAAAAACACATTTTCTGTAGCAGATCTCCTAAATAGACCGGCGAGATTTACCCCAGTCTGTGACTTCATTACAATTCTGGGTTCTTATAGTCAGCCAAATCTAGGTGTTCATACTGACGAAACGACGACAACATGGTTATGCCCACGCGGCGATTGGTAACGATGATTTTAGCAAAGGAAACTCGTTGTGCTGCTGTCTGTTATACCTTCTTCTTGATTGGCCATAACAACCCGTTACCAGCTTAGGCCCTGATGTAGGACTCTCCTCAAAGCATCTTGAAGCAAAAAATCACGAACTACTACAAGAAGCTATCTAAAAAGATTTTTATTTATTTATTCTCTACTTGCGTTGCAATTACAAATTGCAGGTAACCATTGTTTTTAATTTAGCTATAGCTACATGGCTTTAAGCTAATCTGGGCTAGATGTAGATATTATCTTATTGTTACTATTTATTTTTGAGTACATAGGTATACTTAAAATTAATGAAGGCTACATATTTACAATGATATTTAAATTTTTTTTGTTTTTAATTATGCTCTTAAAGTTATGGTGAATGGTGAATCTAAATTTTATGGTAGATATTTGCTGCCTTTAAGAACTTGGTAATTGCTACTATATTTTGCGCGATTGGGTTGGATAGTATTTCTATTGGGTTGTTATGTAGCTAAAAAGATATTTTTTGAGAAAAGCTAGAAATTACATATTGGTTATTAATTCTGTTACCAAGGTTCTCTTACCATTTTTTTCGCAATGATGAGCTCAAAATATTAAATTCAGGACTTTAAAAGTTCTTAAACTGAATATCTGCAAAGGTATATGGAATCAGTAGTTACTCATTCAGCCTCTTTTCCTACCAAACAATGCAAAAGCTGCTGCTGGTCATCTTCTAGAAATGTTTATAACTTAGCTACCGATGCTCTATGCGTCCAAGCATTAGAGTACCAAAGCACAAACACACGCACAAACACACGCACACCTAAAGCTACACCTACACATGGTCAGTTAGATGGCCAAAACCCGGTTTTCATTCAATTCTGCTGCCGGTCATTGCATTGACAAACATTTTTAAGCCATTTTCTCTTCTTCTTTTTTGCCCAAATAAAAATTTGCTTTGTGAGTCCTGCCGTTCATTCTATGTCCTGCCATGCGGTATTGTATGCCACTGACAGCTGCAAAATTTGTTCACTTGTTTGACCACCTCTATCTCCTTCCCACTGTCTCTCTCTCTGTCTGTCACTCTGTGTCTGTTTGTTTGTTTGTTTGTTGTTATGCCGAAAATTGAACACAAAGCAATTGCTATGCAACATTTGTGCAGACATGTTCCATACCAAAATAAAATACCAAAAGGCAAAAAAAAATACTACTATACAAATAAAATTGCTGTACAATTGAGCAAAAGCATGAGCCATGGCAACATTGAACGGCCATTTTGGTCAACTATGTTGTGTGTGTGTGTGTTTGTGTGTGTGTGTGTGTGTGTGTGTGTGTGTGTGTTTGTGTGTTTAATAGTTTTATTGCTTCCTCTGGGCGGTTTTAGAGCGTTTTGTGCATTGCGCTTGTTGGTTGTCATGTCATGCGGTCAATTGTTTATTGTTAACATGGCTACTTGCAGCTACCGCCGACGGTAACTGCCACGCCTGCTCCGGAACACCGCCTACTTCTCCCAGTCTCGACTGCTGTAAATGACAACTTTATTGCATACGTTTCAAAACCGCGCCGAAACATGCGAGTTTAAAATTGTTTGTCGCTTTGGCTCCCGCTATGCAATTTGTGGCTACGCCTTCTGTCGTTCGCCTTTGTATTGTCAATTTCTCAGACATATTAATCAGTTTTGCCGTCTGTCATTGCTGCTAGCCCCCCGCCAGCCTCTTCCGCTTGTTGGCATTCTCCAATGCAGCTTTTCCGACAACTCAAAGTGAAATGCTTGGCATTTCAACCAGCTGGCACTTTAAGTTCCACTTTAAGCCACAAAGACAGCCAGCATTAAGTCCGAAAGCAAAAAAAAATAAAAATAAAAGAACAAAAAACATTTAAGTAACTGTGCTGAAGTTGGGAGAATGCCAACCTTGGGATACTCTGGGCACAAATTTAAAATTCCTTTGTATTTGAGCTACAAACATATATGTACTATATGTGTGAGTATTCTCTTTATTACGATTTTCGCATACTCCTAACTAAATTCGGATTAGAAGCAAAGTTTATAAAAATATGTGGCGTAATTCTTTGCAGGTTGACAACCTGCTTCACAAAGATGCTTAGAGCATCAAAAACCTCAAAACACAAACTTTGCAGATAAGTATTTTTTAATATCGATACTTCAAGTTTTTAACTCACACTAAAAAACAACTTTATGAAACATTTTTTAATGCTACCTGTTGTTTTTTAACTAGTATTATATTATGATATTGCACATTAAATATGTCACTTTTGAACCAAAGATAAACATATCGGACCAAACTTATCAAAAACTAGGGGCTCCAATGCCTGCTTGCTTCGCTCAGCAACCAGTATGTTTATAAAAGGTCGGCAGGTCGATTGCTAAAATATCTTAGCCATATGTTTGCCTAACCTAATATCTTCGCATCATCCTATCTTCATATATTTATATATTCATATCCTTAAATCTTCACATCTACTTATATACTTATACACTTATCTTCATATCTTCAGATCTTCATATTTTCATATCTTTATATCTTTATATCTTTATATCTTTATATCTTTATATCTTTATATCTTTATATCTTTATATCTTATATCTTTATATCTTTATATCTTTATATCTTTATATCTTTATATCTTTATATCTTTATATCTTTATATCTTTATATCTTTATATCTTTATATCTTTATATCTTTATATCTTTATATCTTTATATCTTTATATCTTTATATCTTTATATCTTTATATCTTTATATCTTTATATCTTTATATCTTTATATCTTTATATCTTTATATCTTTATATCTTTATATCTTTATATCTTTATATCTTTATATCTTTATATCTTTATATCTTTATATCTTTATATCTTTATATCTTTATATCTTTATATCTTTATATCTTTATATCTTTATATCTTTATATCTTTATATCTTTATATCTTTATATCTTTATATCTTTATATCTTTATATCTTTATATCTTTATATCTTTATATCTTTATATCTTTATATCTTTATATCTTTATATCTTTATATCTTTATATCTTTATATCTTTATATCTTTATATCTTTATATCTTTATATCTTTATATCTTTATATCTTTATATCTTTATATCTTTATATCTTTATATCTTTATATCTTTATATCTTTATATCTTTATATCTTTATATCTTTATATCTTTATATCTTATATCTTTATATCTTTATATCTTTATATCTTTATATCTTTATATCTTTATATCTTTATATCTTTATATCTTTATATCTTTATATCTTTATATCTTTATATCTTTATATCTTTATATCTTTATATCTTTATATCTTTATATCTTTATATCTTTATATCTTTATATCTTTATATCTTTATATCTTTATATCTTTATATCTTTATATCTTTATATCTTTATATCTTTATATCTTTATATCTTTATATCTTTATATCTTTATATCTTTATATCTTTATATCTTTATATCTTTATATCTTTATATCTTTATATCTTTATATCTTTATATCTTTATATCTTTATATCTTTATATCTTTATATCTTTATATCTTTATATCTTTATATCTTTATATCTTTATATCTTTATATCTTTATATCTTTATATCTTTATATCTTTATATCTTTATATCTTTATATCTTTATATCTTTATATCTTTATATCTTTATATCTTTATATCTTTATATCTTTATATCTTTATATCTTTATATATTTATATCTTTATATCTTTATATCTTTATATCTTCTTATCTTCTTATCTCTATATCTTTATTCGAAATATCTACATATCTTCAATTCTGCATATCTTCCTAGCTATATGTCTTCATATCTTCATATCTTTATATTTATATAACTTCATATCTTTAAATCTTCATATATTCCTATCTTCATGTCTTTTTAACTGTATATTTTAATATTTTCATATCTTCCTAGCTTCATATCATCCTATTTTCATATTTTCATGTCTTCATCTTCAAGTCTGCATACCTTCATATCTTCCTTACTTTATATATGCATATTTTAATCTTCATATCGTACTATATATCTGCATATATTCATCTGTATATATTGAATCTCAAACGAGTTTCATTCAAATTAAAGTTGTTTAACTTAATACTATTTTCGTTTTCGTATTACATAAATGCCTTATGGGCTCTGATCCATTCTGGAGCACAATCCGCTGTAGTATTGTATAAAGGGGAACAAATTATTTTATATACAGAAGGAATTTTTGTGTGTCACACGCCATGGCCCACATAATGCCTTGTGACTTGGACCCGTTTTTGCTTAAGGGCGGAAATTTCAATGCGTTTGAAACATAAAATAAATGTCCACTAAAAATGTCTACCATGCTGTGGCTATTGTGTGTGTGTGTGTGTGTGTGTGTGTGTGTGTGTGTGTGTGGTCAGTGGGCGTGCTGCAGCAGAAATATAATACAAAAGCCGCATTTTATATGTATCGATGTACAGTTATAGCGTGTGCGTGTGTGGCTCGGTCTCAAGGACATGTTTGTGCGCGCACAAAATCGCAGCAAGTGCTTTCAAGTCGTTGTCAAATGCAAAAGGCATATAATAATTCAAATTTATAAGGCACAATTGTGCTCATCTACGCCCCCAGCTGTCCCATCCCTTGGTACACTTGCTCTGTAAAATTTAACATTATCAACTACATCGTTGGCCGTTTTTTAGCCGCTCTTGAGTTTTAAGCATAAATAAAGTTGAACTTCACGTGCGTGCCCGTGCTCATCATGAACGAACATGCAAATTTACTGCCCGAAACACTCCGTCGGAAGGGAGGACCGGCGGCAGCAGTACTACAAGGAGACTGACTAAGACTGCAAGTTGACAAAGAAAACGCCATAAAATTTGTATAATTTGTGGTTTTCAGTGGACAATTATTTTATGTAAGCTCGTGCAGACAAAGGAGCCAGTTTCCCCAAAAATTACTGCTGCTTAGGTGTGTCAAGGCTCGCCTTTTTCGCAACCATGATGATGACACCCATTTGCTACCTCGTAGCACCCTGGGGTAGATACTACTACTGCAAAGTGAAGCTGTTTGAAAATTATCTGCTTATGATTTACGAACTTTTTGCTAGAGCGTGTCGTACTCGTAAAATTGTTGAAGCTCAATGAAGGCAATTTCGGTGCCGTTTTCCAGCCTCCACCACCCCATAAAAACGTTATGCCCTGGCAAGTGTATTTCACAGTTGGTGGACAAGTCGAAGTGTGTCAAGCTATATATTCGGCTCAATTAAGAGGATTGCTGTCAGGAAGTAATGTTTTTCAAGTTTTTAAGCTTAAGTTCCAACTAAGAATACACAAGATACGCTTTAAAGAGCAACTTCCGGAAGCAGTCCTGGTTTGTTGATATATCCCTGGGTCCTGCGTATCCTAATGAATCCGTGATCTACGAACCACTTTTGCATATATGGCTTACTTCTTCTTCTTAACTGTCCATAACAATTCGTGTTATTGGGTTACGGCCTGATGTAAATACATTCTTTCATTGGAATTGTGGTTTTACATGGTGGGTCCCAAACCCTACGCACAAAGCTTTAAAGGCCTGGGATGGCTCTACTGGTCTCGAAAGATCCCAGTGTGATAGTCGCCTCATACGACAAGCTTAGTCCTGCTAAGGTGGTATTCTCTAAGTATGGCTTACTTACTTTGCGATTAAGTAATCGGTGCTTAAAATCGAAGTAGTGCCGTTTAAGCATGAGAGCAAATACGAAATGCAAGAGATTGGCTTCTCTCTCCCTCACTTTTTCTGATTCGCACAAAACTTAAGCAAGTTACATCACAAAGTGAGCCAGCTGTTTTATAAGGTTTACTTAAGATAAGATAATTTTTCCCATAACTGATTTTTTTTTTACATAAATTGACATGCACGAAATAAAGATACCGAAGAGGATTTCGTTTTCTTATTAGCTTCTGATTAACGGACCTGAACCATAGATCCAATTTATCCTTATCAATGTTCTCAACGAAACTGAATTTTAAAGCCAAAGATAGGAGAAGACTCTTATGCGTATCTCGAAGCTCTTAACAAAAAGGTTCGTTAGCCAAGTAGATTTTCGATTTGCTCCTTTTGTCAGACGGAATGGCCAAAGCCTTAAATATGCGTCAAAGCTTAAACCATCCCTGCCAACTCTTTAGATTTGTTATGTTGGTATTGTTATACCAATAGAATAGGAATAGGTTGCATTTTACACCTCACATCACTCTTCTCGGAGGCAGGCGGCCAGCGTTGTTGCACAAGTGCGTCGAATTTGAAAGAATTAGTAGAGTCTCAGCAGGCGTTCTGTTCGTATTGTATTTGGTTTATATATCATCTTTATCATACGTACAGAGCTTATTGTACTCTGTCGTGTCAGAAGATCCATTTCTTGAGAGGTTTGTCTGTCTGAGGCACTGTCAACGCAGAGGCAATGCTAGTATTATGTGGTCTACCTCCCCGGGATGTGAAAACCAGGCGCAGAACATGGAGATCCAAGGGTTAAGTGCGTATACAATGCGACTTAAGAACGATGTTTGAGTTTTACCTTGGTCCGTGGTACTTTTTAACTGGACCTATCATAGTCAATGTATCCAAATGGATAAATTTGAGAGGTTTGAATGATAGTCCTGAGTGCTCTTGTCGGTCTGCAATAGAGTCATGGAAGCAAGTTCATTGTGAATGTCCGCTCTACGCTCACATAAGTGATTTGCATGAGTTTTGTGTTGGTTTTTACGTAAAGCACTATTCACAGCTAATAGAGTAAGAGCTTTTCTGCGAGGATCGTTAACTGTAGCTGAAGTATGCTAATTTTTTTGTTTTCTGGGAGCTATTATTTTTGAAGGGTATAAAACACTAGGCTTTGTGTTGTCCGAATTTGGGCCACCAGCCCCGAAGCTTTTGAAGACCACATTGATCAGAGAATTTTCACGAACCACTGGTGCCTGGCATCACAGAGACGGTCTCACAATCTGCTCTCGTGGTAAATCCTTTTTAGCTTGTTGAGACATACTTATAGTAAGATACTTCTGCGGTTTGTATTTTATTAAATTTTGAATCCACAAATGCTTATATTAAGCATGACGATATATAAAACAAATAATCTCTGAACTAAATCATATATATAGGAAAACAGCTTAAGGACTTTCTATATCGTTATATCAAATAGTCAAAATATAAAAAGGCAACAGTATATGAATAACAAACATATAACTTGCTCATACACAGATACACTTTGCTTTGGAGGTATAGCCATTCATTTGCAAAAATTTCAAGAGCAAAAAAATTACTGCAGATTGGTATAGAGACAGTCAAAACACGATTACCAAATAAAACAACAGATCATCCAACAGAACTGTTTTTTACAGCTCAGACGTACTTTTAGTAAGCGCATTCCCAACAGAAGGCTTCTCTCATGCTTCTTTTTGAAGGAAGGGTGAAGAGCAGTCTTTTACAATCATGCTGCCTTTCATGCTTCTTTTGGAAGCATAAGTAGCGTTGTTGCATCGTGTTCTTTGGCAACGCTATTTTTTTCTGTAATTCTCGTCCCAATTTTCGGCACCTCTGAAGAAGTGAGAGGGGGTATTTGTTACCCAGTGAACAAGTTACCGCGATCACGGCGAAGCTTGACTGGTGTAGGCAAGCACTTCCGAATACCTTCTTTCGCACTACAAGCTTACGAAGTTGAAAAGGAAGAAAACGAAGAACATTTTACGAAAATATTCGAACGCCTCACTTTTGGTGTTCAAAAGCCGTATGAAAATTGTAGCCACTCCAAATAGGTTCTTTAACCGTACAAAATCATGATAAAAGAAGCACTTTTTTCTTGCTTTGAACATTTTTTAGCCATAATTACACTACGCAACAAATTTTGGCTCATTGAAAGGGCTATGGTAAAAACATACTTTTTTGGTTAAATTTTGGGTTACTGATTTCGAATCTGCAAACGATGTTTCATTGGCTTGTAACTCGCAATAGAATCAAGATAGACCAAAACGGAATCGCATTAAGCCTAAATTTACATTTAATTCGTGCTACATATTGATCGGTAGTAAGGTTCCCAAGTAACATGAGATTTGTTGAGTTCGCAACTCTCGAACTTTCGAATTGGACATAGCGATAATTTGATTTCTAGCAGCGAGAAAATCTAAAACGATTCAAATCAGCGACCCGGAAAAGCCATACGACTACATACATACATTGAGGAACGAAATTTGTTGCGTTATTAAAGAAAAAACTTGGTTTTTAATTTTATACAAATTTTAGTAAATTGTAGAATAACAACAATTTAATTTGAGTTTAAGTTTGCACTGCCACTCGGACTTTGTTATTTTTTTTTTTTAATGGACCTTCCAAAGCCTTATATAATAAATCAATTGATATATCAGCAATAAATATATCCCCAATAAGCGCCAACAAAATGGGTTTTGTATTATCGCGACAATAGTTCAACCTATAACATATTTATTAAATTGCCTTAAATAAATTATATATTATACACACACACACATACAAACTAAAGCCTGCATAAATCCCATTTAGCCGTAGAGTTCCACTATTCAATTCAATTAGAAGATAAATAAAAGGTATGCAAAAACTTAAAAAAAATGTAAAAAATTAAATAAAAGCAAATGAACAATTAAAAAGCAATATTTATAAACAAAACAATTATTTAAAGTATTATGTTTGGCGAATTTATAAACAAATCCCCATGCAAATCAGCCGCCAGGCAGAGAGCCAGTGGGCCAGGATTTGGTCATGTTTTGGCCATGGCTACTAAATATCTGCACAAACCAACATATCAACAAAGCAATTTGAATTATGTTTATGTATCTCTGCGAATTCGCGTGCATCTCTGTGTGTGTGTGTATCTGTGTGTGTATCTGTGTGTGTATCTGTGTGTGTGTATCTGTGTGTGTATCTGTGTGTGTGTATCTATGTGTGACTTCTAAAAAAGCAACAAATACAAATGAAAATGCAAAAGCAAATAATTGTACAGTGCAAATAAATTAAAACAAATGTGAAATGCTCATAAAAAATGGACAACGCTATAGAAAAAAGGCGACAGCAGACGACTGACGGAAGGGCAGCACAGTCTGGTGCACATTGATTAATACGAGGTCAAATACATTAGGCCCGAGCAAGTAAAATTTATTACCATGGCCATATATTTATTTAGCGTACTGTTAAGGCCATGTTTAGTACACACGGAAAAACAAAATACAACAAAATGGCCTAAAATTGTGCAAAAGTTAGGAATACTTTAACTTTTGATATGAAATGATACTTACTTTGAGAAGGCCAAAACGTGACGTACTACTCCCGACGCCTCTTGCTTCCTGCAATCATGATCCTGCCACCGGAACCATGGCCTGCCCTTTCGTTGCCTTTCGTCAACAGTTGCTTTTAAGAACTTTCTCCCAGGTGCTTTACTACGCACAAGATGTCCCAGCTAGGGACACCTCATTCTACCTCTTTTCCTGATAGTCAGCTCACACGGATCATCATTTACCACATTCCAAAAATTTTTGCAAAACTTTGTTCTGAGCGTAGAAATTGAGGAAGATTTTCTTAAAATATGTAAAAAATCGAAGAAAAAAAAGTAATCTATTACAATCATACGCTATACATATTATGTATACGCCGTATATACATATAAGCTGTTTGCATTGTCATTGTTGATCTGGAAAGAAAGCTAAATTTGGAAACATTTTAAATTTGTTGTAATATGATGTTCTAGTAATGCCGAAACAGTTTACTTTTAGTCAAATTTTCATATTTTCATTACCAATTGTTACTTTCTGTTAGAAATCACATTTTTTATAAGCGTATATGCTGATCGGGGGGGAGACCCCATATACCACGCCTGACCAAAATGTCAGCTGCACCAAACATTTGCCCCACCGTCTCTCTCCCTTGCTTACAGTCCATTTTGTTTTGTTTTTGCAAATTGACATGCGGGTTCAAAGCGTTTTTCGGTTGTTTGAATTTCTATTTGCATTGCGTATGGCAGGACCCTGTGCGCCTGACCACGCCCACAATGTCCACCTGCTGCGTATGCCTATATAGAGTTGTCAAAATTCGCGTACTTACACACACAAACACACACGTGCAGCACTCACAAATATTTTTCAAATACTACAACAAAGTTCGCCTGCAATAGACACAAAAAATGGTTCAATTTTTGCCCACTACCTAGAAACATACATACCAAAAGGCAATAAACACAAAACCCAACCAATTGAGTTCAAATGCAAATATTTGGCCACGCAGCAGCAGAGCCGTGGCAGCGGCAGCCACAACAACAGTTACAGCAAAAACAAATAGGACCAGCATGTTGCCCCCCGCGTTGAAGGCAGATCGAAGCCTTTAGCTCGAAATTGAAATTGAAAAGAATTTCGCGCCATTTAACAAGTTTGTAGCGTGCAGAGCAAAGCTCACCAATTCACTCACACACACACACACACACACACACACACACACGCTCACACACAGATAAGCCCCAAAGTGTTTGTAAGTGCTTTGAACTAGTGCAGCACCAGTGTAATCGCTACTCGAACTAAAGGTAAGCTGCAGGTATGCGATGAAGAAGAAGCTCTTGAGGCCTCATGCTGTTTAGATACCTTTATTGAAGTTTTTATCATTGCCTTCCAATTTTCGTCTAACTCCATCTCATGCTCATGGGTGCAAACATCGCGGCATTACGTCCAATGCGTGTTATCTTACGTTGACACGAACGGCCCGGCAGTGGCTTATTCAACCGAGTTGTGGCCGTATCCGAGGAACCACGATCGCTTCCACAGGTTGATTCAAAATAAAAGGAGGGAGAAGACAACAGTGTTTTTTTTTTTGCTACAGGACAACGCACGCTTGCTCGACAGACACAAGATGTGCTTCTGAAGTTTCTATGGCATGTTTTTGACATCCGCCTTATCTCACCGATTTTTCAACAAATGAAAGACGCTTTTGTAAAGATGTGGAGTTCTTGCAGAAATATCTGAATCTCGCATTTCAAAACATGAGTAGCCATACAAGTTTTTTCATTAGTTTACTAACCTGAAAAAGTGTTGTCTTAATCTGAATCTCGTAACTAGCGAAACTAGTTTTTTGTGACAAGGATAAAAGATTGGCTGAGCCGCCTGAGCTGAGACATCTGACTACGCCAATCTTACAAGTTTCTATAACTATGCCATTCAAGCCAAGATACACCAATACTTAGCGGCTAGCTACCATGGCCACTGCTGGATTTGCCGTTAGTTGACCAGTTGCAAGAGTTTAAGTGTGAGTGGGTAAAAGTAATCATCGATTGTGAAACAACTGATACTTGGATATAAAACTCAATTTAAGAAGTCTTTAAGCTCAGTCTCTCCCTCTTTCTATCTGTATCTCTCCCTCTGTATGGCTTAACTTTAACGAATTTGTAAATGTAATTCATGTAAATTTGTAGAAATTTTGTAAATTTCAAAGAAGTGAAATAACTGCCAACATTTGGCATCAATAGACGCATTTGCCTTGAATCAAGACAAACTTTCTTATCGTCAGCCAAGTACAGCAAACTTCAATGACAAATTGAAGCACGCAATCACACACACACACACACACACACACACACACACACACACACACACACACTCATACATATATACCATATAATGTATATGTGTATGTGTGCGTGGATGCACTGATATGGCAACTTTTTTCCTGTCGCCTTTCGCATTGAAAAGAAAATTCATAAAATTCTTACAGCTACCAAAATGAACAAACCAAACTTAAGAGAGCGTACTAAAGGGAGAATCAGGAAGAAAAATCTGATTATGTCTGGTTGTGTGTGTGTGTGTGTGTGTGTGTGTGTGTGTGGGTGTGTGTGTGTGTGTGGAAAGCAAGTGAAAGTGGCATTTGAGCTTTGGAAAAAGTTTTTGAACTTGCTAATCCAATGAACAATTGTGGTTGCTGTACCTTTAACACTGCCTGTCTATCTCTAGCCTGCTCGCACACACTAGCTCACTCTTCCTTACAAAAAGTAAGGTGTGTTTTTCAGCTGCAATTGGCAGCTTAAACTTTTGACATTTAAATGCATGTGAATTAGACAAATGGCAGCAGCTGCTACTAGCTGCTGTTTTCTGCTTAGTTTTGCAGATCAAAGGTTTTAATACTACAAGGCAACGGGCAACCCTAAGATTGTCAGATCAAATCTAACATTTTTTATCTTGACGAGCGATGATTCGTGTTTCGACGGTAAAAACATCGAACACAAATGGTGTTCAGAATACAATTGTGGCAGCCGTTCGCTAAGCGTTTTTGTGCAGAAACTATCCGTATATTGCAATACCGCATAGGCGGTTATATTGTGCAAAAATTGTTTGCAATTTGAAGATGGTTTTAAAACACATTTACTGAAAGTTGTGTTTCACAGAGGTGGAACGAAAGTTAATCACGTATGTAGATGCTCGAAGCAAATGGTAGCCTGTTTGTGCATATAAATCGGACATTTGAGCTTCACAACATAAGGGCAATATAGGACGGTCAATTGTGGATTTTGTACATCATTTGTTTAGCGGACATGTTCGATGAATTGAGAAAACCGGTCAACAGTGTTAGAATCCTTTTCCCCCTAGGCCATCTTGATTCTTTGAGCATTATAAAAGTCTGATTTTTTAATATTCGTAAAGTTTAAGCCATTTATCATAATGCATTTAATTTGCAAGCAAATTGCATTAAGAGCGTGAAATTCATAACTATAAGCCACAATTGCACGAATCAGGTGCTGCGTTTTGCTCCCCTCACTCACTTACCCCTATATCTTGTTGTATTTATATTTTATATGTATCGTCATTTTAGAATATCTATCAAACATATATAGCTTCATTTTCTTATCTTTTTTTCTTCTTATCTTCTCATCTTTTTATTTTCTTATAATTTTATCTTCATATCGTCATATATTTATAATCTTAATATCCTTATCTCTTTCTCTCGCTTTTTCAACATTTGATTCCACTTCTCCTTGTGCTACCACGTCCTTTCGCCTTCCTCTTCGCTTTTCTCTTCTCCTACCTTTTCGTCTTGCCCTTTCTCTTTGTGTTCCTCTTTACCAACTCCTTCAGGTTATCTTTACCTTTGTTTCGGAGCACCGTGTCGACGCAATTTTCATTTAATTCGCTCTCGAAAGTAGTTCTAACATGCTATTTTCATTATCCCTCGATCAGGGAACGTGAAGTAGATATAGATAAAGTAGAAGACACTGCAAAAAGATACACATCTCTTCGATCAAAAAAATTGAGCTGACAAATGAAGCTAATAGGATTTTTGCAATTTTTCGGATGTCCCTTTGGATTTTCGGAAAAATTCCTTCAAATCAGTCGAACCGTTATCGAATTTTTGAAAATCAATGAAAATTTAAGCAATCAAAAGTTTTTGATCATAAACGGGAAAGTTTTCATACATATTTAGAAAAAATACATTCAACTCAAAAAGTTTTTTTCATTTCAAAAATGAAAAGAAGAATAACTTTTGAAAACATATGTAAAACCGTTTCCCATAATAAATTTTTGATTTTGTTCTCTATTTGTGATATAGAAAAATCAACTTAACTAAATTAATGCATTTTCAATTTCCCAGCTAAAGCTTTAACTGCTAATAAAGCTTTTCTCCTGACTCAGAAACTGACAGTGAACAACTCAAACAAGACAAGACTCAACTTAATTGTCATAATTTGTGTTTACTAACTTGACGAATTTACACACAGAAGACAAACAACAAGATGGACAGTGTGTGAAACAGAGAGCGCGAGAGAGAGAGAGAGAGACAGAGAGATTAATAGAGCGAGATACACAGCGGCGTATGTGGCCGCTTAAGTTGTGTGTGTGTGTGTGTGTGTGTGTGTGTGTGTGTGTGTGTGTAGAAGAGAGTAAAACTTTTTCTATAAAACTAACAAACAAAATGCCAAAGCAAACAGCCAAGTGCAAAGCGAACAGCCAAAAGCGACAACAATAACAACAGCTAGACGAAAAAATTGGATGCAGACAGTCGGGACGGTACCCGATAGTGGAATACCCTGTACACTTTTTCTTTATAAACACTAAATACGGTAAAATGGGAACGGAAGTTTCCACTTTTATATCTCTTTTCATAAGATTGATATGCCTGTAATCATATTCCTATTGGCAAGTTCCAACTGACAAGTTTTCCTACTGGGAAGTCGGTTATTATGAGGCCAAAAATCACTTTTATGCTCGTAACTCCAGTATTCTTGGGCCAATGTCGTTCAATTTTGTAACATAGATCCAACATACATTTATAGATGTCTGTGACAATTTTCAAATCAATATATTTGGGGGTTGGGCAGGAATCAATGTAAATCGTTGGCGTGGGAAGGGGGGCTCTATTTGAAAAAGGCGAATGCAGTTTTACTGACTTGGGTCACACGAGTCACGACACCAAATTGTAACTCTAGCTAACATGTATCCATATCTACACGTAGTGGAATTTTGGCACAGTTTATAGGCGAGGGAGGGGTGAAATTAGCATATTTTTTACTATAGCTTTTGATGTATTTATCCGATTTCCATTATTTTTGATATATGGATGCCTGTTACATACATAGCACGAATCTATAATACCCTTTTACATTTTGTGTGCAGGGTATAAAATTTGCTGACGACAGCAACTAGAACAAGAACAACAACACTTTTCTCAAAAGAGAACAAGAAAAGCAAAAAGGAAGCAACAAAATTGGACACTTAGTACTCGACGAAGCAGACGGCGACTGCTGCACATAAAAGACAAATAAAGGCTAAGCAAATAGAATCTAATAAAACGAAGGACGAAAGAGCGCCAAAATTACAGGCGAATAAGGCGCAGCATAAGTAAAACAAGAGCTAAAGCAGAATGACAAAAACAAGAGGAAGCGCTCAAGTGAAAGAGATATAATAAGACAGTCGTCGCGGTGACCGACAGCGGAATACCCTGTGCGCCATTTTTGTAACGAAAGTTAATCAAGGCTGTTTTGAATTTCGATTCCGCTTTATGGGATTTACCACAAACTAGTTTTCAAAATAAAATAACGCAAAAGTAACTATAACGATGAACTGAAAAACAGCTGCGACAAATTGAAATTAGGAATAAGCATGAATGTCCGTGCCATTCACTTTTTGTGTCAATGCGTTGCACAGTGTTCGGAGTGTCCAATTTATATGTTCAGTGATGGTTGAATAGTATGTGAATGCACAGTGGTCGATCTGCAAACAAATATACATCTTCAGTAATCGTTCTTTAGTAAGGGAACAATATACAACGAGTCCCACAGCCTCATGGATTCTAAAACATGGTGTTGGTCGAAGGTCTAATGGCTAAATTAATACTGTAGGCTAAACAATATAGTAGGGTGGGGACGCAGCCATCCAACTCAACATCTTTTGTCAATGTCAGCTTGAGCGTTGACTGTCAATTTTGGCATGCCCCTTATTTCGGTACCACGGGCTGCTCATTGAGGTCAGCCCCCTTGTGGAATTGGCTGTGGTTGACACCTAAATCGCGGGATTATTAAAAATCTGTGTTCGGCGTAAAGATGCATTTTTACCGTGTGCTGCAGCCCAGCATTAGTGGTACAATTCGCCACCCCCCATATCCAATCGGTGATGCCAAAGGTACGTAGTGTAGTCTCTACCTGGTCCTTCTCACGGAGATGCGGTGTGCCCCTCGTCGCCCCCTTACACAACCGCTTTAATTGCCTTTCTCGCAGGAACTTCTTCATCCATACGCACAATGACTCACTTTGTCAGTGTCATCGCAGGGCTCATAGAGCTTGTTCTTCCATCGAATGTGGTAGTCGTTGCCAACGCGTAAGAGGCCAAAGATCTTAAAGAGTACTCTCCACCCAAACATTCCAAGGGCATTTTCATCAGACACATGCTTCAGCGCCATAAAGGAAAACGGGAAGGATCAGCTTTTTATACAGTATTGGTTTCACATGGCGAAAGTTGTCTCTACTACTCGTTTGACTACGTTTATTGTCAAAAATTACTATCCGCTTGATCTCCATGCTCCTTCATTGTGACGGGGGTGATGGAATCCTTGGGAACATCAAAAGTATAGTTTTCAACATTAATCTGAGAATCCAACTGCTGTGTCTCTCCACTTGAAGAAAGTGGAACATATACTTCGTCTTGCTCCCATTTACAACCAGGCCCTTCAATAACCGCATACGCTCCAGTAACCGCTCGCTTAGCACTGCCGACGTTATCGATATCATCCGCATATGCAAGCACCTGGAGACCCTTATAGAATAAGGTCACGTGCCGATGTACTTCGGCCTTTGGCAACACATTCTTTATCACAAGGTTGAACAAAAGGCGTGGAGAAGCTCTTTCTTACCTTGACAGAGCTGCGTGTGTTGCTCAACGTCATTTTGCATAGTCTTACCAACTTTGCAGGGATTCCATACTCAGGGGCTATCAAATGCTGCCTTATAATCGACAAAGAGATGCTGGATATCAATTTGGTGTTAGTAGGTCTTTCTAGGATTTGGCGCAGTGTGAATGTCTGGTCAATGGTTTTGGTGGAACTGGGTATTCGCTGAGGAATGGCCATGATGATACCTGCCGCTACTTTAACCAAGTTGAGGCACAACCTCCACGTGGTGCCACCAGGATAGCTGGTTTAATCGACAGTCGGTGTTAGAGTAGTGACCTAATATGTGGAAGTGATGCCCTCCCTGGGCTCTATATGGGTTATGCGTAGTGTTGTTAACCCGCTGCGTAAAAATACTGAAAGACAACACTCAGGTTGCACCGTAGTTTTAGTCCAGCTAATGGAACTTACCACGTAAAATATATCTCGTACTGAGCTGGTTGTCGTCAGTTGGTACATTCAGCTACGGATTGAACTTTATAATCGTAATAGTGTAGAGCAATTTAACCTGAAAATTGAAATTATTTCCAGCATTTACAGTTCAACTGATCAACCAAGGGAAAAAGAGGAAGTAACACCAATACATCAATCTTAGACCCTTCTCTAACTGGAAGCTGACCGACAATTGCTGGACGATACCAACGACGATTGTATGGTATAGTAATCGATTGCTAGCATTGTGGTTTTATTTTCAAGTCATTTTTGGATCAATTGTCGCATGCCGTGATGGTAGCAAATAAATGAGCTTCAGAATGCTCTAGCGTAGACTCACGCTGGATGGCGCCACATAAGCAAAATGTTACAAGGTGCAACGAAATGAAATAAAGTGGTTAAAGTATGTTTCATCAGAAAGGCCAGACTCTGCCAACCCAACAAGTTATGGAGTTGCAGTTTGAGCTCTCTCTACGATTAAAAGACCTTTAGATTTAAGAAAAAGCAGTGGAAACTCAAGATTTTTTTTTTTTAATTTAATAAATCGTATATGGCTGGCCAATGGTCCATCGGAGCTTTCGGCAGCTTTGTTAATCTTTGCAAAAAAAATTGCATCCATCGATATCCGTAAAGAATCCACAAGGTTCCTCATTGGCCTTTATTTTTTCACAGCCTGTGTCACGAAATACAAATGTTGTGCCTTTTTTACATTTAATAGATCCTTCCGGATTACACATTTTCTTTTTGAGCTCTGAGGAGGAAGATTTTAGATAACCCACGGCCAAAAGCAAAAAAATGTCAGTCAGCCACAACTTTATTTTGCCAATAAAATAATCAAACTAAAAACTGACTTTAACTTTAAAGTTGAATTGTCGTAATTAACATAGTAACTAATTACTAGCAACAAAACAATTTACTTAATTAGATAGACTTATATGCCAGGTTTTAGGCAAAAGTCCATGCAACCTTTTTCGCCATCAAAAAAACCACAAGGAGCTCTGTCTTTCTTGACCAAAGAGCAGTTTTTAGTGTCCGGATGAAAGTTCCAAGTATTGTCTTGGGAACACAATCTTGAGCCTGTCGAAATGCGACACATAACTGCTTTCAAAAAATTGCACAATATCAGTATTTGGCCATAATATAAAAGCCTTAGCTCAAACTTACTTTGCTTAGGAGTAATTGTGAAGACAACATAAATTTGACATAGTGAATGCAGCAAGACTACGAGAAAACGCGCTAGCTTAAGCATATTTTCTCTTAAAGTAGCCAAAATTTGAAACAACTGAGACACATAATTGTAACATTTATAGCAAAAGTAACGGTTACACTCCCAGCTTGTAATAGCTTTAGTTACAGTCTTTTTAAACGACCGTTTGCCGTCACGGCAAACAAAACTGTGACATGCTACATAATGTGGTGGTAATATTCTATCTAGCACCAGCTAGCATGTATTCATGCTTATGCCATCTCCCACTTCAATAGGGGCTAACATCACGGCATGTACGTGGCCTACGAGTCGGCTTCACCTCCAAGATGATTAGATGTTTTACATCATAAGTCAAAAGACAGATATTCAGTAATAGTATGTAATTTATTATTTCTGAAACGAGTAGCCTTACTTCCGTCTCTTTAGCTTGCCACAAAATACCTGGCATTTCTCAAAGCTTTTAAAATTGCCACAGGACTCTCCGTGCGCTACAGCCTCAACACACAGTCTTTTCCTAAAATCAAAATGCCAGGTACCCGGCCGTACGCACTTCGTTGGCTTATTTCGTCTCATACAAATCGCTAGAGTTTTGAAAAGCGCATGAGTAACTGTTGTTCTACCATATGTATAACCCACCGATCTTAATGATAGCGTGAATTTCAAAAAATACCAACAAAGATTGTGTAACTACCAGAACTAACCGTAAACTAAGTGAAAAACTAAGCGTTCAACATCATAAACTTACATATGTAAGCCGTGACAAATTGCATTTATTTGGTTTATAATTTCCGCTTAATGTTTGTTGCAGTTTCTTCGTATTTCTTGCACAAATCATTGCATCTATCCTCTACCATGAAAAAGCCACAGGGACCCGAATTTAAACGCACGTGTACACACTTTTGTAGATTCCTCTTCCATACAAAGGTATTATTCTTACGACAGTTGCCAGAAGATGGTTCTGTGCACATCGCTAAATAAAATGACAGCGTGTTTTTAGTAAACATAATATTAGGTACTCCTTATAGATTATTACAGAACAATGAATCCATAGGATCGCTGGATGCAGACAAGAGCCAAAAATAGGCCATAACGATGCCAGTCAACAGCAATAGTTTCATCGTGTTCAAGTTCAAAACTAAATCGTAATATCTTATACACTTTGCATAACTATTCTAAAAGGATCATAAATAGCATTAAGTGTTACAAATTAAATTTTCCATGACAAAAATCAATAAAACACACCGTACCGGGCCGTTGCACGGAAGAGGGTCACGCGTACTTAAATTGTCTCGGCAAAATGTCAAAGTTGTTTTGTTTATTAGGTTCACTTAGGCTTACATACCGAATTTGCTGGTTCTAGCTTAAATTTTGACATATCTTAAGAAATGAATTTTGTTGAAAAATTATTGCATAATCTCTTGAAGTTTTCAGCTGCTTTTAATGTTTTACACTACTCACATATGTACATAAAGCAGGAGCATATGACGAAATTCAGCCCGATAGCTTTTCTCGTGTAGACATAAGCTGCAAATATCTTCTATCAGAGAGATTGGACATAATTCCAGCGTCGTCTTCATCCAGAAATGAGCATCTTTTGGTAATACTTGGTTTTCCTACATCTTATGTGATCTTATGGTCTCCAAGATCTTGAAACTGACACATGGTTGCTGATTTTTATTGCATAAGGAATTTGTCTTCAGCTACGCGTCGTTCTCTCTGTACACAGTGTTTGTTGTTCACGAGCCCTGTAACACGGAAGATGCCAAATTCATAGATTTTTGCCTCATGATTACTACCAACTATCGTTGGTGGTCGAATTTATCCGTCTTCTTTGTGCCTAACCAAAACAACCCGTTTCCGGTTTATAGGTGGAAGAAGGGCGCTCTCTGCTTCGCTAGTGTGCTCTATGCCAGGTCCTTCCTTCGTCGCCTTCCTTCAACACCCGCATTGAAGACCTTTCTCGCAGTAGCTTCTTCATCCCTACGCACAACATCGCCTAGCCGTCGGAGCAGTTGAATGTGAAATCCCTTGACTATGTCAATGTCGATACGATAGACATTGGTCATTCCACTGAATGCGGTAGTTATTACGTACGCGTAAGGGGCCAAAATATGATACGGACTAGTAGAGACAACTCATTTGCCAACTGAGACCAAAGAAGCATCTATTGACAAGAGCGATTCCCCACTTGATGTCAGTGCTGATATCTGTTTATTGTGACGCTAATGTCTAATCTCTTTCAATAGCCGCAAAAGATCCGTTAACTACTCGCTTAGTACGTCCAATGATATCGATATCATCTGCCTATGCGAGCAACTGGACACTCTTATAGTTAAATATTGTTCCGTTCCAATCGGTCAGATCAGTGCTAGAGCAAAGAAACTGATGCCAGGCTAGGTGACGTGGATCATGTGATCATCCTTTTTGAATACAAAGCAGAGTGTACCGATATGCCAATAATCGGGCATGCTTTCATCTATCCAGATGTGCAAAAGACCTTCAGTACGTCCCCTTTCTAACTTCTTGTTACATACATTTCAGAAATCTATAGAGCCTTGATGCAATTAGATACAAAATTGCACTACTTTTGCTGGCACTTGTTTTTTTTTGTACTCTGGAGTTCGAATCAAATTACGACTGAAAAAATGTGCAAATCGTTTGGTTGCGGCTTATTTCTGGTAGTGATTGCTGAAATTCGTAAAAATTTCAAAAGAAAACCAGTTGAATATAGTTTCAACCACGGAAACCAGCTCAAGACACTCGCTGTGGACTCTAGGTAAAAAATACAAACAGCAAGCGACACCAAGGTTCCCGATCAAAAAGCATGACGGATCTTGGCAAAATCCTCTAGGGAAAGAGGTGATACTTTTGCTGAGGATTTGGAGGAACGCTTCCAGCCATTTAATAGCAGCTCAAGAAGCAGGCAAAGAAAAGTCCAGGACTTACTCGACAGCCCAGATCAGTTATGTCCTCCTGTCGCTCCCATCACAGCGAGGGAAGTCTTGGGCCACATTAAAGAGCTAAAAACCAGAAAGGCTTCAGGGGAAGATGGCCTAGATAACAGGACACTCAAGGCAATGCCAGCCAAAGCAGTGCTGTTCATGAGGACCATGTGTTCAATGATGTGTTGAGCCTGGGACACGTCCCAACCACATGGAAGAAAGCGAGGATCTGTATGATCCATAAAAGGTAGCAAGTTTCATACTCGAGGGCTTGGACATTAAACAAGCCTTCGACAGAGTTTGGCACTGCTACTTCTCCCTCAACTTCTCTGGATAGTGCGAAGTAACGTTCCTTCGTTCCTTCTCGGTGATGCTGGATGGTGTTGAGTCTACAGTCAGGGCCATCCGAGCTGGGGTGCCACAGGGACCCACGTGGGGCCCACGCTTTAGACCCTCTATACTCACGACATGCCCACTGGCTCCGAAATCGGATTACAGGACTCACAGGACCTGCTCATCGCCACCTATGCTGACGACACGGCCATCCTGGCCAGAAACAATTGTGTTTATGAAGCAACGGATGTTCTATAGAAGTACTTGCAATGCCTTGAAATGTGGGCTAAGCGCTGGCACATAGGCATAAATGAAAGCAAGTGCGCCAATGTGACTTACGCAGTGCGTAAGCCCTGGTGTATTCTTGCAGGACCAACTGCTGGAGCATCACAGCACTTACAAGTACTTGGGTGTACACTTGGACAGGCGCCTGACCTTCGGCAGGCACATCTCCAGCGTCACAGGCGACCTTAAAAACAGAATTTGCAGGCTCCGAGAGCTCCTTACCAGCAGAAAGCTATCCTTAAAAGACAAGGTGACCATCTACAAGTCGCGCATAGCTCCCAGCTGCAAATATGGTTTGCAAGTCTACGGTATTGCTGCGAAAACCCAATTGCAAAAAATCAGAATCCTGCAGGCAAAAACCCTTCGCATTCTAACTGATTCCCCCTGGTACAGGCGAACTGCGGACATAGAGAGTGATCTAGGTGTCCCTAAAGTTGGGCATGTATTAAAAGAGCAAGCTTTGGCAAAGCGACGGAAAAAAGGAGGCCACACAATAGGAAGGAGATTACGGAGGTTACATCCGGTCGACCTTGTCAATAGGTTTATGTAAATATGTACATAAAATTTATAAAACCATTAATTGTAAATTTTTAAGTTGTATTAGTATTTTTCTTTAAGTTTAATTTAAGTTGTTGTTAAAAATATCAGTAAAATTAAATATAAATAAATAATTTATAAAAAAAAAAAACTGGAAACTTAATTTTGATGTAATGATAACAATTTTTGCGATGCTTGTTACTTTGTGTTTTTTAACAAATTGGATACACTCCAAAATAAAACTATTTCGGACAGCACTATGGAACAAAATACATACAAATGGCTATAAGGGCTTCAAAAACCATAATATGCTGTCAAGGTTGGCCCAGGTGATAAAAACTGTTAGGTATCAAATTTTACCGAAATGATTTCAAATGGTCACCAAATAATCTCGGTTGGCTAACCTTGACAACAGCAGTTGGTCAACCCTGATAACAAGAGACATTTGCGTTAGAGCTGCAAAAACATCAATATAGTCACCACTCGATCTTTTTGACAGTTTTGGGTGTCCACCATCGATAATATCGTTACTATCGACTTTTGACTGGAGCGTCTGATCCGGTCGGTCCTTATACCGTTGCAAAGGTATTAAAGCGTAAATTAAATTAATTTCATAGGCCGTTCTTTGATTTGGCTCTTCGTTTGGAAGATATGAGGGTTTAAATACAAATGTTCCGTAGCTCTAGCGAGGTCCCGAGAAGGTATAGAGAGCCCGCAATAAAAGCACATATGGAATCCCTTCGTGGATACAAGTACAACAAGATAAATAAAGTAAGTCGCATATACTGTCAAATACTTATAGCCTTTTAAAAATGTTGTCGAAATCTGAAACGCCAAAATGTTTCTGTTCGTCGTGAATTTATTTTTTTTTTGTATCTAATTTTATGTTTTTCGACGGTTTAAGAACTTTTTTTTGTGTCCGTGCGTTGTCGTTGTCGAAGTCGTTGTAATTTTCGAAACTTTTTTTTGTCCACATAGTGTGTTATTCAAATAACTTTAGTAATATCGTCTTTAGCAAGCTATATGTTTTTCTGTCGTGTTGGGCATGTCTTCAAAGAGTTTCCTATTGAATTTGAGCACTCTTGTCGCTGTAGTTGGGTCGCCAGAAAAATAATAAGAGTAAATAATGTTCCACATTTTTTGTTTTTTATTTTTTTGTTGATTAAATTTGTCCCAGCTAATTTCGCTTGTTTAAACGTGCAGAAACACCTGAGTTGGTTCCCAACTGTTACTTTTCCGCAAAAAAGTGTCGCGATTGGCCACAAAACTATCATCTCTAGTTTTATGTTTTTCCACAATTTAAGCACTCTGACTCGATGTTTTTGTGTTGGGAATGTCTTCGAAGGGTTTCCTATTGAATTTAGTTGGGTCACTAGTGGAATAATAAGAATAAATAATTTAAAAAAGTTTGTTTTCCAATAACTTTAGTAATATTCTTTTTACCAAGCTAAATATTTTCTATCGTGTTGGGCATGTCTTCAAAGGGTTTTCTATTGAATTTGAGCACTATTGTCGCTGTAGTTGGGTCGCCAGAGGAATAATAAGAGTAAATAATTTTCGAAATTTTTTTTTTTCGTTTTTTTGTTGTTTCAATTTCTCCTAGCTAATTTCGGTTGTTGTGATAAACGTGCGGAAAAGCGTGAGTTGGTTACCAACTGTTTATTATTCTTATAATAATATATTATGTTCAAAAATCCAATTCAAATGATAAATTAAATTTCAAATATTTTTATAGATATTACTTAGTTCCTTTCATATAATTTTTATAAATTATTCTTATACCATAACAAATCAAATTATAATGTTTATAAAACAAAATAATATTGGGGCTGATTAAAATTTTTCCAAACTAGAAAAAGAGAATTTTTTTTTGCGGACAACATCGTGGCTAGTCTTGTCGCTTAAGACTTCATTGCCACCGACGCCAACTCCACCGCCAACGCTACCACCATTTTGCTCGTTTATGCCACAGCCGAAATTATATTTTGTGCATTGTGAGATATTGCCATCAAAATTTTCTTGTAAAATTTAATAGCTAGAGGGATAGAGGTGTGCAAATTAAAATAAACTATCGATAGTAGTAAAAACAATCGATGGCGCCAAACCAAGAGCCCACCATCGATGTTATCGATGGTTTTGCACCTCTAATTTGCGTAGACCACATATAAACCGACGTAATCGATTTTTAAAACCGTTCTTAAGTTCTTAAATGTATTGCTGATGTTTACACACTTAGAAATCCGTATAAAACAGAAAAATATTATTAGACTTCAAAATATTTCATGTCTGGCAAACCTATTTAATCAATAAACTATGCGGTGAAATGACAGTACACTCTTTTCACATCAATCCAATATAAGTTTTGGGCTTCGTGGCTCGAAAAGCGTTCTCGACTCAGGAGTTTTGACCTTATGTGCATGGCTGCATGCTTTTTCACAATACGCTTTTTCAAGAAATGGTCCACATGGTCCCTGGTTCAATGACACATGCACGCAACGCCGATGGTTTATATCATAAAAGAAGGTGTTATTTTTGTGGCAAGAGCCATGGCCATCAATCATCTCATTGCAGAACTCTGTAGAAGAAAGTCATTTGCAAGTTACTTTGAATAACACTGTTTCTATATGTTTACCATTAATTATTTTCGATCGCATATATTTGTAGGAAAAAGTATTAAAAATTAATACCAGAACTATGAATACACTGAGCACCTGCTTCATCGTGTATTCTCAATGCAATAAGTAATGCTTTGGAAGACTTTGGAAACATTCAAAAATATTTCGACGCGTGACCGACATGGTTTTCTAGCTGTTTCTGATTGATTACATTAATGTTGTTTACTTTGTGTTTTCTCCTATAAGCTTCAACTTTGTTCTTTTCAAAATAAGTCGCTTGCCACATGGTCGAATAATTCCCCAAACATCGATAGAAATTAGAGCTCTTGGTTTCACATTGCCGCGTCCGATGATTAAGTTCCAAATATCTAAAACAAATTCTGACGGTAATGCTCTTCCGTTTCTAGAACTGACCCGTTCCACATTAAAATCTCCTAGATAGTGCTTTCTGCTGGCACCCATAATGTGGTCCTCTTCCATGGATAGCTCCTCTAGTCATGACTTCGTCAAGATCCCTACAATCCACTGTTTCACATAGTTTCAAACTTTTGTTTGTTCATTTAGGGTTTCGCTGACTAAGTTCTAAATCGCAAAGGTCTCTTATTGTTTCTCGTGGCTAGTTCAACCTGGTCGAGTTCGTTCTATTTGTCATAAGACTTGTAATTCCAAAGTAACTCGCTTTTTGCTACTATGACTATGTCGTCACTCTACGTTCTTTCCCTTAGCTACTATCTCTTTGAGCGCTCTGATGTTCACTATATAGCATATCCACCATTCTCAAGTTCTTCGTATATGACAGGCCTACCAACAGCAAAATAGAATACATGCATATTGCATAAACAATCAGAATTCAATACTTGGCTCCGCAACACTTTAAAATATTCGACGGCGTCAACTCGACGAGACAGATTAGCCCACATGCTCGCGATTCGATTCAAGTCCGTAGATCGTGTTGACTACTCCTAAAGTTATATCTGCTTGTTCTGTAACCCGTGACAGATCTCTGACTAAACTATCTAGCCTACAAATGGCATTTGTGTTCCGTTGAAGCTCCGTAAAGGAAGGCCAAAACATCATCCAAGAGGGTTTTGTTGTTTTCCGAGTTCAAACTTCTGCTTATTTTGCATAAGTTCCCGTTACAGTAATTGCAAGTGCTCCAAACCATCAAATATCTGCCAGCAAAGTTTCACTTTGTGGAAAAACACTCAGAATTCCTTAGATCACGCCAGTAGAAACTTTAACTATATGATGGGATCGTAGACCGTGAAATAATTCAAAATTTTTGCTGAAAAGCGACCATTTTTGAGACAGAGTACGTGTGATGCTGGTTGTGTTGCTTTGTCTGTAAGACCGACTCGCTCGAAGTCAAAATAGAGAAAGAGAAAGAACACAAACTAAGCACATGTGTACACTGTCTTGGGAATAGTCGCTTTTCAGCAAGTCGACTCAATAAAATGGTATAGGATTCCACTCTCTAACTTGCATGCTCTTTGACAAAAACAGTGCCAAAAGAATACTACCAAAAAAAGAAATTGCGTTATCTAGTTTTTAACTTTTATTTATTTTGGTTACAGTTCGGTTAGAGTTTCAAATTTGATCGGTTGTTCTAGATAACGATTACGGTTGGCATCCATGGTTCAAAGTCCTATGCACAACCTTGCTTAGAGTCCAGGTATATAATTTGCTCACAAGCTTAACACCGAAAAGAAATTGAAGCAGGTTACTAACTTGTCACCTTCGATAAGGCCAAGGCATGGATCGTTTAGGTAATACCCAAATGAATGGTAGTTGGAAGATCAACCCTGTTCAACTAAAAATCGAGCATCCAAGCCCAAATAGCTCGAGAAATAAAATGTTGCCAGAAGGTGCGAGTGGTGTGCTGCTCCAAATCTCTATGTATATATATATAATTACCCCATCAAACCCACGCAACATGCTGCTAAACAGAATAGATGAGCATAAATGCTTGAAGGTAGCATTTAACAGATTCACGCTTAGAATGAATGAATAAACACTTAATGAATATGGAAATGCGAGTACATGAAAAATTAAAGTTATCACTATGTGTTGTTATAACAAGATTTTCTTGCATTTTTCGACCGTTCTAGCGTATATTAAACAATTTTTCTGTGTGTTTGCTCGGTTTTTGGTCGACTCCAGCCTTCTTCTGTTGGTATAGCTTGAAAATAAAGTGCATTCACCAACAGAGAGAGTTTAAACTTGGTGTTGCAACTAAACTAAATGAGTTCAGCCACGCAGCAGGAATTCCAAATTTTCTACTGTACTGTTTTTGAAGTCATATTCCAGCAACTGTTCTAGCTAAGTGTGTGTTTGTTCGCACACTCGTACTGAATGCGCAGCAACTGTTCGATCATTGTGGGAGAAGCATTGATTGAGCGCGATCAAGGCCGCGTATAAAAATTTGTAACAAGAAAAGACACTAAAGAAATAAAGGTTACAGCAAAATTGCGTACCGAAAACACAAGTGAAAGGCCGTGTATCATTTGACGCCGTGGCCAAGACAAATGTTGCTCAACAGTTATTGAAAAACTTACAATATTAAACCAAAGGTTAACTTAGGTTGACAAATTGCTCTTAAACGAAAAAACACAACAGTATAAATGTCAGTGCCTTTAATTGAATTACGCGAAGTGTATATAATTATAGAGAACTCCAAGCTCATTCTACATCTTACATCACTTTTTGGCAGAACTTCTCACATTTATCAGCGCTGTCAAAAAAACCACAAGGCCCTCCATATTTTTGTACCACATAGCATTTTTTATCCTTGGCATTATAAGCAAAGGTATCAGTGTATAAACAACTATCCGGAATATCCTTAAGTTTGCAGAGTGCTGAAAAAAGCACTTGCTAATGATTCATCAAAAAATTATTTTGGAATCTTATTTAACTTACTTGCCACAATATCAAGGTAAGGCCTGTTCGACGAAACCAGATTCAGGCTCCAAATGAGACAAGCGATGAACAGTACCTTCTGCATCTTAAATTTCAGAGCGATACCGATAAAGCAAATAAGAACTGCTTAAATGTGGTAACAAATTGGACGCTTTTAGTACACAAAATTCATTAAACTCACATTAGTCATGCTGATAATAATATTTATATGGTATTAAAGGTCGAGAGGGGAGTTCGTAGTCTGTTGTTCTGTTATCGGGTAATATCAAGTGTACAATAAATAAAATTGGCTGCTTTTTGTTGTTGAAAATCATTAAAATTCATAAGCCACGTAATTTATCGAGTCGTATCTCTCTCTCTCCCTGTGTGTGTCAGCGTGCGTATGCCCTTTACATATTTCACTTTCGTTGTAAACTTTTTTGACAAACTGTTACATTGTTCTTCTCAGATTTTGTCGTAATGATAAGAAAGTCGCTTCACAAGCGTAACGGTTTTTGAAGACACAAGCATTTCCGTGAAAGAAAAATGAGGGAAAAATGGAAAGGTGTAGCTGCTGTGTGGGAGTAACTACTTCAGATTGTATCTACAATATATGACTTTATTCCCATTGCGGTACTGAAGCATTGTTCTAGGGCTATGGCACTAACTCTTTATAAAATCAATGAACTCTGTCATATTCCATATTATAGAGTTTTTATTCCAATTCACAAAAAGGGTGATGATGAAAAAGGTGATGTCGCTAACTAGCTAGTTATGGCGAAACAAAGTTGTTTTTGAAACTTGTTGAGCACATAATTGCTCACCAATTCAATCATTAATCTCACCTTATCAGAACGGCTACCCTAAAATGAGATCAATTATCATGAATCTTTAGGAATATTTAGTTTCATTGATGGTAAACACAACAACATTAAAATGAAATCCCCCCAAAAAACATCAAAATATTTGGTCAAAAAATATACTTACCAAAAAAAAATAATATGGTCAACAAATCGAAATCTCTTCTTGGATTCTTTAAAAGGTGCTTGTAACCTTTTGTTACCAAAAAAGTTGTTCACATCTCTTGTTCGTGCGGTCATCCCGATGTAAAGTTTCCGAGTAACATGAGATTTGCTGACTTCTCAACTCCCGAAATCTCAAATTTCTTCAAACAGCCATAATCCGAAAACGGTGCTAGAAAATCTTAAATGGGTTTCGGTCTCGAAATCAGCGATCCCGAATTTACCGGAAATGGTATGTTTCAGACATAAGTAACTTGTATTGATGTCAAATATGTTGCATAGGGTAATTATCAGCATTATAATGCACATTTATTGGTTCCATTCGATGCCAACTTCTAACACATATGGTCTCCGACATAAAGGTGTTCAAACGGACAGCTGAACATAGCATTTTTACAACGTCCGCTAAGCTTACCCTAAGGCCAGGGTATAGATAAAATTTTGAGACTTAGGAGAATCTTCTCACACAAATACAAAGTGTTTAACTCCCCCTTTCCTAATAGTCACTAGTCGTCATAATATTATAAGCTCCACACCCACTGTGACGTCACAGATCGCTAAAGCTAAATAAATAAGGATGCATTTGATCTAGAATTACAAAATTTTATGTGGAGACTTTCATTAAAACTTTTCTTCTTCTTAACTGGGCATAACATTCCGTTATCGGGATACGGCCTGATATTCTTTCATTGGAATTGTGGTTTAACGTGGTGGGTCCCAAACCCTACGCACAACCCTTTTAACGCCTGGTCTCGAAAGAACCTAGTGTCAATATTAGCCGCCTCATACGACAAGCTTTGACCTGCTGAGGTGATATTCTCTAACACGCTCACCACACAGGGGGATCATTAAAACTCTAGTCCCTTTTTTTCTATAGAAAATTTCCCCCGAAATCGATTTTCCTTACTTGCTTCAATGTTTACAGGCAAATTGATCTTATAAAAAGAGGTATAGAGGTGGATAATTCCGTTGCCAGCCCTAAAATCGGTGATAATCACGGCAAAAATTTTGTTCCTTCTATTACTGTTTTTGAAAAACAACTTTTTTGGAACAGTTGTCTGTGGCCAAAGCTCAGCTCAGTGGTTACTCAAGGAAACTCGCATAACAAATGGAAAAATGAAAAATATTATTTTCATAATAATATCTACATATAAACAATTTCCGAACAAAATTTGCGGCAAATATTGTAATAAATTACGTCTAATGTTGCGATGCGTGCTGTGTTCGCTGTAGTGTTGCTCAACACTGTTGTAGTTGTTGTGTCTAAAATACACGATATATTATAAAAAATGTACGGTTTAATGTAGCGCCAAGTCACGATATTTCAATTATACGCAGTTTTGCGCACAGTTTGAGTTATGTGTGTGGGAATGAAAGTTACGACCGGAAGGCGTAACTTAAGGATTTCCGCTTTAAAGTGTTGCATAGTGCTTAAAGGCATTGCTTGCTTAACACACAAACACACAGTCACACAATTATTAATGAAATTGCTATTAATTGCTTAATGTATAGCAACTATCAAAGAAGTTGAAGACAAAATACTTTCAAGTGGCACTTATAGTTTTATGGGCCTAATTGTCATACAAATTGCTTCATTAAATCAATTTCATTAGCCATAAAATGCTCAGCAAATGAACTCAGCCATATAAATTGTCAGGCAACATTAAAAACACATCAAATCATACAAACACACACACACACACACACACCACACTCATTCATAGTCACATAGATACTTGCACGTGCATATAAAATGTGAGTAACTTCAATCAGCAAAGATTTTCCCCTTTATTAACCTTCATTAGTTACAAAGAGCTCCAGGGTTACCAACAACAATAACAAAAACAGCAATTGAGAGCACAAAGCCATAAACGAGTATAATATTTATGTGTGTGTGTGTAAAAGTATCGAATATCGAAGAGATATGCTAAAAGTGATTAAAATGAACTCTAAACCAACGAAGTGAAAGGGATAAAGTGAGCAACAAAATACTTATATCGACATATTAATAATTATGCAAGAACCAAGGATAATTTCCACAATAACTCAACAAAGAAAACCTTTTCAATGGATATTTTATGTGTAAATGTGTGCGTGTGTGTGTGTGTGTGTGTGTGTGCTAGATGGCACATTTTCTTTATTATGAATGCTTCAATAATTTACAACTATAATTTATTTTGATAGATAATTTGAAAACTATATACTAACACGAGTCCACTGAGAGAAAAAAAGACACATTTTAAACTCTAGACCAAAAAATTATTAGGATTATTTTTTTGGAAAGCTGCAGCATTCCACATCTTTCTGTCATCAGGATACTGAGACCGCTTTTCTCCTATCTCAAGAGTCTTTTAACATGATAATTCATCTTATACGACCCCTTATAGAATGTGTCTGATCTGCGCTGAGCTTGATTTGATTCATCAGCAACAATAACAGCATCATAAATAGCACTATTAATTATTTGTGTACGCATGACCAAACAATTGCTGTTAAACTGTTGTTGACAGACCGTTCAAAATATTTACTCAGCCATTAACACAAGACCGAGGGCACAAGCGCAGCGAGAAAAAGTGTTCGGCTCAGAGCGAAACCAAGTTGTCATATTTTTGTTCGGTTTTTCACCGAGCAAACCGCATTGGAAATAAGTGTTTACTATTATACGGGGACTCTGGTATTAAGAACTTCAACAGCAACGTCAATGTAGTCTGCTGAGCTAATGAAAGCAAATGTATTGGTGTTTTTTAGAAGCCGTGGGCATGTGTGTCTCAGCAGAGTTCGAACCCAGGGAGCATAATATGTTGCTGCTGTTGGTATTTTTTGTACGTGACTGGCTGGCGGAAATGTAGTTCTTTACAAAATTCAGGATGCCAATACCAAAGGTTTGAAAAAAAAATAATTTCGACGGTTTTTTGAAGCTTTTCTTTACGATGATAAACGGGAATACTTAAATTTCAAATAATATAAACATGTCTTTTTATGCAAATAAGCTTTTCTGTAACATGCAAATAACCTTCATTATTTTACAAATAATTAGTCTGTATTAAGATTTTAGTGAAAATTATTCATCTAAATGCGATTAACATTATCAAATAAGCGAATTTATTCCAATTTCCAACTCCGCCTTTTGTACAAATGACATTTTTTAAATACGCTTATAAACTTTTTGAAAAATGTACAAATAACCATTTTAAATAAACACTTCCTTTGCTTGTTTTACAAAATTATTCAAAAATTCAAAGAATTTAATTCAAACAACATTACTTTTTTGTGCAAAAAGCCTTTTCTATACTATGCAAATAACCTTCCATTTTTTCGTAAATTTGCTTTCCCATGTAAAAAGCAATCTTAACGAGATTATCTTTTTCCAATACGCAAATTAATGCAAATAGACATTCATCTTTTGTAAAAATAACCTTTGTCAATAATATTATAGTTTTTATCACATAAATTGTGCAAATAAAAATTTAGAATAAGCGTTACGGTTGCCTATTTTGCAAGTTTTGCCAATGTTTTTGTGAATAATCCTTTCTTACGCATCTTTCCAGCTTCCTTCTTTTGAACAAAAAATCGGGTTTAATCTCTATGAAAATTTTGCAAATAACCGCTTCAAATGTATACAAACTTTATATGTGAAATTTATCCAAAAAAGCCTTTTTTTATAAATACTATGATGTTTTATGTATGAAATACGTTTCTTATGCATAAAAACTTTCAAGATATGGTTAATTTTCTACAAACCAAAAGAACTCCTTTATAAATGAAAAGTCGGCACCAAACGTTAGACCTGTTTTTTTCAGTGTAGCTGTGCAGTGTTAATACGCTTAATACGCAGATAAGAACATACAGAGCTGCTCATTCATTCATAGTTTTCGTTAGATTTCTCTTTGGGTCATAATAAGTTAAAATTGACTAAGGGGATTTCGCCCTTCGCTTCAATTCATTAGGATTCACATTGTACATATTTTGTAAATTGATAATTTAGTTTTATTTAAGGCCTTACGTTATATAATAATGTCTGTTTTCAGAATTATGTTTATTAGTTGCTCAATTTGCGTTTCAGATTACAAATGTTGAAAATTTTATGCGCAACTCTGCCGTAAATATTTCAGCAGCTGACATATACTAATTTAATGCCAAATCACACATACGCAACGTTGCACAGAGCAACAAAATTATATTCATTAAAATCGTAGATAATTTTTGGCTAAAATCTATGGCCAACAAAAGCTGCTGATAATGCCAACGTATAGCCGACATCCAATGGCCAAATAATGATTTGTTTTTATTATATTTTTGTTCTAATTTTTGGCTGAAATTTTAAATAATCAGTAAACTGGGCCAAAAACTATCATTAAATAGCCTTGTACTGAGCTGCAAAATGGCCTCCACCAACAACCATAAAAGCGGCAACATGGCCAAGAGGGAGCAAACTAACTGGAAACTAAAATTGAAACTGGAACTCATAAACTGAAACCGAAAATGCATTAATTAAAATCGCATTTGCACATTTTGTATCCACATCCATTTACATACACACAAATGTATACCTATAAATGTATATATATGTACATACATACAGTTACACATAGCATTTGAAACTGATAAGCATAATAACTGTAAGTGGCCAGATAAATCCACAGACAGCATATCAAATCAGTCATATTTAGTGAGGAATTAAGTCAACCGTTTCTTGATTATTTTTCCAATGATGTGTAAAATGAATCGATTAATCTAATCACATAATGTTCTGGTACTTTTTTTCAATCGCTCACTTATACAGAATTTTTCGGGCAGAAAAACCAACAGTGGCAAATCAGCTTAATCAAATCCTAATCAATATGTTCCGGTTTTCTCAATCATCCGTTTAATTTGAATATTTATATAAACTTGCAAAACTATGAAATTTAAATAAAATGAACTTTTCACAACTCTCAACAGAATATTCTTAAGTGGCAAACATATTATACGAGTGTTCTTTTTCTTAACTGGTTACAACAACCCGTTGCCAGATTTCGGAATGGTGTAAAGAACTCTTCGAAGAGTACCAAAGGTAGTGTGCTCTCTACCTGGTTCTTGCGACGCAGGTGTTCCCCTTCGCCATCTTTTTTCAAGACCCGCATTCTTAATTCATATGCACAACATGACCTAGCCAGCGGAGCCGCCGGATCTTAATTCGCTCAATGTCTAGGTCATCGTACGGCTCATAGAGCTCGTCGTTTCATCGGATGAGGTAGACGTTGGCAACGCGTAGACTGCCACGAAATATTTTCCGCTCAAACACTCCAAGGGCATTTTCATGAGAATAGCCCTCAACGGGCTATCAAATGCTGCTTTATAATCGACAAAGAGATGGTGGATGTCGATTTGTGGGTCTTTTCCAGAAGTTGGCGTAGTGTGAATATCTGGTTTATGGTGGACTTACCAAGCCTAAAACCACACTGATTATGTCCAATCAGTTTCTTCGCAAAGGGCTTTAGTCTTTAACACAGTACGCTCGATAGGACCTTATATGCAATAGAAAGAAGACTGATACCACGGTAGTTAGCGCACACCGTAGGGTCGCCCTTCTTGGGAAGAGGGCAGAGGACTCCAAGCTTCGAATCATGGGTCATGCCTTATCTGGCAAAAAGCTGGTGCATTCACATTACCAATACTTAGCCGCAAACCTTTAGCAACTCTTCAGACAGGTTATCTGTCCCAAAAGCTTTATTGTTCTAAAGCCGCTTGATTGCGACCCTGATTTGGTCATGGCTAGACGGAAGTATATATACTCCTTCATCTATGATTGTGGACGTTTGGAAGTTAACCCTGCATTTTTCCCATCATCGCAGGAAAGTAAGCCGGAGAAGTGTTCCCTCCAAAAATTTAGTGCATACTGTGCATCCCATACCAGATTTCCATCTGCATCGCCAGAGGAAGACACTGCGGTACTAAATCCTTCAGTCAGACGCTTGAGTTTTTGGACGAACCTAACGAACCTATCTAACATCATTCCTGTTCCTGCACATCTTGATCTCCTTGATCTTGGAAAAGTGCCTCCCCATCGACCTGATCTTCCGATAGTTGGCTGCAATAAGGTATTGGTCTATTGATGTTGACCCCTCTGGATGCATGCCTTCCATCAATCACAACATGATCAATCTGGTTGCGTGTAGATTGATCAGGAGACAGCCATGTAGCCTTGTGGATATCGGGATGCTGAAATCCGGTGGCTATCATGTTTCACGCCGCGGCACAGTAAATTAGCATTAGGCCATGGTTCGTGGTGGTCTCGTAAAGCTTGAATCTTCTAACAGTAGGAGCAAAGATGCTCTCTTTTCGAAAATCGTCCAAAAAACATTTAAATGTCACGGGCTGGGCAGCGGTCATAGACAGAATTCAGTCTAAGGTAGAACGCTTTTTTGGCCGCATCGTCATTGTCATCGTTGAAGCGTGCGCGCAAATCAAGCTAATTTGAAGAATTTCGCCTCGATGCGGATTGTTGTCAGCCTTGAGTATCTTCACAGTTTATTAACGAAACAAAAAGTGCTCCCTCAAAACGATTACGTTTAAAACAATTGTCGGACTTAATATGGCAAAACAATATATGTCCTGCAACCCAAGTATCAATTTGACTTCAAATAAAGTTCGAAAACTAACTTCGGTTCCGGAAGTTGTAACACTGAAAACCCCCGAATGACGGACTCGTGACAAAAGTCCGCTTGTGTTTTGAACTATGGATGCTTATGTATAAACTGATGCCAGTGAACGCCAAAATGAACACTACTAGCGATTTCGCACTTCCGCACATTCTTATCGAAAGTGAAAACGGGAACTGCGACCGAGATATAACAACAGTGCACTCTCACACATTCTTCCGAAGCACATAGCTTGTTTTTACAGTTACATAATAAACTCAAATAGCAATGAGCTGCAGAACCGGAGAAGCGGGGAAACGGGTCTGCGGGGTGAAACGTGTGCGCCTCGCGGCAGGCAAATGTTGTTAGATAGTTAACACCGTCACCCCAAACAAGCGTAAATAGTAGAAGCTTCCCAGGAAGCAGCGGGCCTAATGAGCAGCTGCGTCATTTGGTGTAGTAGTAGTAGTAGTTGCTCTTGTTGTTGCTATCGCTGTAGATTGTTGTTTTTAGTAGTCGGTTTTTGTAGCTGGTTTCTGGTGTGCTGGTGTTGGCAATTTTAATTGAATTGGAAAAACATACAACAGCCAAACATGGGCATGCCCTTAGCAGTCACACAAACACACACACACCCACACACACACACCCACACACACACACACACATACACTCAGCCAAACAGTTGCCACAATGTCACTCAAACAGGTACTAAAGTTAATTATTGCAATTTCCGTTGCAAATTGTTTTATGCATTGACAACAGATGCGAAACAGTTGCCCAGGGTTGAGGCCTCACGAGGTTTCGCCTCGGTTTAGGGTTGCATTATCGTAATGCCATGCGGGCAACTAATTGTGGGCGTGGCATGAGCACTAAACAGTTTTCGGGCCACAGGCTTATTTTATTAACTTGTTTGCTGACGTCGTCGCTATTTTTGGTTACTGCCCTCGATCGACCCCCTTAAAACACATGAGTTTATGTTGTTATTCGTTACAGTTGTTGTTGTAGCTGTAACTGTTATTGTTTAGTTAATGGTTTTAGCGTGTTACTGTAAAATTTTGCAGAGCTGTGGCAACAAATTTTTGTTTATGCGCCGCAAACATTTCATTTCACATGCCAGCGGCACAGCAATTGTCTTCCTCGACCCGCCGAGCTCCCTGCTCGCCAACCTCTCTGTCCGACCTCCACTCACCTCTGTGCCATTGCACATAAGTATGCAATGGTTTTTGTGTTTTGACTGTTGCCGTTAGCAACATTGTTAACTGCCTTTACAGTTGGCTACACACACACACCCACACCCACATAAGACTCGTTTGTTTAAATCAAATGTGGCACATGCAACCGGCGCACAAATTGCGCTAATTTTCTTTATGACCAAATATTTGTTTTTCTTTTTATGCCTCTAACTGGGCAGAGTCTATTAACTTTTTCATAAGCTTGTGTTCAACATGGAAGACCTACATATATGCTGTGTGAGCAAAACAGACGTACAGTTGCCACTACGTCATTTAAAGCCTTCGATAAAGACGAAAATCAAATTGGATAGAAACGTGGTACTTGTCTTAAGGTATTTGGTTTGCACTTTCTTTAACGCCTGCTGAGTGCCTGACTATTGAGGTATTGTTGCCATTTACTCCAATTTGCAATTTCAGTCCAACAATCCCGGCATCTTTCTCAGTGATGTGTCAGATATCCTACCCCACATTTTACTTTCAAACCGTTGAAAAATCCTTTTGTAATGCTTTTATGATCGACTTTCAAAGAAATTTCTGTCTTAACAACAAACTTCTTAATTTGACCCTGCAATTTTGTAACTACCTGGGTGAAACACTGCAATAAAGATGTTTTTAAATGCGCTTGTAACATTAAGAGCCACTGATCCTTCAAAGAATTAAACTCTCTTTTCAAACCACCGGTTCCCAATTCAGATTTACTTAATTGCCCATGGTTTACATCTTTGAGTGAGAGCGGTGGGATCACCACTTCTCTAACCCCGCAGCTTGGGCAGTAGCTGCAGTCGCCAGCAGCAGCTACTGCAGCTATCCAAAGCATTGATTGAGCGCGGTCAAGGCCGCATAGTGTGATGCGCAGGCAAACAGACGACACGTGTGGATAATAATGTAAGAAATAAATGAAAATGCAACTAATGAATAATAGTAATCTGAGGAATTCAAATTTATATCCCTTCCCACAATACAATTGCACAGCAATATCACACACTGCTTTAGCAAACATTTTGCTCCAGCAGAGTATTAAAATCGCCCACGCTCAAAAAAAGAGATTTCTCTCTAGACACTTCTATTTGTTTTTAGGCCATTTGAATGTTCGTGCTAAACTCTGATTGATAATGGGCAGACATTTGGTTAGAAGTCGTCAAAAGCCGTTAGGCTGTCTGCACTTTGATGCATTTTGATTGCACTGCGGCTCAGCCAATTAGTTGAAGTTCCGAGCTTTGTCTACTATCTAAGTATCTGCCAAACTTTTGCTTATAATTCAAATTGGCGCAATGCTGCTGCTTCCATTATCAATAGTTTTGTGGACACTCGGTCGTTTACTGCAGTTATCATGTAATTGACCTTTTCTGGTTGCCATCAAATGGACGTCAGATCATGCCCGAAATCAACTTTTTGGCAAGTGAAACTAAACCACTGCAAGTTATTGACTTTATGCAACTTCTTTTGTGGTCGAAGTCAGATACGTGTGCCACACACACACACACACACACACACACACACATGACCTTCCATTTGGAGTAAACAAGTTTGTTGTTCCGTGCGAGATTTCTTTAGAGCAACTATAAACTCGATAAAGCGCCAAGTGCGAAACGGAATGTGAAGAGATGCAAAGATGAGCTGAGCTCCGGCCAGAAACTGCTGGCGTCAGTTGCTTTTAACACACACATTTGTATGTATGTATCTTGCGACAACACGTACTGCAATTGAATTTGTTAAAAAGACAAAAAATAATAAATGCAATGGTACACACTCCCACAAGTTACAATGTGGCAAACAAAATAGACAAACTCTGCAAAAATTCTGTTTGCAGAAGATTATAACTTTAAGGCGCTGAAGCTTAAATACTCTTTGTGGATGATAACATATGCGATATAGAAATCTATACCCTAACATAGCTGTTTAGCCAATTAGCGCTTGGATGCTGTCGAATCTTAAAATTAGTGCCTTGATGTGACACATGTTTGGGCGCACCGCAGGGTAAAACGTAATTCATAAGATGGCCTGATTCGTGCGGCTTGAGTCAACTGGCCAGATTTGGATGGCCTGATTCGTGCGGCCTGATTCGGCTGGCCTGATTCGTATGGGCTGATTCGGTTGGCCTTGTTCAAGTGGCCTGATTTGGATGGCCTTATTTGGATTCTCTGACTCGGGTACTTTAGTTGCAAAGTCTATAGGAAAGATCAGAATGACGATAACAGCACTCACCACTTGCTCCCAAATGGACCGTAGGTTCGATTTATAAGTAGTAAGTAATAATTACCACCAAAAGTACTAAAGTAAACCTATACTATTGGTTATTATTTTACCCTCTTCAATGCGAACTACACCTTTTTGTGGTAAACAATAATTAGACGCATCTGCAGAGGTGCTTTCATTCTAGAGTGATACTAAGTGATTTAACGCGTCTCCTTATTCACTGCCTTCTTGATTCCTTCGCGAGAACAATCTGAGTCCATAAATGTCGGTAGGTCATAGGGAAATAAATTAATATTACTTCTCGGATGTATTTATCATGAAGATACTCTTTTCTATACAAATAACTTTATTTATATGATGCAAATGGTTTCTGAGTGTCTAAAACTTTCCGTGGAGACGGAGTTCAAAGAAAGTCATCATCTGTTTAAAGAGATAAATTATAGCAGATGAAGGTCTTCTTTATAGCTACTTTCTACACTCCAAGCCTTGGGCTTTAGAAGAGTATATAGATCATATAGATCGTGAGTCGGTGACGTAGTAGTAGTATTTGTTGGTTGGCAGAGAAAAGTTGCCAATGTGTCGAGAACATTCGCATTCATGTCTGCATTATCTGTCTTTGCCGATCAAGAATATTGATCAACACCAATTTCTGATATCTATATATAAATACGAGAAGCGAAAATTCAGTGTGGTACCGATTACTTAGCAATAAGGCAACGTTTCCAGGAGAAACCTATAACATTCTTAAGATAAAATGCTTGCAGTTTGCAGAATATAAGATTCATCTGGATATGTTGCATTTTAGTCAAGTAAAAATTTATTTGAATTTAAAAAAAAACCACAACAACAAAATACATTATAAATGCGCTCCTAGGTAATCAAGCTCACAAAACCTGTAGGTCTTAGTAGCAAGATGACCTTACTGTCTACATTGTCTATTACGAAAGTTGCTCAGAATCTTAAAGAAATTCTTGCATATTTTCAAAAATTTTAGAAAGGAGAAGTTGCTGGGCCAGTCGTGCACTCTAGTCTGTATTTAGCGTGGGCCTCTACGCTTACTTAACAGTTTCTGACCAGAATTTTTTTCTAATGTCACCAAATGGCTTCACGGAATAAGCAGCACCGGTTTTGGCTAGTTTTTCAGGATCTGCATTCGATGCAAAAAGAAAAAAGTTCAGTATAAGATCCATTTAAGGAAACTCGCTTCGAATTAGTTCTGAAAACTTAAGTAAAACTCTTTATAGTATGCGGTAACCTGTAAATATCCTAATTGGATAAGCAAACCTTTTCCAGAGTTCATTAAGTATTCCAGATATATTTTGCTGGAGCATGAAAGTCTGCTCTTTTTCTCGGAATCCTGCAACTTGCACGCTTTGGCGAATACACGTATTCACTGGACACTCGCAGACTATACTAGTTGAAGCCCGATATTGATAAGGATCAAAATAAAACTCGATATCTTAAGAAAGATATATCTCAAATTGTATGCCCAAAATAAATAAGAACAAAAAGCTTAAGGGTTATTAGGATGGAGAAACATATGCTAAAGTAAGATAAAAATAAAGCATTTTTTAAATACCCGATATAAGGGGCGAAAAAAAAAATCTTCTAAAGAATCACTTATGATTTTGTAAAAGTTATAAATCAATCGCTAAATCATCATACAAGACTCCTCGAAAACATTCATTTACGTCATCTTTCAAAAAAACTTTTCCTATGAAATTGACGAAATTGGGATTCCCTTAAAGGCAAAATTCGTATCATACTTCTTAGTTAACTTGCAATGCTATTCAGTCTATAAAGAGTACAGAAATCCAATGCCACTAGTTCTCGCCGGCTCCCTAGCTGACTGGCTAAACCATCGAAGCATCCAAATGTTGTCGCTGTGACTACGACAAAATTTTCAGCTTGTTGTCCTTGCATGCACGCATACTTCCAACAACAAGAACATAACGGCAACAAAATTCTCGTACCCAGCATTTTTCTCCAGTTAAGCAAGAGCAAGCAAAATGTCCTTGAAGTGAATGTGTGAAACAAGTTTGATTTTTTTTTTCTAAGGAGGGTCGGGAGGGATAGCATCGTTGGTGCAATGAATCGGCAATGAATATGCTTGGTACAACTTGAATGCGCGGAAAAAATGGAACGCTAGAGGAAAGTCAGGTTTTGAAAAGCAGAAAGTTGTATACTCTTAAGCGGGATTTCTTTACATGCCGACTAATTTTCAAATTTCCAATTCGTGACAATAATAATGTGACAATAACGAGAAACGGTATTGTTACACTCATTGTAGAATACTTAAAGGTGTGATTGGTTAGATTAGTTGCCTCTTTTCAGTTGCCGCAATTTTATGTGCGTACACATGCCAGTATGTAACTTAGCAGCAGCATATTTCTGTCGTGGCAACTGGCAGAAGAAGAGTAGTCATACCTTATATTATTCTACTATGGGCGGCCTAAAACTACTGCTCTACTAATAATGTTTTTTGATTAAGTTGAGGAATAAGGAATATAACCTTGAAAATACACGAAGCACTAAAGTATTAAGTGAAGCGTATCTCAGCCAGCTGTTTCACCGGACATGTCCTCCCGAGTAGCTTTTATGTTCCCAAAACTGAAAAAATCCATTAAAGGATATTAAAAAAAAAACTATAACGCGAAAGAGGATATAAACACCGGATCGCTAGAAATTCTGAATAGCATGCCAAAAAGCGCTACGAGAATCGAAAAAAGCGTTGGCAAATGTATAATCACAAATATAAAGAGGAGTTTCTTCGAAAGGGACGAAACAATAATAAATAGATGATTTTCAAGAAAAAGGAAAAAATAACCTTTTTTACCAAACATTGTTTTGGAACAGTTTTAAAAGACATAGACGGTACAATAAAAAATGAACACGCCTATGTTTGAATTATCTGAGTGTTACGACGCGAACTAACTAAATAGTTCAGCTAAGCATCTGCAATCGCCAATTTCCTGCTGGGCTGTATTGTAAGTTGCAGTCCACTAACTGTTTAAGCTAACCTTTGATCCGTCTGTAAGACGCCTTAATTAAGCGCGGTCAAGGCCGCGCGGTGTGATTATATGTGTATAAAGAGTGCGCACCGAAAACGGTACCACAAGTGTTTTATTTGGAGAGAAAACTCGACGTAAGTGAGAACGGGTGCCGATATAAAAAATGAATACTTATAAAGAATTGTAGCTGTTTGAGCTGCAGAACAATCGATATATCAATCTTGGTTCACTATCACACGCTAAACGGTTACGGTTAGGAAGGTAGGAAGGAAAAAATACCGATAGTGCTATTGATAGTATCGTATTTTTTTGCGAACCAATGGTACCATCTTATTAGCGAATGATGCCACTATCGATAGTTTTTCATCTCTCATAGTTCTATAAAGCATAACACGCTTTCACAAAATGGCATGGCTCTAGCTCTTTTATCCGAGAAACAGTCGCAACAAGGCGGATAGACTGACAGCGATAAATCGATCCGATTTGTCGTGCAGATCATTTTGGTGCATGCTTCACAGAGCTTTTATTCGTTTCCTTCTAGATGTTAGAAGATGTATTTTCGCACTAGTATATGTACCCGTTTAGTAGACGATATACAAATTGCCATTTAAGCAAACAAATTTAATAGAAAAGATTTTTCATTTTATAAAATTTATGAAGGCAAATCATTTGAGCAAAATCTTAGCGAGACTGACCGGGGAACAATCGTGATATTGGTTAATTCTATAGAATCGGAACTGATAAATTGCAAATATTCCTAATATTACATTTTTTTTATTAAACGAAACTGTTTATAAGAGGTGCGCTGGAACCGCCGATTTGTGATCCTGAAACTGTGAACAGACTTTTACAAGAAATTTCGAAAATTTGCAAAAATATGTTGGTTGAAAAAAGCTCTACAATAATGTGGTTCTAAATGCTGACGTATTGAAAGGTCTTTGACTAAAACATAAGTTGTGGGTTGCTTATTTGGAATCCAGAAACCATTTTGGACTTTCTAGCACCGTTTTCGAATTTTATTCAAAATTTCGAATTATTTCAAAAACTTGCAGATTTGAAATCAGCGACCTCAAATTTACCAAAAAAAAATTATTTCCAATGTATGATTATATTTTAGACATAGGCTTTTTTTGTTGCATAGTGTAATGTTTTGCTGGGGGTACATTTCTTCACTACAACCAACTTGAAAGGAACTTAATGTTCCATAAATTCTACAAGTGCATAAATCACAACAACAACAAAAATAACTTCGAATTATATCATTAGCGGCTTCAACAAAGAAAATGGCAATATTTAGTGGACAGCTTAAAACTGCATAAATATAAACAAAAACTAAGGAGTAGCTAAGTACAAAAACCAGAAACTCTTCGAAAGGCGGAAGAAGCAGCAGCTAAACTAAAATTTCGAAATTTGTGCAAAAACTTTGCGCAAATGTTTGAACACTTTTCGTTTTGCCATTAATGTGCAGAAAATTATTTTGAAATTAAGTTTGTACTTCGTGCACTTTGCTTCAGCTTCTGCTGCTTCTTCTTCTTCTTCTTCTTCTGCGTAGTAACTCGCTTTGTTTTTGTTGTGGACTCAGTTATTTATGGCCATCGATCGAACTGTTAACGTGCCAAGTGGCAAACTTTCTTTAAATGTAATTAAAAATGTCGTCGAACTTATTTACGAGTGTTGTTTGCATAGTTCCCCGAATAAGTTTTGGGTGCAAAACTAAACTAAAGCCAGAAGTAGGCAAAACCACAAATACTATGAAATCGCTTGAACAATTATTTCTGCAATGAATTGGCATTGATTGGAATTGCAAGTTAAAGGCCACAAATGTTGTGAGCACACACAGTATGTAGAGGTAATTCTTTTAGAAACTGAGCGGACACTTTTTCCCGATTTTTTATTTGTTGATATTTCTTAGAATTGTCTGTATAGTAAGAGAGGAAAAAGTACTGAACATTCGTAAGAGTCTTAATAGTATTTCATTTCCTGGAAATGTTTGTTATAATTTGATAAAAAAAAAATACGGTTTTTTCTTAAACTGTGATGCAAAACTTATTATCGAATATTCGGAAAAAATGTAGTTGAAAAATCTTCACAATTTTTTTTGTCCCCCTACAGGACTCACCTAAATGGAATTTTATTATCTAAAGCGAAGATTACCAAAAATTTTAAATAAAATAAGTAAAAATTAGTGCAAAGACCGTAGTTTTTTCGATCTCCTGGAAGATTTTTACATTTTCGATATATGATTTTTTTTTGCTAAATTCTGAGTACTTATCGCGTTTTCCATAAACGGATATTTTCTTATTAACAGTATCGCTCATATGCCGTATCGTTTATAAGAAATTATTGCTTATATGCAAAAAAAATAGTTTTAATGCATATTGCTTGCAACTTTGCTACAAAAATAGTCGTTTATATGAAAATCGCTTATTAACGATCTGCTGTTTAATCGATAAATTTCTGGTAAAATATGATCGATTATATGCAAACATACCAGCACTGCTTAACTATTGAAAATTTTCAACAGAAATTAAACTTTTCAACTTAACGGACGTTGATCAGATCGCTGATTTCATACATTGAACCAAACACATTTAAAATAATTTGCATATATCCGATAATCGCCTATATACAAAATTATCTCTTATATGAAAAAAACTTGAATTTTCGGTATTCCGTATAAACGTTAACAATTATAGCTTATTTAAAATATTTTCCATATATCCGATTATCGCTTAAATGCAATAAAAGCTACACACAGTAATAGCTCGTAAACGAATGGAGATAGCCAAATATTTTTCTTTTTAAATCAAGAAGAAAAGATATATTTTTCAAAATATTTTATTTATTTTGCTGTACAATTGTATATTAATATTTAAATAAAAATTTGTACTTAAAAGAAAATTGTTTTCTCAGTCGCTATCAAAAATAAAATTTACTTCATGTAACAAACGTGTTTTCGCTGAGAAAATCAAAAGAAAATACTTCAAGAGAGAATGTGGAGCGTGAATTCACTAAAAGAAATACTATAGATTTCAGATAGAATAGATTGGCATTAAAGGTCAAAAGTCACAAAAATCAACTTGTTTTTGAGAGCGATTGACAATTGATTTTTTAAATTATGAAAATTTCTTATCTCCTCCATCAAAAGAAAGCGACCCAAAGTATGTTAGACATATGCTTTTTTTGTTGCAAAGTGTTATATGCCCTTTCACTGCCATTCTTTGTAATGTCACTTTAATTTGAAGCTCTAAATCTATATAAAGTGATTTTAAGCTGTAGGACAGTTTCTCATTGCTGTCATACATGCAAATAAGCAAAATACACTAAACTGTCGAACTGCTCGACAAGCTTGGCCAGAGTCCAACATCAAACGAAAAGCTGCACTCTGCTAACTTAGTTGGGAGAGATGCTCAGCCGTCGTTAGAGTGACTATCGGATACTGGCTAGTTGGTGTCTATGCAGCTCGGCTTCTTGCTCCCTAGAATTACCTCAGCAGAAGCTGTGGGAACGAATGAATGCTCTTACCCTGCCCTCTATTAAAGACGATACAGGTACATGGGTGGTTACTTCCTAAGCAGTATGTCAGAGCTGTCAAAAATTAGCCCCGAACGAATAGCAGCTTCATCTGCATCTGAATGGTCCTCACTTTAAATGTATATCCGAAGTGGAAGAAAGTGAAAGTATACAGCATAAAGCATAACTGTGCCAGGTAGAAATCTGGCAGACGTTTCAACCTAACCTTAGTCTATAAGCTTCAACGAGAAGTCAATCGACAGATTAAGTCAAACCTGAGATACTATTTAAGCGATAAGTCAATTCGGTTTGCCAAAAAATGTCTTATATAGTTTTAGCAGCAGCTAAGCTTGAGCTGAACTTAAATGTTAACTAGAATTGGCATTCATTGAATCATTCATTTACTCATTCATTCATTAATTTATACGCACTCAGTTGAACTACAACTTCAATTTGCAATAGCTAAGCACAGCGTATGCAATTTTTATAGTTTTCAGTTTTTTCTTCTTTTCACTCGTTTAACGTCCAAAACATTTCAACTTTGTGGTCAAGCTCACCCACACACACGCACAGTGGCTCACACACACATGTGAATAGGGTCAAACCGACCGACAAACGCCCTGCGGTATACTACGCTTTGTGTGTAAACATGTGTGAGTGAGTGAGTGTGGCCAAAAGTTTTTGATAGTTCTTGTTGTTCTTGGTCTTGTTGCTGTTGCTCTTTCACTCTTACTCGGAACTCGGAACTCGGCACATAACGATCTGACCCTTCGAGTTTAATTTATGTGTTGTAAATAACCATTTTGCTTTACTATTTTTTTATAGCTTTGACCTTGCGTCAAATAGAAATGGCTGGCAGAAGCCAGTTAGCAGCAAAACTTTTAGCATTAACATTAACGTAATATTGCGAGGTCAATCGCTTTGCGGGCAAAATCGCCCTTCAATTTGTGATTTCAACCGGAATAAGGCAATCATACAAAATGGTGTTTACGCTTAGATTAAAAGTATTTATAGTCGACAGTTATGTGTAAGGGATGCAAGTAGTGTACAAAACTTCCACTAAAAGGAATCTTTCATACGCTGTGGCTTGTGCAGGCAAACTTATAGTACATCTAATAAAACAGCCAATATCTGAGCTACATAAGTGCATTCGTCTTGCTTGATTTCGATTAAAATACATGTCAATATTCTTTGCAGAAGAAATGACTCAACATTTTTTAGCTAGAGTTGCCACTATACACTTTTGATGTAGCTAGTCATCCTAAGGCCCCCGTCTAGTGAGGAGTAGATCATTAGAGCCCAAGCTTTTAAAAGGTTTAAGGAAAACACCAATTCCAATTAAAAAATATGGAAAATTCGGATCACCATCGCCTATTCGACGCATTGTCTGATTTCGGTATACCTGCATTTTGCACTTGGTGCGATTAAGCAGAAAGCCGTTGAGTAGCACACACAGCCGTCTTTCAAGGTACGAAAGAGCTTTTTCGGTATCAAAAGGTATACCGAGCGAGGTTACAAACGAAGCGATGCCCTTTCCTGCAACCTGTTTAACCTTGTGATGTAGCATGTGTTGCGAAAGAGTACATCGAAAAGAGATAATATTGAACGATAAGAGTATCGATTTGCTCGCATACGCAGATGATATCGATATCATTGGGCGAACTTCTCTAGAAGTTACTGGCCTTGCGGTTATAAATGAGAGCAAAAAAAGTATATGTTTTCTTCGAGCAGAGAGACGAATTGCTTAGACACTCAGATTGATGTTCAAAACTATACTTTTGATGTTGTCAAGGGTTTCGTCCACCTTGGCACCACCGTTACAATAAAGATCACCTGTTATGACCAGTCAAGAGGAAGAATAAGAAGTCATCGTAAATAGGAAACCCAATATATAAGTAGTTTTACCTATAATGCACTTGCTTGAGAAGATATCTGCAGATATGCAATGCAGCTAGAGAAGGACTTCGATCCCGCATTAGAGCCATTGATCGTTCAGCCTCGCTATAATCATCGCCTTCTATGCCTGTTAGGGATGCCGCTATAGCCTCGGCGATGACATTATTCTTCGATAACTAGCAATGCCGATATAATATGTAGCCAATATACTCTAATTGTTACCTCAATGAAATATCTATACTAATAATATAAATTCGAAAGTAACTCTGTATGCCCCTAGCACCAATAAATATATATGCAAAATTTTGTACACATTCTTCTTCTTAACTGGCTATAACAAACCTTTATCGGGTTACGCCCTTATGTAGGACACTCCTCCAAGAGCTACTGCTGTGCGCGCGCCTTCTTCAGTCGTTGATAGCAAAGATAGTGTGCTCTCTACCTGGTTCTTCCAACGGAGACATGGCCTTCCTCTCCATCGCATTCTTCAACGGTCACACTGAGGACCTCGGAGTAACTTCATACGCACAACATGACGTAGCCAACGGATTAGCTTATTTGTATTTACTTCGCCAAATACATACTTCTATATTTGTTCTGAAAACAACCCTTGAAAAGCAAATCATTCCACATTACGACAAATATATTTAGGCAAATGTCGTCAGGGTTGATCCTCTACGCGTATTCTATTTCGGTCTAAGATTTTTCAGTTAAGTCTTCCAAGATCTGGGCGTCATAAACTTTGCTTACAATTATCTATAGCTAACACAGAAGTCAACCTCCAGGAGTTAATTGTCTTATCAATGACGTCACCAAGATTTTTAAGAATTTTAAGACATTCTGCCTTTTTACAACTAGCCACATTATGTTAAACACCGTTCCCCCTATATGTGACGTCTAAAAGCTTAACAGCAAAAGAAAACTGTGCTCAATAGCAGTTTTTGACTATGCAATAGTGACGTCACTTCTTTCGAAACAGCCGACATTAGCATAAGATAGTTCTGGTTTTGTGCTTGAATGTTCAGGCAGCAGCTTACAAAGTGTTTGAATTGGATTTGATTGATGGGCCACCAATAAATGGCTGACCGTTTGTGTATTTAAAGCCTGGGTGCATACAACTAGCACCAAGAAAGCAACAGAGGCTGGAATGTATTATCAAGTAAATAGGTACATTAGTAGTTTGAGCATCGACCCAGAAATTTAGGTCGCTGGCATTCTTTTCACGACTCTTTTCTGAAAATACTTAGTCCGCAATACCATAAAACCAGCTTTGGTGTGAAACCGAGCTGTGCTCCAAAGTATGAGCCTGTTTAATGAACTAGTTCCTGCTGGCTTACAAAACTGCGAACCTCGATTTAAACCACAACGCTGCCATTTACTCCCCTATCCATTCATTACTATTTCTGTGTTTTCAAATTCAGGATGAATTTGTGCTTAAAATTGTTTCAATAGCTGCATCAACCATCTCTTGCGATAACTGACAACAATTAATAAACCATTTAGTTGAGGAGTTTGTGCCACAGTTTGTGGGGGCCACTAATGTTGATTAAATGACGCAGGGTTGGAAAAACCACACACACGCATACTCTTACACAGATACTTGCAACAAAGTTAACAGCTTGCGTGCTTTTACGCTCCGCTCCATTCACTGCCAAGTAGCTTTTAAATAAATTGCATTTAAATGCATTCACACACACACACACACACACACACACACACATGTATGAGCATAAAAAATGCATAAAGTTGGCAGTTAAGATTAGTTAAGATCTACGAGCGGAATACCCTTTATGCAATAAACTCTTGAGCGAGCTAATTGGAAAATGTAGAAGTATGTTACAAGAAAACATTAGAAAAAATGTCTTATGTAATGCTTTGACTAGTAGTTTAACCCTTAACCTTATTCATAACAGTTTTGTTCCACAAAATCAACTTATTGTCTTCAACGAGACTTTTTTTATTACAAACTTTCAAAAGTACGCCTTAAATTGTTAAATGTTCAAATTTCCAGTTTATCAGTGTCAAATTGCTTGCTTGCCAAACACAGACACACTGGAAAACCTGCTGCCAAGTTTGGCTTATGAAGTAGTATCTCTTTCAGCTTAAGTAGCAGCTGCATCCCACTACTTATCCAGCATAGTAACTGCTCATCAGCTGCATGGTAGAGCAGTCTAGGCTCAGCTGACACTGCTGTGTGGCAAGAGGAGCGCCGTAGGAGCAGCAACTGTTCCACTATCAAGCAACAAAGCATTTTTTATGCATACACAACATGCACAGAGCGACACCACAAACCGTACACTGCACACATTGGATGGCCTTGTTACGCTTGTTAGGAAGTTAGGTACATATAGGGAAAAAGGGGATAGCGTATTTTCTTTACAGCCATTTACCAGGCGATTTACGTAAATCTTTTATTTATACAGAAAACGTATAAGTTGCAATTTATCAAAATCTAAAATGTTTACCCGCACAAGTTATTCACTTGAAATCACTACAAGGCAACACACACACACACACACACACACACACACACACACATACATACATAGACGACCGCACTGAGAACGCGGCACACAACGCACATTCATGTGCATAGTTTGTTATGTTACGTTACGTTACGTATACGACGCGTTGTGCGCACAAACATAGACAACAAGCCAGTCAGTCGCAGCCAGGCAACCAAACAGTCCTTCAGTGGTCCCAACCAGCCAACCAGCCAGCCAAAGAGCCAAGAGCATAGCCATACCAAGCCAAGCAGGCAGCAGCTGTGCAACTGTGCAATGCATATGCTTATACAAATATGCATGTACACTGAGAGAAAACTGCACTCGAATTAAAACAGTTTTAAGCTATGAAGAATACACTTAAATTAAAGCAACTTACGAGGGATGTTGTGTGTCACGCATGTTATTTCAGTTTATGTTATTTTGATATGTATATGTACATTTTTCAGTAACGAGAGTAAATTGCGCCTCTATTTTTCGCTATATTAACCTCTCACAAAGTTTTAAGAATGTTCGCTCAGCGACGACGTTACCTTGTTAAGTTTACATTGAGCACAGCAGCTAGCAGCAAATGACGTTAATCTTTGTGTCAGCCGTTAAGAGCCGTTGCACAGTAGCAGTTTTTTGCATTTTTTATTTTTATAAACAAAAAAGTTTTTAAAATATTCTATTTTAAAATAAAAAGCTTAAGGTGATATCTTTGACTTGTTGGAGGGAAGTCAGTTGATCCTGGTTATTGAATAACTTCGATAGATATATAGATAATAAAAGATTATATACATAATAAAATAATATATATGCAATAGAGAAGTTAATGTAAAAATATGCTATGTGTGAAGATAGTTGTTTCGTTGATGGTGGAGTTGATTCGAAGAATGTCCAATTTACGATATTGGCTTAAACTAAAAATATGACATAAGTATTGTGAACCACTCAGATTTCGATATCTTACCAAAATTGTGGTCATAACTTGTAGTGCCCACGATAGAATACATAGATATATCAGTAAATAAACAATAGAAAACTAAGTACAATGAAATCGGTAACTATGGAAGAAATTACTATTTGTGTGCCGCAAAAGTATTCGTAGCACCCGCGGGTATAGCTTATTGCTAGGGGACGTAGCCAAACAGTGGAGACTTGTACGGCAAAAGCTTCAGAATCAATGCTTCTTGATCCTTTTTATTGGAATATCATAGGCTAAAGCATTACATCATTATTTTCTCGAATTTTTATGTATGAGTGAAAATAAATTTTGCGTTTGTGTACACCAATGCTGATGTATGAATATCAAAATCGTTTTTATATTTGTAATCATGAAAAATGGAAGCATGCGTAGAGTGATGTATTCAATCATGATGAATAATGGACGGGCTTCTTAAGGGGCTAGACAAACGGTAGCAATGGCTAAGTGTCTGTCGCTATATCTAGAGAAGAAAAATAAATTCTCTTCTCCACGGTATCCAAACTGAGTAATAAAATTTCGGTCTAGAAGCCAATGAAGCTTGTTGGTCCTGCCTCCACAGAAGCGAGCTGTAACGTCTGTCTACGATTAAGCCACACAACTTTACGGATTCATCATCTAAGAGCGGATGGCCAAAGAGGTAAACTGCTTGGGCATGTGGATGCTGAAGCATGTATTTACGCATTCGACGTAGTTAGGAGGTTTTTAGCATGGGTCCATTTTCCATTCCAGCAGATCATCAGCTGCGTCATACTCGCAATCTGAAGTACTTAATACACATATGTATGTCATCGGCATATGTGGCTAGTAGCACTGAGGCTTACGATATGGTCATACTTATATAAATCAGCCATTGTTACATCAGTGCTGTAAAGCATCGGCCCAAGGACGCTGTCTTGACCTATTCGGTTTCAAAAATATAAATTTTATATTTTTCTCATTTCAAAAAACTTTTCCGTTGGAGCCACTTTTTGTTGTCTTTCGTGTTTGTATTGTCTTCGTTACCGTACCTTCGCCAAATCTAAATGTTCGGCAAGATATCAATACAGATAATAGTTTTCATTATTTACAGTTAAAAGGTTGATGGCTCCGCAGTGTTTAGAGTTGTTCGTTGCTCCACTCAAATAAATGCGATTTTATTAAAAGTTGAAAACTACATTTAAACATCAATAAGTAATTCAGACATTTTAAATACATAAAAAGCTATCATTTTTTAAATCGGCTCTTCATTTTCAAGAAATTAATTAATTTATACATTTTTATCAATTTGTTAAGTGTTGGTGCGAGTTTATCACAAAAATTACCAAATACAAATGTCGCTTCGTTGTCGTCAGACTTCCCAGAATACCAAAGTTGCTTTGACGAGTGTCGTTTTGTTTTGGTATTTTTCGATAAATACTGTTTGAGCATAACATTAACCTCATAAATGCAACACAATTAACATTAAAACATGCAAACGCTGATTAAATATGTAAAGTAAACATACGTCAATGTTAGCTAACAGCAAAGCTTAATGTTAAACAACATAAACAACACTGCAAGGTCTTTTAAGCTAAGCAGTTATAGCATAATGTTAACTTACAATACACAGATAAGTAACATAAAAGCCCGCTGTAAGCCGACGTCAAGCTCTCTGTTAAGCTTGACTTTTGGCCACTGTTAATAGCATGAATAATTATTGCTTGAATTTTTAGCTCCTTCAGCGGGAGCAAGGAGCACTGAAAAAAACATGTTATCAACCAAGAGTTATTATAATTTTCTAATGAATTGTAATAGAAGAATACCGCCAGTTCCGTACATTCATTCATTGACATTTGGCAAGGAATCACTTCAAATAGAATCATATACTCAATTTTTCGTACCTAGAAAGAATTCAACAAAAATTTTGGAGAAAAAAATTTGCTATAGAGTTGGAATGAACCTTCATTTAATCGCTTAACAAACCGATCTAGATGCAATGACTCTTAAAGACATAGATACAACAAAAAGCGAAATCGTGTCGACCGCCTGCATACATTTCGACAAAAAAACCCGCAAAACTGTATCACTATGCAACAAAAAAAAGCATATGTCTAAAACATAAAAATTAAAATTTTGTAAATTTTTGGTCGCTGATTTTGAATCCGGAACAACTTTGAATTTTCTAGCACCGTTGTTTCAAAAAATTCGAGATTTCGAAAGTTGCGAAGTCAGCAAATCTCATATAACTTGGGAAACTTACTACTGATCTAGATGAGTTGTGTCTCGAATTGATTGTGAGTTACTGATCAATAAATTCTTTTTTTTTTACTCCAAATAAATTAAATCAAAAACTAAAAAAAATTAATTAGCTTTGCGAACATTTCAACATCAACTTGAGCAAAATCGATAACAAAATCGAGAAGTTATTTAGGAATATTAAAAATAATACAATCGATATTTTTTTTGAATTTTCGTATAACAAAAAAAAAAAAAACGCTGGAGTAAAGCACACGTTTCTTCCGGTAAATTTGTGGTCGCTGACTTCAAATCCGGAAACCGTTTTGAAGTATAGAACGATTTTCGAATAAGGTTAAGCGATTTTGAGTCAAAAGCCCAATGAATCTCGTGTTATGTGTCTTAAGATATTCCAAGTCATGAAAATAGTTTTTTACAAATATCTTGTTTTCTGGATGCCTAAACGAAGAGTTATGCGAAAATTCAGCTTACTATCTTTCATTCCGAGGTTAAACTCTTATTCGACTTAACTAGCTACAATCCGTGTGGTGAGCGGGTTAGAGAATACCACCTCAGCAGGTCAAAGCTTGTCGTATGAGGCGACTAACAGTGGCACTGGGTTCTTTCGAGACCAGTAGAGCTGCCCAGGCCTTAAAAGGGTTGTGCGTAGGGTTTGGGACCCAACACGTAAAACCACAATTCCAATGAAAGAATGTATTTACATCAGGCCGTAACCCGATAACGAGTTGTTATGGCCATTTATGAAGAAGAAGCTACAATTCATAATAATCAAAGAACAACATTCACTATAACTGCTCGCAGTGTAGCTGTATGAATGTGTGTGTGTGTGTGTGTGGGTGTGTATAAAGTGTAAGTGTGTATTATTTTGTGTTTTGCGCGCACAAATTGTCTTGTGACAGACAGTGAAAACTACAAATACAACAACTGAAACAACGAGCACAACAACAACAGCAACAGCAACACCGGCGTCGGCATACAGAGGACACAGTGATGTGCAGCAGCGGCGCCGTGGAGAGAAAGAGGCAAAGCTGTAACTAGGTTGCATATGTGCCGCCGACGCCGCCGCCGACGCCTCCGCCGCTGCTGCCGTTGACGTCGCTGCTGCCTTGAGCTGTGTGCAGTGTTGGGCATGGTTTTAGTCAATTTGCGGTTGCTGCTGGTTGCGCTCCACGTCTGCGTGTGACTGCATGTTGTAGTTGTAGTTGTTTCTGTAGTACTAAAAGTAGTTTATTTTCATCTTATCTCTTAAAGCCAATAATACGCTCACAAGCGCACTTAAATGCGCTGCCACGTAACATTCTTTTTTTTGTGCACTTTTTACAGTTTTTGTGAGCTCGCGCGTTAAAGGGATTTGAATGCACTCATATGTGTGTGTGTGTGTGTGTGTGTGTGTGTGTGTGTGTAAACTCACACATGTCTATACACACACACATGTGTGTATCTCAGAATGCATGTGTGAGTGTGTGTGTAAAATGCCAACGCAGCCGTTTTTATACCCTATACACAAAGTGTAAAAGGGTATTACAGATGTGTGCCATGTATGTAACTGGTAGAAAGAGGCGTGGCAGACTATATGTTCCATGGGCAAAAATGGTCAGGAGCAATAGTCGAGTCGATATAGACAGTTCCGTCTGTCCGTGTTGTCGCACTGTTCCCGGAGAGCTATAAGAGCTAGAAAATCTTTTCACCAAAAGATGCGCATTATACCTGCTCGGTGCAAATTTGTCGAATTTTGTCGATATCTCATCCCCTTCCCCCGTGACAGATTTTCGCGTTTTTAACTCACACGATAAAAGCTATCCACTTGAAACTTGGCACATTTATGCACACTATGATTCATATCGGGTAAGAACTTTAAAAGATATAGCTAATAATGTGCCAATTTTAGGCACCCTCTCCTATGAACTGCAACAGAATTTCACTTTTTACAGAAATGCTAAAGTTAACATTTATGTTAACCAAATGTGGTACGTTAGGCTTGAAAATCAAACAATTTTGACCTTTTTCCGCACCATCCTCCCTACCCCCGTAGTACCGTTACCGTTATAGAGCCCGTACTTTTTAACGCATCGATTCAAAAATGGGTACAGGGTATACCACTGTCGGGCACCGTCCCGACTCTCTGCATCAAATTTTTATTTTTATATCTATTATTTCGTTTGCAAGCAGGCAAGCCATAAAATATTTGCGCCAAGCTCTTACTTATTTATGTACACACACATATGTGTGTGTGTGTGTGTGTGTGTATTGGTTGTGCCACTATTTGTCGCAAACACTTGTTTTGTTCATATAAATAAATTAAATTTGATGTGGTTTATGGCGTATTCATTAAAATGAATAAAGCACTTTTAATATTCCTTATCAATGAAAATAATAAAACGCGAATCAATTCTTTAAAAAAATTTGATGCAGACAGTCGGGACGGTGCCCGACAGTGGAATACCCTGTACCCTTTTTCTTTATACACACTAAATACGGTAAAATGAGAACGGAAGTATCCTTTTTTTATATTTCCTTTCATAAGATCGATATGTCTGTAAACATTTAGGGTCACACGAGTCTCCACACCAAATTTTGTAACTCTAGCTAACATGTATCCATATCTACATGCTCTGCAATTTTGGCACAGTTTATTGGTGAGGAAGAGCAGTGATATTAGCATATTTTTGACTATCAATTTTGATGTTTTTTTCCGATTTCAATCATTTTTGAAACATACATACAAATAATACACACGACGCACACATCTGTCGAGTTTTGAAATAATAGATTGGCTGTAAACCGAAAAAATATTTCACAGAGGAAGGGCGCAAGATATCGAAGTGAATCAATAATCTTCATCTTTTCGGTGTAAATTTGGTAAATTTTTAATTTTTTTCTCATATCTCGACGTTCATACGGAAGGACGGACAGACGGACATGTCTATATCGACTCGACTATTGCTCTTGACTATTTTTTTGCCCATGGAACATATGGTCTGCCTGTTGTACAAATCTATAATACCCTTTTACACTTTGTGTATAGGGTATAAAAACTACAAATAGAGCAAGGTTGCGTAGGAGCTTCCACTGAGTTCTAATTGAAGCGAATTGAGTAGAATAATATACGAATAGAAATCGCACAAATGTGCAGACGTCAGTACAAGTCTGGCAAAGAATTGCACGAAAAATTAACAACTTAGCAACATAAAACATAATTCAAGTTGCCAAGTTTAACAATCAATCAGCTGATTTCATTGTTATTGCCTGCCCACGAAAATGTTGCCTCCTGAGGGAGTTCCTTAAGCTCTAACGAGAACATTGTGTAATAATTTTGCAGCGCACTCGAAGCTTTTTGAATGATTTGTATAAGAGTCGAGTATAAGAGTGCGTTGAATTTGTCTCTGAGGTGAGTTAGGTTTATACTGGGAACAGTGTGGGTGCGAATTTTATGGGAAATTTTTAAACAATAAATGTAAATAAGGTAAAAATACCATATATTTCAGGAAAACTCAAAAGTTCTTCAAACAAAGTCAAATTGGCAAAAGCATTCAAGTTTGGCTTCTTTAGCCATATTTATTTTGAAGTATCCAAAACTCGGAATTAATCAAAGCACCAACACAAAGGTTTATAGTTATTCGGCATATTCTGCAATTTATGATCTTTCGGCATTCCTTCAAAAACTGTCTACGGCTTATGTCGGAATAGAAGGCAGTAAGTTTCGGCTTTCGAAGCCAATCCTTCAGCAATGAATTGCAATCCTTTTTGCTTCTTTCTTGGACTCCAATATAAAGCTGACTGAGATCTTGAGTTTGAACCGTAATCGTAGCCGTAATCGTTATCAAAAAAAACCAATTGAATTTTGAAACCGTAACCGAAATAAATTTTTTTAGAAAAACCGTTAGTCGTTATAATATTTCCGAAATTACCTAACTAAACCCGATATATTTATACCGGTACTTTCGGCTTTTTTATTTGGAAGCTGACAAATTTTTTCATGCTATCCTATACATTCAGTCATCCTTTTAAGAATTTTCATCTACGTCGAATAATGATAATTGCAAAATTAAAAATGCATGTATTAATCTTTTGGGATTGTTTTTGTCAAAAAACATGAAAGTGATAGAGTTGAATCCTTGCCCGTTTTATTGATTCGACATGCTGAAAAGCGACCATTCACAAGACAGTGCATGCATTTTTTTTTGCCTAGTTTTTGCTCTTTCTCTTTTTCAATATGAGTGTTCTCACGGTCACTTATGCCGATGACAACGCATATTTGTCCTTAGCTAACAGTGCCAGCCTGCGCGTGTTGCTCAACGTCATTCTGCATAGTCGTACCAACTTTGCAGGGATACCAAACTCAGACAGTGCGATCCCTCAACGGGCTATCAAACGCTGCTTTATAATCAACAAAGAGATGGTGGGTGTCGATTTGTTTTTCGTGGGTCTTTTCCAGGATTTGGCGTAGTGTGAATATCTGGTCTATGGTGGACTTGACTAAAACCCCACTGATAAGGTCCAATCAGTTCTTTCGCAAACGGTTTTAGTCTTTCACACAATACGCTTGATAGGACCTTATATGCAATAGAAAGTAGACTGACACCACGGTAGTTAGCGCACAGCGTGGGATCACCCTTCTTGAGGACAGGGCAGAGGACACCAAGGTTCCAATCATCGGGCATGTTCTCATCTAGCCATATTCTGCAAAAGAGGCGGTGCATTCATATTACCAAACTCATTGCCTCCAGTCTTGAACAGCTCAGCAGGCAGGTCATCTGCACCAGATGCTTTGTTGTTCTTGAGCCGCTTGATTGCGACCCTGACTTCGTCATAGCTAGGCGGCGGTATATCCACGCCGTCGTCTATAATTGGGGACATCGGGAAGTTAACTCCGGGGGCGGCATTGTCATCATCATCACCCGATAGCAAGCCAGAGAAGTGTTCCCTCTACAAACTCAGTGCACCCTGTGCATCCACTACCAGATTTCCCTCTGCATCTTTACAGGAAATCCTTCAGCCAGACGCTTGCAGACCAGACCTTGGCTGCAACAAAGTAGTGGTCAGAGTTGATGTTGACCCCTCTAAATGTACGAACAGACTATGCAACTACTGAAAGAATCTGCCAGGGTGGGTTTGACTGTAAATAGGAGCAAGATGAAGTATATGCTTTCTTCGGGTAGAGACACACTGCGGTTGGACTCTCAGATTGATGTTAAAAACTATTTATTTGATTTTGTCAAAGATTTCGTCTACCTTGGCAGCACCGTCACAATAAAGAACGATGTCAACATGGAGATCAAGCGGAGAATCATTCTTGCCAATAGATGTTACTTTGGTCTCAGTAGGCAAACGAGTAGTAGAGACCACTCTCGCCAGACTAAACTAACACTCTATAAGACGCTCATCCTTCCCGTTTTGCAATATGGAAAGTACTCCGTAAGATCTTTGGCACTCTACGCGTTGATAACGACTACCGCATCCGATGGAACGATGAACTCTACGAGCTCCACAACGACATTGACATAGTCAGGCGAATTAAGATCCAGCGGTTGTACGTATGAAAGCAGAAGTTACTGCGAGAAAGGTCTACAATGCGAGTGTCAAAGGTCGGCGACGAGGTAAAACACGTGAACCGATAACGGGTTGTTATGGCCAGTTAAGTAAGATATATTTGGTAAGTACCTAAAAATTTTATAGTGTTTGAGCTTGTGGCAGCGCCTACATTGTTCTTTTTGTCAGACCGGAACCTTTCCGAGTGATTCGACTTGAGATAAGGCGATATTCGATATTTCACTGAACGTATTAAAATATGAGAAAAAAATCTTGACGATATGCTCAGTTCATTTATATAGCAGCTTAGCAAAACTGTGTAGACCAGTGTAAAAGGCGGCAAAGATCTTTTAATGGTGAGGCATGCCACATAAATCTATATCGAGAAGTGCATTTAAACATTTTTAAACCTTAACTATAACAAATTTAAGTTGAATTTTTTCCTAAATAGTAAACTAATATTTGAAAATAGATTCGTGCCCAATGCTAAAATAAATTGGTTAACCAAGCGAACATCAACCAACTAAACGCCATTTTTAGAGAAAATCATATAAAAAAGATATATGTTATATAGGCTAACAAACAATTTTTGGCCATAATTATAACATATGTCTGTGTAGAAGGTTTTATAAACTGCACTTTCCAAAACACAATAAACATAAATTGATAAAACAAACAAATGGAACTGGAAATATAATTAAATATATTGAGAGTTAAAGCCGTAGAGCTGGAAGAGCAAAAACTAATAACCGCAATGGGGCACTTGAAAAATTTATGCGCTAGACAGCTCGGAACATATGGACAAAAACACTCGAACAAATTACAATAAATTAGAGCTCGAAAAACAATGCAACAGGAATACCTGAAACAACAACGACAAACCGCAGCCACAAATAAGCAGCTCGAAAGTGCAACAACAACAACAACAACAAAGGCAACAAACAAAATGGCGAAACAACAAAATAACAAAGCTCATTAGATGCACGTGGAACCAAAATTTGTGTGCAACATTTCATATCATAACGTTTTAGTTTTTTTGTTGCCAATAAAGTGTCAAACGCACACACAGATACACACACACACACACACACACACACACAGATACACACAGATACGCACGTAATCACCGCCTAATAACATTATAGACAGGAGACACATACTTATGCCTATTGCATATATGTATGTGTGTGAGTAATCGAAATTAGCTAATTCAGAAATCAACACGCACAATTGACAAATTATGCCGCAGCAACATTTCCGGACAATTGACTAAATACGTGTAAGCAGTAGGAGTATGAGAGGGAGAGAGTAACCGGGAGCGTGCGGGCGGTTAGGGCGTGGCAGCGACTGCTACTGGACACGTGTGTGGCATGCTGTATGTGACACACGGAAATATTGTCAAATTATTATCATTTAGGCATTTTGCAGTTATAATTGCCCGTTTGAGACCAAAAGTTAACTAGTTATTCATTAAGCGGCATTATTTCAACATCAAACTCAGTCAACGGGGGGCGTGGTCATGTCTCTGCAGTTTCATTAAGTGAGAAATGCGCTTAAATGTATGTAAAAAGATTTATGGTTAATATACAATTTCGTTCGTATAATAACTAAGAACCAAGGAACGCATCATTTCGCACAGTGGTCAATATGCCTTGATAAGTCAATTTTTGAAATGTGTAACTATGAAGAGGCGACGCTTCTTGTCAGCAAAAAATCGAAATCGAATTACAATAAATACTAGGGGGCTCCGCCGCCTGGCCGCTACACAGTCGAGCCCGACGAAAAACTGCCGAAATTTTCAAAGCCAAAGCGTTGCCACGACTCCTGATTTTCAAATTTTAGAAGCGACAGCAGCAGCAGTCTATGTGTAAAATCATACGGATAGCACCAATGCAAAAAAATCACAAATTTTCACAAAGTTCAAAAACTGTCTCTCCGAACCTTTTGATACCAAAAGAGGGCATGGCCTTTCCTGCATCCTCTTCATCTTTATGATGTAGTGCAAAAGGCCGAAAGGGACAATATTGAAATAGTTGCTCGCATACGCATGTGGTATCGATATTATTGGTAGTACTAAGCAAGCATTTACCGAAGTCTTTGCAGCTATTGAATGAAAATCTGTCAGCGAGAGTCTGGTTGTAAATAGGATCCAGATTCACACTTCCTTTAATTGAATTTGACTCTCAGTTTAATGATAGGTTAGGTTACGTTTACTTTTAATTTTGTCAAGGATTTCGCCTATTTTGCCGCCACCGACATTATGAAGAACGATGTCAGCATGGAGATCAAGCAGAGAATCACTCTTGCCAACAGATTCTACTTTGGGCTCAGTAACACCCTATAAGGCATTAATCCTTCCCGTTTTGCTTTATAGCGACGAAGCATGGATGATGACAAATGGCCCAGTTTGATGGAAGTGTCCTTAGAGTGTTTGAGCGAAAATCTTCAATGCGGCTTTTGAAAAAGGCTACTATACCTCCGTCGCAAGAAACAGGTAGAGAGCACACCTTTGGTATCACTGATTGGAGAAGGCGCGCACAAAGCAGAGACGTCTTGAGGAGTGCTCTACATCGGGCCGTAAACAGGTAACGGGTTGTTATGGCCAGTAAAGAAGAAGTTATGAATCTACTTCAAACTGATTTATCAATTTCTCTACGTTAAATGGAACATTTCGACCAACGTGCAGCGTCAGGCTGCAAAATGCTTTTGTAGTTAGTTAACCGAACCTTGTTCCTGCTCTGAACGGCGTGACAAAAGGAACCATTGAAGCGCGCAAAGAGCATGCTGCATTGTTGCCAATGCTCAGACAGTGGAAAAGTTCTTGGCTAGGGCACATCACCTTTTTTGTCCATTGTATTTTCCGTTTTCTTTGCCAAAGCAAATAGAATTCGCTCTAAATGTTTTAAGTAAGTAAGTAAGTTAGCTGTAAAACCTTAAGGGAAATCGAAGTTACTGAATGGCCTTCCTTCAAATAAAACACGGCCTGTCACTTGAAATAAATTTTACAAAATTCATTTTTTTAAATTTTTTGTTTAATTTTTCAACATAGATTTCATTTTACTTACACATGCGGATCGACTGCGCCTCCCTCCTGCGGCCTTGACCACGCTCACTCAATGCTTCTCACAGACTGATCGAAGACGACCAAGTGATGGACTGCAATAGCTGCTGCTATCCTTTTCAAGCGCCTTTATTACATTGAATCGATCGCGGGCTCAATCCTTTTTTCCTTATTTCCATTGATATCCAGCCTTTTCAGTATATTGTTTGCGATATGCTCTTAAGTGGGTAATTAATAGGCCTAATTCACATAACGCAATGTGAATATGAAAGACGCAAACGAGAGTGGAATACATCAGAAAACTATCACTTAGTTAAGCCTTTTATCTATATATGAAGAGAAATGCAAGTTATGAAGCATTCATGCTGCGTTCCACTTAAAAGTGAGGTTATGAAGTCTGCCATCATTATGCAATACAGTGTATCTACATGTGCTTAGATTTTCCTACAGCTGCTTGACATTTCCAGCTCATTTACAGTTCAAACACGTCGCATGCATTAACCCCAGGCGCGTTTGTACCGTTAGTGCACATGTTACGGCGGGTTAAGTGCAACATCAAGTCGTAGCTGCGGTGCTGAGTAATTATTAACTAATAACATGAAATTGATTTGCAACAACATTAAGCGAGAGAGAGAGAGGTAGAAAGAGAGGGCTGCAGGGATGTGCAGGGACAGCCGGAGAGTTGGCTGACTATCAAACATGCTTCACTGGCTGCGCCTAACCAAACTCCGGCGACGCAATTAACATGCATTCCACATCATTGCACTTGTGGCGCATAAATCTGGGGCCCGGCCGGAAGAAGATACGCCCACGCACACCTAGCATAAAACAAGCTAGGAATCACTTGGCAGAGCGTGTTATAAAATAAAAAGAGAGGCAAAAGAAACAAACAACATGCAACAAAAGTCTAGACATGGGAGCAGCAGCGGCGTCGGGCGGCGACTACTTCCAGGACATGGAAGTGCACGACGGCAGAGAGGAAATTAACATTGTAACATAAAACGTGGCCAAACTGGCCATTGAACGGGCACTTAACTTTCTGCCAGCAGAACAGTGTCGAAGCCGGAGCAGGAGCACTCTGCGTGTTCCCTTGCGCGCCGCATCCTTGCGTCGTCGTCATCGTCTAATGCACGATGATAGATGGCATACGATACGTTTCAGCATTTGTCAGCTTGTCTTCGTCGAGGCGCAACAAAGCCAACGCCCCGCCGCCACACAACCCCAACTCAGTCAAAGTCTGTGACTCCGGTTCCAGCCCTGCGCTCTCGGCCTTATCGTCTAAGTGGCCTTTGTCGAAGGAGCAAAGAAATAAAGTTGATACTGCCAGAAACGAAAAGTTAGCGCCTGCACGTACCAAAAGAAACGAAAAACCATTTTCACGCTCACGCGAATTCGCATACTAACTTTTGCAACCACCCACACACAACCCCCTCCTAACAGACAACTACTATACCAACTAACCAAGCATACAACCCTGCTAGAGGATGCAACTACCTGCCCCGGGTTCTGTTGCCAAAACCTATAGATACAAGTAAGAAGACATTTTGAATTTTTTAACAGCGTGCACATTCAAATGCAAAAACTTTGCCAACTAGCCAAAAACCACTTCCCAAGCCCCGAAGAAGAAAAAATAGCACACCAAAACATTTACGCCAATGTCTTCGTTTTGCTGTCTCTGTCAAAGTCGCCGTCTGCGGCATAATTTATGTGGCGCTGTCTACGCCGGAAATGGGTTAATTTGCTATGATTTAAGCGTAAAATTATTGAATTATTGGCTCAGAAGATTTAGTGCCATTTTTCGCGCTTCGTTATCTCTCAAACCTGATACCTGGAAAAGGTGTGTTTGTGTGTGGTCCGTGTTTATGGTCAGCCTTAAAAGTCACGTCGTCATTTTTTATTATCGTCATGTTTATCGTGGCGTATGAGTAATTCGTTTGCCTTGTGACGTGCCCAGTTTTGTCAGACAGCATTGCATTTAGCAAATTGCAGCATAGCTGCGGAACTTGCAAAAAATTATGAGCCCCCCAAAGTCCTACCCAGTTATGGCATGACTTTCCAGCATTAAATTGGACATATTTTTATACCCTGTAGACATAGTGCCAAGAGTATTATGGATTTGAGAAGGAAGCCTGACAGACCATAAGCTGTGTTCATCCAAGTGGACGTCGGATATTAATGTAGCCATCTTCCTCCCTCCTTTCATATAAATACCTCAGTGGCGAGACAAAAGTGTACCATATATATTAGCATATTCTACGCGCAGAGTAAGTTCGTCGAATTGTTATGATATCTGCGTGACCAAAGAGCTCCATCAGACAATTGAGGTATCTAACACAGAAGTTGGTACGAATATCGATTGGTAATCAGGAAACGGTCTTGCCCGGAAGTGCGTCGAGAAGCCAACCGCACGGACATTAGCAGGCTAATGAGCAACTGTGATGGACCCAAGCAAAGCCAACATGGGTCACATCCTTTATACTCTGCGGGTTGGCGTTATGGGCGCATTTAATGGCCGTCTCGACATATAGCCGAGGTTGTATGGTAGCTTGTAGGCGCTATGCCACCAGACTTGCAAGCTGTGTCCGCTTCTTGTTCCCATAGATCTTTTAGCAGAACAATGGAAAAGTGGTCGGGTTGGTCGGGGCCACCACACTGAGTCAATGGCAGGGAAAGTGGCAAAATACCTAGACCATGGACAGATGCACTTTAAGCTTGAGGAAGATCGCTTCGGCGATCACTGTGAATGTGTGGCGGTAGCAGATGCGAAACACGCGATCTTTAAGTGGCCTCATGGTGGAGAGCGAATCTGTGTTGCAGGCAACTGCCAATGTGGCACCACCCTCCTGAGGAGGGTATCGTATTCCCTCTAGATCTACATATTTATCATACATTTGACTAAACTCTAGAGTCAGAATTATTCGAAAATTACAATCAACGCTGAAAAAAAATGTGTTGTGACAGCTTGCATTGCCGTGATGAAGAATGGTTTCGATTTTGGCGGTGGTTCTTTCGAGATTCTCCGAAAACTTCCGGTTACGTTTCTGTAATGGTATGGTAACTAGATGTCCGGTTTTAAGAAAAGAAGCAGGCGGCAGCTTATGTTTAAGTGATTTCTCCACAAATAACATTTGATTTGGCTCGTCTTTAAAGACCCGTACAATCGATTGCTGTCTAGTTTCGGCCTTATGCGCATAGATCTAAGATTCATCACCTTATGCGATATAATAAACATATTTTGAAGTAACACGACGGTATTTTTAATACATTTCTTTACACCAATCGACAAGAGCCTGCTTCTTGGGCGTTGCGTTTGCAATTTCGAATGTAACAACAATTTTTTACGACCAAACTTACAAAGTTAGACAATTGGATAAGATTTGTGGTGTGTGCGATAGCTCATCAGTGAGAGTTAAACCATCCCTAGCACTTAGGCAGCCTTAGCCATTGTACCATGCCCAACAGAGGAAGTTAAAACAGAGAAAGGACAGTTGAAAAAGGGAAAACAAGTACGAAAGCAGAGTAGGCTCTTGTGTCAATCAATCTTCCCGACTCCCGTAGGAAGTCGGGAGAGTATACATGTAGATTGTGACCCGTGATTAATCCACCCAGAGCTCGCAGATCTTTCCTACTCTGAAGAAGATATCTGGAGGCCTTTGGATTTGGGACTTTCAAGAATTGTTTCGTTACACGGATTGTGTCTCATTGGCTGTGACGCCGATCCTTTGTATGCCATCTCTACCGCCATTTCATTGCACTGGATACCTCGGTGTCCAGAAACCTATTATAGGCAGACTGTGTTATGACGTGAAATAAAGTTAAGTCCGGTCCGACATTCGCTGACTTGATCCACGTTGTGACTACAGAACCCTACAGTTAGCCCACTCATGGCGTATTATAAATTAGCGACCCCAAGTTTAACGGAAAAGTTATGTTTCGGACATAGGCCTTTCAGTGAGGTAAAATATGTTGAATAGTGTCACCATAAACTTGCCAACTAGAAAGAGCTTGCAATACAATTGAAGCGGTTACATAAATAACCATTTTACCTTCTGCAGCAGTTTTCTTTTTTTTTGCAGTGTATTCAACGTTCGGTCATCAGCCCGACTTTCTGCATCATATCTGATTTTCTTTTATTAATTTGACTAATGTCTTTATGTGCTGATTAGACAATTTGATTTATGGCATTGTTCTCACACCTTTTTTAAAATTAAACAAACTTGCACTAAGTTTTTGGCTTAAAGCTATTGATAAAACCAAAGTTACTATTTTATTCCGTTAAAGTGGCAGCAATTTGTTTATTTATTACTCTTAAAAAGGAGCTAAAGGAATCTGCTTGAGCGCCTTGCAGAAAGTGCAAAATATTTGCACGTTTAAAATAGTTCGCAACAAACTCAAAATGCACCTCACTAACTTGGCTGATATATCCATTATGCATACATACACACACACACACACACACACACACACACACACATACACATATATACACACATACTTACGTATGTATCACTGTGTGTGTGAGTTGTGTTATTTTTCTGCAAAAAGTTTATGAAATTATGAAAGAAAACCAAAGTCAAGTTGACTGAGAAGTAGGGAAAATTGCACTAAGATATAGCAGCCTGCAATGATGCGCTACTCGAATTCTGATTTCGAACAATTTTTATTGAAAGTAATAGTTTTTATTATGCAAATCTTTACCAATCAGCTTTTTATGTAAAAATTATTGGTAACTTTTATGATGCAAATAAAGTTTATTTTAACTAAGCGTTTTATTAATGTATTTTTTTTATGAGCAAACTGGTTTTTATGCGGTTTTTTTATTTCATGCGAATAACATTTTTTATTATGCCATAGATTTTTATTTAATATATTAATAACTTGATATGTTGTTGTGATTCGAAAATAAATAAATTTACTTGGTACTCAGATAACCGAAATGTCACATCGCAGATCTCTTGGCGCACCGTTGAGTTAAGACCGACCCGTATGCCGTGACGCTAGTAAGGTTACACACTATTGATCAGCAGTGACAGGAGTGGTTTTACCAATGACAATTGAGAAAGTGTTCGTATACATACAGAGATTGATAAAGACAAATAGAGCAAGTTGTGTAGGAGGCCATTTGCGAAAGATCTGATCCTCAGTGTGGCCTTAGGCCTGAGCTGATACTCATCATCTCTTTATCAATTATAAAATAGCGCTTCATAGCCTGTTTCCTGAGTTCTGTATTCCAGCATAACTTGTATGACATTGCAGAATGATGTTGAGCAACACACGCAGCTCCGTCAAGGTATGAAACAACCGGTTCGAAACTTTTGATACCTAACAAGGCTTCAAACAAAGCGATGCCTCCTACTTCGATCTCTATAACTTTGTGATAGGGGGTGTGCTGCGAAAGGCCGAAGTGCATCGAAACGGAACAATATGGAACTATAAGAGATATATATATATATATAGTACTAAGCGGGCTGTTACCGGAGCCTGTGCGGCTGTTGAAAGAGAATCTGACAGCGTAGGTCTGGCTATAATTGAGAGCCAGAGACACCGCGGTTGGACTCTCAGAAAGTTCTCGAAACTTATTATTTGAATATGCTCAACGCATTGAAAACTTTTCTCTGCAGACACACATATACTATAGCAGCAACTTATAGTACATTCTGCTGCCGCTGCCGACCACTGCTTTGCATTAATGAGATTGCGATGGTGCTATCATAGATGAACGCTAGATGGAGATGAATTTGGCCAAATAGTTTCGAACTAAAGAAACGAGAATCGACGATAAAGTTGAGCAATTCAATGAAAAATTTAGTTCGATGTAAAACTGTTTTGCATTTTCGTGACCTGTGACAAAATTTACTTCTTTTTATTGACGTTTATTTGATGAATTGAAGCACTGTTAAAAATTCCAAAGTTCCAAAGGATATTCGGTCTGTAAAACAATTTGATATTTGTGTATTTCACAATTTGAAGCTACGTTTTAAGAAAATCAATCACAATATTAACAAACTGTTCCGGCTGTTCAAAGTGCACCAAATGGCCAGAGTCAAGCCAATGTATAGACGCATTGGGAAAATAGCGCAGAATCTGTGGCCAATGCTCTTTTGGCATGTAATTAGAGTGCCTGCCACATATAAATGTCGTGGGTCCTTGATAAGGAGAAAAACTCTGCAGCTCCTTTTCGAAAAGATCAAAATTGGGCAATGACTGCTGCAGCACAGGCACATTGCATGCCCAGCGATAGATTCCAGTTTTGGCTTCCTTTCTGAGATTCAACATGATAAAATCAACAGTCTCATTATCGGTGGACTGCATCAATTGTTCTTTAACCAATTTTCGTCCCTCCGCCATGGGTAATGTGGCTGGCACGTTAATTTCACGCATTGCATCAAAAATAATATTCATATGATAAAAGGTGCGAGGCACGCTTATTGGTGAGATGTCCACCACGATCAGACGATCGGTCAATTCTGGATGCGACACCGCAAAATACATCATGCTTCGTCCACCCATGCTGTGACCCAACACGCAGCCCTTGCTCAAGCCATTTGCGTTCATAAAGGCTGCCACATCGGCGCTCATGTCCGCGGAGCTGTGTGTGTTTGTGTGTGGACTATCCCCGTGGTTGCGAGCATCCACGGTGTAAATACGACGGTTGCTTCTGCTTACAAGGGCTCTGCTGATTCCGCGCCAGTTTTGCTTGGAGCCAAAGAGTCCGTGCATAGTTATAATTGGTGGTACATTTGCGTCAGTGTTTGCACTTTCAAACTTTTCCGAGCTCATATTGACAGCCACCACGGGCTGCGTATGGCTGCGCCGTGTACTTATTGTGGACAAGAACTTCAAGCGATTTGCATTTATTTTACTAACACATAAGAAAAGTAACGATTGGCCACGTAGAAGCATTTTACCAGTGTGTGCACACTATTATTTTTTTGGGAAATATTGATAAATTGTGTAATATTTGAAACAACAAAAAATTTTGAAAATTCTTGAAATATAAAAGATCGCTGCTTTGTTTTACGAAATACAAAAAAAGAATAGCTAAAAACTAGTTTATTTGGCAATTGCAGACTTCTAAATGATAACTACTTCCTACCGAGCGGTATCGTTGGCGGCCAGCCATCCCATGATCTTGTGTCCCAATGCACTTGATCTAGGATAACAGTTGGCCAAGATTATCGAAATTACCTAATCAAATCAAAATCAAATGTAATTAGATATCGATATACAAAGTAAATTATGCCATGTGGAGCACCTAGAGTTCGGAGAGACCATCAATACTGCAATAAAGCTCCTCAGCATTTGGCAATGATGGCATTGGTTCACCTAGCCAAGCATAACTGTCGCAGATTTCCAGATCTCATCCAAAATTATTTCTCTCCCCTCGTAAAGAAACTAGATTCACTTGTCCTCTCATCCCTCGCAGAAAACTCCACTGTTGGCGATCGTCAACATGGCTTAGAGCTAGCAGGAGTACTAATGGGCTAGCCACATACATCACTGAACGCCTCAATAGCAAACATTTGCACCTTAGGTTTATTCTGGTTGCCTTTGATCTTTTCAAAGCATTCTACATAGAGTGCCGCGGCATTTTACCCATGGATATTCTTCACTCCCCGCTTCGTGGAGCCTCATTAAATTACAGGAAATTCAAGCAAGTCGAAAAAGAGGGATCCCATATCCTATTCACGTCTATCTTTTAACATTGTCTCCCCTTCCCCAAGGGGGTTAAACTATGTCCTACTCCGATGATTGCTTCATAGTAGGCTCTCTCATAGCAGTAATTGAAGAACGCATTAATAGTTGCCCATATTCAGGGGGTTAAACAAGTTTGCTATGCCTATGACTGCTTCATAATAGCAGTGATTGAAGAGCTCATCAACAATTAACTTCCGCCCCTTACAACTCTTTTCGCTGACAGCAATGTCAGCCTCAGCCCCCAAATGGAATGCCATACTTTTCACCATATGGTAAAATGAGGTCTCTTTTATCCTTTATATTATATCTGACGGTTGTCCGATAGATATCCCAAGACTTTTGTTGTGTCATTCGACAACATTCTCCAGCTGGCAAACCATTCTGAAGGGGTTATTTAACGTTTACATTAAAAGTAAAATAAAAGAAATTAAGTCTTTAAAGCCTTAGCTGGTAGCATCTGACTGTTGGCAGGAGACTTTCAAAACCTTTAAAGCAATTAGTCACATTCTCTTCAGTGGAAGAACCAAGAAACCATCCAGAGTGCTGCCAGCAGAGTGGCCACTAGATACCATGCGTTTACAAATGAGGACCAAATATACCGAGCGATCATTATGCTTCTCGTTAGAGAGCTCGCCAGATACTCCAAAGGTCTGCTAAGGACTCCTTCTCGAATCATGCAGCGTTTGGTATACCACTGTTTGCTAGTAATCTGCCCGTCCGACGCGATTTCGGCTGTAAGCTGCCGCGATTCCCCATATGGTATCACGCCCTTTCGAATGAGGGATAATCTTAAAACCCTTTACGCGGAGGTTGTTTAATCTGCAGATAGGTGGCAGATCCCCCGGTGTATCTTTCGAAACACGTGAGGCCTATTTACTTGGCCAAGGTGCACTCCCAAGTCTCGGATGCGCACCTGCTCCTCATAGTATGATGTACTTTTCGGGTTCCCATTGTAGCCACTGACCCAGTCGAGGTTGCCCGTTTCCTCGATCTGGACTTGCTCTAGTACTGTTGCTCTTCTTTTTTCTCTTATCATTTCATAATTGTGATGGTCCACGTACGTGCGGGAGGGCGCAGCTATAACAACAAAATTGCTGCCGGACAAGCTATAGATATGTTCTCAATTTCATTGCATTGCTAAGGGAGCATCAAAGTGACTATTTCTAACTGAAAAGTCTTTAAAAATTTTTATAAGAGCGTCCATTTCGATATACTTGGAAGGCATTCCAATTCGAAATTCGTACTTTTGTAAAAAGTTTCGGATTTTAGTAACTGAACCTTTTCAAACAGCAAGTTTTGAAATATTTGCAAAAGTAATCAGCATACCAGGGTTTTAACAGTCTCGCTCCGTTGGACTTACAATTTATGTTTATGTTAATCGATTTTCGATCAAGTGATCTGTTCTAAATCTCAGAAACTTTGTCTGGACTTGAAAAATACGTCTGATCACGAACTAAAGCGCCTTGAATACTTCGTATATGCTCACATGCTTCAAAACTTTGCGCTCTTTCATGACACTTAAACAGTTGCAGATACTCAGACACACACACACACACACACACACACACACACACACACACACACACACACACACACACACACACAGTGCCCTTTGCGGAATTCCTTGATCCCTTTCTAGAGCAGTTCAAGCAGCTCGTAACCGCCGAAAGTAGGCCAGGTATCCCCCGGACAGGCGTGGCACACCCGTGTGACGCCTATCTAATACGAGAAGGCGACTAGGACAGAGCCCAGTAATGTCCTAGGGAGAGAATACTGGATAACAATTTAATGAATTGACGACCCCAGGGCTGACGGCTAACAGTATTCTAGCACTTCAGTAAGCGGAGTGAAATCTAGCTGAAATGGCTGCTAGGTTAATGCTGTTGCCGCCCCCGTCCCGATAAAACCTAGCAAGTCTCTAAAAACGCTCCTTTGTTCGTCGCCATTTAGTTGGCCGTACAGGCTCAGATGCCACATACCTGACTAGCGCGGATCTGGCACTGTACACCCAACCCCATAAGGGTGGGTGTCAACCCTTGCATGGCCTCACTGCTTGCATAGACAACCATGGGATTTTTAAAACGCGACTGTACAACGGACAAGGACAACGATTTACGAGTTGGGACCCAATTAAACATGAATTCTGAACATACCCCCCAAATGATAGGAGAGAGCGCCACGAACCCTTCACAGGAGGAATGCGCTGCTTTCTCGAGGAGTAATAGAATGGCGAGATCACCAGACGGTGGTGCTGTAGCCATAACACAGGAGTTGAGGACGAAATCGAGCCAACCAGAGAAAAATCTTGGCAGTCCATCTCTTTGCCAGGAAATTGCTAAGCTCGTGGAAATGCTCGAGGATGGCAAAAGACGGTCCATCCACCAACCAATGAGGGATTCGATCGAAACCATCAAGGCGCTGTATGAGCTGGTGGCAATCCAGCTGCATGATAGTAAAGCCAAGGAGGTGATAAGATCGCACCAGTCCTCCCAGATCTCGCCACTGTTCCGCTCGCTAGTGGACGTAAAGAGGAAGCAAGGGCCAGCAGCACGGACGCCCAAGACAAAAAGAGGCAAAGGTCCAGGCGGCGAGAGCCAGCGAAGTCTCGAAACATCACCAGTGGTAACAGATGCAGGCTCACAGGAGACGCCAAGCCTAGGAAGAAGTGAGAAATGGACTGAGGTGGTGAAGAAAAGACGTAATGCTCCAAGTACGAAGAACAGGAAAAGAGCTGCCCAAAAGGAAAAGGCTAGACCGGATGCGATTCTGATCACTGCAAAAGGAGAGGCAAGTTACGCGTATCTACTTAGGCAGGTCAAGTCAGACGAAAGACTGAACGAGCTGGGAAAGGCAGTGACCAAAGTAAGAAGAACCCAGAGAGGAGAACTTCTGCTGGAGCTAGACAAGTCTGGCGACGCTACGGCTGGGTTTCAAACTCTTATGGTTGAGTCACTTGGAGACCAAGCGGAAGTGCGATCGCTTTCACACCGCATTACTATCGAGTGCAAAGATCTAGAGGAGTCAACGACATGCGAGGATATCTGCACTGCTATAAAGGAGCAGTTACAGGTAGCGGAGGTAGCACCGTCTGATGTCAGGCTTAGAAGATCGTACGGTCACACGCAGATAGCCGCAATACGGCTTCCTGCAGAGATCGCCCAAAAAGCCTTGAGAGTGGGATGCCTTAGAGTAGGATGGGTAAACACCCGACTTCGAGTGAGGACATCTCTCATAAGATGCTTCCGCTGTCTGGAGTTTGGCCACCAGGCAAGGAATTGTAAGAGCGAGACGGACCGCTCAAATCTTTGCAGGCGCTGTGGAACGAAGGACCACCTGGCAAGGGACTGCAAGGAGGATCCCATGTGCATGTTTTGTAAAGGTACAAACACGGACGCAAGACACATTGCTGGAAGTAGCAGGTGCCCCATCTTTAAGAGAGCACTGGCTAACCAAACATGAAGATTACCCAAGTAAATCTTAACCACTGCGAGGCGGCACAGGACCTGCTGATGCAGGCAGTGAGAGAGAGAAGAGCCGACGTGTGCCTAATTTGCGAACCGTTCAAGCTTATAAGAGGGAATGGTTGGATAACCAGCAGAAACCGAAAGGCAGCTATTTGGTCCTGCACATCTCCGATCTACGATGCAAATATAAATAATGATGGCTTCGTAAGAGCAAAGATTGGAGGCGTAACGTTTTATAGCTGTTACGCACCTCCAAGCTGGCAACTGAACGAGTTCAAGGAGATGCTGGAGGAATTAGTGACAGACGCGAGGGATAGAGCTCCGCTGGTTATCGCAGGAGACTTCAACGCATGGGCAGTGGAGTGGGGCAGCCGCGAAACAAACGCCAGAGGCTCGTGCTTGCTGGAAACATTGTTGGTACTGGATGTAAGCCTCGCAAACGACGGTGAAAAGCTCACGTTTCGAAAGGCAGGTAAAGGGTCAATTATTGACCTTACCTTATTAAGCAGCTCCCTACACAGAACAACTAGATGGAGAGTTAGTGAGGAGTTTACCTTTAGTGATCATCAGGCCATCCACTTCGATTTCCACACCCGAAGAAAGCAACAAAGGCCAAGGACAACAGGACCAAAGTGGAAGGATAGTTGCTTCGATGAAGAAACGTTTAAGGCTACGTTGGATCTAGTGGAGGAAAGACAGGGATCGACTGAACTGGCCACCAAGCAGTTAATGCACAATATGGTAGAAGCATGCGACGCTTCCATGCCAAAGAGAAAACCGTGCAAACGCGGGGTCCCGTGCTACTGGTGGACTGATGAAATCAGCCAACTGAGAGGATCCTGCCTTCAGTGTAGTAGACGCTCTCAGCGATCGAGAGGACGCCCTGACTTCTACGAGAGACTCGAAGACTATCGAAGGGCAAGGAAAGCACTGAAAGTGGCCATAAAGAGTAGCAAGGCAAACTGCTTTAAGAAGATTTGCGAAGAAGCAGACGTTAACCCGTGGGGTACAGCGTACAAGGTGGTAACAAAAAAGATGATGGGTCAATCAACAGCGAGAGTCACATGCCCAGCGGCTCTCCGCAAAATAGTGGAGACCTTGTTCCCACGGCATCCCCTGCTGGAGGTGACCAACATTTCGATCGGAACGGACGTGATAGATCCCGTGACCCTGGAGGAAATAACAGAAGCATGTGCACGAATAGGAGACAGGAAAGCGCCGGGTCTGGATGGTATCCCAAATAAAGCCCTCAAGCTTGCTATTGCCTACAAAACGGAAAGCTTCGCAAGGATCTTTACGCGATGCCTACAGGATGGAGTATTTCCAAAGCCATGGAAGGAGCAACGCCTGATACTATTACCAAAAGGAGGCAAGCCGGCCGATGATCCGTCTGGGTACAGACCAATCTAACTTCTCGACACGGTGGGAAAAGTTCTGGAGAGGATAATATACAGCAGGCTCCTGACTGTGATAGAGTCAAAGGGAGCGCTATCTGAGTCCCAATACGGTTTTCGGAGGGCAAGATCTACGATAGACGCAATTAAAGAAGTCGTGGACACCGCATCGAAGGCTATTGAGGGAAAACGCTGGAGATGGGGCGGTAAGAAGTACTGCGCGGTGATCACACTGGATGTACGCAACGCCTTTAACTCAGTTAGATGGCAACTAATTCAGAGGGCTCTTTGCCGTGTAGAACTGCCACCGTACCTGTTGAGGATAATCTCGAGCTATCTCTCAGATAGAGTGCTCGTCTACGAAACTGACGACGGCCCCAAGCGCTACAAAGTGTCAGCAGGAGTCCCACAGGGGTCAGTACTGGGACCTCTTCTGTGGAACGTAGCATACGACGAGGTTCTAAGACTTTCCTCTCTCCCCAAGGATGCAAGCTTATCGGATTTGCGGATGACCTGGCATTAGTAGTGGTTGCCAAACACGTCACAGAGGTAGAGTTGGCTGCTAATGCCTCAATTGCTACAATAGGGGATTGGCTCAAGAGCGCTGGCCTTGAGCTAGCTGGCCACAAAACAGAAGCAGTGCTTATTACAAGTAGGAAGAAAATGGAGTGGATGACCATCAAAGTGGGCAGCGCGTCCATAAGGTCAAAACCGAGCATACGGTACCTGGGAGTCATGTTGGACAATAGGCTCAACTTCCGGGCACACGTGGAATACGCCAGCAAGAAGGCATCAACCACGCAGGCGGCTCTCGCTAGAATGCTACCAAACATAGGAGGACCTAGAACGGGCAGACGTCTGCTTCTCTGCAGAGTCGTAGCCTCCGTTCTGCTATATGCGGCACCGGTATGGGCTGCAGCACTGAAGACGCAGGATTTGCGGAGGAAGCTCTCAGTCCCATACCGACTCAGCGCTCTGCGGGTGGTTTCAGGATTCAGGACATTGTCAGACGACGCTGCGCTGGTCCTAGCGACAATGATACCGGTGGATATTCTGGCAAAGGAAATGGAGGCAATCTATGTCAGGCGGACATCTACAAGCGAAAGAATAGATCTGGCAGAAATCCGGAGGACGGCACGGGTGGCATCATTATCCAGTTGGCAGGCCAGATGGGACACGTCAACTAAAGGGAGATGGACGCACAGGCTTATCCCGAATCTAACGGAGTGGATAAAGAGAGGGGCAGGACGTATGAACTACCACCTGACCCAGTTCATGACAAATCACGGCGGGTATAGGGAATATTTGTTCAGGTTCAAGCATGAGCGAACCCCCCTATGCCCGAGCTGCCACAACTGTAATGAGAATGCGGAGCATGTCATGTATCACTGCCCAAGATACAGGAATTTAGCGGGCATACTTCCTCCCCCGGAGGAGCTAACCGGGTACATGTTAAAAAGTGAGGATAACTGGCTAAGGATCAGCCAGGTGATTATCCACATACAAGGCGATTTGCGACGTTGCGAGAGAGAACGTCGTGAAGAGGAACGGATAAGGGAGTCATAATTGAGAAGGAAAAAGGACGGAAGTAACAGCTCATCTAGGCATCCAGAAGGATCTGAGAGATGCAAAAGAGAGCTGATATGTGTGTGCCTATAATAGGCAACCCTCCCCTGCGAAGTAATACTTAGCGGTCCTCCCGCGGGGAGTGGTGGTGTAAAGGGGTGTCTTTAGTACGTAGGCATTGTCGTTGGATTACGACATGAATCGTGCATGCTGGTGGTACGGACCATCAGTATCTTTTGAAGATTTTCATCCCTCCATGGCGTTCTCCATGGTTACTTACGTAAAAAAAAAAAACACACACACACACACACACACACACACACACACACACACACACACACACACACACACACACACACACACACACACACACACACACACACACACACACACACACACACGCACACACACACAAGTTGTTTTGGCTGTTGCATTTTGCATGCAAAATATGCAAAAATTGAAGTAAGCTTTTAGAAAATTACAAGTCAAGTATTTGGCCCTCGCTAAAGCGAATGGCAAAGCCAAAAAGGCAAACATGCAGAAGCTACAAAGAGGAAGAGATAAAACAGGAGAGAGAGATAGAGCGAAAGAGATGGATTAAAGGAGCTACGGTCTCTTCGAGAACTGTTTAAGCTGACGGTTTTGCCAAAGTTTGAATGCCTCTCGTGCGCATTCCCTCTAACTCGCTCTGGCACGGAAGCCGTGTGCAATGGCCGCCAAATTTTGCCGAGCTGCACGTTTTGCTTTGTTTTGTTATAGGTTTTGTTGTTCATTTTGTTGCTTTTATTTTCGCCTGTTTTTGCCGTCTTTTTATGCATACGCAATGAAGATAAACGACATGGTAAAAATGTCGCCGAATTTAAAGTGCAATAAATCAGGCAGCCAGCCAAAAGCGAGACATTCAAGCCAGGCAAGCCTGCTGACAGTCTGGCAACGCAACAGTCTGACAGTCTGGCAGTGTGAACGAACGGCCTTTCTCTCACAGACAGTTTGTCAGCTTGGCAGTTGTCTTTCTCCCAATAAGCAGCGGAAGTTGCGCCATTTTGCTGCCGCCTGACAACTTCCGGGCCACGCACAAAACTTTCCCAAACGCATCATAAATGTCCGGTTGCAGTGCCAGCCTTGGCTTAAGCTTCAACTTGAACTCCAAGTGCCGTTTATTTATCCACGGCAAAGTTTGCGCACTTAATCCTTTAAATTGTGAAATGTTTTGCGCACGCATATTTAACAATTTGCAAGCAGGCAATTAGCTAAAAAAAAGAAAAACACCGAGAAAAATACACAGCTGCCTCGCTAGATTTACGTCAGAGCCGGGTGCTTTGTTGAGTCCTGCGAGTGTGTCCTTGGCTTGGCTTGTTTTACAACTTTTGTCGCGCGTTTTACAAGCGATTTTTTTCCCTACTACTGCTTTGTATCCTTTTTATGGCAACGTCATTGGCATGTCGTTAAATGTGAGTGACGCCACACATCGCATGGGCGGAGTGTGTGTGCAGTAGAGGGCGGCGGTGAAGGGTGCAACAATTTTTTCATAAGCTTGTGCTACATTTTGCAGCCAAGCCAGGGAATATTTCACACATATTGCACACGTTTTGCTCCTGGCTGGCGCATGCAGTACATACACTCCGCTTCACTTGAATAAAACATAAATATTTCAGCCACTTTATTCTATAAATAGCTGAAAAGTGTGTAAGATCTTAGTTAAACCTTTTATATCAACAATAATGGGCCGTATCAAGTCGATTGTATGCCGTAACGATTAACTGTTATGACGCTCGCGGTTGGTGTTACGTTTCTGTGGTGTGACTCTTGTGTGGTGTGTTTGCTGTGTTAGCAGCGTCGACAGAAGGTGCTATGCTTACAGTGGGCGTGAAAAGAAAAGCACGTATGTTTATGCAAAAGTGTTATTTTCAATCTACAATAGGCGCACACTAGATGGCGCCAAACTAGGCCAACTCAGAACTAAATGTTTCACATTTAACTTTTTCTTAAACGTATTTACTGTTCATTATTGGAATTAACATGTATTTCGTTTCAAATATCATAAGTCAGACCTATTGAAATGAATCGAAGTGTAAAACCACATACGAGTGCAAGACTCTGTGACACATATAACTATAGATTTATGTATTTATGTGTGTAGTTATATGTAATAACGTATCGAGTGCAAATAGGTGTCACTGGCGTCGCAGTCGCTGTCGCTGATTTGAGTGGCTGTCAATGTATTTGTTAACTCTCTGACTAAGTGGCCAGCCAGACGTGTTGCATCTTCAAGATTCGAGTGGAGTGGAGGCAGCAGCTGAAAACGGATTGTATCTTTCATATCATACTTCTTACATAACCACAGCAAGGCAATGCAAATGATTGATACACATATGGCTTGTCATTCATCATATAATCGTCACTCTTAATGCGTGAATGCGCCAAAAAGTATGCCAAACTTCTCTTCCGCTCTTGCTATCAGATATAGCACGTGACTTGCTGCAAATGACAGTCACAGGACACAACAACAAAAGCAACAACTACGGCAGTCATTCATTATAAACAGAACAACAAGAGTGCAGAGGACAACAGCGTCGACGCTGTCTATTCGAATGACGCAAAGCCATAGAACCCTAAACCACAATTTACAACAACTGCAACAAAAGCTGTAGCAAAAGCAAAAGGCAACAATATCAGCAATGGCAGCAACTTCATCAATGCAACTCTGTCAGAACAGTTGAATTGCATTCACCTCAGAATCGAATTGATTTCGTTTATTTGGCTTTTTTTCGTTTTCAGTTCTTTAATTTTGCGACAAAAATTTACCATTGTGAATATTAAGAAATTGCTAACATAAAAGTAGAACTGAGCTTACACAAGAGTGTATGACGTCGAAAACCTATTTTCAATTGTAGTGTTTGTTAACCTGCTTCCAAAAGGTTTTAAATATTGAGGATTTACACGATTATTAAAAGAACTTTACCTGTTGAAAACAATAGCAAAACTTTCAGCATACTTTGGGGATGGTGCTGCGCATAAAGTATACGCAACGTTGAACGAAATTTTCAACTTAATATAAAGAGCTCTCCTTGTCATCGTCATCATCGTCGAAATTCTTTAGCATGACCATCTAATCCATTTGCCCGCCTCTAATGACATTACTTAAGTTATTATTTTCGATGCTGAAATTTTAGAAGGTTGCCAAGGATAAAGCTGAAAACGCTACTCAAACCAAAACTGAATGCCAAAGTTGCTAGGACGTCAAGTTTCCTTATTTTGTTGTTCTTCCGCTTTATTTAAGTCTTCTTTACTGTTGCAGTTTCGTTTACAGTTGCAGTTGCATTAAGAACGAGAACTCGCCATTTTGTAGTTTTTGTGTGTGCATTTCATGTAATGGACTTTAATGGAATTACAACTTAATATAGAGTATATAGTTGTACGCAATGCAGGGCTTATTTTGTTTGCACTCAACTGTTTACAAGTGCACACATACACTTACAGATAGTGCTCACTGGCTTGCTATACATAATATAGAAATACAATTTCCCAAAAAAAAAAAAAAAAAAAATTCTATGTCAGTTACGAGCGTTACTCAAAATGGCCTGTGTTTGGGTTAGAGTGGTTAGATCCTTCAGTAGCCACTTGAGTCTAGTGCTTAACCGCAACGTGCTCGTACCACAAACGGAACCATGCGTATTTGCATGCATGTGCCAAAACAATTTTACTAAAAAGAGTCGACCCTTTTACCGGAACACAGCCACGCCCCATGAACACTTTGACGCGCGCTTGTTTGGCATAAATCAAGGCAGGTTCAAAGTAACTACAACCGCTTTATCCGCAATCCTCCCTGCCCCAAACCATTTTGCTAGCACGTAAACGATTTAAAGCCAAGTTCCTTGGCCAGCGTTGGTCATGCTTAATCTTCGTTCGTTGCCGGTCCTGGCAGCATGCAAAGTAAACAGTGACACGCCCCCTTAAAACCAAGTGAAACGCCACCCAAAACCAAAACCAACTAACCGCCACAACGGAACACATGCCAAACACATCAAATGGTAAGACGTGCGTGTCTTTGTATGTGTGTGTGTGTGTGTGTGTGTGTGTGTGTGTGTGTGTGTGTGTGTGTGTGTGTGTGTTTGTCAGTGTGTAATATGCATGTAACTGCTGTCAACGCCAAAAGCAAAGCTTTGCCCTGCCACACAATGCAACACCCTCATCTATGAGTGTAGGGTGTAGCCGCATGTGTGTGTGTGTGTGTGTGTGTGTGTGTGTTTACTCTAGCAACCAACTACTTAAAATGCAACAGAAAATTTTTTTTAAAAAAATGTAGCGCGCTTCTCGGCGCTTCTGTTTGGGTTTGTTGTCCGCTTGCCTTCAAAATGCATGCGTGATGGATTTTTTTTCACATTGCCAACATTATACAAGCACATACATCGCGACCCAAAGAGATATAAAGTTACAAGCAACCGCAAAACGTAGCCAAAATATGCAAATCACACAAATGCACAAACGCACACACACTCACACACACACACACATACACACATATGCATATTGCCACAAATGCATTCACACACACACACACACACAGTTGCAACTCAGTTGCAACTCACCTAGGCATTGTCTTGAGCTTTAAACAGTTGTAAATATGAAAGCAGCGCTTGAGGAAGCGGCAGGGAGAGGTAGAGTGTAAAGGAGCAGCTCCAAGCATATGCTTAAACTTTGATCATGCTAGAAATATAAATTTTTGAACTGGCAACACTAAAAGCTGCGTGGTAATAGAAACATGCAGATACACTGAAAAAAAGAGCTTATGTATAAGAGATCTATATATATAAAAATTAAGCATCAAAAAGTGATGTGCTCGCTAAGTTTGAAAACACGTGGACCGATTTCAACCAAATTTTCACACATTGTAGACAGTATTAGGGAGAAGGTTTTTGTGAAGTTTACTTGAAATTGCCCACCCACACACACCCACAAACCAACACACATACAGATTTGCCTAAATTTTTTTAAATTTCCTTCTGCATACTCTGTGGATTGTTTACAGATCAAAAATTTCAAACCCACCCACCTACCCACACACACACACATACTCAAAGGCACAACCACCCATCCATCCACATACACACACATACCCTGAAAGAGCAATATTGAAAGCGAAAAATAAAGATGTTGGTGAAATTAATAAACAAATTTTAAATGATATTCCGAGGCAAACCGTAACATACAAATCAGTCGAAATTGTTACGAACCCAGACGATATTGTGAATTATCCGAATGAATTTTTAAATTCCCTTGATTTGCCTAAATTTCCACCTCATCAACAATTTTAAAAGGAAAATACAAGGGAGAATATGTTTTAATTCCACGCATACCAATGAATCCCCCAGATTTGCCATTTTATTTATTTATTTTAAAAGACTGCAGTTTCCCATACGTCTTGTATTTGCAAATACGATAAATAAGGCCCAAGATCAATAATTGCAAATCTGTGGAATCGATTTAGAGTATCCATGTTTTAGACATGGACAATTGTATGTTGCATGCTCCAGAGTAGGAAAGCCATCAGTATTATTCATTTATAGATCAACTCAAAGCAAAACAAAAAATGTAGTTTATCCAAAATTATTGGAATATTATAAGTGAGAGAAAAATTGTTAATAAATGATGAAAAAAAGTAGAAATTAATCTTTTAATTGAGATTTTTTTAATGAGATATATAGATTAGAAACTTTACATTTTGTATAACATAACATAAGAATTTATACGATTATGCTATTTACTTAGATAACTTAACATTGCGCTTGCAAAGAGAGTAGTAGGGTTAACAGCAGCAAAATATAAGCACATCGGTAACAGTAACAGATCATTAACAGAGCAGAATTAGCATTCAGATAAATTAACACTTAACATGAGCGTAGTTGTAAAGTTAACAGCTTATGGATGCTTATGAACGACTTAATAACAGCAATAGAAAAAGCTCATCTACTTTAAGGGCTCGCGCGAATTTAACAATGAGCTTTTCTCGCTGAAAAAACAAACATACTGCATGCATGCAAGTGCGCACACCAAAAGCTCTGCTGAACTTTAAGTAAAGCTTTCAGTTCAGCTTTGCTTGTTCGATCAGGAATGCTTGTATCTTTAGGCTGCTGATGTGCTGATATTTAGCGCCAGGTTTTGAAAAATCATGGATTGCGAAACATTGTTAAGTGAAATCGCAAAGAATGTAAATTATTCAAATAGAATAGTTACTAAATGCTGAATGTATGTTTTCATCTCAGCAATCTGTGTGCGCATCGCAATTTAAGCTTTTCTTACTATTATTATTCCATATTTACACTCGCCTTTCTAAGGTGATAGTAGAAAAAAAAGCGAAATTTTTACAAAATTGATGATAATACGACAAGTAATTACATGACTTCTGCAACTTTAACTTCCTTATAAGTTTCCGGACACATGAAAAATCCCACAAAAGCATCTTTCAATCAAAGTGGAAAACAGAAAGTGTTTTTGCTTTTTTGGTTTACTCAACGAGTGAATTGATTAGAGAATACCACCTCAGCAGGTCAAAGCTTAACGTATGAGGCGACTTACAATGTCACTGCGTTCTTTCGAGACTAGAAGAGCAACCCCAGGCCTTAAAAGGGTTGTGCGTAGGGTTTGGGACCCAGCACGTAAAACCACAATTCCAATGAAAGAATGTATTTAAATCAGGTAAAGAATATCAGAACACAGGAAAGATAGTTTGTATTGCTTTTCATAATTAAAAGAATGTCATAAAAACTTTCAATAAACACATGGGCAAGCTATATTGTTGGAGCCATATCATTCATCGACAGCGTGATATCGTGAATCAATTAGATATCCAACGTGCCAAAAATATTTATTTGTTAACTTTTTTTATTATTAGAAGTATTATTTTTCATATATCTCTTTTTTTTTATTACTATATACTATATATATATCATTGCGCAAATTATGTATAAATATGTCACGTTCGCAAAACAAAAGAACAAGAATTTTCAATGAACTAACATAAAGTGAAAGCATCTTCGATAGCTTCTGCATTTTTATAAATAGACCAGTTTAGTTTTTGGTCACGTTCGAATACATTTGTTTTCCTTTCCCTTGGGACCATATTTATGTGAACAACGGACACGTTTGACAAAATGTAATATTCTTTTCCTTAACCAACTAAAGTACTATGCCCAATAAGTCAACGATTCGCCATAGTCAGAGGTGTCATGGCGCATTTTCAAGATAAAGCAAAGATCTAGGCAGCAGTTGTCCTTAAATTTAACACATTTCTAAAAACTTCTACTAATTCATATATTAATGACTTAGCTACACGAAAAGTTAGTCTAGTGAGTATGACTAGTTACTTTAACTGTCATTAGACCAAGTTTCAGACATAATGCTACTTTTCTTTACGTGTATCACTTTGGCCATTACAATTTCTTGCAACTTTTGGCAGGCAGTTAGACTGCCACGCCCACTTGACAGCCGCAGCATATGTGGCCGCACAAACACATTGGCAGGCAATGCCTTGATAGTTGTTAAAAAGAGAGTGGGAAAATTACGGGTGCCAGGGTTGTATGTCTATTATCTATAAAATGCCCGCAGGTACTTTTCCACTGTTTAGCCATATTTCAATGGGAAGAGAGCCTGATAGGAATTGCCGTTCGGTGGAACAAGCTTGCATTGTTGTAAATTTTGATAATTCACAAGTGCGGCAAACACATACTCACACATGAGCAGAGTGCAGCAGACACACACACACACACACACACACACACACACACACACACACACACACACACACACACTCACACACATATATAGTGGAAAAACTTTGAAGTGGCATTAATTCGTTGAATTCACAGACAAAAGCAAAGGCACAGAGAAGGACGCAGTGGCGGCCAATGCGGCAGGCCAACAACGCCAGGGAACGTGGCATGTTCCTGCTGCTGCTGCCGCTGCTGCTTTTATCATCAACTTCAACTTGCAACCCCGCTGCCTAGCTTTCCATACCTCTAACATATAGTGGTTTATAGAGCAGCGTCATGGTGTGTGTTCCTCCAACTGTTTTGGCCCTTTCAGTGCTCTGGTTTCCGTTGCTGCCGTTTGGCAGTATTGTTTTTGGGTTATGGTGCACAATGGTGCCGTTTAAATTAGTTAGCTTTTTGGCCATGTGAGTGTGTGCATGTGTGTGACGCTGTGACGCTGTGACGGTGTGACGGTGTGTCGATGGTAAGTGTGCCTGTGTGTGTGCGGCTGACACAATTTGCGATGCTTGTCGCTGCCGCTGTCGTTGTCGCTGCTTTTCAATGGCCCTACAAGCTCAATTCTCAACTGAAACTGAAGCTGACGCTGAAGACTTGAAGACAGACTCTCGTTGTGTACTTGTTGTTTTTGCAGCGACAACAACAAACCCCAAAAACCTCTTCAAAATTTGTTTTCTATATGCATAAGTTTGTGGCTTACGCTATCGAAACTTTTGGCCATTGTTGCCTAACGCTAACCATTGTTTATTCCCTTCTTCCGCTATTAAATGTTTGGTTTTGGTTACTCTCGTACTCGCCCTCTCTTATTATGGGGCTTAAACAAAAGTGGGTACAGCTCGTAGAACTTGTAAGTGTCCTAGTAGTAATACCGTGAGCTTGGCATTTTTCATAATTGAAGTAAAGTTTCTTGCAGCTTTTGTTGCCTTTGCCGCATTGTTTGCTTTGGCATGAATGGCAGCAGAGGAAACATAAGAATAGAAAGGGTATAGAATAAGCTTGTGTATATTTGATTGATTGTCAAATTGAGTTATCAAGTGTATGGAGCTGGGGAGAACTAAGCAAAAATTCATTTCTACTTAATCAAATAAAGTCTAATTGGATTTTGGTTAAAGTGATTGAATAAAATTGAGCACAAGCGTGAGCTAAAATATTGCGATTTGCTTATATTGAGATTATTTACTTATTAGTTTATGTATTACGTTGTCATTTCTGCATTAGCTTAATATCATTTAGCACGCAACAAAAATGGTAATATTCTTTCATTTATTATTAAATAGTTCGATAAAATTGACAATAGGAAGGTAAGTTGAGGGGTCAAATGTTTATACAGCCTAAAGAGCAGACCCAAATTGATGATGGAAGGAATTCCTAACAGTTTCTTCATGCCTCTAGATCGGCAGCAGCAGAAACATTGGCAAAATTTGAGTCGTTGCAATTGTATTTGCATATCAGCAAAGGACTTGATGCATCGACAGCGATCGTGTAGAACTACTCTACTGCCGCTGCCGGTCCCTGTTCTAGACTCTTCCATAAGAAATTCTCATATTCGCCAAGTAGAACGATTGCTATTTTTAGGGTAAAGCTGACCCTTAGGTTCTGATACCGAGTGATCACAGATTATATGGCGAATTTGCACCTTTTTAGATATTAGATGGGTTTTGTAGAACCCAGCTGTGTGATTGGGCATTCTTACAAGCAATTTGTCTGTACGAAACAATATGTGAGCGAATACTTAACTTGTGTTATGTAGAAGATAGTTTAACCAAGTTTCTCAACTAAGGCGTGGAGGTAAACTACGTCTTTTTTGAAAAAAAAAACCAGCTTGAGAGCGGTCTACCATTGAAAACAAGAAAAAACGTTGTGCATCATGCGTTAGCCTAGTCAATTAAGGAGATGAAGGCGTGAAGAAGGTCCGTCTCTAGCGAGCTCATTTGCATGTTTTTGATGGTCGTTGATGTAGGCTTTGAACAAATGTTAGTAGAGCTCCCGCAAAGATACCGCAGAAGCACTTAAAGCATCTAGGTGTGAGAAAAGTGATTCAATGTAATTCAATACGTAGACCGTTCCGCCTTTGAAAAGAATAGGTATAGTGGAATCGCCCTACATCAGACTGCTTTTAATGGTCAGTTAAGAAGCATTTCTAGCGAGCTTATTTGCAAGCTCCCAAAGTTCCTTGAAATAGTCTTTAACGAGATGTACTGAAGGCTCCAAAGACGATATACATCCAATGCATGAAAATCTGAATGTCCACTTAAATCTCTTTGGGTATCTCCGGTCGACTGGGAGTCTCCCAGCGTCTCATTGCAAGGGCTTTTCAAATGTTTGTACTACCCATTCCATCTATATTACATCCTCTGTTTTTCAAATATGTGTGATGACTGATCGCATCCAGAGTACCTTCATACGGCAGTGGCTTTTCGCCCTTACAAAAGGCGCTGCAGCAGATGTTTTACATAAAGTCATATTCAGCGAGCTTATCGGCAGTTAATTACTAACTAATTACTCCTAATTAATAACTCAAATAGTTATTTTCGATGCTTTCGCTCTATACTTCCGAATGTTGTTGAATGTCTTTTTCGTTATGTTAATTAACATTTTTAAGCTACGCTTAGAACTAATTCAGACGCGAATAAGAGAGAGCTTTATGTTAACAGAAAGTTTATATTTGTAGCAAAGCTCCCTAATTGAGTGATATACATAAATCATAGCTTTTTATATTTTCTACAAAAAGCTTTCTCTTGCATTAGAACGCAAATTGAGTGAAACTCAGGCTGACTTGACATGAAAGCTTTTAAAGGAACACAGTGTTGCATTCAGCGAAAGAGTTTACAAATACTTTCAAGCTAGCAAACCATCTAAACATATGCAATGCACGACTTCTCAGTTGCAACTCGCATCCTCGCTCTCTTTTAGCCATTTGCAGCTTTGTTGTGCTTATCAACTTGTCAGCCATTTTGAAAAAAGAAGGAAATCTGCACTTGCCGCCAGCTTACCTGTATGCCTTTGGCGTACACCATAGTGCTATCCAATACAGATGCGTTTTCTTTGGCCATAACCGCTGCTACGCTTTGCTTTCAAACATTTTGCTTTTCAATTGCAGGCACAAACAACAAGAACAACAATACTGGATTGCATTTTGAAAAAATAATGAAAATTAGCTGCCACACACCTAAAGGTGTAGAACGCTTTCTGCTGAGTTTTGCGTTCTTTGCACTTCATTTTCGAGATATTCCATGATTTTTTTCCCCCCAAGACATCTTACATCTGCTGCTAGTCCAATGGTTATTCGCATTGTTTTCCTTGTATTCCTTGCAGCTTTCAAATTGCTTTTGCTTGCGCATTTCTCTTCTATATATATATATATATTAAGGATGCTGCCCAGCATTTGTATCTGGTTGTACTTTTTCCTTGTAGTTGGAAAAATTAAATAAAAATGTAACACAAAGTTGAGTATGGGTAACTGCGAACTGTTGGAGTCCTTTGGTTTTAGAGTGCGGCCTGGCGCATATTATTTTCTCTTTTTTTTCTTAGTTCTTGTCTTGTTTGAATTTGAATAATGCTGAATTAAGAATGTTTGTTTGCCAGTTTCAGTACAGTTTCCGCTTTGCCAACTAACTATCTGTGTATATCTCTGCATCTCTCACACTTAGTTTCTTTCTGTCGGCGCTTCTTTCGATATGCAAAAGTTGATTAAAGTTGGCCATAGAGAAGACAATGGCAGCCGCTGTCAAATGCATAATTCATTGCAGTTTGGCTTATAATTAGCGCCGCTAAGGGAACCAGAAAAACTGCAAAAAAAAAAGCTGTTGGAAAAGCGAAAAACAAAAAAAAAACCCTGAAATGCATTAAAATTTCAGCATTCAGCATTCCAACGTTACGTATACGCAATGTGTTCAATTTGCGCAGTTAAAGTTTAAAGCAAATGATTCGCTTTCTTTTCTACTTCAGCTGCTCGTCCTTGGGCAAACGCCTTGCCAGCCAGGACCTTCCATAAATCTTCATTAGTGGCGAAGCGTGCATGTGTGTGAGTTTTGGTATACTATGTATGTGTGTGTGTGTGTGTGTGTGTGTGTGTGTGTGTGTGTGTGTGTGTGTGTGTGGGAGAGCGCGTTGAAAAGTGAAAATGTAGCGCTCTTAATGAGCAGCTTCAAGTAATTAGCCAGCATTGTATATAAGTATGTACACTACGAAAAAATTGATTAACTTTGTAAAAGAAGGCCTCATCAAATGAGCACATACACTCACAAATGAAGAATGCTACGGTAAAAAAAAGCTTCTTCTAACTCTCATCAAAATCTGATAAACCGCTTAAAATATATTCTGTGAATTGCAGCATTTTTACCTTTACTTGGCTTGACACCTTATATATTACTTTAAAATCATGTTATATAAATGAAATGGTTACAAATTGTCATACAAGAACCGCAAATTTCGCTCTGTGTACTTCTGAGTGCGAGTTTCTTATGGCCAAACATTTGCTCAGCTATTTTTAATCAATTATTTATTGAAGTTCGTTTCAGTTGAGGCAGAAAAAAGCAAAAAAAAAAAAAAAAAATGCAGCTCACGCGTATTTCATTCCAAGTTTCATTATACTTAATTGCCAATTGGCTCAAAATGTTGGTCAGCAAATATCGATAAGGCTAAAAGGACTCGGTGGCAGCGAGTAAGCTGTTTGGTTATCATCATTCAGCTATCATGAGATCTAATCTCCGAGCATTTTGAAATGCCAATGCCGATTACCTTTCACTTTCAAGCACTGCCACAAATTGCTGGCCTCACACGCACACACACACACACACACACACACACACACACTGACACTTTAATTGGCCGTCCAGCTGTAAATGGACTGGCCTCGTTTGTGGCCAAGATTTACAGCTAGCTTGTGCAGCATTTTAGCATTAGCCATGCCACATGTTTCGACTCGTTGCTTGCCTCTCTTTTTCTTTGCAATTGACTTTGCAGTTGCAGTTGCATTTGCATTTGGCATTTATTGCCGCTTTGTTGCTTGCTTGTACCATGTACTTACTACACGAGTGGTTTTGGTATCTGTGACCGGTCCGGTCCGGTCCGGTCTGATTCTGGGTTGCTGCTCCAACGAACTTATGCCTGGGCCTGGAAATTGTGTTGTTAGTGTTCTGTCAGAGCCATAAATTTACGCTCAGACTGCACTCGGTTTTCAATTAGCTTTAAAAGAAACTTAATTTAACAGTTGCAGTTGAAAAAAAATGCTTTGATTTATGCTAGTAATGTGCGTGATTCGTGTTCGTGACTCATCATGGTCGAAAGCAAAAAAAAAAAAAACCGCGAGTTTAAGTTTATATGAACAGTATAAAGCACATCGATGCATTTATGGCATGTTAAGGGAGCAGCAAATCGCGAATCTTTTTAATATATCGATGCGATGCCTTTCCAGTATGTTAAGAGAGCAGCATCGCTAACAGCAGTTTTAAAACTGCATAACAGCCAAACATATAGTCATATGTAAATACCCCAGATTGTATTTTCATAAGCACTAGCTTCTAGGCATTATCATAATCTACTAAAGCTCTTCTAATAAAGCAGGTTCTTAGCTTTAAGCAAACCAACAAGAATATTATAAGCTTAGTTTAAGTTTGAAAAGTGCGAATAAGCACTTCAATAATTAAAACTTATAGAAGTGTTTAATTGCAACACGAGTTACAAACACCAAAACAATGTGCCATCACTGAAGAATGGCAACAATATCAACTGCAAAGCTCAAAATCATTAAACCTAACGAAAGTGTTTAATTGGCAACCCGAACTGCACACATCAAAACGGTACCATCACTGAAGATCGGCTACCATTATCAACGTTCAATCGACGAAGATTGGCGTTCATGTAACTAAGGAGCACCATAGCTAACAGCAGTTTAACAGCATAACGTCCAATCATATTAACATTTCATTCTACTTCTGTTCTATTAAAAGAGCAGCATTGCTAACAGCAGCTTAACAGCATAACGGCCAATCACGTATGATAAGAAAGCCGCATCGCTAACAGCAGCTTAACAGCATAACGGCCAATCATTTAGCATATCGTGTATGATAAGAGAGCAGCATCGCTAACAGCTTATCAACATAAGGGCTAATCATATTAACATATCTATTTATCTACTATTAAGAGAGCAGCAACGCTAACAGCAGCTCAGCAGCATAACAGCCAAACATATTTACATATCATAACAGCATAACGGCAAATCATATTAACATATCATTGTACTTCTGTTCTATTAAGGAGCACCATAGCTAACAGCAGCTTAACAACAACGTCCAATTATATTAACATTTCATTCTACTTCTGTTCTATGAAAAGAGCAGCATTGCTAACAGCAGCTTAACAGCATAACGGCCAATCACTTAGCATACCACGTATAAGAGATTTTGTGGTCTATTAAAAGAGCCGCATCGCTAACAGCAGCTTAACAGCATAACGGCCAATCACTTAGCATATCACGTATGATAAGAGAGCAGCATCGCTTACAGCAGCTTAGCAGCATAAAAGCCAAACATATTTACATATCAATGCATTTCTGGTCTATTAAAAGAGCAGCATCGCTAACAGCAGCTTAACAGCATAACGGCAAATAATATTAACATATCATTGTACTTCTGTTCTATTAAGGAGCACCATAGCTAACAGCAGCTTAACAGCATAACGTCCAATCATTTAGCATATCACGTCTGATAAGAGAGCCGCATCGCTAACAGCTTATCAACATAAGGGCTAATCATATTAACATATCTATTTATCTACTATTAAGAGAGCAGCAACGCTAACAGCAGCTCAGCAGCATAACAGCCAAACATATTTACATATCATAACAGCATAACGGCAAATCATATTAACATATCATTGTACTTCTTTTCTTTTAAGTTGTTATTAAGTTATTAAGGAGCACCATAGCTAACAGCAACGTCCAATCATATTAACATTTCATTCTACTTCTGTTCTATTAAAAGAGCAGCATTGCTAACAGCAGCTTAACAGCATAACGGCCAATCACGTATGATAAGAGAGCCGCATCGCTAACAGCAGCTTAACAGCATAACGGCCAATCATTTAGCATATCACGTATGATAAGAGAGCAGCATCGCTAACAGCAGCTTAGCAGCATAAAAGCAAAACATATTTACATATCAATGCGTTTCTGGTCTATTAAAAGAGCAGCATCGCTAACAGCAGCTTAACAGCATAACGGCCAATCATATTAACATATCATTGTACTTATGTTCTATTAAGGAGCAGCATAGCTAACAGCAGCTTAACAGCATAACGGCCAATCATTTAGCATATCACGTATGATAAGAGAGCGGCATCGCTAACAGCTTATCAACATAAGGGCTAATCATATTAACATATCTATTTATCTACTATGAAGAGAGCAGCAACGCTAAAAGCAGCTTAGCAGCATAACGGCCAATCACGTATGATAAGAGAGCCGCATCGCTAACAGCAGCTTTACAGCATAACGGCCAATCATTTAGCATATCACGTATGATAAGAGATTTTCTGGTCTAGCATATCACTTATGATAAGAGAGCAGCATGGGTAACAGCACCACCACAACAGATCAACAGAGATGCTCAGCTAAATAACAGCAGCAGCTGAACTGTAAAGTCCAATAAACGGAAGCCGCAAAGATGTTCGCAATAAAACACCACTCAAACTATTTTTTAAGGCCATCGGCTTGTATTTATATTCAGATTTACTCCATGAACCTTTGATAGACACATTCGCGTGTAATTCAAAGTAATATATGGGTATTTCTTTTCTTACTACAACTAATAGCACTTTGCTAGAGCTATACATAGCGATAAAGTTGATAACAGATGTTATCCTGGTTAAAAGCAAAATGTAAGCAAAATGGATTCGAACGTGAACAATAATGGAACTGCTTTTCCAGGCTATCAAGAGACACGCAGAAGTTAATGCGACTAAAATGTTTTAGAATAATATCACTTTATAAAACAAAAAAACATGGGACGAAATCGTAGGTACTTGTATGAAAATTATAATATATATGATATAATTTATATGACGAGATAAAAAACACTGTATATTGCAATATTTTTCATTGATAGTGGAATTTTAAAGGTTGACCAAAGTTTGTAGAACGCCTATTAGATAAAATTTTTAAATACATAATTTTCAAGGACCTTTAAAAATGTGCTTTAAAAATCCATTGCATTGTGGACATTGTGTCCGAAACGAAATTGTGACAAGGTTGCTCCTGTTGGGGTTAATCATGCAGCGCTGGGTGGGGATCTACTCCTAGATCGAACCATATTGACTGAGCTCTGCCAGCCTCTTTGCTTTAAATGCAATTTTGATGGCAAGGCAGTTCCTGACTCGAGAAGCGAATAGCGTTGCATTGGACTGACATCGGAAATAATATTGTAATTAACATCGTGCGTGACAGCATACTATATTTATGCATAAATTACTCCTCACACATCCCTAGACCAGTTTGAATAACACACAACCACGACCCAAGTGTAAAATAAACTGTAAATATTTCCACAGACTCACGCATACACGCACACATGCATAAATATGGCAGCCATTGATTCATTCATGCCATTCAACTGTAAATTTGTATTCAATTAAAAATCATTTCTTTGTCAATTATTCATTCACATTCATTCACAATTTTTCCATGGGGCTACCCCAACTGGCCGGCCGACAAGTCAGCCAGACAATGTGCAGCCATTCATTAAATTTATGAAAAACACAAAAAAAATATATATATATATCTATTTTTATTTTATTTTTATATGTATATTTCATGGAATTCCGAATGAAGTACAAAATACGGTAAAAACGTAGCAAATTTTTTTCTTACGAAATGCCCTTCAGTTTTATGGCTTTTCTTTGCAGTTATCTACAATTTTTTCAATGTAATTTGGGATGAATCAAAACAATACTTGCAGTGTATAAAAATGATGGAATTTATATTTTCATTAGCTGTAGAGAGATAAAATCTGTGTATTGAAATCGTAACTTTTGAGAACACTTACCAGCTCTTTTGCAGAATATGGCTTGATGATAGCATGCCCGATGCTTAGAACCTTGGGGTCCACTGCCCTGTCCTCAAGAAGGATGACCCTATGTGATAGACTAAAGCCATTCGCGAATGATTGGACTTTAGCAGTGTGGCTTTAAGCCTGGTAAGACCCATGACTACCAAATCGTCACCCATAGAATATAACAAGCTAAGCCTCTTGAAAGGACCAATATGTATGGACTTATACATTGTTCAAATGTCCGCTACGGCTTCTTACTGTGGCAGGACGCAGAGTGTCGGTGACTTTAAGCCATGGCCTGGGTTATGTTAAACTGAACGTACATAAACCTGCGACTTTAGAAAACCCCACAAGAAAATTCAAGCGGACTCAAACCAATTCATGTCCTCCCTTCGAGAGATAACTATACCATCAAATTGTTCCATGTAGGATGTGCACCGATGCATGCGCTGTGTAGTTCGTAGCACCGAACTGCTGTCGTCTATGTCCCTAGCGCTCCATTTGGAGCACAAGAAATGTTGACAGTTATAAACTTACCAGCCTTGTTTTCAAAAAAGTAAGGACCAAAGAACCCGCCGGCCCAAAATCCGTACCAAACAGTAACTTTTGGTTGGTGCATTGCCACCTGATGAACTTCGTCACGAGACTTTGACTTTGAATACCTCGGACTCGATATGGTAATGATGGCCAAGAGTAACTGAGGGACCTTATCAAACAGTAGGGCGTGTACGTTGCTAGTATGTTACTGTGTCCTACATTGATAAACTTTCAACCTTTAGGATGTATAGACAACTTTAACTATTTGGAGTTTAAATAGATAGTACCTTCAGGTATGCAAGCTTTACCATGTGTCAATGTGGTGCCACGCGTATTCGGTAAGGCCCGCAGAACTATTCTTTTATAGAATAAGTTCTGTGCTGAATTTATGATTGCGGTCCCTCGGCGAGTTTCGTTGTGGCTGTGGTTTATACTCAAGTTCTCGGAGTGGTCGTAAACAACCGGATGCTAAGAGCCACCCCAGTGGATTTGGGTAGTCCTCATGCTAAACTTATTGAAATTGGTAATGCATATGAGTTTTATATATTATGTGTATATATTCTTTATAGTTTATCATATAACATGAGTTGACATCCACCGAATGGCTTGGAGTCATACTTCTTTCGTCTTCTTAACTGGCCATAACAACCCCAAACCGGGTTACGGCCTGATGAAAGCAATCCTCCAAGCGTATCAGATTTGTGCTCACTATCTGGTCCTTCCAGCCGAGGCATGGTCCACCGCTTCGTCGCCTCCATTCAGCAACCGCATTAACGACCTTTCTCGCAGGAGCTTCTTCATCCATATGTACAACATGACCTAGCCATTGGACCGCTGGATTTTTTTCTTGACTATGTCAATGACGTCGTAGGGGTTTTATCTTTACAGTATTTCACTGGAAAAACCCAAAGTTTTTCGTGGTGAGTCCTAAGCCCTACACACAACACTTTTAAACCCTCAGTACCCAAACACCAGGTGGCAATTATTGTTGCAATAATTATTGATTGTCTACCAATTCTACACTAGTATTACCTCTTAAGACAACCAAAAAATGCTTTTTCGGTCACAGTTGGGGTCCTCTTCTGAACGCTCCAAAATACAGCTAGACACGGCGTTGTCTTTGGTCATCAACTATGAGCTTCTGAAGTCTGCCTCTGATACTTCTGCATTCTCCAACGGAGGCGATATTCCTGGCAGATCTGGCGTTCATTGGTCGTATGGTTGTTGGCTGATGGCTTACCGAATTCGAATCGCCCAAAATTGGAGACTGTGAAAGATCAACGCCCAGCGAACTAATGGTAACTCATTAGTTTAACCAGAATTTAGCTTTTGGGCGTGCTCATAATGTAACTTGCCATGTTGATTTGGCTTTAGTGACTGAAAAATAAACAATAGCTTATACATTTCACGAAAACATCATGGCCGCCATACCACTAAGCTCACATATGAATAATGGAACATAAAATATTCCAATGTCCAAAACAGAGCTGGAAAGGATTAAGGGATACATGAAGCTGATACATGAATTCTGATGTTTGAAACCATGGTCTACAATTCGAACTTAAATTTGCTGGCTTTATCATCAAAAGCTCCTTCTTTTCTTTAACTTATACCACAATTTGCAAGAAAGTATGCACGTCTTTTTATTTATTTATACAATTTCGAGTGTTAATAAAAATCTGATTGATTGGGCAATAAGTTAAAGCTACTTAGGTAAGCAGAATGACAATCCTGAGCATATCTGTTTTATTAGCTACGTATATTTCATACCTCAAACCACTTGGCAATACATCAATAGTTTCCTGTTTTGACCAAACTGTTTACTTTCCTTTCCCTTTTCGCAAAACTATCTTAAGAAGCAACTTGCTATTAAACAGCTGCTGCCTAAAAGTGTGCTACAAAAAGTGGTCTGGCTTCTGCTGGTTTCTTACGCTCACTTGCGCTGCACAGTGGATCCAACTGACTTCTTTTTCGGCGAAAATCATAACTTTTGAGGAAGCAAAAATATTTTCCAAATAAAAAATGCATGTAACAGAGATTTCCTTAAGCTTCTGCGATACACTGCGATAAATATGCTGTGAAGAGAGAGAGATTCAAGAAACGGTAGTAAATTTAGATATTAGATATTATCCTTGCACCTATAAAATATGCTGATTGCTTAATAATTCGTTAAAATTTTGAAAATCTGTTAGTGTATCTTAGTTCACACGTTCGCCAGATATACGAACTTTCGAGGAGGACGATTTGTTGAAAAATAAGCACAATTTAGAACATGGAATTTGTCCATGACATGCAAGGATAAGACATTTGCCGTATATAATAACGAACTTTACTACTGTTTTTGGAAGCTCCCTCTATACACAGCTTATTTGTCGCAGCTTAGGGACTTCTCTGTTTTTCGCCGAAAAAGAAGTCAGTTGGATCCACTGTGCGCTGTTGCTCTTGCACACTGGGCCATGTGTTAACCCTTTAATATATATTGATAATATTTCATTAGCTGCTTGTGCGTGCCTGGCTCAATATTGATATTGCCCGGAAAAGTGTGTGTGCGAGTGTCTGTGAGTGAGTGCCTGTGTGTTGGTGGTTATAAATTTTGGCAGCAAATGCACTGGCATATTGGACAAAGTTGCTGCCACGCAGTTTGTGTGTAATGGAACCAAATGCAATTTTCCTTTTTCCAAGCAGCTTGTTTTTTTTTGTTTTGTACTCAGCTACGGCCAGCAAAACGCAATTTTTCACAGCAAACATATTTCGCACTTTTTTTCTGCTCCGAACCAACGTAGGAGTTGCAAGCAAAACAAAAAAATAAAAAAACAAACTATTGCAGCACAAAAAACTACCTCAAAGCAAAAAAACGCAGCGGCAAATGCAATTTGCCGCAAGCTGGCAGCTGGACACAAGGGTGTCGAGAAGGAGCAGGGTGCTTAGTCACACCCAATAGCCCGGGAGCATGTAGTGGGCTAAGCAAAGCTTGGGCTCAACTTGTAATTAGCTTCGAGCAGATTTGCAGCCATGCTCTTCATAGAACCGTTCATCCGTAGAAGCACAACATTAGCACTAGTACTGTTGTGCGCATTAGTCAGTCGGTTCGTAGTACAGTTACAACAACAGTTTAACATATTTTCTAGTTTTCTGCTTTTCTTTTTGTTTCCACTTTGGAAGCATATAAAAAATCGCTTAAGTTAAGCGAAGCGTCAAGTCGTTTGCTGCGCTCTCGTTTTAGGATGATGTTCCTTCACTTTTACATCTATCTACGCTCTAACTGTCTCCGAGATTAGCCGCCAAGCAACACAAAAGAATTTGCCACACTCTGGCAACGCTTGGACATCAATGCAGTCAGTCAGTCAGTCCGTCAGTCAGCCAGTCAGTCAGCCAGTCAGTCATTTGGTCGAGCAGCTAAACAACTTCCATGTTGTCTTTGACTTTTGTGTCCTCTTATCGCGCCGCTTCGCTTCTCTCCTGGCACTTCATGGCGTTCTCTTTGCTCTTTGTTGCTGCATCCGCATGTCATTTGCATCATCTGCAGCGGCATCCAGAGTAACCTCAATTTATTTGCACTTAAGCTGCATTAGAGTTAGTTGCTACAGACACGTCCAGCTAAGAGTCGCACTTCCGGACATGCAGTGAAAGAGTTGAGGGGTGACTGCAAGTTGATTACCTTTTCGTTTGTAGTATCCTTGCTGGCTCTTTGTGTGCACAAAACTTTTATATGTTATGTGTGTTAGTATGAAAACAAAACCCAATCATGTTAAGAGCTTCACATTTGAGCTCGACGAAATTCGGGATGCTACGTATTTTTTTGCTAGCATAAACAATCGGATAACTCCCTAATATCACACACTTCAAGTGCTTTTGATTTTCAAGCTTCACCGGTATTACGCTTTTAGTATAGACAGTCTTTAATAAGATTGTTATTTCTGATCCTAAAGTGGAGCGCTCGATGCTCTAAAACATTTTGGAGTAGGGACCATTCTGATTTGGAGAAAAAGTGTGAAATCCGTTTGAGGCGGACGGTTCCGGGATGCTATCGAAAAAGTTGGTATATTGATGTTTGAGGAGTCTGTTGGTAAATACGATGTGTTCTTCAAGAAGAGAGACGCGGTTGTTAGACTTTCAGATTCCTCTTAAAAATGTACATTCGATGATCTCAAAGAAGAAACAAAAAGGAACCATGTCTGCATGAAGATCAAGCAGAGAATCACTCTCGCCAATCGATTCTCTCTCTAGGTAAATAAGAAGTAGATACCACTCTCGCCAAACGAAACTAACAGTCTACAAGACGCTTTTCCTTCTGGTTCTGCTTAATGGTACTGAAGCATAAATGGTCATGCAGTCTGAAGCAGAGGTTTTCGGAGTGTTTGGGTGAAAAATATTTTCAACGACTACCGCACTTGATGGAACGACGAACTCAATGCTGATATTGACCTAGTCAAACGAATTAACATTCTGTGTATCCGGTCTTTGGAAAAAACTCTTCAATGCAGATGCTGAAGCAACGTGCAGAGCAACTGCCTGCAAAAAGTGGCACGCGTCGAATTTCCCCTCCAACAACAACGACCTTCACTTAATTGCTTGAAAATCTGAAAATGATTACGGTAAATGCATTGAAGCAAAGTCACCAAAAGCGAAAGACAGCTAGAGAGCTACTGAGGAATGCAATGGCTTGTGGTGCCCTCTCATCGTTGTCATGCATTTTCATTACGTTAACTGTTAAAAGGTAGCGAAAAAAAAACAAAAAATAAGGATAAATTGTCGTGTGCTCAACTAGCTTGCCCTGCGCCGTGCCGCCAACTGTGGCAAGTGGCATTGGAGTGGCAGCCAAGCGACAATTGCCAGCTGGCTGATGTTGATTCTGTTGCTGATTCCTCTGACTGGTGCTGCTGCTGCTTCCTGATGCCACTTGGAGCAGCTTAACTCTGGCCTTAGCCTTCAGCCATGCAAATTAAATTTTGCAAAGCGAGCGCAGACCAAAATGCGTGCGAGTGTTATGTAAAATCGCGTGGCAGGTGGAACAGCAACAAAAACAGCTGCAACGAGTTGGCATGGCATCAAAGAAACGCTGCGGCATCTGAGCTGAAAGCGAATTGCACAAAAACGCCACAAATGACGACGACATTTACGCGCTCAGAGGATAAAGAAAACAGTTAACAAAACAAAACAAACCAAAAAAAAAATGTGATTCAGACAGTCGGGACGGTGCCCGACAGTGGGATACCCTGTACCCATTTTTTCCATGAAAATCAAATTTTATGTAAATTTTTGTATCGATGAGTTGAAGGGCATGTAATAACGGTAACTGTACTACGGGGGTAGGGGGGATGGTGCAGAAAAAGGTCAAAATTGTTTGGTTTATAAGCCTAACGTACCATATTTGGTTAACATTAATGTTAACTTTAACATTTCTGTTACAGTTCATAGGAGAGGGAGTCTAAAATTGGCACATTATTAGCTATATCTTCTAAAGTTCTTAACCAATATGAAGCATTTTTACACTACACATGCACAGTAATAGTGTGCATAACTGTGCCAAGTTTCAATTGGCTAGCTTGTATTGTGTGAGTTAAAACAGCGAAAATCTGTCACGACTATTGCCCCTGACATGACCTCATTTTTGCCCGTGGAACTTATGGCCAGCCACGCCTCCTTCGGCCCGTTACATACATTGCACAATTCTATAATACCCTTTTACACTTTGTGTACAGGGTATAAAAAGGCTAAAAGTGGGGAGGGGGGGAAGAGAAAGAGGGGGGAAGACAATTGCAGCTGCTTTTGGTTTTGCCTGTTAACTTGTTTTTCTTGCATATTGTTATTATTGTTGTTGCTGTGGCTGTGAAATGTTAAATATGTACAATGCCGCCTTTTGACTGGCTTAACAGTGGGGCAAGCTCTTAATAAGCTTTCCTTTTCAGTTTCTATCGAGTTTCGGTCTTTTTCAAAGGACGCCTAAAAGTATGCAGCATAAAATTTAACTTTCTTATTTTGTTTGTTCAAATAACATTGCGCTTTGTTGAGCTTTTAATGCACTTTTCAAATTAAGTCTGCGGCAGCGTTGCCACATTTCGTTGTTTTTCAAGTTTAAACGGAAGCAACACGAGTAATTTCTATTTCGTTCTATTTAAATTCCATTTTGATAACTAGCACTGTTAGATTGAGAAGTAAAAATAGGGAAAACCCGCTAGATATTTATATTAAAGTCTAAAGCACAAGCAACTCTTCAATAATTTCTTGTATATATACATCTTGGTTATCTAAACTATGCGACTGCCTAAAGACACAACTCGACAGTGCCCCATACGGGATTGACAAAATCGTCAACCAATACCAGATCGTAAATTTAACGTTTTCGTAGTTACCAATCTGAGACAATTCTGTTTGGTGATAACTTCTTTCTTGCTGTGGATCAAGAAATATATAGACAAATACGGGTATATGAGTCGCGGCACTCGCTTGTAAAAACACAGCGGCAGCCTTACCCGCATTTGCGTCTCAAACCACTGTCGCCACGATACTACTCGTGAGGCTTTCCCCAATGACTAGTATAAAACAAATTCTAAAAGGTCACGACCAACTGTGGTTTAGATTTAAATCGTCTAACCATAATGGTCAAATGTGCCAAACAAATATCGTTTGAATAATCAGAAGTCAATGGCACTAAGAGAAGGTGGATAGACGAGCCTAATCTAGTTGGTAAGACCCAAAACGAGATTGTGTTGAGCCAGTTAAGACTTTGTGACGAATTGCCGCGATCTTTGCAGAATGACCATATGCTGTCAGCTTGAATACCCGAAAAGTGTGGAGCTTGCGTTACCACTCACGCACTCCGACACTTCTCCGACTCCCTTTCAAGGAAGCAGTTAAAAATGAGAGTGTGTTCAATACAGAACCATCTCTTGCTTAAACCTATACAAATATATATAGAAGGTCTTAAAGCAGGCATGTACCGTCATTACGCTTGCTACTCACCCACTGGTGAATGTCCGAGATCACCCCTTGCCAACATGACTGCGTTGTGTTACTCCGGGATTCGGTTGCCAGCATAGCTGCTGTCATAGCTGCGAAGCCCAGAGCTGCATCCTAGGAGACCATGCGATAGGCATATAAACCTCGAAAGCTGCTTGTTCGACATCGGCTATAGGACGTAACCGACATTGCTAGTGTGCACACTGCCGATGCGTTCAGAAGAATGAACCGTACTACGTTGGCGATTAGCCATCTTCTGCGTTGTCAAGGCCAATGTTCGCCGTAATGTCAATCGCTGCTTTTTCGGCCATATGCTAGAGCTATTGCTTAAATATTCGCATGAGATCAAGCAGTACAACTGGGTACCGTATAGTCAACTTTGAGTACTAAGCCATATCTTTAAATAGAATTGTTGTAGTCTCAGATCGGGAACCTTAAAAACGATATTTGCTGACTACGCAACTCTCGGGATCTTGGAATTGGCAAAAGCCACCTTTCGTTATATATCTATTAAATTATTTTGAAAATAGTTACCATAATTTAAATCAAAAGTAGTTAAAACGAACGAGTGCTCTTTAATTGCACTTAAAAGTTTTAAAATCACTTGATGCATATAGCTAAAATATTAACACGTCGTCTAATAATTGATTACGGCAGCTAGTGTAGAGTTTCCCATGTTTTCCTATACGGCTTTCAATGTTTTCATTATTTACCCAAAGGATTTGGCATTAAATTTGCAATGCTTTCCAGCACATTAGGCAGCCATTATTTGGCTAATTTTCGTCTTTTAGCCATATAATTTACACAAAATAACACACGACTGCACAGACACACACATACACACACACACACACACACACACACACACACACACACACATTCAGAAAGACGCGCACAGCAATTGTAGCAGCTGCCATTTTGTATTACGCTCAGCACTCATACGCAACGTTACACATTGGACCGCGAATAGGCCGAATTCTCTGTCGATTTTGACTTTGGATTTTGGTTTCTTTTTATACACTTACTTGGGGTTTATTGAGCTTACTAGTAAGAAGGTCGGAGCTTGAGCTCTATAAAGTAGATAATGATGCTTGAGCTCAGTTTTTTTAATGGGTAGATTGATCAGAGCTGGTTTAACCTTTGTTTTGCTTAGGTTATGAAGGCTGCCATTCTATTTGTCTAGACAAAAATTTGTCAAATCTGTGCAAGTTTTGTATGATTTTGAATATGCTTCTTAAATACTATGGTAGAACGGCTTACTAAAACAGTAGTAACTCCGTAAATTAGTCAGAAATTAGTTTGGCTTAAACAACCGCCGATGAAACAACGATTCCATTTAGTAATAACAAAAATTAATGTTCCATTTATGTTTGATTGCTAAATCTCATTTTAAACCACAACTACCTTCTTTTTAGTCGATTTCATGAAAGATTTCATGACACGCTTTGGGAGTGAAAAGGATTTAAATGGCGTCAGCATAGATGCATGCTAGATGGCAAGATGTCAAGTCATCATAATCCAATTATCAGAGCTACTTCAATCATGTTTCTCTGAACAACAACATTGATTTGCTTGATTGATTATAGAAGATATTATTATTACCCAATTTGCGAAGAATTATACGCTCTTAAACTCTTTTAAGTAGCCCATATGTATTGAATCACCGGGATTATTGTATTTACAAACAAACAAAAACGACTCTTGTGATCTTTGACCTTGAATTTTCATCCATGTAGGCTTTGGATTAGTCTCATAAGTTCTTTCAAAAGATCTTAACAAATTTCACACTATTATTATTTATCTAGTACTGGGAAAAAACTTTAAAATACTTGTAGATTTTGAGAAGGCCTTCGATCGAATCAAGCGTAAATGGATCTGGAAATCTTTAGATGGGAGAAGGATTCCACCGTAAATGTTTACTGTTGCAAAGGAGTCCTTTCACGCCGCAAGTTATTTCGTTCTGATTCTTTCGAAGTCCGACAGGGAGTAAAAAAGGGTATAATCCGTCGCATCTTTTAACTGGCGATAGACAATGTTCTGACAGCCACCGTAGGTACATCTGAGAGGCATGGTATGCAAAAGAGACCGTTTGCGAGGCTAAACCAACTGGATTCTGCCGACGATATCTCTTTCCCGGCAAGTAACAACAGCAGTATGAACGAGATGTGTCAATCACTGCAAGTCATTGGAGAAATGGTTGGCTTTTTTATCCACTGCAAGCAAACCAATGCACACTGGGCGCTCAGCATATTGGTGGATTACTCTGAGACAGGTGTCCATTGAGGAGGTCCAGCAATGGAACTATCAATGTATCAATGATGTTACCGATGTTACAACAAACGGTTTAGCGAAACGTGAATCTGGTTGATCCACTTTATAGTTCGTGGAATAAGCAACCAAATTGTGAACAGAGTCGGGCAACGCCTATTACTGGCAAGCCCAACAAAAGTCAAAATTGTTAAAAATATCCGAATCTGGACTTAAGAGTACCGGAATAGGAGTAGGAGGAAGAGTATAGGAAGATATTGGTACCAACAATATCCGCAGCTGGATTTAAAATGATGAAGAGAAACGGAATGAGAAGAATAATAGGAATGAGAACGGGAATGGCATTGGAAAGGGTTACGTGAAGAAGCATATGATCTACGTCGAGTGGGTCACGAGCGTTGGCGAGCAAAGCGAGCAGGGGGTGGAACACCCTAGTTCCTTATGAAAGTCTGTGTAACTTTGCTTTCCAATGCTTCACACAATACTTGAGACATTCAAGCTGTCTTTGAACCGCAGTGATAGATAAGAAGAGTATCTAAACTTCGTTGGCTTGAATTCAAGTTTAATTTGGCGCACGCATTGCTATTGGACATGTTTAATCAATGATTTGGAAATACCTTACGCAACATTAATTTTACGCTACATTTTTTTTCAGATTCTCGAACTTGCTCTCTTACAATATGGCTGTTAGCATATACGCATGAATGTATGCGTCTCTTTGTGTATGTGTGTGTGTGTGTGTGTTCATGTGTTTAATAGTTTGCTTTTGGCGCCGTAGAGTTCACTCACTGCCCCAAATGACTCTTAATTAGTACAACTCTAGAACCAAGGTAGTAAATCAAATTTATGCCCCATGTAGAACAACAACAACCAAAAAGGCAAAAAGACATGCGAATGCAACATGCATTATTGCATTAAATATGCAACAAAATGTATATACAGAGTCATTGGCAATTTTAAGAAATATTCAAATCGCATCGAACCCAAAATAAACTGGCATAAAGTGAGAGGCTGATTCTGGAATTGCAACTGCAGTTGAAGCTGCAACTGGCAGCATTTGATTCTGCAAAATTGCAAATCAAATATGGCTGTGGCACACACACACACACACACACACACACAAACCCACACACACACACCCACACACACACACAGTCTTAGTTGTACCTATGTAAATGGCAAAAGCAACTTGCAAATGCAAATAAATAGCACAAAATGGATATAAAATTGTAAGCAGAGAGTTAGAGTAGCAGCAAAAAGAAAAAATTTGATACAGACAGTCGAGAGAGTGCCCGACTTTGGGATACCCTGTACCCATTATTCCCATAAAAGTCAATTTTCTGTGCAAATTGTTGTTTTCATTGAGAGGTATGGGCGTTTTAACGGTAACTGTGCCACGGGGTAGAAGGAATGATGCGGAAAAAGGTCAATACTGTTTGGTTTATAAGCCTAACATGGGTTTACACAATGTATACTTATAAAGGTACTGTCATCACTGCGACGTCAGCAGCGCAGCTTCTTAGTTTTTCACTCTCTTATGTTATATGTATGTATATATGTATGTAACTTGCTCCTCTCTATTCGCTATTTCGTATGGATCGCTCAACTATGACTGTACCTTATTGAGTATACATTGGGTATACGTACCACATTTGGTTAACATAAATGTTAAACTTAGCATTTGTATAAAAAGTGAAATTCTAAAATTGGATCTTCCGAATGGTTTTCACTCATGCACAGTAACAGTGTGCAAAACTGAGCGAAGTTTCAATTGGATAGCTTTTACGGTGTGGTTATGACAAACTCATACTTTTCCGGGAAAATGCGCATCTATCCGTGAACACATTTTTTCTCTCACTCTTATAGTCTCCGAGAACGATGCGGCAACTCATACAGACAGACTAACGGACATGGCTATATCGATTCGACTATTGCTCCTGGTCAATTTAGCCCCTGGAACATATGGTCATATATCCTGCCACGCCTCCTTCTGCCTGTTACATACATTGCACAAATCTATAATAACTTTTTACACTTTGTGTAGAGGGTATAAAAAAGGAGAAATATGCACAACAAACTGTGAAATACGCAGCTGTTGCATATGTGTTTGGGTGTGTGTTGGAGTGTGTGTTGGAGTGTGTGTGTGGGGGTGTGTGTGTGTGTGGGGGCTGCTTTTGGGGCTGTGGCATGAAAAACTATGCTATGCCTTGTTGGCTTTGCTGACTGATTGCCTCCAGTTTGCAAATCTATTGCTCGTTTTGGCTCAAAGTCATTTTGTTAAAATATTTATGCATAATTTACAACTACATTTATACAAGTGTGTGTGTGTGTGTGTGTGTGTGTGTGTGTGTTTGTGTGTGTGTGTGTGTGTGTGTGTGTTGTTGCCGCTCATGTGAAAATAGTTGTGGCATTTTATTGATTTATGGCAGAAAACATAGACAGGCATGAGAGCCAGGCTTATACTATCATATGTAATCATCTCGAATTATAGATTCCAAAACAAAATGTTTATGTCGGCTTACTTTAATAAATATACAGAGATAAAACTTTTAGATTAAATGATTTGGTTTAAAAAAAGGCAAATAAAACTGGTCAACTTTTTTGTATAGGAATCATTCCTGCTGGTTGTTTCAATAGGAGCGGTGTAGTGTTTGGTTTTTGAATAAAACGAGCATTTGAAGTCAATTTATAACGATATAAAGTAAATACTTGAAGATTTTTCTTGTTCTTTTTTTCGGCGTTTTTCAACACTCTTTCACGTAATTGCAAATCTATGTCGGCAATGGCGTATTTAATGTTCTCTTTAATAGATGGTTTTGTTTACGATAATTTGCTTAGAACTTACCCTTAACGTTATCCCAATGAAAGAAGCGTAAAGGTCGCAGAATCTTGGTGGTCAATTACACTATGGTTTTGTGACTTCTATGGCATGTGCCTGTTCAAAATTGAGATAACTTCCGCGACCTGATGCTCAATCTTCAGACATAAAAAATTGTTTGCCATGCGTCTGTAATGCATTCCGTAACTGACGCCTTTGGTCCAAAAACTACGCCAAACAGGTTCTTACTGTGAATGCTTTGGCATCTGCCGAATAATTCGAGGGTTTTCAGAGCCCTAAACATAGCAATTTTGATTGAAAAGCTTACTTCAGATCAAATGAATTGTAGCATTGTAACATTTCAATGTTTTTTTTAGACACTTTTGGTCCACCCTGACTCCATTTAAAGTAATAGTGTAAGAAGTCGAAATATTTCTTCTCCGAAAGACGCCCATCCTTCCCGTGTTGCATTATGACGTTGAAGCATAAGTGATGACGCAGTCCGATGGAAATGTTATGGGCAATTAAGAAGCTGAAGAGGATGGGTATGGAGATGAGCAGTAGTTTGTGAGCTTAAAATTGCAGCTTAATTCGGAATTAAGAAATTTCTACAAAAACAAATATAATCAAGCTGGAGTGAGGAACGGGCGTTGATGAGCAGAGTGAGCCGTGGGCTAGGAGCCGCCTAGTTTCATATGAAATCAAACTTAGCGAACAAAAAGGTTGAAAAAGATTTGAATGAAGGAAATTTATTTTTACTATTCGCGGGTGACAGTCACCGCAAATTCATATTTTTGATAACACCGATAATTCAATATTGAGAATAAACCATTCGGATATTGAATTCGAGTTCGAAAATTCTCCGAATCTGCTCGATAGTATATATTTTAGCCAAGTTCATTCAATTGTGGTCAAGTTGGCGGCTTAAGGTTATCGATAACTAACGTTAGACATTCAAATTTGGAAAAATTAAGTAGCGTTTGCGAAATATGCACATAAATTAAAAAACTATTTCGAGTGCATTTGAAATACACAAAGCTCTTCGAATATTGGCGTTATATTTCAAGAGCTATTCAGAACCAAAGCATGCACACATCTTTAAACTCGTAAACTGCACTTTGCCAGCAATTGCTCGAGTTTACAGCCCTGGTTGTTTATATAACTATAAGAGTTAACGATTGAAGAAGTGGCCATTTTGTTGGAGACTTTAGTTTTATTGCTAAATAGAAGATGACTCCATAATATTCTATGATTTTTGTGTGATGTCACGCCATCCCAATTTTATTTGAAAAGGGTCACAAGCTTTTATTTTCCATTAATGTTTTTTATGACATGTATTCACAGTTTTATACGTAACGCGTAATACCATTTTTTATTTTATAGTTTTATTATATTTTGTGCAATGTATGCAATATAGAAAAGGAAAAGTGGCAAACCATAAGTTTCTCTTATGAAAGTATGCAGCATCGATGTGGAATGTTCCCCTTACCTTCGTCAATAGATAGTTATTTAAGGGCTTCGAAACGAAATTTTCTAAATATCAAAAGGATAATGTTGATCGAAAGCTCGATATTCTGTCTCTCGAAAATTTAAAATAAACTTTAATAGCGTGTGTAATAACTTCGAAAGAAAAGATTAGTATTAAGATGAGTTAATTTCTTGAGTTATGTTTGCATCATAGCTTTGTAGGAGATGTACGAATAGATGTGATTTTCGCCTTTTCTGGTTCATACCAGTGATGTTAAATAGTGTTAGAGATGGAAAAGCATCGACGGTCATCATCGTAACATCGACTCCATATATTGGCGCGCCTTTGGGGTAATACTGAGAAGTGTGCTTTCACGAAATGCTGTAAGTTCGTGCGTTTATGTAGTCAATAAAACTCGGTAACTAAGGTTCGCATGCTGCTAAGTAAAGCAAAGGACCTGAGATCTTGCTCAAGCTGCACACCGCAAAGCTGCAATCACAACTGAATGCTAAAAGCTTCTCCGCTCAACTCCATGAACGTCTTCCTCTGAACATGGTAGCGCCACAGCCGATGCACTACTGGTACGATCAGTAGTGTCACTGCAGTGAATAACGTCGGAAGGAGGAACCTGCAGACGGCTGCTACGCGAGTCATGAGGAAGATAGAGAAACGCCTTTACAGACGTAAAGTATGTGTGCAGGAAAAGGGAAAGCGAGAGGAGGTCGATATGCGGAACGTAGTAGGAATGGCGCAAACAGTTTCGTTAAGAAAATCAACCGTCTGACTGAACGATCCTGTAGAGATGCGGAGGTAAATCTTACTGTACATGGACAGAGTGCACTGACGCTGTGTAGGGAGCACTTTTCCAGCTCATTGTCTGGCGATGACGAAAGAACGCCGCTCCTGGAGCTATTTTTCCGGTGTTCCAAATCACAGATGAAGCTGTGGATGTACCGACGGCTAGCCATGATGAAGTTAGTGTCGCAATTAGCGGCGCAAGAACAAAAAATCTGCTGCCGCAGTCGGTCTGTCCGCAGATATGGAAAGGTGCTGGATAAGAGTATGCCCGATGATTCGAACTTTTGTGTCCCACGAAAGGTGACCAGAAGATATGCGCTTGATCTCGATTATAAAGCAGCATTTGATAGCCCGTTGAGGGATCGTGTATCTGACGCCTCATTGAGTTCGATATACCTGCAAGGTGCGACTTAGCAGAGTGAAAATGAGCAACACACACAACTCCGTCAAGACAGCAAAGTACCTCTACGAACCTTTTGATACAGGTCGAGGCTTCAGGCTTCTCCTTCTTCCTTTTTAAGCTTCTGATGGCGAATGTCATATTTTTTCGGACCGAAACAATATTGTACTATCAGAGTATCCAGATGCTTCGTGTATGAAATCGATTTAAAAGGTAGTACTGCGAGCAGTTGCCGGAGCCCTTGAATCTGCCAAGATGCGTTTGGTTGTAAATAAAAGCAAGAAAAAGTACATGAAAACTATACTTTTAATACGACAAACTTTATCGGCATGGAGATCAAGCGTTGAATCTCTCTTCCGAATAGATTCTACTTTGATCTCAGTAGGCAAATAAATAGAATAGGCCCATCTCGAAAGAAGAAACTAACACTAAAAAAGATGTTCATCCTTCCCGTTTAAAGCATGGCTTATGACGAAGTCTGATGCAGATACTCTTGAAGTGTTGAAGCGCAAAGTACTTTATAAGATCTTTGGCTCTCTACGCGCTGGCAATGGCTACCGGTTTCCATGGAACGACGAACTCTATGAGCTCTACGAGCACATTAACATAGTCGCTAGAGTTAACCAGCGGCTCCGCTGTCTAGGTCATGTGGTGCGTGATGATGAAGTAGCAACTGGTAGAAATGGCAATGGCGCCTAAAGGAGTACCCTATATCAGACCGTGTCCCGGGAACGGGTTGTTATGGCCAGTTAAGAAGAAGAGGAAGAGAGAACTCACAGCTGATTGCTGTACCACATCTGCCGAGTGTTCCGTAATGTAACCATAAGCTCCCAAAGAATGCACGAGCATTCTAAGAAATGTAAGCGTTGAAATGAGTAGTTACTCCCTTCAATTGCTGTTTTAACCCAATTAGATAAATTTCCTTTACATCAAATTCCAACCTAATTATATAGTAAATATCACAGTAAAACGAACTCTATATGATCTTTACTAGTTTTTGCTGCTTTCGTGTAATTTCATGTGGAATTCTAGTCACAAGTCAAATTGCAAGTTGCATTTTAATTGCGGCTCATTTGCATGCAATTTGTTTTTGGCCACAACTCAAGCTGCTTATGTGCCACTTTTTCCACTCTCTCACACAGATACTACACACACACACACACACACACACACACACACACACACACACACACACAGGGAGCGTGTAACCGTAACCAGGTGCTTCAGATGCCTAGAGTTTGGCCACTTGGCGCGGCAATGTAAGAGCGCGATTAGATAGGTCTAATTTGTGTCGACGATGCGGTGTGAAAGACCACCTAGCAAAGGACTGTCAAAAGGAGCCGCAGTGCATGTTCTGCAAAGATACAGAAATGGATTCGGGGCACATTGCCGGCAGTGGCAGATGCCCTCTCTTTAGGAGAGCACTCTCAAAAAGATCATCATGAAGTACATTCAGATTAATCTTAACCACTGCGAAGCTGCGCAAGCTCTTCTGATGCAGTCCATACGGGACACAAGGGCGGATGTCGCCATAATATGTGAGCCCTATAAGCCAATTGCAGGCAGCGGATGGGTGCAGAGTACGTGTGGCAAGGCAGGCATATGGTCCATTAAAACGCCAGCGCGAGAGTTTGACACAAGCAGGGAAGGTTTCTCTAGGGCAAAAATCAACGGAGTGACCCATTATAGTTGTTACGCCCCACCGAGCTGGAGCCTGGGGAAGTTCCAGGAAATGTTGGAGCAAATAGCGGGAGATGCACGGGGTAGAGCACCCGTTGTCATAGCAGGCGACTTTAACGCATGGGCCGTGGAGTGGGGCAGTAGAGAAACCAATGCTAGAGGCACCTACCTTCTAGAGGCGTTCTCCTCACTGGAGATAGGCCTGGCAAACGACGGAGAGCAGTTCACCTACCGCAAGGCGGGTAGTGGATCCATAATAGACATAACCCTTCTTAGCACCTCCTTGTGTAACAGAACCACGTGGAGAGTCGGGGAGGAGTTTACTTTTAGCGACCACCAGGCGATATACTTCGAAATCCGGGAAACGAGTAATGGAGGAAACCGCCGACCCAAAACCACCGGACCCAAATGGATGGACAACCGACTGGACAAGCAAATCTTCGCCGATTCCCTATGCTTTACGGAATGGAACAGGGGGACAGCCGAAGGCATGGCGAAGCAGTTGATGCAAACGGTACTCGTTGCATGTGACGCATCTATGCCCAGAAGGAAACAGAGCAGACGTGGAGCACCCTGCTATTGGTGGAATGAGGAGATTAAACCAACTAAGGAAGATCTGCCTATTAGCCAGTAGGCGCTCACAAAGAGCCCGGGGTCGCCCAGACTTTAACACAAAGTTGGAGGAGCTCAGGAGGGCTAGGCGGGACCTGAAGAAGAGCATTAAAGACAGTAAGGCATCCTGCTTCCGGCAAATCTGCGAAGAGGCCAATGTGAACCCATGGGGAACTGCTTACAAGGTGGTAACCAAAAGGATTCGTAGCCAGTGCACACAAATGGAAAACTGCCCCATTACGCTTGGAACAATTGTCGCGACCTTGTTTCCGCCGCACCCACGACTGGTGCACAATACTCGGCCACTCAATACAGAGTTCGCACCTAGAGTGACGGCAGACGAAGTCATGTCAGCAACGAAACGGATAGGCGACAAAAAGGCCCCTGGACCCGATGGCATTCCCAACAAAGCCTTAAAGTTAGCGATGTTAATTTGCAAGGAGAAATTCGCAGAAACCTTCACAAAATGCCTACAGGATGGAATCTTCCCCAGGAATATGGAAAAGGCAGCGTCTCATCCTTTTACCCAAAGGAGATAAGCCAAGTGATGACCCGTCGGGATTTAGGCCAATCTGCCTCCTCGACACAACTGGAAAAGTACTGGAGAGGATTGTCTACAATAGGCTCCTCGCGATAATGGAGGAAAAAAAGTGGCTCTCCGACTCCCAATATGGTTTCCGTAAGTCACGGTCAACAGTGGACGCGATCAAGGCGGTGGTGGACATTGCTGCCAAGGCAATAGAAGGAACCCGATGGAGGTGGGGCGAGAAGGAGAATTGTGCCGTTGTAACGCTGGATATTCGGAACGCCTTTAATTCTGCAAGCTGGAAAAGGATTCTGGATACACTAAGCCAAATGGGTCTGCCAGGCTACCTGCGCAGTATCGTAGCTAGCTACCTTTCTGACAGGGTGCTAGAATACGATACAATAGGAGGACAAAGGCGCTACAACGTTACAGCAGGCGTTCCACAGGGGTCAGTCCTAGGGCCCCTCCTGTGGAAATATAATGTATGACGGAGTTCTCAGGCTCAAACTGCCACACGGGTGCACTCTAATTGGATTTGCGGATGACTTAGCCCTGGTAGTGGTGGCCAAGGAAGTGAAGGAGGTGCAGGCGGCTACTAATGCGGCCATACTAATGATAAGCAAATGGATGCAGGACGCAAAATTGGAATTAGCTGGCCATAAGACGGAGGCCGTCCTTATTACGAGCAGGAAGAAGGTAGAGTTCATGGACGTGCAAGTGGGCAACGCGAGGATCAGATCGAAAACTTCAATCAAGTATCTGGGCATCTTACTGGACAACAGGCTAAATTTCAGGCCCCACGTGGAATATGCGAGCAAAAAGGCATCGAGGATGCAGGCAGCGCTCTCCCGGATGCTACCCAATGTAGGAGGGCCCAAGGTTGGCGTACGATTGCTCCTGGCGAGAGTAGTCGCATCAGTTTTATTATACGCAGCGCCTATCTGGGTGACGACACTGGATGGGAGGAGTGATCTGCGGAGGGGAAGCTAGCGGCGCCTTACCGATTGAGCGCACTGCGTGTAATATCAGGTTTCCGCACTATCTCGGAGGACGCGGCTCTAGTCTTGGCCAATATGTTACCCATTGACCTGCTGGCCAGAGAGATGAAGGAGATCTACGCATGGCGGACGACGATGCGCGGCGGATCATTAACAGGAGCTATCCGAACTTCGGAAAGGGAAGCGTCAATGGCATCATGGCAGGCCAGGTGGGATTCCTCAACGAAAGGAAGATGGAACCACAGGCTAATTCCAAAACTGAAGGATTGGATAGAACTAGGGACAGGAGGCATGAATTATCATCTTACACAGTTCATGTCCAACCACGGCGGATATAGGGAGTACTTGCATAGGTTCGGACACGAACAAACCCCCCTGTGTCCGAGTTGCCCAACAGAAAAAGAGAACGCGGAGCATGTTCTTTACCAATGCCCACGGTACAGAACGCTAGTGGGCTCAATCCCCTCCCCAGAGGAGCTAATGAGATATTATGATGGACAGCGAAGATAATTGGCTCGGAATTACTGAGCTATTGATACGCATACAAAGTGATTTGCGACGATGCGAGAGGGCACGGCGCGAAGCGGAGAGCGCGTGATAAGTCGGAGATATAGCCAGAAGAAAGAACGTGAAGCAGCTCATCGAGGCATCCAGAAGGATCTGAGAGATGCAAAAGAGAGCTAAGATGTGTGTGCCTATAATAGGCAACCCTCCCCTGCGAAGTAATACTTAGCGGTCCTCCCGCGGGGAGTGGTGGTGTAAAGGGGTGTCTTTAGTACGTAGGCATTGTCGTTGGATTACGTCATGAATCGTGCATGCTGGTGGTACGGACCATCAGTATCTTTTGAAGATTTTCATCCCTCCATGGCGTTATCCATGGTTACTTATGTAAAAAAAAAAAAAAAAAAAACACACACACACACACACACACACACACATTTCTAAATCATTTTATATGAAAGTGTATGCGCATTGCCTTTGGGCATTTAAATTTTTAGGTAATTCATGCAATGTATTTCTTTTTACCTCTTTTCCAGTTTTCATTTTAATTCTAGTTTATAAAAAATACTTTTAATGTCGAGTTCAAAGAACTTGTTTCAAAAACTATGCTTCCATTTGCAGACATTTTATTTCCGTTCTTGTTGCCATTATTTGTCTACTAATTTGCAAAACACACACACACACACACACACACACTCGCTTGCACCTAAGAGCATGCAATTCAACTCTCTCTCTCGCTCAAAGAGCCAACAATTTCGCACAGTGTATGGAAATAAATGAGCATGTTTTAGTATGTGCCATTTGTATGTTTTGTGCATGTGTGTGTGTGTGTGTGTGTGTGTGTGTGTGTGTGTGTGTGTGTGTGTGTGTGTTCGTATTTTACATAAAATATATGCAAATAAACATAAATAACATGAAAAGAAGGAAACCGCAAGCAGACATAACTAAAACTAAAAAATCTCTGCGTATGTAAAAATGACAAAAAAAAAAAAGAAATGAAGGAAAAACGAGGAAAACTCAAACATAAATAAAAGAAAATGCGAGCATGTGATACATTTGCAGGAAAAATGCAAGTGTGTGTGTGTGTGTGTGTGTGTATATGTGTGTTAAAGGGTATATCACTGTCTGCATTTAAATCTTGTTACTTTGATGCACTGCACTTAGTGGATCCCGCTTAGCAGTTTGATCTGACTTGACTTGAGGGAACTGACGGAATTGGAGCCAACACTGGAAATATGGAATTCACCACAAAGTAAACGCAAACCAAAAAATGTGTTTTTGAATCAAGTTAGGCACTCCGTTTTGAAGGTTCCTAGAAGGCATTCATGCATAAAAGATGATATCACACAAAGGTTCAACATGGTTACTTTTATGAACCTCGCTCCGATAGACAATACATTTAGCTAGCCAGTGAACTTAATTTTTAGGTAAAAATATCGTGGTTAGCCCATCAACGTAGACTTTGACGAAAATTTGCCCAAAAATTGTAACGATGTCTCAGGCTTGCGAATTAGAAGACCTAGAATTTCTCGATAGGTTCAGGAGGAGCACTTTGAACTAACCATGCTAAATCAGTGCCATTTTGAAGCTGAGATGGATTACTTAATTGGCTTTGGGCCGACTGAACCAGCCCCACTCTCCATATGTGACATGGAGAAGAGGAGGAGCACATGGAGCTGATGTGATTGAACAAACCAAAATCAGCACCATATGGAAGCCAAAGGCACATAAACGCTCATAATAGCTGCTGATAATCTGGATCAGGATAAGGATGAGGATCAGTATGCCGACAATTGGCATGCCGACTCAGTCGGCCTGAGTCGTGCATATGTTTTTGACAGATATAAAGTTGTCAATTGCCAGCAAGAACCAGCTAATGGATACTACAAATGTTTGTTTCCGAAGACGTCGACATGTAGGTTAACGGCCGGTCAGACATTTTGCAGACCGGTTTGCTTGATTTTTTTTTTTTGATTAAACCAACAAAAAGCTTTTGTGGACAAGCTACCGGGCTTAGAAGTGGCAATAACCTATTGTTTTGTATAGTTAACTACCTGGAGCAGAGACCGGTGATACTGCGTGTTGTCGCTTAATTCCGTTATGTACAGTGGTATGACTTCTTTTGTTTTCGTTCCAAATTAGGTACTCAGTTATGTGCTTGAGATGTATGTCAACCAAATTTCAACCCAACTGCAAACCGTCAGTGTCCATTACAGGCTAATTTCCAGCCAACCAACTTTCATTTTGAAAGCGTTGAAAATCTATTGTGAAAGTCATGCATCAAAGATGTTTTCAAGAGACTTTAAGTTAAACTCTTGGCAAAACCGTCTAGACATTTCTGGCACACCCGAGACTAACTTATTTTTAAAGGAACATATTGAAACGGCCGTTCGCGCTATTAGATCGCATGATCTCGCTGGACAATTCACACTTGCGTAATGCGAAATTAAGCGTATTTCGAAGAACCCTTGCATTTTTTCGAAACCCTTCGCTAGTTGAACCGTCTTGTTGAATATAATATCAACCGAGTCGATTTTATCCAGTTGTGGGGAAAAATAGACGATGAAAAAGAACTTCGTGCCAGATCTATAGAATTGATTAATTTCTACGATCAAGCTATCGAAGCATCGTTAAAGAAGATTTTATTTAAAAGCAAGCATGCAAGCCGAAACTTATTTCGGATACGGCTACGATTATAGGATTCCACTCTATTACTTTCATGCCAAACCATGCACTTGCAATTCGGTTATTTCGGAAAAATTATAACGGTAAGTGGTTATCAGTTTTTTTTAATTGGATCTTGTATGATTGTAAATCCGAATCCTTGTGGATAACACAAATTAGTGGTAGAGTGGCTTTGCTCAAGGTCTCAAAATTCATTGTGTTATTAATAAACAGTCACAAACTTTTAACCAAATTTTCAAATGCTCTTATTTATATATTTAGGCTATTTTCAATTCAGTCCCATGGAGCCCTTACCTTTTGATTACAGAGAATGGCCAACAACATATCTACTTACTATAAGCAATATCTACTACAGTGAAAACTGTCTAATCTGGACACTGTCTACATTGGACAACCTGTCTGAATAGGACATTTTACGTAAAACCAAATCAATTTCATATAATATTGCATTTTTGTCACTGTGTAAATTGGTCCCTGTCTACTTTATAAATTGTACACTTTTTAGATATTTTTAAGTCCACTGAACTTGTAAAAAGTCTTTTTACATTGGACACTGAATTTCATAACACTGTTTTTACAAACAAAAAAAAGTGACAAAACCCTTACAAAGTGCAGAGGAGCTACCAATTGAAACCTTTTCAGTAAGTAATTTCAAAGTTTAAGTAAATGATTTTTAAAACTATTAGAAATTCATCTGGCAACCAACTGCACAGACAACGATCTGGCAACCACCTCAACTAAGAACAATCTGGCAAGCCGAGAAGCAATGGCTGTGTTCTACTTTTTACGCCTATACACAACACACATATGCAGAACTGTTTATATTATTAAATTCACTACATTCGGAATCGATCCTGTTTTATTACAAAAACACTGTGTAGAGAAGGAGGCAGTACCGATTATAAGGTAACTAATGATGTGAACAAGAAACTTTAAGACAATGTACACAGTGCTATGAATAATATTAAAATGTAACAAACAAATGATCCCAAATCAACCAACACACTGAAAATCTTTAAGTTCCTATACATTAAACGAAAGTCTTCGAACCAAATGTGTCCAATGTAGACAGTTTTCACTGTATTAAGTTTTTTTCTTAGAAGTAGAAACCCTAGTAACTTGCTTGCTTTTACAGTAATTCCTCAGTTTTAACATTCCTTGAATTGACCCACAAAAAAATTACTGATATTTTTTGCCCTTTATTCACAAACTTAAAAGCAAATTTTGTCATTATGCGAAGTTCTTAGTTTTTATTATTTTATTGCATATGTATGCATGCTGAATAAAGTCGACAACAGCGACGCCATTTTCAAATGCACAAATGCATATGTGTGCCTCTGTGTGTGTGTGTGTGTGTGTGTGTGTGTGTGTGTGTGTGTGTGTGTGTGTGTCTGTCCTTTGCCACTTGTCTTTCCGCTTTCTGTGGTTGCATTTTTACAAGCGTCTGTCTGTCTGTGTGTCTCTGTGTCTCTCTGTGTGTGTGTGTGTGTGTGTGTCTCTCTGTGTGTGTGTGTGTGTGTGTCTCTGTGTGTGTGTGTGTTTTGTGCACACATTAACACTTTGTTGCCGCTTTTGTTGCTCATGCTCTTGTTTTGCTTATTGTTTTGCGCATTCACGTTAAAAAACTTAACGAAGCAAAATTGCTTTTTATTTTTTAATATTTTTTGCCATGTTGCATTTTGTTTAGCATATTATTTATATTTTTGTAGCTCTTATTGCTTAATTTTTGTAGCATGGAGCTTTTGTCTATTGTTGCATATGAAATTGTACATTTTATTATGTATATATATGTATATATGTGTGTGTGTGTGTTCAGACAATTGCATTCACAAAATATTTTGTTAGTATATTATACGAATTTCACAATAACTTATTGTTGTGTGCATGTTTTTTGACCGTGAATGAAAACTCGCTGAGAGTGCGATTTGACTATGAACACCCGAAATCTATTGTGAATGGCTTTGATAGAGAGATGGAGATACACGTGTAAACTAATTTTTCACAAGGAATTTTTGACAAAAATTTTCAAAATGTGAATTTTTTTTTTTGCCCAAACCCGTTCGACTTGGAAAAGAATTACCCATATATATCCTAACCTTCCGAACAAGTTGTCGAGTGCCCAAATATAGCACTCCACTCCAACTAATTGGTTGGACATTCATAAATACTTCTTATAGCATTTTTCTAAGGTCTGGTAAGTTGGTATTTTAGGATCTTCAAAAATGTTGAACATTATTCATTATTCAATTACACTTCGAAGAAAGTAGATTACCTTTATTGCGATATTAAAAGTGAAATAAAAATGATAATTCATAAACAGTCTCTAAACATTAGAGCTATAACACTATCGATAGTACTTCCGAGGTATGTTTTTTACTAGTGATAACTTACACACACGCTAAGCGGCTAAGTTTAGGAAGGTAGGAAGGAAAAAAGCCAATATCGACAGTATCAAATCAGTATCTTTCTTGGAACTATCAAAAATATCGAATAACGAGACTATCGATAGTTTCGGTGCTCTACTGGAGATGGAACCTCAGATGAAACTCAGCTACGGGTAAACGATCACTTTACTGAAATGAAGGAAAATTTGATACTTACGTGTGACACACTCCAAGGCTTTAGAAAATCTACATTTATTCAAAGATTTTTATGCAAATTTTTTTTAAATTTCGAAATCCTGTTTTTAGTCTTTTAAGTCAAGTAAGAAAGTTTAGAGCTTTCCATTCCATTATAACTTTGCTAAGTGAAAACTTTGCATTTAATTTTTTTTTAATATTTTATTTGTTGCATACTTTTGTGCGTTTTGCTTACATTAAAGCGTGACCCAGGAACGAAGGCCAGAGACACAATAAATAATACAATCAAAAATTAATTTGCATAAATATTAAATGACATTTACTTTTCGTCACATTTAGATTTGATGGCTATTTATGGATTTTGCACACTGTTTGTGATTGTTTTTCCAAAACGGTTCAATGACCAAAATTACGTAATTGCATATTCAAATATGCACAGTAAAAGCAAACAAATTTCTAATCGATTTAAAGCATTAACCGCAACCAAAGAGATGAACATCAAAGTTATGAAAATTATTGCCGTAATTCAGTTAGAACACATTTTTGTTCTTGTCTATTAAGAGCATAAGATACAATCTCAATTAAATTGTAATCGAAATGCAGTTATTTTGCTACAAACAAAAAGTGGGTTTAGAAAAATTTTGGGGAATCCTCAATCCAGAATCCAGATTATCAATAACAATGGAGATCGCGTATTTTTTTTCCAAAATTTGCGTATTTGCAAAAGCAAAAAGCAGTTGTTACATGTAAGCGTTAATCGGATATATGCAAAACTAGGGGGCTCCAACACCTGATCCGCTAGACAAGCCCCATGCCCCTCACGAAGTGAGGCATACTTATCTTCCCGTTCCCCTTCCTCTACCTCTTCCTCCTCCTTATTTCATGAGCTATAAGATGATATCGCACGTTCTTCGCTATGCTTAGCCGCATGCGAATCTTGGCTGCAACAAGATAATGGTCAGAGTGGATGTAGGCCCTTCCGGATGCATGCCTTCTATCGACCACAACATGATCAATCTGGTTGCGTGTAGATTGATCTGGAGATAGTCATGTAACCTTGTGTTTATCGAGATGCTCAAATCTGGTACTTCGGAATACCATCTTTCGCGCCGTAGCGAGGTCAATTAGTCTTAGACCGTTTTTCGAGATGGTCTCGTAATGGCTCCTGTCCGACAGTAGGATCGTAGATGTGCTCTCTTCCAACCATTCCATTAAAATTGACTAAGAAGATGTTAATGTCATGGCATCTTTGATCGCACGCTTATAATAGGTTGTTATTTTCGCGCTGTCATATGCACACGCTAGATGGCGCCACATTACGCAAAGTTGTAGAGCAGTCACAGCCGATTGTTTCACAACTGTCAGGCTTCCCGTCACGGAAAAAGTTTTTTATGTTAAAGTGGAGATTCCGGGGTCTAGACTACTAATCCGATCTCTTAATGCTTAATAACGAAACATTCAATGCACCTAATTTCGATTCGTTAACGCATTTTGAGAATTCAGAACTTTTAAATCAACCTTTTTTAGTACTTTTACTTTGGTCTCTAATATGCTTCGCCCGAATATCCTTCATATCGCATAAATGCATACCATTACTATATGTCTTTATTTATTGCATCTCTTGCTGTGTTCTGTCACTTTATTTGGTTGCAACTTTTAATAATCATCTGCAATTAGTCTGCAACATGGCTAGCAGCAAGAAAAAAAAAGAAATGTATCCTTACAGCAATTTTGTCCGCTGTTGCAGCTTAATACTTAACGTTGACACTACACTCATGCACACACAAATATATACGCTTTCAGCGTATATAAATGCCCCGTCCATGGTGTAAGCGCTGAGCTACAAGGTGAAAAATATGCGGCCAGGGTGTCCTGGCCCCCTTATTGTTATTGTCGCCATCTTTGTTGCTAACGTTTGCTTAATGTCTTCTTTATTATGCGAAATTTATCACCAAACCCGAAATTGGCCTCGCTGCTTGGCTTGTGCCAATGGAGCTGATGCGGATCCCGTAGCTGAAACTGAAGCTGGAGCTGGAGCTGATGCTGTCGCTGCTCCTTCTGCTGTCTACCACTGGAAGCAGGGCAACGCTTGCACTTTTTTTTGCTACATAAAGTAAACCTCACATAGATACTTGCAGGGAGCGCGACACATTGTAGTAAAAACATGGCTTACACTTTATGGAGCACACACTGACACACATGGAGTACTCCCACAAGATTATGCCCCACACACACACACACAGCCACACATGTGAAATTAATGTTTGGGTTTTGTCCTAATGAACGGCGCTGCTCTCTGTGTATGTATGTGTGTGTGTGAGTGTGTCTCTGTGTGTGTGTGTTTGAGCGCTGTTTTTGAATTATAGCATAATTTTTGCCACTTTTTCTCTTTCTACCCTCACATATTTATACTCTACAAAAATATGATATTATCAATTTCTTAAGCAGTTAAGCACCTTAAAGGACTTCTCACTTTTTTTAACTAATTGGCATATGCACATTTTTTACATTTTCTCAACATGACTTTCAGACTTATGATCAAGGAATCAAACAGAAACAGAATTGTCGATACCAGAACTGGAACCAGCACCGATATTTTATTGCTTTTTTAATTTTTAAGATTCTAAGCTCCATACCGCCTTTCCCCCACCATTCTAGTCACAAATAATAATGTGGCGTCCCATATCGTGCAACCAAATTTAACCCTCCACTCGCTCGGTGGTGACGTCATTTATGAAAAACCCCATATGAGAGTCGAAACATTGTTCCAATTCAGTTTCGGTTTTGAGTGTTTTTTTATACGTATCGTAGTCGTATTTATCGAGAGAGACGACCGAGTCGTATCTGTCGAAGCTTTCGTTAAGGATTTTTCTTGTCTCCTATTTGAGAGCATCAAACATGAGAACGCGGCTACCGATCCCGTTACTTAAGCGCATATGTGAATGTTACTCCAAAGAAAAGTGTGGCATACAATCAATCGTTCTTGAAACAGTGAAATGTTCCTACTGGTATACCAAAACGGAACAGACAAAACAAAGTTGCTAGCCGATTTTTATATAAGGGCCGGTACGCAGAAGTGTTAAACCGCGTGAAAGGAAAAAGTGCTATTTATTTCGTGTGCGAAAACAAATTTTAGGGGCAGAGTTTGTGACCAAATAGTATGGGCAATTTACAAAGTAAATATAAAAATTAGCTGTTTTTGCATTTTGTTCACAAGAGCAAGAGCGTTAAAAGTGTATAAAATAATAAAAAGTGAAAAAAATGAATCTCCAAATGAAAACATTACTTAGTATGTATTATGTAAACTTGCCTGCCGGGTCAGTACAGTAGCAGTACGCATCCGCCGGAGTCGACAAGCAGAAAATTCAACAGACATAAAACAGCATAAAACACAAAATACAACATAAATAGCATTAATAAGTTCATATACTAAATATAATAATAAATAATTTAAATAGTGCTAATATAAAATATTGTTAGCCCAACCCAGACATTTTCCAAAAAAATTTGTATTTACTTGCTTTTACTTCATTAGTTTTATTTCTACATTTTAATATATTAAAAAAAATAAAACTAAACTAATCTTCCGAAATGAAATTTTCTGCTCCTTCGTAAAATTTATGCATCAATTTTGACTACGCGCCATAGGTTTCGCTAGCAAAATAAGTTGCAGCACATTAATGTGTTGTTTTTGCTAGCGCCATCTACACGTCAACCATTACAAAAATGGGCAATATTACAGCTGCGTACTACTAGCGAAGTTCTTGGTGCTAAGAATTTCGAGAGCATTTTTTTTATATGAAGTTTTGTTCTCTTGCGCGGTTTTACACTGCTGCGTACCGGCCTTAAAGGTATAGAGAGAAAAATCTCTTAATTTCAGGTACTGTAGTGACTTACTGCCTTTTGGAAAAAGTTTACTACATAAAATATTTCTTCTTCTTAAGTAGCCATAAAAATCTGTTATCGGGTTACGGCCTGATGTAAGTTCATTTCTTTCTTTGGCATTGTGGTTTTACGTGTTGAGTCCCAAGCCATACGCACAACACTTTTAAGGACTAGGGTTGCTCTACTGGTCTCGAAAAGAACCTAGTATTATAGTTAGTCGCCTCATACGACAAGCTTTGACCTACAGAGGCGATATTCTCTAACCCGCTCACCACACGGGGGACTACTTTACTATCTTGTTATATTGCTATAGCGAAACAGCATAAAATTATTCAAAAACTTTTTATTACAAAGTTGAGTACGTACCACGCGAAATACTGCTCTTGAAGCTATTTTAAATATTTCTCTACTGAAACTCGCAGGAGAGTAACTGCTTTACTGTTGGGAATATGCTTGAGCGTCTCAAACTGATGGAAAATCTGGCTTTGGTCACTCCTCAATTCAAGCGAAGCAGGATTTCATTCCACTCAAAACTTATTACTGAGAATGGTCCCTCGGTCCACCGGGACCCACCGATGTCAGTATAACAAAGTTATACTATCGGGTTGCAGTTGGTGGCTACTCAGAGCGTATTTATACTTCCTAATCACTACAGCGTGTGTGAGGCAGAAGTCCTTGAAATAAATAGGACACTAATGTACCTAAAGAACTCGAGAAATATTTTGAGCAATATAAATATCTATAGTGACCATTTTGTCAAACCCAAATGTTCACTTTCTCCTTGAAGGAAAAGGCACAAGTATGTCTGCGAACATAAAGCCACGCAGAAATGGAAGAAAGTGGCGAAATGCCGCATAGCCAAACAAACTTGGCCTAAAATAACCAAAATGCGCACAGTGGAATTCTGTTCCCTTAACCGGAAGAGATGTTTTGCAGTCGTGTGCGGCATTGCATGAAACTGACTGATTGGTGTTCACGCAGACCAAACTTTTAATGCTTTTTGCAGGAGCTGCTGCCACGAGAAGGAGCATGAAACGGAGCATATCTTTTGCTCATATGGACGTAAGCTCATTGGACAAATATTGTAAAGTACGATATGCAAAAAAAAAAAGCCTATGTCTAAAACTTACCTTTTCCGGTAAATTTTGAGTCGCTGATTTCGAATCCGGAAACCATTTTGGATTTTGTAGCACCGTTTTCGAAATATCGCTATTGCAAAAAACTTCGAGATTTCGAAACTTTCGAAGTCAGTAAATCTCAAATATATTGGGAACCTTCCTACCGATCGAGATAAATTGTAACTCGAATTGAAGGTAATTTAATATTAAATCATTGTCTTTCAGACATTTTTGGTCAATCTTTATTAAATTGAAAGTTACAGGGCAATGAACTCAAAAAATACGTATTAACTAGGAAAACTTAAGATTTCAATATATGGGTTTGCCAAAGCGTTGAGAGCATCAAAGCATCGGCACGTGCAAAGCTAAAATTTAAATTTCGTTTTTTTTCATCGGTCTTGTAAATTGCTCAAGGAAATTTATATGTTCTACTTGCACTGTTTGTTTTGGTAAAAAGGATTTTGCTGGTATACAAAAAAAAATTATGCAAATATTTGCAAGGCTCTAACCACCCCACACACACATGCATATATATGTACATATACCACACCCACACACTTTGCATTTAATCTAATCAAGTGATTACAATTAGCATGGCACTTGCAACGGTTAATGCTTGCCTTGAACTGAGAAATCTGTCAAGAGATCCATAGTGCAAGCAAGCTAGCAGGAAACGGAAACGCTTCAATTGCCAAGCAGCAACCTGAAATATGGCGGACTTGGTTGAAGAAAGGCTGTAACAAGCTGAGGAAAACTAAAAAAATGTTGAACTGTAATTGAAAAGACTTAAATGAAGGCCAAAATTGCGCAAAATGCGGGCTAACACAAGCGACAAACGACTTTGGCATTGGCTATGGGAAACGTATTGGGGTAGCTTGAGGTGGATTTTGGTTAGGAGAACAGGGGCGTAACTTGCATCACTCGTTCGTTGGACTGCATGGCGACTTTTATGCAAAAGAACGGCAACGTTAGCCACGATGAACAACAAGAAAAACTTTTTTCTCCTGCTTTTCGCACTGTGCTAGTTGGCAGACCAGCGTGGGGCGTTTGGTCACATAAAAAAAATTTTGCAAAAAGGAAAAACCCCAAAGAAATCCATGCATAAAAACTGCCACACACAAAGCAAAATTGCCAGAGCAGCAAACGAAACGAGTGAAAATAATAAAAAAAAAAATGAGCAAGAAGCGAGAAAACCAAACTGACTTCAAGTGGCATTTTGACATTTTGTTGAATTTCTGCTTGGTCGAGGAGTGCCTTGGCACGGGGGCTGCGGCTGGAAGTGTGCAAAATGTACGCACGGGGACGCATTTTGAAATTAGAAAAACAATTGTCCAATTTGTGGCTAGCAAAAACTTTAGCTTTATGGGCGTAGGAATTGCTTGTTTGACTACTCGTTGGGCGGTACTGTCAAATGTCAGATCACAAAAAAACATTATGCAAAAGTTTGTCGCGTATTTTGTACAATTTGCAGTTATGCTTTTATAGTATTGATATCTTATTTGTCTAAAGAAATACTACAACATTTTGCAAGCAAACAAATTCGAACGTATTCATATTTAAATATATTGTTAAGTACGCGGCAACAAGAGCTGGTTGCTTCAAAGCACACAAGCAAAAGCTAATAGATGTATATGTGCAGCTCAAAATGAAAACTAAACAGAAGCTGAAGTGTGCAAAACAAAAGTGTTAGAAAGGAAAATATACAATAGCCGACTGCAGTGTTGTTAAATATCGTGCCAATGTGTTATCGATGTGTTGCAAATTAAGCTATTTTCCCAATTTTCTCACCACTAGCCCGCGCACGTAAATTGAACATTTAAAAACGTAGTTATGACCGTGGATTCAAACCGTTATCGTAACCGTCATCCAAAACACAGATTGAATTTTGAAACCGTAACTTAAAATGCAGCTAACATAGAATTCCTTAAGCTGCTGCGATGCACTGCGATTGCTGTGTGTATAGACCGCATAATAATAACGCTACTGGTGCTTCTGCTGGTGCCATAAAAAGTGAAGCAATAGACAAATGGAAATGGTGGCTTTTCAGAAACAATTTTGAGTTTTGTTACGGTTCAGGATTCCACTCTATAGCTTTCACGCACTTTGGTTTAGGAACCGTTACAACCGGTAAACCGAAACAAATATCTGTGAATCGAATCGAAACCGATATTATTGAAAAAAGCAAACCGAAATAAAATCGTTTACCGGATCTGGAGTACCGGTACTACCGTAATAATAATCGTAGCCGAAAAAAGTTTCGGTTTGAATCTCTGGTTATAACATTTATATTTAGAGGTAACAAATAACAGTCAACACATATATTAAATACGCTCATTTCACTAAAAGCCTAATAAATAAAAATAATGACGACTCGGTTTCGCTGTCGCATTTAGTTTAAAAGCTGATTCGTTTACGCACAACCACAACCCCTTTAAGGCCTGGGTTAGCTCTACTGGTCTCGAAAACCCAGTGTCATTGTAAGTCGCCTCATACGACAAGCTTTGACTTGCTGAGGTGGTATTCTCTAACCCGGTAGCTTTAATTGCTTTGATTTAAATAAATTCAATATAAAGAATCATAACAATATCTACATATATGTATAAAAATTAATGTATGTATGCATGCCTGAATCCAATTAACTCGAAAATGTTACGACCTTCATCTTCATTGAAGTTCAAGGAAGGTTTATGGATGTTGGAAATATGTCTATACCTACCCCCTTTCCATCGTGACAAAATTTCGCGATTCACACCCACATTACCGCTATCCAATTGAAACTTGGCACACTTTTTCACACTATTACCCTTAGGTTTATAGCGGAAGATGAAGAAGAAGAAGAGAATGCGCAGCTGAACGCGCGGCTAGTTGTTATTTGTATATTTTAAAATATACATTTGATATACAGTCAAACCTGCTTAAGTTGGCCACTCACGGTTCAAGAATTTTTGGCCAACTTATGAGGGTTTAGCAATTTTATTTAATTTTATTTTGTTTCTTTAAATTTTAACTTTATATTATGGATCATGATTGTTTTTAACATACAAACTTATTTAAGCGTTTATGTTTATGTCCAATGTCCACAAACGCCACATAATAACAAAATAAACATATAATAACATGTGCATCCATACAAACAAATAATTTAAAGTATAAATTCATAGTTGCAATGCAAGCTAAGTTTGTTTCAAGAATACTGTACATTCTTTTAAATTCAAAATTGATCTTAAATTCTAATGTAACTTTGCTTATTTATAAGCTTTTAAACTTTTGTGCTTTTGATTTTCAACAAAGTAATTGTGAGAGGATTTCATTCAAACTTTTATAAGCAACAGAGTCCCCGAATAACAGTCAACACTTATTTTCAATGCGGTCTGCTCGCTGAGAAACCGAACAAAAATATGTCAAATCGGTTTCGCTCTGAGCTGTTTATGGCGGAGCCAATATTCTGAACGGACTGTCAACAAGAGCGTAACAGTAACTGTTTGGTCACGAGCACACAAAGTAAGTTTTCGTAAAACACTAAAATTGCCAAATGGTTATGCGAAAAGGTCTTTAGCTTTTATTGTTGTAGGTCGCAAAAAAATGGCGTCCCAACTATAGCGACTAGAGTGTTCAAATTCAATAGGAAACCCTTTGAAGACAGACCCAACATGATAGAAAAATATTTAGCTTACTTTAGTAAAAATTACTTAAGATATTGGAATAACACACTATCGCAATATTTTTTTGCGGAAAAGTAAAAGGGTTGCATTTCGTCAAGCTGGGTGGTCTAATTGGACCTCTTACAAACTTTTCACAGCTTGCCGAAAAGCAGTCCATTTTAGTGAGAAAAAAAAAAAATGATTGACAAGAACCTATAAAAATGTGCTTTAAATTCCTATTATCAATGAAAAGTAGTGCAAAATACACTGTACTTTTCTTGTCACACAAATGACATATATCAGTTATATTATGCTTTGCATACAAAGTACCTACGCTATCGTCACATGTTTTTTACTTCGGAGATTTTTTTTTTTATTTCAGTTCTTTTAAATGGGTCACATAAGTTTCAGGAAGATCGTTTTTACAAAATCATCTTGCTGAGTCATTTTCGAGTCATTTTACTGATTAAAAAGTGATTAATCTCCTGAACGTTCAAAATGTGTTATGCAGTCGTATTTCGCATCCCTGGACGATCAATTTCCTTTTGCTTTACCTTTTGTTAGTGTACTTTTGTATGCAGTCATATTTCACACCTCTGGATGATTCAAAAATGTTTGTTGTTATTGATCAGGCGATAGTTCTGTTCATTCGTACAAACGAGAAGCCGCATAGAAGGAGGAAGAGGCCACAGACTTCAGCGCCTTTTGTATGTTTGGCCAATACTGCGTCAAAGCATATTTCTGATAGCTGACACTTGCTTCGAGCTCGTGTTTAATCTACCTTACTCTGTGTCAAAAGAAGAAAATGTCGGCTAAACAAATAAAACGATTAGCGAAAAAGCCGGAAAATTATTGTTACCACAAAAAACCACTAATAAAAATGAAAATAAGCAAGATCAGATGGGACCAAACGAACCAAACTTGCAAAACGCTTTGATGCCCCAAAGTGTCTGCGCTCAAGGACTTCTAATAGAGTTTCGCAACGAGATAAAATCGTTGAGGAATGAAGTTTCGGACTTGAAGCAGGAGATCAAAAATTTTAAGGATGCAAATACGAGGGCTATCTCCAAATTGACAGAGGAGGTTATTGATGTGAAGTTGGAAAACAGAAAACGAGACCATGACGCTATATTAAGCGATAAGAAGTCGAAAAACTGCCTTTTAACATAGTTGCTGGTTTGCAAAAATGCAGAAATGAAGAGAATCTTAGGCGATTCGTACAGGTTCGTATATGTTGACATGTCAAATTAGTTATATTATTTATATGCAAATTTTTAGAAAAAAATCGTTGGAAAAACAGGTGGAGAAGGACCGAAGCTATTTATTAGATCAGCCATTCGAAGGGTTTTTCCAGACGAATTGGCTACAGAGTATAGCTGGAAGGGAACCAGCACAACAATTAACAGTAGGTACATATATCTATTAGTCAGAAAGTGAAATTAATCTTTTTTTATCTTAGATATATGCCATGCCAATTATGAATGCACAAGAAATTAACGCGTCATGTATAAACTTTTCTTTAGTCTAGTACGGAGATACGCCAAGTTTTTCGCGACGAAATCTGCAATATAGTGTTGTGTGGATGGCAATGAAATAAATAAAAAGAAGGGTGACCAGATAACCTATAAAAGAAGGAAGTTAGCTGTTTTTTGTGCTGTTTATTTGCTGCTTTATATATGTACATTCTCTGGCCTCAACAAGTTTTACAGACGCTCCTTTTTCTTCCCGTTCGGAAGTGTTTAGTTTTTTTATACTTTCGCTTCATCATTAATGATTTTTAATTGGCAGCTACATATACATACATATGTATTTGTTTTACTCTTTCTCAATTTTTCCTACCAATTAGCCGATCTAATAAAGGTAGAAACACGAGCAGTCTCATATATACACTGTCTTGGAAGTGGTCGCATTTTGGAAAAATATTTGGAATTTTTTTACAGTCCAGGTTTCCAGCTGGTAAGTGGCGACTAACCATATGTTTTATAGTTTGTGATGGACGCACACACTATAGACGCACTTTCAGCTACCTGAGTGTGTTGAAAAATATATTAAACGACTGAGTGATCCTACCCCTATAAATGTACATTGGTAGGGTAGAAACAGGCTTACAGAAACAAATCGGTTGAGCGACCACAGAGTATGTGTTCGTAAAAGACTGAAAAGAAGATAAGGGAAGGCCAAAAGGTCCTGTGTTGTTGTTGTGGTGTGGCGTAGAGAAACAAATAGCTCGGAAGCGCGAAATAAAGAATAGATAGCACAATCCACTGGTCCGTTGTTCGACAAAGAGAGCTAGAAAATTTCTAGCCATTAGATTTTAGCGTCTTGACCGCTGTATAAGAAATCCAAGCCGTAAAAACATTATATGCTTTTAAGGCTATCAGAGTGATTTGCGCCTCTATTTCTCTATATCAGATTCTCAAAAAATGTTGTACCCTAACCGGCAGACGAAAGAAACTAATTGTGCGCATGAGGGAAGCCACGTTTATGTTCATAGGTTTTTATTTTTTCTTCACTTAGTGAATTATTTATTTGAATTTCTTATATATATATATGTATATTTTATTAAGAGTTAAGCTTAACAACTAACAACGAATTTATAGTTTGTGAACTTAGGGTGTTACGGTTCTCACTTAAAATAAAATTAAGAGCAGAAAATGCTCTTTCAACAGACACCTGAGTTGCCGGTGTGGCCAGAACCACCTGTGCCAACTCACTTATGGCTGGTGATTTCAACTTGATATTTTGATAAAACTCTAATATATTTGCATTAAACGGCAAACGACCATGAGCCTCGTCGAAACTCTCAATATCAATATAAATTTTTGCCAACTTTTCGGATATTGGCTCTTCTTGTGTTTCGGGCACTGTCTGGATATCATCCAAAAATGCACAAAACAGTGATTTTTCTCCTGAAGCACTGGTATCATTGGCAGATGATGCTTCTCCCACATCGTGCTCAACAGAATTGGCTTCTGAAAAAGGACTTAATGCCCCCCTCTGTTTAGTACCATGGACCTAGGCAAATGAAATGTATTTGTTATTATGGTTTCAACAATAACAACAAATAAACTTGGACAAGTATACTTGTTAAAAACATTTGCACTATGACAAGCATTAACTACACACAAACATGTAAGACAGCACAAGATTCCTACATTTATACATACATTTTTATACTTACTTGCTTTAACTCCAAAAAACGTTGTGCTAATTTTTTTAATTTTTGTTTGGCCAACGTTTTTTGATAGTCGCATAAAGCCAAATTGATTCTTGGATCCATATATATTGCAGATAGCAAAGCTTCGTTTTCGAGTAAATAACATTCTCGAATTTTAAGTTGTTCTAATAGCTTTTTGTGTAAATAATTTTCGCTTCTTTCGCATTTCAATTTGAGCTCCATCCATAATATGAAGAAGTCACTGAAAAGTAGCTGCTCCAGCTGCAGTTTCAGTGTAACTTCATGTGCATCCTTGAATGTATCAACGTATAGCTCCACCCAGTCCCAGTCAATTTTCACATCAATAGAAGACTGTTGTCTGACAACGAACTCCTTCAATTCATATAATTTTTCCACCATCAAGTAAGTCGAATTCCATAGTGTCTCGACATCAAGAGGTGGTATGTTTTTCTGTTGGTCCATTAAAGTGCGTCTGTGTAAAATCAATTTTATTGCCATTCATAACTTAAAGAATTGAGAAAAAAAAAGTAAACCAATGATAACTACTTACCTATTCTTATTTGTACGTAATACTGTGCATAAATTTCGGCAAGCATTAAGTTTTTCGCGTATTTTGGTTTGTTTATGTACAGCATACAGGCACACTTGAAGGGTATCTGCAGCACACCGCACCAGGTGTATGTTTGGAAAAGCAATGGTCTCCAGCTTTTCCATAATTTCGTCTCCACTCTTATCATCAGAGGCTAAAAAGTCATCAGCAGTATCTTCATTCAGCGTCTCAATGGCCTTTATCATATTTTTCCCATTGTCTGATGTAATGCTAAAAGCAATATACATATTTTTATATGTTCTATTGGTCTGTGATTTATCACTTACCTAAAAATCTGATCCAGCTCAATGTCATATTCTTCTATGATCTCCAATATCTTTTCTTTTATGTAAAGCCCAGTATGCAACGGGGAAAGCTGCATCATCCCTAGAGTTTTGATCACGATCTCAGATCTTCCAAAAGTCGTGGGAATTATTTGCAAATTTACTAACAAAATAGCTTTGTCCATTCGTGTGGCCACATCTAATTTTAGCGATACAAGTTTTCCTTTTATCAATCGCTTTATGTCGGCTTTTATGGACTGCTGCTTAATGTTTACATAGTTCATGACATTGTCCGACGTAATAGGTAACATTGGCAGAGCACTATAAATTGGGTCTAAAATTTCGCGGAACCCTTCGCTGTCCAGAAGCAAAAATGGCCTGCCGTCTGTTGTTACAATTTTAACTATCGACGAAATCAATGATTCTTCATTTATTGCGTAGGAAATTTTTCTTTTTTTTATATTTTGTTGCACTTCGGTGTCATCAGTGTCCAAATCATCAACTAAATCTCTATGCTTTAGCAGCAGATGCCGTTTTAAATTTGTTAAATGATTGCCGGTTAACAGAACACGACACACGTTGCATCGCGATTTGTTTGTAATACTATCAAACTTAAAAAAAAAACGAACGCTTTTGTTTGACTGTCGGCCCATTTTCGCGCAAAATTAACAGAGAACAATTCACTTTAGTAATCAAGCTGCAACTGACGCACAACACAGTCACACAGCTCACAAGCGCATACGTATACATAAAAGACCTTTTGCCATTTTTTCTGCAAAGTGGTCATGCAAAAGAAACCGAAAAAAAATTATTTTGGTTGAGTATTGATTATTTGCGCAGCATAACGTGCTGCATGGGTTTTTACACTCTCTCTATTCAATGTATCCTACAATAACCGGTTTTTTGCAGAGAGGCCTGAAAGTGTTCACAGTTATTTAGGACGTCTGTTTATAAGCAGCACCTGTATTTTTGTAATTTATATGCCTTGTACAACTAGTGTAATTGAAGCCAAGTAGTTGCGGCCAGGTTCAAAACAGAAATTTGACGCAATAGAAACAAATGTTTACGGAGAGCGGGCTGTACTCAACACCTATTACTGGCCATCGCAAAAATTTCCTTCTCGCACATCGAGTTTACAACCTCACATTCTTTTATCGATGTTTATCGATACATGCAATAGCGACACGATATAATATCAGCACTCTGCGCAACACGCTGTTTTGTTTATGTTTTTTACCAGCCATCAATTGTTGTTAATTTATACATTTTAGGTTAATTAAAATGAAAATATCGCGTTTTAAAAAATCACACAAGACCCTCGTCTACTTTGCCACCAATTTTGAGTACCACGAACCCTACCAAGTGCTCATTGATGCGACATTTTGTCAAGCTGCGCTGCAGGTACAATTTTAGAATAATAAACAAAACTTTTAAACTTATAGATTTTCTCATTTGTTCTGCAGCACAAAGTTATTATTGAGGAGCAAATAAGGAAATACTTTCAGTGTACAATTAAACTGCTAACCACACAATGCATTATCTTGGAAGCGGAAGCCCTAGGGGCGCCTCTTGTTGGAGCTACTACAATTGTTAAACAATTTCATGTACACAAATGCGGGCATGAAGGCAAACCAGTTAGTGCGGCTGAGTGTATTAAGTTCATGGTGAGTGAAGCCATTAATTAAACTATACCGTAAACCAATATTCCATGCATTTCAGACAAAAGAAAGCCGATACATAGTTGCCTCACAGGATCGCTTACTGCAGGCGAGTTTGCGCAAGATTCCCGGCCGCTGTTTGCTTTATCTTCATAAAGCCACACCGGTGCTAGAAGCACCTTCTGATGCCTCCAAGAAATGGGTGCAGAAGCGTGCCAAGAACTTAATGCTTGGCGGACAAGCTGAAAAAATTGATAAAATGAAAGAGAAACAAGGCTTAAAACCTGAGTTACCTGTGCCAGCGAAAAAACGCAAAGGGCCCAAGAATCCCAATCCGTTGTCGTGTAAGAAAAGCAAAAAAACAAAGGGATCAGAGCTACTAAAGCATGTGGAGCACACTACGACCACGAAAGCAAAAAGAAAACGTGTTAAGATACCAGCGCATATTAAAGCGGCGCTAGGTAAGGAATAGCTGCAATAATTACCGAATCTTGTGCAGTTCCAGTATAAAGCAATAAGCGCAATTCATCGACAAGCGCCATATTTTGTTAAAACTGCACCAAACACTTGATTTTAACTAAATCTTTTAAAGCCAACATTAATTTGGTGACAACCACACATAATTTATGCGTATTTGAGAGCACCGTACATTAAAAACAGAAACCATAAAAACGCAACTCGCTGACCCGCCTCTTTATAACTTAGCCGTTTTGTTGAACATATACAAATATACTGTATTTGTTTTGATTGTAGTAGAAATAAAGATAGCATTAAAATCGCATGTTTAATTAGCATTTCACTTAAATTTTTCCCTCGCGTATTTTACGCAAAGTATTCTCTGTCATAAATTTAGCAACAATCTTGGTAAGAGTGGGACTACGCCCACAATAAGCTAAAGCATTGACGGGAAACAAACCACACCAGGTAAAGTCCATTTTATTGGCCAGCGAAACGGCAAACAGGTCTCCACAACGCTCCGCCGTCATGCGCTTCTGATTTGCCGTGCTCCCTCCGAACTTGGCACCCTGTGAGTCTGTAAAGGCCTCCTGCAGGAAGTCTGTGGCAGTTGGACCCGGCGAGAAGATGGTAACATCTAATTTTTGCTGTTCCACCTTGAGTGTGCGCAAATAAGCATTCAAAGCGTGCTTAGCCGCACAATAAGTGGCGGAGAAAGGCACCACAGCAAAACCCGCAACGCTGGAGGTAGCTGCTATGTGTCCACGACCGCCTGTTTGTTCAATAAAATAGCGCACGACCACACGCGTTAAATGCACTACCGAAAAGACATCCAATTCGAAAAGCTCCCGATCTACTTCTATTGCAATATCTGTCCAATTAGCACGCTGTGAACGTCCCGCATTATTAACCAGCACATCCAAGCGCTCGAAATGATTCAGCACAGTAAAAAGATGTTCTTGATGCTTTTCCAGCTCCAGCATGTCCATTTGCAGAATGAGCACATCCTTTTGCGCCAGTAAGCCGCGTGCTGCCTTCAGACAATCAGCTTGAACCTGCTCCAGCTGGTTCAAACGACGAGCACTCAATACTAACCGCACCCCATGGCGTGCCAAACTAACCGCCAAGGCGCGGCCAATACCACTCGAAGCACCTGTTATCCAAACCACCTGTCCACGCATTGTAGAAATCGGGACGCCAAAACGTGATTTGTACCATAAAGCGACATTGCAGTCCAGTACTATCCATAGTATAGCATAAATTATATAGTAGAGCACTAATGCTATGAACAGAAACTCAAAAATGGACATTATGACCGCTAAAAATGTATAACTTTTTAGGTTCGTGAAACGCAAGCAACTGATTTGCCAACATCAGATGATAAGAGAAATCAGCTGTTAGACATGCCTCATACATACGTACATAAATTAATTGTTTGCACATAAATTCTCAATGCCGAAGTTAGATTACCCTTTGAAAGCACTGAACAAATCCGTAGGTCAGAAGCTGAAACAGAATAGTTGTTGGGTTAAAGACAATTCTGGACATCATAAATTGCCACGACTTGCGTTTCATGTTTTTCATTGCTTTTAATTTGACAGTCACCGCGCTAGATGTGCGAAAATTTTCAGGACTACAAACATATTTTTTTCACATGACTACTGGTTTTTTTTAGTGGGAATTCATAATTAATCGAGAGCATTTGCTTGAAGAACTACTTCCCCTCTGGTAACATAAAAGAAAAGATTTTTTTTTAATAGCTTAGGCTGAGATATAGTTTTCAAAACAAAAACATTAATTTCATTCATCAAAACAAACCAAGCTCAAAAGAAATTTCTGGGGTTTGTAGGTCTGAGCGTAATGAATGAAGGCTGAACTTCAAAAAGTTCAAATACTGTTTATAAAACCATAAACCTAATGAGCTTTCTATAAGAGTATAAGAAGCGTTTCAAATGTGCATTATTGGTCTAACGAATGTAAAGTAGCAAAGCAATAAACTGTCAAAACAAATTAAAATTATGTAAATAAGAGCCTTCGACCTGTTTTAAAAAGTAAGTGTATTTAATCTATGTTTATTTATTTATTATGTCTGCATTACTTCGCCAAGATTGTTACATATTTGATCGATCTCTGTATAACCTTTTCGCTCCAACGCAGTAATGGCATTAACCAGGGCAATTGTGTCCTGTGTCGAATGCGCTTTTAGCCATATTCTACCATTTACACCAACGGCTATTTCGAACGCCTTTTCATGACCCAAGGCTGTCAAAGCGGGACAACTCTCACGTAGCAGCTGTCGGCTCAGATTAAGACTGCATTTGAAAAAAAACCCATCATTCAGCATGCCCAGCTTACCGCGTTTGCCATCCGAATTGACACACACTAGCTCGGGTTCTATATCAGCATTGGCATTGAGCACGCGTGCGTATATCAAATCGCCAGCATTAAGATCAGGACGATTTTTCTTGGTTGCCGATTCAAAGGCTAAATATGAAATGGAAGCTGTGTCTGCGGCACCAATATCTATACGATAGAGATCACCTGCTTTGGCCTTGACGACGCCTATGACCAGATCTCCGCGTGCAGGCACATAACGTCGCTGATAGTTGTCCACCCAGAAAGTATTTGGCTCCTTGTGAGACAGTGGTCCCGCTTTGCTGGCCACAATTTTATCATCCAATCGTCGCAGTCCAGGGCCTAATATAACGCGTTTGCTTTTGGCGGCCTCCTCAATGGCAAGCAGCCTTTCGCCTGGCATGACAATTGAGTTGCTGCACATTTTTTAAGTTTTATTTACAAAATATTTACTCCTAAAGCGCTTTACTATATAAAACCAAACGCCGGCCGCGTGTGTTGCTTTTTGAACATATGTTAGTATTGCCAACTAATATGTTCCAGCGCAGTGTTGTAAAACGCGTAAGCAACGTGTGGCCGCAACATTTTATGCAGGTTTTAAGCTACTTTAAAAAAACTTTAATAGCTGCTTACGCTTCGTACTAAGTGCAAAAGAAAAGCTTAAACAAAGTAATTAATTAAAAGCGTCTATTAGTTGCACTTTACGCAGCGTTTGGCCGGCCGGCTAATTAAAATGAAAAAGACGGTCACCCTGAGAAACAGCTGTTATAAACAAAAGCTTTAATGAGCCTAAATTATTTATTACATGAATTAAACTATTACATTAGCAACTGCAGGGATTAATATGTTTGCCTTATTAATATGCAGCTGCCCCCAGCTGTGTTTCTCTTTATAGTTCCATTTGTGCAAGCGCCAGACAATTGTGGATTCTATTAGGCCTAACCTTGTGCGAAGGTCAATTTCTTCCACGCCCTCTCGTCAGTAACAACAAGAAGCGGCTGGAAACGCACAGCAAGCCTGACATATACAGTAACGGAAATTCACTATACGTTCCACAGCAACAACAACAATGGCTAACGTTTTGGCGTTTCGCGCACTGTGTCTATGCCCCAACATTTTGCTGCAGCCAGCGTCGACGTTGGCACATACAACATACCAAAGCAGAGCAACTTTAGTCGCTTTCTCATCGCTGTCACCGTCAGTTGCGTTTAGCAGCAATCTTAGAGTCAGTCAAGCCGGAAGCTCAGTAGAGTCGCTCACAGCTGGATTTAAATTTATAAAATTTAAAAGTTCTTGGTATGTATAGAAGTGCAATAATTATTAATTATTTATACTTTGTGCAGTGTGTGAACTCAGTGTATGCAAATAAAACTATGCATTTCTTAGACTTTACGATTATCTAACATCGTTTTTTTTTAGCACACATTTTTAGTGCGTGTTCTTCAGGCGTTTCTTTTAAGTGCTATTTAGAAGTAACACTTAATTACATTAAAAATACTATTGATGAGCTATTATAAATATAACTTAAGTGCTTTCACTTTTATTAAGCAATGTTTTATCAACATTTTCCGGCTTATTTTTGCACATTAGTTTGCTTTGACCTTTAAGCGCTTTGTAGAGGTCATTTATGCGCTTTGCGCTGTAAGAGAGCGCACTTTCGTTCTCTCTTTATATCTCTCTATGTGGGGTGCACATCAAATACATTAAGAAATTTTGCTTTGTGTAAATGCGGCACATTATATTTTGTGTATTTGAACTAAAAAATTTTTAAATATTAAATTAAATATTTAATTTTTACGATAAGAGTGTCGTGCATATACATATGTATATGCATGCATATTATTAGATATGTACATGTGTATATACTTCATATATACAAATTTATATATACGAACATATATATACTAGCTCATTCGCGAATTAATATTATTTTATATATAATATAAAAACTGACCATTCCATCTCTTCACTTTCACTAAGTTTTTTATATTGGCCCTCTTTTCCACCCAAAAGTGCGTCTTTTTTCAAATTACAAACCTTCCTTATGTTATGAATTACACTATGCAACAAATTTGATCTCAATGAAAGGCCTATGTCTAAAACATTCCTTTTCCGGTCAATTTGGGGTAGTTTTTTTCTTTTATAATTAAAGCATAGCTAGTTTTAACCCACTGAAAATGAAGAATGAGAGAAAAACAGCTGTGAAATACAACGACCACACGGAAATGCACTTATACACTATAATATACTAATATTTTCACTCTTGCCACAATATTTACAATATACTCTGCTTTTTCTCCACTTACAGTTCAGAAGGAAATATGTCGTCCATCAAAACAATCAAAGCACGTCAAATCTATGACTCGCGTGGCAATCCCACTGTCGAGGTCGACCTCACCACAGATCTTGGTCTGTTCCGCGCCGCCGTGCCATCTGGTGCCTCCACCGGCGTTCATGAGGCTTTGGAATTGCGTGATAACGACAAGGCCAACTATCATGGCAAGAGCGTGTTGAAGGCTGTTGGCCATGTCAACGACAGCTTGGGTCCTGAGGTAATCAAGGCCAATTTGGATGTTACCGATCAGGCTGCTATCGATAACTTCATGATCAAGTTGGATGGCACTGAGAACAAGAGCAAGTTCGGCGCCAACGCCATTTTGGGTGTTTCTTTGGCTGTCGCCAAGGCTGGCGCTGCCAAGAAGGGTGTGCCACTCTACAAACACATTGCCGATTTGGCTGGTAACAAGGAGATCATTCTGCCAGTGCCTGCTTTCAATGTCATCAACGGCGGTAGCCATGCTGGCAACAAATTGGCCATGCAGGAGTTTATGATTCTGCCAACTGGTGCGACCACCTTTACAGAGGCCATGAAAATGGGCTCTGAGGTGTATCATCACTTGAAGAACGTTATCAAGGCCAAGTTTGGTTTGGATGCCACCGCTGTGGGTGATGAGGGTGGCTTTGCGCCCAACATTCAATCTAACAAGGAGGCTTTAAATCTGATCAATGATGCTATTGCCAAGGCTGGCTACACCGGCAAGGTGAGTCGTTTACTAAAGTGGCTAGACTGAAATAGTAACACAATGTTCCCACAGATTGAAATTGGCATGGACGTTGCTGCTTCCGAATTCTTCAGAGACGGACAGTACGATCTGGACTTCAAGAACCCAAAGACCGATAAGTCCCAGTGGCTGTCGCCTGAGAAGTTGGCCAACTTGTACCAGGAGTTCATTAAGGAATTCCCCATTGTGTCCATTGAGGATCCCTTCGATCAGGATCACTGGGATGCCTGGACTGCCTTGACTAGCAACACTAAGATCCAAATTGTGGGCGATGATTTGACTGTCACCAATCCAAAGCGCATTGCCACTGCTGTGGAGAAGGGCGCTTGCAACTGCCTGTTGCTGAAGGTCAACCAGATCGGCACAGTTACCGAATCGATTCAGGCTCATCTCTTGGCCAAGAAGAACGGCTGGGGTACCATGGTGTCTCACCGTTCTGGTGAAACCGAGGACTCCTTCATTGGTGACTTGGTTGTGGGTCTCTCCACTGGTCAAATCAAGACTGGCGCTCCTTGCCGTTCTGAGCGTTTGGCTAAATACAATCAAATCTTGCGCATTGAGGAGGAGATTGGCAGTGGCGTGAAGTTCGCTGGCAAAAATTTCAGAAACCCACAGTAAGACAGCACTTCAGAATTCCAACAACACCAACCACCTTAAAAAGAAAAAGAGTAGCAACAATAACCTTTTGTAGTACTGGAAAATGGTGTATGTGTTCGTCAACCCTTCGGTTTTTGTGTCTGGTGCACAAAGCAAGAAAAAACAAATAAAAATTAATTATCCAACAATAAATGTCTCATCGCTTCATTTTTAGACATTATTGTTATGTAATTTGATCTAATCATAACTATTTATAAAAATTTATGTATGCTCCTCGTGGAAATAAAACACGTTAGTCAGGGCCGCTTTAAAGCACGAATATCATTGTAGTTGTTGTAATTCTTTTGTGAAATTATGGACCTACAACCAATACAACAGAGAAAACAGTTCGTAATAATACAAAATTGTTGTTGAGACATAGAATTTAAGCATAAAACTCAAATAATCGTTCAATAAAAAGGCGAATATTTCTAATGTTCTAAGCCAAACCAAAAAATAAAAACTCTTAAACTTTTATTCAAAATGTTTGTTGATGTATAATAAAAATAAAAACTGAATACGTATTAAAAAAAAGATGCATATAATGAAATTTTACTACAATTTGTGTCATACCACAAATGTTTTTAAAAAGACCACCTAGCGTTGGTTTTTCACCATGTTAGTAAACATTGCAAATTCGTTTAAAGTCAAAGATATGATTTATTGTTCAATAACGTTTAACTAACTAAAATATGAATCATAGAATACTTTTTTAATATTCATCAAAGCTAAAATCAAATATTATTACCTAAAACTACACAATATAATAGGTGAAAGTGTAACGGTTTACATGAGAAATACCCTTGAGTTATGTTAATAACTTGGGCTAAAATATTTAGCACAATGTTAGAGTGAGTTTCATTTAAATTAAACAACTACAAACGAATTACAAACTAGCTCATTAAAAACTAAGGCACCGAATTGGTAGCAATCGCAATGGGCCATGTTGTTGGTCCTTTTAGCACAATATCTTCCAAAGAATGCTTGATTTTGATAAAGCGTCGTTTGAACTCCAAACCACAACCCTTGGATAGCCTGAAGTCCACCAATATCTTGCCATCCATTTCAATAATGTGCGCTTTGAAGACCAAGCGCAGCTTGCGTCGATCTACGGTTGATATAGTAACCACGCCCTCGTCGTTCACCTTACACGTATAGCCGCCCAGGCGTTCTATAGTACCCACTAGTCGCTTGATGGTATCATCCCAGCGTGTGGTCACAAAGAAGCGCGTCATGCGACGCACCAAGCGCTGGAAGTAATTTTGCGAAGCATTCTGCGTCTGATTCATTTGCGTGGCCAGCAGCAGATCATCCAGCAGCGCTGGTTGTGAGAAGCAATAGCTCAAGCGCGCCTCCTGTGCAATGGCCTGTCGCTCGTCATCACCCTCATTGGTAGTCAAGCGATCGTTGCGCAGCTTGACATTAAATTCTTCCTCGTTTCGCATGGTGGGCATTGGCTGGGAGCAGTAGTTGCGTGATATGGAATCATCTAGATTATTGCTGAGATAGGCGCTGGATTGTAGACGTTGACGCTTGGCTTTGGGCGAGTTTATCTCCAAAGCTGCTGCATGATCCACCAAGTCAAACGAGCGATCTGCAAGGAACCCATACACCGTGTTAGCAATAAAAGAACACTTAAAACCTAAAAAAAAAATTTGAAATAGGCAAAATCTAACATAATAAAAGAATATAAACAAAACGAAAGCAACGCAAAAACCATTTGGTTTTTGGTAATTAAGCTCTATGGATTATACAGCGACCATACAGCTAAAATCACCAAAGAGCAAATAATATGCAAAACATAAAAAATAAACAACATAACATAAATTGCATCTTAAACTAACACTTTTTTCAGATAGTTTAGTCATATTTTCCACCTACTTTGTAATGTTGCTCGACCACAACCCACAATGCTTTGGTAATCTAGCTTTATGAAGTAGTAAAATCTATCATACAGCTAAAGCGCCAAAGCACTGAAAATGCAGCATTGTTTACTTCTAATTACACAAATTACCGTATTGCTGTTAGGGCGCCAAACGTACTGCACAGGTACAGAGTAACCCTCAAAATATTTCAAATTATTGAGAGTCACTAAGTACCTGAATAGTAACGTGCGCAAATTTAAACGGTTTGAAAACACTGCTTCATACACTTCACTTGCACTTACACAACACTGAAAACATTAACAGCTTACCGTTATCAGCAAACTGCATATTGCTCCATTTGTGATCGATAATTTTATCTAAACTTAGACGTGTATTCGGATTTGTGGCTAGCACTTTGCGCAGCAAAGAAATTGCCAAGGTGTCAAGCTTGCTCCAAGGGGTTTGTGTTTGCCAGCGATCGTTGTCCTTCCATGTGATAAACTCAAGGCAAGTGCTTGATGGCTGATCCCACGGCAGCTCTATAATTAACAAAAATATGCGATATTAATTACATGATATTTATAAATTAATAAAACTCAGAGCTTGTGTTAATTGACTAAATGACACACGCGACGCGACAAAATCGAAACGGCAGCGAGACGTAAGCTTAAATACTCTGCACGTAATGAACAATTTACAACTTACAATTGGGGATGCATTTTTTTTTAACACAATTCGTTATTTGAAGAATTTTCTAATTAAGGCCAGATCAAATTTAAAGGAGATTATCTGATGTACACTTTCAATAAAAAAGGCTAAATTGCTTTATAGGTCACTGTGCACCCATGTGTAGATGTAAAGACAGGAATTACCACGATAGATAGTAGATAATATTTAGATATCAATAAAATCATATCTTAAAGTTAGGGCCGACCAAACAAACTCTCCCTCAGATGGCTCTGTGCTCACCCCAACATTCAAGGGTATGAAAAAACCAGTAAGAAACGATGCTGTGAATCCCCTAATATGGCCAGTCACTTTGAGATATTGAAAGGAATACTGTAAAGCAGCTATTAAGATATTCCAGACGAATTACAATCCGGAGGTGTGTGCCAAGCGTAACACAGGTCAAGTAGCTCTTGGCTGCTGCCTCTTAAATATGTTCGTAGTTTAATAAAAAATATGCCAAATTAGCAAGAGCTAAAAGCTTAGAATCACGTAAGTCGTAGTTAACTTTGTTTAAACTATAAACTGATATAAAGAGCCCTATCCCTACTATCCCGACTATGTCAAACCGATATTTGAGTCAAAAATTAAAATTCGAATTGTGCCTTGGGGTCCACTTATTTTGTAAGTGTATCCCTAAAATGTAAAGTGTGCACTTTAAATTAGTTTGGCGTCAAAAGTATTAATGTATTTTAATCAAATTTAGCGCCCATACATTACATTATTATGAATTAAACGAATGAAACACTATTTAAGATTTAATGCACTTATGCAATCATGTGTATGAAATATTATGAATGCATAATTTAGTTTGGATATATGGAAACATTTGAGAGTGCATCGAAATTGTGCAACAAAATTCAATTATAATTAACATGCGTTTGTGCCATTGTGCGATGAGCTTTGTGTATTTGCATGTGCTTATTGGCATTACTTTACAGTTATATTGTTGATTGTTAAATGCTTTTACAGTTATATTGTTGATTGTTATAGTTTTTGTTGTTTTTGTTGTTGTTGTTGGTGCGTTGGCAAGCAATTTAAGCTGGAGCTTTGGTATAAAAGCTTTAGATGATACAAATTGCAAAAACAATCTACAGCTAGAATACCAAAGAAACAGCAAAAATTAAAATGTGTGTGTGTGTGTGTGTGTTTGTATGAAAAGAACAAAAAAAAAAACCAAAAAAAAAAAAGAAACGCAATGACATGACAAATTAACCGGTTAATTGTTCCGTTATGCATATGATGAAAGTGAGCAAACGAGCGGGCGGTCGGATGGGCGTGCGAGCGAGCGAGCAGGCAATGGTGATTGTTTTGTTGTTGTTGTAGTTTTAGCAGCACGAAAAATATATAATTTACAAAATGTGCATTCTATAATTTAATCACTTTATGAACAAAAAAAGCGCACAATTAAAGCTATTACCGTTTTTGTACAAACACTTTCTCACACTTAATCACTAAGTGCTAACCTCAATCGGTTACTTACCACCCGCCAACATTGTGACCAGTATAACACCACATGACCAAATATCCGCCGGTTGTGCATGATAGGGTTTCAGTAGCACCTCCGGCGCCACATATGGCAGCGTCCCACAGCGCTTGTCCAGCAGCCGCTCCTTGCCTTTGCATCTGCATGACGTGCACGATGACGATGATGATGATGATGTTGATTATTAAGTAGAGCACGTTGGTTGCAGCAGCAGTCCGTCCGTGTGTGGAGAGAGTTGACGACAGGTCCAATACGTGTGCGAGTGTACGAGAAGTAAAGCATAAAATAAATCGAGTTAAACAATAAATCACATTAAATATGCGCGTGTGGGAGTAAGAATAACAGCAACTAAGAAGCAGTATGTAAAATATGTTGCAATTGGCAACAGTTAGACATGTGTGTAGTGGTGTAAGAAATACATCTATGCATCGAAAACGAAAACATCGATGGTTCGCCTATCATTTTCAGATGTTCTCCGATGTTCTCGAACATACGATGCATCGGCAAAACATCGATGTTTTTAAACCATCGAACATTTCACCATCTGTTACGCCAACCTACTTTAATTTAAGATCATGCCAAAGTAAGTAACTTATGCTCAGTTTTACAAATAGTGTTTGCAGAATTGAGTGTGTCCTCTCAAAGTTTATTCAAAAGCCAAACTCTCAGCGAAACGGACGCTGCTAAGGGGACGGTAATTAAAACTTTTATGTTGACATAATTTAGTCGTAGATCTATTGGTCTTACATAGTATCTAGAAATCTTCTCATGTTCAGATACCTTTAGTTTCACATATTTTATAACGAAGTTACTTCTATAATAAAAAGGCAAAATTTCGTAAATATAAAACATCTGAAATCCATCGATGCATCGATGTTTTTAGTCCGATGCATCGACCTACATCGATGTCCATGGTCGATGGTAAACATCGGTGTTTTGGACTGGACTTCCATCACTAAATGTGTGTGTGTTCGAGGAGCTCATGCACTAGAGTCGCTTATATTAGAGCTTGTTTATATTAAGCGCACGTAAACAAAAGAGTCAACTATAGTCCGTTGAGCAAGATAAGTAGTAATTGATGGAAAATAAGTAGCTGCTGAACATTTAAGTGTTATATTTGTGTTATAGTCGGTTCACACTGCTATATCAATGATTGCCGAAAATTCCATTCACTTTGAACACAATTTTATGTTAGGTGAATAAAATTATATACATAATAAAAATTTGATGCAGACGGTCGGGGCGGTGCCCGACAGTGGAATACCTGTACCCTTTTTCCTTATAGACACTAAATACGGTAAAATGGGAGAGGAAGTATCCACTTTTTTATCTCCTTTCATAAGATCGATATGTCTGTAAACATTTTCCTATTGGGAAGTTCCAATTGACAAGTTTTCCTATTGGGAAGTTGGTTATTACACGTATCCATATCTACATATATTGGAATTTCGCAGCAGTTTAAAGGCGATGGTGGTCGAAAACAACCTATTTTTGACTATAACTTTTAATGTATTTACTCGATTTCAATCATTTTTATAAAATAGATGCACATAAACACGACGCAAACCACTGTCGAGTTTCGAGTTGTTAGATTCAACAGAGCGGCTGTAAACCGCGAAAGTCTGTCACGGGGTAGGGGGGTTAGATATCGTCATGAATCGATAAACTTCCGGGAAAATCTTCTGGTAAAATTTGTTTGCTTTTTTTAACAAAAATTTGAGAGCAAGAAATACTTTTGGCTGGCAGGAAACCAAAACTGCAAGCCCGATGAGAAAACACGGATACGCCACTATTTTTCAGACATTTTTCAATACAGCTTTGGATGTTGTTTTTTATTGCAGAGCTCAGAGCCATTTATTATTCTAACCAAGTGTTATGTTTTTGTATGGCTTGCAATCAATTGCTTGGTATTTTTAGCTTAAAACTGTAGCATAACTCAAGTGTGTAGCTTTTAGGTGAATTAAAATTAGAAAAGAAAAAACCAAACTCACAAGCGTAATTGCAGAGCCTGCTGCAGCCTTAGCAACATTTAGCTTCCAAGTCGCAAAACTCATAACGAAATTGCATTTTCTAATTAAATTATTTATAGAAACTAAGCTAAGCAAAAAATACATTTTAGCTAAGAGATGTTTTGGCAGTTGAAATTTGAAGATGCAGCTGAATTTTAACTATGCAACTGCCTTTTTATAAATCAAAAAAAGCTCAAAAACTTACATGCTTTAATCACTGTACACAATTAAAAAAAAAAAAAATTAACAAAAACTAAGTAGGGTTGCGTTTTAACAGGCGTCACAAAACGACGCAAGCAAAAAAGCCATGGGATAGCCACCAAAAACAGCCGTTGTTCATATAATGACATAAAAGTTTGGTTCAACACAGCGACTGCCGCTAGCACGCTGGACTGAAAAAAATACATGGTCACACTAGAGAACACTTGCAAACGAATTGATGGATTTCCAAGTTTTTTCTCCATCGAGCAATATCGGACTAATGGAAGTAGATTACTTATTTTAAAAATATTCCAATTAATTTTAAGAGTATTTTCTGGTACAATGTCCGATATGTTAACTTTGTTTTATAGAAAACTTTGAAATCTATTTAAAATCGATCAATAATGATGTTACGTGCAACAGTTGATTTAAACACAAAAAGTAAGAAATTTTTTCTCAATATTGTTTTGATATTATAAATCATTTCTATGAAAACAAGTCAGTTTGCTGCTTAGCTGCTGGTTCAGTTGCGGCACAGAAGCCATCCATCAATGCTTTGTGGCGTCCAATTGCGGCACCAGTGTGAACGCGTCATAAACTGTAAGTATTTGTTTATAAATAAACAAATAAGATTTACACGAAGAAGAAGTTTTCAATGTAAAACGTAAATGTAACTATTATTCATCCCCGTGTGGTGAGCGGATTAGAGAATATCACCTCAGCAGGTCAAAGCTTGTCGTATGAGGCGACTAACAATGACACTGGGTTCTTTCGAAACCAGTAGGCCTTAAAAGGGTTGTGCGCAGGGTTTCGGACCCACCACGTAAAACCACAATTCCAATGAAAGAATGTATTTACATCAGGCCGTAACCCGATAACGGGTTGTTATGGCCAGTTAAGAAGAAGAAGAACTACTATTCATATTAACTTTTAGAAACGGAATGTTAGATTGTAGCTAAATAATAGTTTTTGTACTATAAAACTAGAAAATTGCACAAACACAAGGATGAGAATGCAGCATGCGTGCAGGAAACTAATTCAATTGGATGTTTAGCTGCCAGAAGGCAACATTAGCAACATTGGCAACAACTATAACAGCAACAACAAAATGCTGTATGAAGGCAAAAACGTACAATGAACAAACTCTTGGCCAAAACAGCATATTCGCCATGTCATGTTATCCTGCGGGCATTGTCAGCCAAACAAATTTAGTTACCAAATTAACAAAATGTCATTCCATTTGGTTTGCTTTAGTTGTTGTTTTTGCTGTAGCATTGTTGCCATTTTCAATTTCTGTTTTTTTCCGTGTTTTTTGTCTAATATAAACTTTAACAATAGAGTGAATTTGCTTGTACCTAATACCTAAACATGGTGGCCATGCCAAAATCCGAAATTTTCACATTGTCATGCTCGTCGAGTAGTAGATTCTCGGGCTTTAGGTCACGATGCGCAATGCCACGCTGATGTAAATAGTTTAGGCCCGATAACAACTGGGTAAAGTAACGCTGCGCCTCGTGCTGCGGCATGCCAATGTCGGGCTCTGTAAATAAAATAAGAAGAGCAACGAAGATAATGTTAGCCAAATAGCATATATATGTATGTAAATATATATTAATATATATATATATATATATATAAATAAATTATAGTTAATTAAAAGGCGAGTTGCGAGGACAGCTGCCAGAGATTGCAGTATGACAATGTGTTAAACTTAATTAAATTTGTGTGGTGTGGTCAGACGCTTGGGTTACTCTTGACAGACAGCAAAAACAAAACCCGAGCAACTAACTATGCAAATGAATCAGTGCTCAACTATTTATCCAACTATTTTCAGTTGTGGTTCTTGGTGTTTAAGCGCCGAGAAACACGTAGATTAACGGAAATGCAATAGCAAAGGAAATTAAATGACTTTTTTTGACATGTTGATAGTGTATGGAATTCGGTCACATTTTTTGTCATGTAATTCAAAAGGCTATATAAGCTTTATAGTAAAGTTGGAAACGTTTAGACGCGTAAAGAATAATTGCAATGAAAGTTACAAAATATATCGTGTATCAACAATGAGCATAGAGATTAGCGTAAACGTATTGGATTAAAATATCACTTATAGCTCAATAAATGCCAGGACCTCTATCAAATATGTAACAATCGACGAGCTTCCCAAGATCGAATTTTATCAAACTACTGCACTATCCGAACTTCAATTTTTATGAGTTTGCTCAAATACATCTTGATCATGATTAGACAACGATGCACTTTATATATGTTTTTTAACACGAAATAACAACATTAGTGGGCACATTTATTTTGTTGTTTTTTTTTTTTTTCTAATGTATGCAGTACATTGGTTGCTTTAAAGCCATTTTTACCTGACTAAAACTCAACGTAGGGGAAACTTATATTCTGCAAGCCGCAAGCATTTTATCTTTCGAATGGTAAAGGTTTCACCTGAAAATGTTGACTTGACTTTTTGCTGGATAAATTTACTACTAGTGGTAACCCCGCAGTCGAATCCCGAATGCAAATGCAGTCATGTTCTTCCATATAGCTAACAGGGAAAACGTTCATGAACAGTAACCAATACACGTAAAGATATCACCATATAAAATAGAGGAATTTTGTTTTTGATTAATTTTACCTATGATTTGGAAAAATATATGAATAAAACTTATATATCGCACTTCTTATGAAAATTCCCTACGCAATGATATAAGTTTCACCCATATTTGTTGCCATATAGTTGGTGAAAAAGGGTGCACAATTTTTTCATTAGCCTATTATTACACTTTGGTAATCAAGCTTATAATTTTAGTATGTAATTATAGAATCAACTACCAATTATTTGAATATGGTACGAAGTGTACATAAGCACTACCATATTTGGGGCATAAATCTGCACTATAAGGTGTAGTAGGATATATGTATGTATGTAAACTATTGCGCAATGTATGCTAATTATCTGCTAACATACTAACTCTCTTGTTGTTAAGCTTTGGTAAATGACGACTCATTGAGAGCAATGTTGACGAACGGCGAGTCAGTCCCAAAGAGAGCAAAGACTACAGAAGTACATAAAGATATTTATATTAATAAACCATTAAACTAAGTGTCTATTGTCTTTTATTCCTTCCAAAAAGGGTATCTGAACAACGGCGCGCGGTGCTCCGGAGCTTCAAAGCTCCCCTACATTAGTGAAGCTTCGCACTTCTCTATACCAACTTTCAAAGTCTCGCTTTTGTCATTTTTGTGGCATGTCCTGCAGCAATGCTCAAGTGAAAAAGAGAGCGAAAAAGTTAAGCAAAAAGTGAAGCTCTGCAAACTAATGGAAAATTTGTGCAGCAGTGCAAAAACATTGACAGGAAGAAAAACAACTAAAACTAAGGCAAAATATTTAACAAAAAAAGGGAAGGAAAGGTGGAAAAAACACAGGTAATGCTGGACACCCGTCACACACAGACACACAGTGCGTATTTGAGTGAAAACTGATCTTCCCTTTGGCAAAAGGAAAACAAAAATGCAATCAACAGTTTTATAAAAAATTAATCAAAACGACACACAATGTAAATGTAGTTCTACGTGCGTAAGTGCCTCTGGGAGTGCCTTGGGCTTTGCGGCAAGCAAAAGTTAGTTAGCTGCACTTTCCATCTATGTATATATACATTTATATATATATAGTAAGTAACCTGTTGGGGCAGGCTTTGGTTGGCTGCTACTAAGCAGTTGTAGATATTCCGTGTATATACCACCCAGTTCAGAGTGCTCTTGATATTTCGAGTGTTCTGCTTTGGCCTGATGCCATTTTCTTGGAGCTACAACAACTATAAACATAACATGAAAGCCTTAAAAGCTGCAGCCAAGTGAAATGTTAGCAAGCGAGCTCTAAAAGCGGAAGACAAATAAAAAGGGGGGAAAATCAAAAAGTTTTCAGCCAGCTACTTTCATACGGCTTTCCCAGCAGTCAGTCAGTGTCGTATAACCTTTAGCTAGGGTTCTAGACGAAGCTGACGATGTCGCCCCTCCAACACTCGGAAATGCATTTGAAATGTGAATCGACATAATCAACATACACACACACACACACAGACGTACTGATACACCTACTAACGCTTTTGAGTTTCTTTAATACCGGCTAAGGCAAATGACATGTGTGTGGGTGTAGGTGTGTCTGTGTGTATGACTCTAAGTGTGTAGTTCAATGCGACAGATTGTTTTCTATTTGGCTTTCACTTGATTGGCTGTCAACACATACATAAACTTGGTCTAGGCCACATACAAACTAGTTATATACACACTGTCGCTCACTTGAATAGGTACTTAAACATACAGTACAAGTAACAAAAAATGTTTGGATACGTTAGCTTCGTCTTTGGTCATATTCCTTTTCCGCTCTCCAGTGCTCTCCCATTCTCATACTTTGTATCTTAGTCTTCCTCTACGGTCATATTCCTTTGTATCTTCGTCTTGCTCTTCGGTCGTACCTATTCGTCGTACCCTCCTGTTCGGACATAGTTCCCATCCTCATTTTATTCGTCTTTTTCCTCTTCGGTCATAATCCTCTTCGTTTTCGTTCAATTATTGTTTCGTATCAATTCACTCTCTACTCATCATCGATACTTTTTATCATCGTCTTTCTTAGTAAAGCGAGCAGGAGTGGAGCCCCCTAAGCTTTATGTATACTTTAATGTTTTCCACCGTTAATAAAAAAAAAACTTGGGCATCTAAATCTGTATACACCCTGCGTATTTACAGGTCGGTTCAACTGAACCGACGTTTCGGGGGTTTCAATAGAATTGTGCTTACCAGACCTGTGTGCGTGGGTTCAAGTCCAAATTTTCTTTAAGTGCCATAACGCAATGTGGTTTTGGAGAACTGTTTTTATTATGCAAATTGTATGCAATCGAAATTCGCAAGAAATTTCTGTAGACATTGAATAGGGCTTTCAAACGAAATTGAAAAATGTTTCAACAAACCTTAGAAAAGGAAGCTTAGTTTGCCATAACACGGGACATGCATTAGTGTAGCTCGGAGAAAAAGTTTAAAATAACAATCACCTACATATTTGAAAGCCATCATCGGTAGCAAAATATGCGGATGTGAATAACAAAATACATACAAAACAATCAACCATAAAGCACTAAAGTTGTGAAAAAGAAATAAATTCCTGGAGGACCCAACAAAATGAGTTTTTGGTTTTCAGATACTCTAGACTTTTCTCGAATCTCTTTTGTTTGTAAATATGTCAAATTGTTGCGTCTTTACATTATTTCCCCAAAGTCACTCACACCTCAATGCTAGGTCTCCACAGACGTTCTATCTGCAGCACATTTCGGTGGACATTTTTCATTCATTTTTGGGGAAACGTCATTAAATATGTATTCATTCATACGCCAACTTTTGTCATATGGTGACATATTTTACAGTGAAAATATACGTCAGTGAAAAGCCACTGTAAAAACAGTTTTGATTATATGAAAGCTCTCATAACACTCACTTTTATTATGAAAAAGGAAGATCCAATTATTTTATTTTGTTTTGTATTATATTTTATGGTGCCTTGTCTTGTGCATTCCTTATGAACATTTCTTGACTGGCTTCACCTTACCCAATGGAACTCAAGTTCCGTAAACGAATACATTAGGAAATTTTACAAAAAGAAATACTGAATTCGATAGCACAGTGGATTGGCATAAACAGAACGAAGTTCAATGATAAAATAGAACATAGACATGCAGGGTCATAACGAGCAGCGTAGAAGATTATTATCAAGTAGCCATTTGACACTCATTAGGAGATTTGATGTCTATTTCGACTCAAAATTGAAAGCAAACGAAAAGTTGATTGAATCATATGGTTGGATTAGCTTGGAAGCCTTTATAGGTTTGAGCATTCTACGCTCGCTAGAGCATTTTTTGATCTTAGCAGAGTTGATGCTTTTTCCAAGTTGCTTCAAGTATTGCGTTATCGGAACTTATCACAGAAGTTTGGAATCACTAATTCAATTAAATCTTCTTAATGGATTTGCTTCATTGAAGTTCCATTGCGATATAAGCTGTAAAGTTGACACAGTATCAAATCGTTACACCGCAAATTTTACAAAAATCTAAAGACACGAGGAGTATGGCCGGTAGATATAGAAGCGGATTGCTGGAAAAATAGGGCTTACTTTTAATGCGTCATATATAAGCCAAATGGGAACAACGTCGCTTGATCTTTACATGACTACCTATATGTCGCTTTATAAAAGTATGTACAATAAAGTTTTTGATGTGAAATATCGTAGCCGTTAAGAAACTCTGTTATTACTCTCAGGTGGTGTTACGCTCCGATGGTGTTACGTTTGCTTGTGCTGTGTTAGCAGCTTCCACAGAAGAGCAAGAAGCTTGCGCGTTAATTTAAGTATTGAGAGCGAAAAATAAAGAAGAGCATAAATGCTTACGTTAGGTTGTTATTCTCGTGGTAGCATATTTGTACGCAAGATTTCAACATATTTTGAACAGAATTAAACAAACAAACGTTATAGATTGGTTTGTTACTGTTTTCATTTCGGTTGTGCAAAAGGTAATTTAAGTTCCGTAATAGAACTACATACCAACCTGCATATATTCGTATATACCAGGGATTCAAACGGTAATCGTAACCGTTATCCAAAACAACTGATTGCATTTTGAAACCGTAACCGAAATAAGATTTTTTAAGAAAAACCGATAACTGTTATAATTTTTCCGAAATAATCGAATTGAAACCGATATATTTATACCGGAATGGTTTAGGTTTTTTTCCTTGCAAGCATACATATTTTTCATGTTTTGCTTTACATTCTGCCATTTTGTGAAGCATTTTCATCTATTTCGCACAGTGGACCTATCTGAGTTATTATCGGCAACATTCTTAACTTTCGAAGGAGTAAAGATATTTCAAAATGCAAAGCTGCTGTTGCCTCGGCTGGTGCCTTAAAAAGTGAAACACTAGACAACACAATCCGTTCCTCGCTCCCACTTCCATTTTTTTTTTTGAAGTTCTCTTTTAGCACTGTTTTTGGACGGTCTAACAGACACAACATTACACGTATACTGTCTAGAAAATGGTCGCTTCTCAGAAAAAATGTTTAATTTTTTGTGGTCCAGGATTTCACTCTATTACTTTCATGCTCTTTGGTTTTTGTATAGGAGCCGGTATAGCAGGTCAACCAAAACGAATATCGATGAATCGAAACCGATTTTATTGAAAAAAAGAAAACCGAAATAAAACTGTATGCGAAATTAGATGCGGTTTTAATCCCTGGTATATACATTTCTTATGTATTATTCGCGTCCCCCCAGTGCAAACCTCATGTATGTTAAAATTTCTCTTAATATATCGCTGCATTTCATCACAAACAAATGCTGCTATACTCCCCTGCTGCCTTTTTTATTTTTATAAATTTAACTTGCTGACGTCTTTTACTCGTAAATCTGAGTGAACTCGAACCACTTAGAAGACTGTTTTGCATTTTTTTTGTTGCTTTATTTTATAAAATGCATTTATCATGTGCGCAAATTGCACTGGCAACTGTAAAAACAAGATTAAATTGGATTATATAGCATACTTATATGGATACGATACGATAGATTGAGAAATGCATGACTTTGGCAAAGCTGTGAAAAATGACTGCAATTTGTTTGACAATGAAAATTGGCTTTTTGAGCTTGAGATATAAATGGCATTTAAGTTAATTTAAATTTCTTGCGCATAAATTAAGGCACAAAAAGTAATGGACAGAGTAAGTTGGAAACGTTAGGAGTAAGGAAAAAGTTAGTCAGAGTGCAAGAGTAGTTCGGCGCAATAAAATTGCACGTCAGAAACATTTCACAATAATTAATAGCATACACACACACCCACACACACCCACACACACACACACACACACACACATACATATACACAATTTCATGCACAGCATACAAGTGAAAAGCAAATACTTGACGTTATATTATGTAGCCTGGCCGCACATCTCAATGAGGAAAATTACTTGAAATTTTCATTTATAATTGACGCATACAGATTGAATGGCCATGGGCGACGACTCTCAACTCAACTGTGCGCAACTCAATGCCATAAGCTTAATGAATGCATTTGCCCAAAACACTCACATTCACACAAAAGCACATAGAAACACACACAAACACTCATACAATCATAATTTGCATGTGCAAAGCTGTCTCCATTATGTTTCACTTGCATATTGGAGTCTATTTATAGCTTTTGCAACAGCCGATATAGTACATGCCCGTACATAGGAGTACAGTCAACGCTCAAAAAATAAACCGGTTTTGGCATGTAAGGCTACCGCCAATCGCTGGAATTAAACAAAAAAGTTATACTTTAGTTACACCGCGCCTTGAGGGTAAAACCGGCCAGTAAGTCATCGTGTGGCCTGATTCGGGTGGCCTGATTACGGTTCGATGACTCGGCTGAGCGACCAGAGCGGCGAGAATGTTGCAACGCACGTTTGTGTGCTAATCATAAAAATAACAAATACAACCGACTCGCCTAGGGATTGAGCCAGCGTAATGCCGTTGTTTATGCCACCTGCTCAACCCCTGAACTACTGTGAAAATTTCAAGTAAATTCAAGCACAATTTTCCGAGATATCACGTGACAGTTTTCTATCATCGCTAATAACGTCTCCATAACCCTACCGATTTATTTTCTCACATAAAGATGTTATACAAAAAAAAGAAGTTATTTAAAAAATCGCCTTCGCAAGCTTTCACTGTTTCGTTTGAGCATCACATCATGTACCCAACTGATTACCCAATGAATTGCGCAACATTTTGTTGCATACCCAACAGGCGCCTCAAATTAAAAATGGTTTAGTGGTTTGTGTGCTGCTGTTGCTGTTCGTTGAGTTCTAAATATGGATACGGATAGGTGTATCTAGCTGTGTGTGCGCTTATTACTTGAAATATAGCCACGCCCACTCATCAATTTACAGACAATGCACTGCACAAAAACTCTACCCTCTATTTGCAGCAGCAGCAGCAGATACTACACGCTTGACCTTTCACAGCCTGTTAATATTTATGAAAATGGCAAACGTGCCACATGAAAGCTTCCTTCCTTCCTTGCTTGCTGCCACATCGTGGCACCTTGCCACAACACGCTGCTAGCAATTGGTTGGCCATTCTGTCCTGGCCATTCGTTTGCCAAATTGTCAACTAGACTTGCTTGCTTGTAATCAAGATCTATATCTTGTCATTTTGATTTGTTTCCCATGTTTATGTATGTGTATGTTCATGTGTCCCTCTCATTGTGCCTTTCCAGCATATCATCGTTGTGGTTTTATATTTTGCCACAAGCCGCCAAACGACCGACCACAACCAGTTGCCAGCTATATATTTGCAGATTTGCTGCTGCTGCTGCTCTGCTGCGAGGCGACGTTTATATATAGGATATGACTATATGACACATTTGCAGCACATGACGCCCGGGACACTAACAAACTGTGTCTGGCTGCCTGTCATTTTGGCACCAACTACGCTCTTACTCCATACAGCCGGCACTATTCTCCATGATTCCAGAGTTTGTTTGGCTGCGCTTAAAACTACCAAAGACATGACACATCAAAATGCCAACAAGCCCGAAAGCCGAGCAAGTGAGAGAGAGTCAGACAGGATTTGAAAGAGACACTCGTCCAACTACATACATACATACTAATGAGCTTGGATTGTCCGCGTGTGTCATATAATGCTGCAATAGCTTAAAGGATCATTTGTTTTATTGGATTTACTCGTGTTGATAACGAGTTTCGTGCCAAAACTGGATGAGCGCATGTTTAATGGTAATATGACAGCTGAAGTGCTTTTTACAATTTAAATAAATTTATAGTTAAGGCGAAAACAACTTTTTAATGCTCGCAGAAATATCATTGTATAAAAGGTTTTATTGTGGTATTAAACCAAAGAGCACGAATGGATAGACTTAAGTCTGATAAGTATTAGGAGTTAACAGCTAATCCGGTACGCGAGTGAGAAATGATTATCGGAAAGTTCCCTAAGATGGCTTTGATTTTTCATGGGTAAAATGCGTGATTTCTTTATGTGAAACACTTTGGACACTTTTAAGAAACACATTTTAAGTGTGTGAAGTTTTTTTCTAAAAAGTGTTTAAAAAAAAACTGAAGTTATAGACAAGCGTGTTCTCTTTCTCACTTTCTATAGGATTTTACAGAAATAAGTTTACTTCGTTTTTTCTGATGCTCACAATTGCTTAAGCGGATTTTCATTCGCTGCTTAAAAATTGAGGTTAAAATGAAGTAAACGTATTCATTTAATCTAATGAATATACGGAACCAAAAAAAAACCTTTACGACCGAAAGCCTCTTCTTATTTACAGATTCAAGTCTATAGCGACGTTATTTTATTAAACTAGCTTAAGAAGCCCAAAAATCGCCTAAATACACTAGACTTAAATTCGATTTTACAATCTCCGAACAAACGAATGAAATATTTTGTATACCAAAGGTATACATTTAATTAATGTAATTACTTAATGAGAATTCGAACGAAACGGAGGCGAAAATATTATCAGCAAAAAAGTTATACCTTCCTTTTGTAAGTCAATAAATTATAAATGTCGGTTTTGTGCTATGTCTATGTAAAAATTACTTTTAAAAGTTTTTGTTTTTTCAACTATTTTCTCAACATGCTCGTGTAAGTTATTCAACAAAAGTTTCTGTTTTGTAACCATTTCTTGTTTCGCTTAACTTTTCAAAACAACATAATTTCTTTGACTTACCAATCCGATCGAATAGTTCACCACCGGCGGCATATTCCAGAAATATGTACTCCACATTTCCCTGCGAACGTTTGCCAAAGAAGCGCAATATGTGCGTATCCTGCAGCATCTTTTGTATGCATACTTCTTTACGCACTGAGATCACAGCATCGGGATGTTTCTTTAAATCGACCATTTTCATGGCCACAGCCTCGCCAGTTTGACGATTGATGAGCAATTTGACTCTAAAATGTCGAAACAAACATATTTATAAAAGTTAGATGTAAAGAAAATATCGAAAAGAGCGTAGCGTCGGCGAATGCATTGCAATGCAGCAGACATTGTGATTGTGTATCGACTGACCGTCCGTCCAAGCAATAGTTCCTGTTAGTCCTGCTATGATGCCGCAGTTGTCGTTGTCGTCGTCGTCGTCGTCGACGCCGCCGCCATGGGACATGCGCACAACAACAATGCGGCGAGTGACGGCGAACGGTGAGCGAAACACTCGTATACAGCAACAAAACGGAAATGTGCGTTTTTCTTACGCTTCGCAGCATTTCCGGTTTATTGACTTCTACGCTCACACACACACACATGCACACACACACACACACATGCATTCATTTTTATGATTTTGTTGTTGTTGTTGTACTTACTCGCCATAGGCACCCTCACCCAGCGTTTGGGCCAATGTCCAACCTTCCACAAATTCACGCGTTGTTTGTGCTGCTGCAGCGGAGGTACCACCGCTGCTTGTCATAATCGCAGACATGTTTGTGCTTGTTGTGGCTTATTTGATTATATTCCAATTTGAAATGCTGTGCCCGTGACCGTGTCCTGTCGCCGTCTTTGTCATCTGCTTGATACTACTATGTACATATTTGGCTTGCCTGCAAAGAAAAAAGCGGATTGCCTTGGCTTTAGTCAAAATGGACGAAGGACACAAAGAAAAGTTTTCCAATTTGTGTGGTGTTTCACAATTCCACATTGTACCGCCGCTGTCATTCACATTTACGCTTAATTCAAAAGCCGTACAACACACACACACACTCACCGGCAGCCATGCAAAACTGACGGGCTGCCGCTGCTATGAAACTCTGTAGAGCAAATGAACTTTTTTTTATGCCGCTTTAATATTTCATCCTTTGGCATGGTCATGGTTTTTACCAGCCGCAACAACACACACACACACACACACACACACACTCTCTCTCACACACACACACACACACATCAATGCACACACAATGAGCGAACGCATGCGCTGTTAAGCTTTCAAGAGCGCGCCTCTTGACGCACAGGATATGCGGTATACACTTATATGAACAACGACCGCACAGTGGTGCACATATAATTTAATTTAAAACAAAACAAGTTATGCAAATTATATAAAAGGGTTTTCGCATTTACCGCAACACATTTATTTAATTCCTAAACAGCGTTTACATTAAGCTTCACACATTTAAGCTGCTGCCCCAAACCACAGTGCATTACATTTGTATGCATAATGAGCATCGGATCGGGCAGCGTTGCGAAATGCTAGAAAAGGAACACAGCATCAGTTGAGTCCTTGCCCCTGCTCCTGGCTGCTGTGGCCATTTTCACACACCATATTGCGTACATTAAACTTGCGCAAAAACAACACCGATGATAACAGCAATGAGAACATTGACGCTGCAAAGCTTCGGCTCTCTTGGCTGCTGCTGCCACACATTACTTCATGCCACTTCACTTGCTGTTGTTGCTGCTGCTATTGCCGGCTCGTACCACTAATATGACGCAGTTCTTTTTTTGTTATTCGTCGACGTTGTTGTTTTACAGTGGGAGTTTGGTTGGCTTTTGCAGTCCAAAACAGTTTAAGAGGAGTATAGGCAACATTTATACCATTTTTTATATATCTTTTTGTTACATATAAATGTTACACAGTTTTCATTTCACGGAAATAAATTCACATGCTTTTATTAGCTACACCGGTATGTATGTAAGTAGCTTTATCTTTGAACATGATTTTTATCAACTTCAAAACGTCAGATTAAGTTGAAACTTTGCACACCTATCAATCATTGATTACAACACAATATTTTCATCAAAATGTTTCAGGAATTCCTCACACTTGTGTTCTGCTAAGGTTTTGCAAAACATGATAGCATAGAAGCCTTTTTTAAGGTGGCAGGCTTAGCCTCGTTTTCATAGCTTTATTGCAGACACATTTTCTATGGGTTTTATCCAAGCCACGCCATAACAGGCAAGACAAGTATCCTATGCGTGGTCTCTATAGATAAAGCAGACTTCTTAAAAAATAAAATTTAACGGTCTTTCATCTTTTCAAGACAGGTTATTCATTCTTGATAAAAAAAAATCGTCTATAATCTAATAGCGCATCAAACGAAATTGTTGGCAATTTCAAGCTTGGCACATATTTTGATGCAATTAAACTAAATATATAGCTATCCGGGTGCTACTAAAATAACATTTTTCATATAGAATATCTCTGCGCCTAAAAGCTTTTTATTGATGCAGTTAAGGACATTATACTGTATATAGCAAGCTATAATTTTACTAATTGTGTTTCTACTTTTATAGCAGGCAAGCATTTTACAAAATTTCATTCAGAAATTTACTCTTTATCAGCTATTATTTGACTAGCACTATTTTGAAAGTAAAGTTTGTATAAAAATATGATAAATAAAAGCACCCCATTTGTTTACCATTCAACAGTTCTCAAGTTTCGAAATCGATTCCCATTTAATAATGGCAGTTCATCATAATATTTGGTCTTGTAAACATTTCCTCATGTTACTTTAAGACTTAGCAGTGTGAAAAGAAGAATCCATTCCACAAATCGGAAACGTAATTTAAATAAAGTAGACTAAACAGACACAGACCGTCGCTCACTGCTTTTGCGAGAGTAATGCCAAAAGCAACCGAGTAAACGTTTGTGAACACGTGCATGTGTCAACAAATTGACAACTATTCTCTGGCGACACACAAATACTATTGCAGATGCCAGAAAATGTTTGTGAAAAGTTAGCAATACATGTAGACATTTCAACATAAATGTTTTTTTTTTTATTAATTTTACTTATGATTTGGCAAAATATATGAATAAAACTTATATTCTGCACTTCTTATGAAAATTACCTACACAATGATATAAGTTTCACCCATATTTGTTTCCATGTAGTTGGTGAAAAAGGGATCCACAGGGATAGATTTAGAAAAAAATTACAGCTATATCTTGTTAAATTGTATTTACAATATTATTATGATGTGCTGTTATTTAGTTTACAATTTTATTTTAAAAGAATAATCGAACATAACGAAATACAACAAATAAATTAGTGAAAATATTATAAAGTTAATATTCTGTTTTTGGCCCACTGTGTGCTGTTGGCTTTGATTTGTTGTGCGACAAGCGCAGCAGGAGACGAAGTGCTGTTGCTCTCTGAGCTTGCGCGGATGCTGCGGCGATGTTGGCAGCGCTGACTGCGACGCCAACTTCGCTTTTTTGCCGGTGGTTGTCAAATGCGGCAAAAGCTTTGCGTGAATGTATGTACGCATGAATGTGTATGTGTGAATTGATGGCGCAGTCGACGTCAAAGCAGCGCTGTTGCTGGCTTGTTCAACAGGCCACTATTAAAATTTTTTTATTATACATTCAACAGAGTGGAATCTTTTCCTTTTTATAGCGCGCACACACACACACAGATACTCACACACACACAGATACTCACACACACACAGATACTCACACACACACACAGATACTCACACATACAACGACGCACATGCGTGTGTATTTTGCGCTTCCTTTTTCACATTTTTGCACAGCTTCCTCTAGCTATTTTTAGGCAGTTGCGTGTGTGTGCGTGTGTGTGTGTGCGTGTGTTTTTGTGTGTGTGTGTGTGGATAAGAAAAACGGCAAGTTGTCGCCGTCTTGGGAACTTTAAAGCTTCTTGTTTTGACACCTTCTTCGCTTATCGGCAACCCACGTACTCACTCCCACACACACACACACACACACACACACACACACACACACACACACGCTCTTGAAATATTTAAAACTTTTTAAATTAGTTTTAAATTTTTAATGCGCTTACAAATACCCAAATACCCTATACTCCGGGATAACCGTTTGTATTGCCTTTGACCATGCAAATTGAATTAAAAGCTCAGGATTATATTTTTTGTTGCATAAAGTATTAAAATTGATCTACTTTTAGGCGTTTGTAACCTCTTTTGCCAAAAATTCATTTAAATGAAGTTTGTTGTTTTTTTTGTTGTAAAAACCCAACTTTTATGGGTTAAACTTCTAGCCTTTCGCTTCCATCAGCTAATATAAGTAAGGGATTAGGTGCCTTTTCCAGAGACTGATGTGGGTTTTTTTTTTGTGTGTAAACTGTGTCAGGTAGTCAATTTGTTTTGCAAATTATGAAATATGTTTTAGATAGTAGATTGTACACGACAAGAAGAACCCTTTTATATATTAGGTTTGCACTTCAGCTTTGTGTAAGCATATAAAATATTTGTTTAGCATGTGTTCCCAAGGGTTTTGAAGCCTAATTGCTGAACATTACGAGCAACACACATTTTTTGTGTGTGAAAAATATTAAAGTGACAAAAGGTTGCGTGAAATTTTGACGGGGTCATCGCTGCTAAGCAGAAAACTGCACTAAAAGTTCTGACAAGTTTTTAAACTAAAGTTTTCAAAAAGTTTTTTGAGATATCACAGTTTGCTGACAGCAAAGTTGACTGTGGGCTATCATGCTTAAAGCATACATATTAGACTTAAAGTTTTATTAAATAATAACAAAAGTTTTACAAAAATGCCAACTTGCAACTTAAAAACTATTGTTGCTACAAGTTGCTCAGCATATTTCTGACAGCAAGTTGTTCGTTGAAACTTATAGTTAAAATTAAACTTATTTTCAATTAAACCACATCACAACTTTTGTATGTGACTTTAACCTATAACTCAAGAGCTAGCTGTCATATCTATTTTTTGAAATTTATAGTTCCCTATAGAACAGCCATATTTAAAAACTTTTAACACAACTTCCACATATAACTCAAAAACCAACAGCCTAATTTGAAGCATGCTTTTGTTTTATACTTTTACTATTGCGAAATATTGAGAAATTTTGCGTCATGGCACATTCTTTGCACCGTTGTCACATGCTGTCAACAGATAAAAATTATAAATGAAGCATCGAAAGTAAGTGCAGGCATTTATCCTTTTTTTGTTTATAAAAAGAACTCGCCCTAGATTATTATAAATGACTTGTAGCCTGACACTCACGCAACTAAGCTAAATGATCTGCAGAGGTTTTCTTGTCCTGTTCAAAAACAACCCACAAATTTCATTAAAACCTCAACACACGACAAAAAACCAAAAGCGTAGCAAAAAATATATACAAATTTTGATAAGCATTATTATCAAATTTGAAGCCTTTACAATATGTGCTTAAACATGTTTTTCCAAAGTTTACTTAAAGTCCACAAAATTGAGTTTCCCTTCGAGCAAGAGGTAATCGTGCGGGGCATGGCTAATGCCACAAATAGTCACAGCTGCACCAACGGCCGGAGTGAAGGACCAAAAGCCAACAGCCGACGACGACGTGTAGCATGTGGAATAAAGCAGAATCCTAAACAAACAAGCGAGAAAGCAAAAATCAAATAAAATTAAAGAGTCAAACGAAGCGCAAGGAGCAGGGCGCTTGGAACCTTGTTGCCGGTTTGCTGGACCCAAGCCCCCACATACAAATACACGACACACATTGCCTGCCACACACCCATTTTCATGGCTTAGTAGCATGGCGAAAAAAACGAGTCAAGTTGAAGAAGTCACTAGCCAAAGCACAAGTACATGGCAGCCAGGCAGGCACAAGTGGATGATGGTGGGTAGCCTGCCATGGACTGTGAGTGGACAGAACTCTAAAGGGAGGCACGAACTTGCACTGAGAGAATATTGGGACCAGGTTTAGAGCTAAAGCAGCTTTAGCAATCTTGCATATTGAATCAACCTTAACCTCAAATAATAACATGAACCCTGTTTTCACTATGTGGCATTTGGCGCGTCTCATCAAACTTCTGTTCTTTACTTATTATCTATTGTCCCAGTTGTTCATATTGCTTCCTCTCATATATTATCCATAACTAGCTCTTCTTTTTATGTGCTTCTTAAAACAAAAGTAAAACACGTCTGCTTTCCAGATAGAGCATACAAAACATGAAAGCCGTATTTCATTGCCTTAGTATCTTTCTTTTGTTTGCTTGGAATATAAATATTACTTTTCTTCAAATAGTTTACAAAAAGTTCTTAAACTTCATAAGTGAGACTGAATAATTTCCTAAGTCGAAATGAATGAATCATAGGAAAAACAATTGTAGTGCAATTGAGTGAATACAGTATCCAACATTTTATCATTGTTGAATCTATTATAGTTCGGTTTTTCGACAAAGAAGAAGAAAACTTCGTCCCCATCGTTTTGAAAAAAAATTAAGCCCAGTCTTTGGGACGAAACATTACAAGTCCATCTCAACTCAAGTATTAATGGTTCAAAGAAATCAATACTTAAGGTCAGGGATCGCCAGCGGCTGCAGAGACGATGGCACAATTTAAGTCGCTGCAATCGTTTTTACGCATCAGCAGAAAAAACTTGTCTCCGAAAACATGCTCAAAATTCGCGAGTCAATGCTGTATTTGCAACACCGAATTGTCTCGATTGAAGTACAGGAATGCCTCCTCGTCTTTTGCAGTGTACTAACAAAATGCTGGCCGCGTCCAAAACTAGTCACCGAGTGGATAAAGAGCAAGGCAGAAATAAATGATATGTGGCGAAGAGTAAAGTACATGCCGGTTTTTCGTACATCCATAAAAATGGACGACTTTGATGGATAGTTAGCGTGTAGAGAGTGAGAGAGTTGGGCTCTGGTCTGGGGCGGGCAGCAAGTGTGCAGAGCCAGCCAACTAATGCTGGTTGTTTCATAATGAAGGCGGTTAACCGACCATTAAGCTGAGATTTAGCAAAGGTCTTGGGGTCGGTCCAAAGTGGATTTGCTGATGCCAACTTAAGTAGACACATCTTTGACTAAGCTGACTTTTTCAACATGATCTAGTGCAATTCCAACTGATTTTGCATGCCACGCGTGGCAACATTTTTTTTTCTTCGTTTATACTTTTTGCCGATGGTCTGACTCTTAGCTTGGCCCATGGCAACAGCGCAAGCCCGTACCCAAAAACCAGGTCCATGGCTGTGTGCCTGCGATAAGAAGAAGGCCGACCGAATGCTCTGTTGGCGGTGGCTAAGCAAATACAAGTTTTGTAAAGTATTTCAATTTTAGCGTTGCTTTTTTATATGCGCTTACATGAAGGTAGTAGTAGAGCTCTCGCTCTTTTTTTTTCAATGGCATAGTCAAGGAGCGAGCTCTTTGAACAGGAAAGTCAGATATAAAAAAAAATATAAAAACTAAAGGTACATATATTGCAGGCCATAAAAAAAGCTGAAAATCGGAAGGACGGCAGCTTGAGGCCAATGGACGGAACCGAACCGAGCTGGGTAGACAGCAGGGAGCAGACGGTTGGACGGACGGACAAGTGGCCAGACCAGCGCAGCAAGTTTTTTTCTCTTCGTTTTCATCATTTTTCGGGCGTTGTGCAAATTTTTATCTCTTATTTTGCAGACGTATTAGATTTCAAGTCAACAAAATTCAAGAAATAAACAATTAAGGCATAAATATTATATTAGCATTAGGTTTTGTCGTACCTACGCATATGTGCACTTGTTTGTTGGAGCAGCTTCATCCTCATTATCATCATCATCATCATCAGCATCAGCATGGTCGTCATCCTTTGTCTGCCAGGGTTGTCAACAGCTGCGCGTTTGTAATTTATTAGGTTTAAAGACGCGCGCGACGACATTGCAAACGTTTCTTACTTAAACTAATACAAAATGTCTCGTTGGGAGTAAGTTTTGCCAACCACCAAGTCTTGAGCATGGGGTCGTTTCGGTACGTAGCACCACTTCGCGAAAGTCACCACTGAAAAAAGCCTCTGAACTCGGAATGCGCGTACACACACAAAAGTCTGGTATCTATACAGCAAAACTTTTGCCGTTTCGTCGTGAAATTTGCTATGACTGCTACTTTTTTTTTGTCGATTTAGTGATTTTTAAAATCTTTTTTTGTTTGTACAGGCGGCGGCGTTTTCAGTAGTATCAAAAACTACTACTACTACTGAAAATAGTAGTGTATATGTAGCGCTAATAGTTTTAGATACAATAGACTTAGGGCTATCCTGTTCCTGTGCCAGCCAACGTTTAAATGAAACTGCGCCAACATACGCGCCTGATACATGCGGCAAGTTCCATTTTCGCAACTTTACGCTCTGCCGTGCCGCTGACAACGAAAGTTCCAAAGAGCGCCAGATTGGCAGAGAGAGAGGACAAGTGAGAGCGCGCGGCTGAGTTTGCGCGCGCCAAAAAGGTGGATGCAGGCAGCGGGCAACACGTTTTATTTGATTTTTTTCGTGTGTCTACTGACTTCGTTGTCGCCGTCGTCATCATCCGTCTGCGTCTTGGAGTGTGTGTGTTTCGGTGGTTGTTGCAAGTCCCGTCTCTTCGTACACATCTTCCAAGTTTAACTTGATGCTCACGCTGGCTCTCTCTCGCTCTTCCAAGTTCAATGATGTCGACTGAGGAGTTGGCAGCGCAAGAAGCCGGCAGCCGGTGAGCAGGGGCTGTTGCTCCTTTGCCGTCGTCGTCAACGACGGCGTTGCCGTGGTCGTTACAATCTTTGCCAATATTGAGTTTTGTGTAGAACAGTTCCCCACAACCCTCTTATTATAAGCTCGAACACTCAAACACACATATACACACATCGCACACGCACAACATTTAGTCACAAATACACCTTTCGAAATTTCATCGTCGTCTTTGTTGACGACATCAACGTGTGCAGAACTCTCATCCCCACAATTGCGTTATATATATATTATAGTATATTATATTCTTTAGTTCTCTTCTTGTGAGTAAACTGAATAATCTCTCAAGATAAGAAAAGCTAAGCAGTTATCCTTTTCGCCAACCGCCTTGATTTACTAGGTCGTTCAATAATTCTTCCGACAATCACATCTCCACGTTTTCTTAAAACCATATATATTTAGTCTACTGTCTTAATTTAGACGAAATTAGAGTGTTTGTAAACATGTTTCGAGAATCAGTAGCAATCAAGTTTCCTTTTAAGGCTGGTTGGCTGAATATTACGGGTACTCTGCATTATCATAATCAACTGTTAAAGATTGGATTGCTGAGTTTAGTAGTAGTTGTATGCCAACATTGATGCTGAATCTGGTGGACAGCCAAACAAAAATCTTCAGCTAAGTCCGGAAACTCATATTGGCAGTTGATTCTAGATTCTATTAATGTGCGTTTCTTTTAAGGAATTTATATTTACTATGGACTCGTTTTTCGAAGTAAACAACATATCAAGAATTCTGGCATATGTATCTGTTGGGATAGTACGACCGTCAGAGATGATATTAAGCCCGATACGGACCACTCTGGTTCATGTGGTGAAAAGAGTGTCAGCAGTATATAGGCGGTAGTTTCTTATGCCAAGACTTCCACTTTGTTTAGTTCTAATAAAATATTACTACATAACTGCAACAGTAAAACTTCAGCAAGTAGCCTTAGAGAGCTGCACATGAACATAACCTTTTTCTGTTTACCAAAAGCTTTTGTACTTAGTCTTAAGTCTCCCCTGAGCCTAACTTGGTTCACCCTAATTGTACATATATATATATTTATTTTAATAGCTTGCGCCATTTGTCGAACTCCTTTATTTTATTTTGTTTTTGTTGTTGTTTCCAGCTAACTCTTCGTCAAGTCTCGTTTACATATACAATTGAGTTGAGTCTATGGTAAGTTAACGAGTGAGTGAGTGAGTGAATGAGTGTCGTCTACCCAGGCCAGTGCCCAATGACTGCCTCCTCAGCTTCTTCTGCCTACTACATAAATATTTATTTATGTATGTATCTGTGTAACGAGCCACAACAACAACAACAACTGTGGAAATACATGTACTTATGCATAAAACACAGCATCCCACAGCAGCAACAACTACAACAACTACAACATAAACGCTTTGCGTAGCAACAACACAAAAAAAAGGCCAAAGAAAGGAACAAAAGCGCGCGGTTGCCACGGAAACCGAAACTTGCATTTGGCGCATGGTAAAACATTGCCACGCCATCTTCACAGTGTATGTGCGAGAGTAATTGTATACATATGTATGCCCAGTTGGACTTGAAAGCATAAACAGCTTCGTGTTCCTTGCATAGAGAAGTGACGATTTCATAACTCAGAGAAATTCATCAATTTTACCCACCAAGTGCATATACTTCTTCTTAACTGGCCATAACAACCCGTTATCGGGTTACGGCCTGATGTAAATACATTGGAATTGTGGTTTTACATGGTGGGTCCCAAACCTTACGCACAACGCTTTTAAGGCCTACTGGTCTCGAAAGAACCCAGTCTCATTGTTAGTCCATCATACGACAAGCTTTGACCTGCTAAGGTGGTATTCTCACCACACTAAGTGCATATGCTTCCGAATAAAACTGATCAAATTCATTCATCATTTTTATTGAAAATTCAGCCTAATAGAGGGGATTTATGGCAATTTAATAGAGTTTCGACAATATAAAAAGTAAGATTATAAGTGAAGTCACTTTTACAACGTATGTTAAATAGCTGCAATAGAATACTTGTTACATAAGGTGAAAGATTGTTGATTAAATTAGATTATTTGTAACCATGATAAGAGGGTTCAAAATCTTAAAAAACTTGTTGGTGTCATTTATAAACAGCTACTTTACAAGATTGGTTGAAAAAAAAACAAAATATTATTTTGTAAAATAAGCAAAAAAAAGCCTCGAATGCTCACTAAACCAAATTCGATTTAGGATAGTTCTCATTTTGAAACATATTAGTTTGCAAATTATCACCGTTTATGTCAAGTATTAACTTTGTTTTCAGATTGATTTGGTTTCAAACACTGAAACTCTATTGTGGGGCACTGGCGATGCTGATGTGCTTTCAGATTCTGGTGACTGTATCATTTTAACAGACAGATTTTGTTCAACATAAAAATGTTTCCAAAATTTAAAATCATGGATGGATAGTAATAAAAAAAAAATTAAAACACTAATGGAATCTTGAAAACTGCAAAATTCTAAGGCGCCAAAGGGGTCAATATAAAAAAAAAACACTATATAGAAGTAACTTAAGCATAAGACTTAATGTTAATAACATTTTCTGTGTCTTGCTCTTTTGTTTTTCGATACATCAATTTCTTTATTAGTGCTATTCAAGCTATGTTTGCATATTTTGGAATCTTAATCGTTTCCCTCTAGATAGTTACACACACAATTTTAATCGAGACTATTAGCTCCAACTTAAAATAACCCTTTCCCTTTGAGCACGGCCTTTGAGAAGCCGTTCAAGACATTCCGCATAGTCCGACTGGGACAGTAAGTATCCCATTCATATATGTTTGAGTGTGCGTGTGCTTTTGAAGTTCACTCTCGTGACTCTATAGGACGCTTGAATTGATGCGTCTCAATGTTCACGTGGCATGCGTTTCTCTCTACATATTTATTTTTCAGCCTCATCTAAAAAGCTGATGATTCAAGCACAAACGAACAGCTGCCGTCACTCCCGCTGCCAACGGCTGCTCCACTTTGCTCGAAAATCACACTCTTTGTTGCCATGAGCGATTCGTCAATATGTCTTGCTTAAGCAATCGACCAACCGCTGCCGACTGCTCTATGTTTGGTGAAGATTATTAAGTTTAATTGATTGGCACGACATCATCGAACTCGTACAGTTAGAGAGGCCCCAAAATAGCAAAGGAGTAACTTTGTGCTGGGTTTATTGATCAAAGACCGTTGGTTGTGGTGGAGCGGATTACGAGTGGAACCTACAAACACCATTTTTTATTAATTAAAAATAAAAACATTTTTATCGAGTTTTATTTAGGTGAAGACTTGGTATGTTTTTAAGGGTTTTTAAGTCTTCTTTAAATTTAAACTCTTTTATGTTCCAATCAGGGATCAAACCGAAACTGAATTCGGATACAGTTACGATTATAGTAGTATCGGTACTAAATATATGGATTTCAATTTGCTTTTTTCGAAAAATAACGTTTAATGCAAATTTTTAATAAATGTTTAATTCCGGTTACGGTTTCAAAATTCAATCGGATGTTCTAAGTCAAGTTTACGGTTCAAAAACGTTACAAATGGATTAGTCCAAATTAATGTTTCGAATATTTTGAACGATCTTCTCGACCCTTTCAAAAAATTGTTCTTAAAACTAATTTTATATTTTTTATATTGTATCGGGTAAAATGGGAAAAATTCAAATGTATGCAGCCTTACTATAGGAGTAGGCTTCATTTGTATTGAACTCAAACAATATCCAGCGTGGTTGTTCTAACTATTATACTAAGGATAATGTAAATCCATAGACAAAAGAAATATTATTTAAGGTGTGCATATGGGTAAGCTGTGCCTTTTTTGTAAGTTTTAATAGCTTTATCACAAGCACTATTATTTCCACATGCAGATTCACAAATATTCTGCCAATACTTATGCCTGAAACTTCATATTGTTTCAAGAAGCTTATTCATGTCTATGTTTAATTACGAATCCGATTTGTCTCTATAACGCAACAAAGCTACTATCATTATTTTCATAGTAAGCACAGCAAACCACTTCGACAAGTTATTATCGGAAACGAAATTGGAACATGCAACATTCAAAAAAATCAGTCTTACTATACCAACTTCAAAATACAATTAAGAACAGATATAACAAAAAAAAAAAAATATAAAAAAAACTTCTGACAAGGTTCCACTCCTTTAAGCCTTAACTTAATCTAAAAGTTATATAATTTCTTAGTTGGCATTGAACGGCGCTCTTTGTGGTTAGAGCGCCGTTTCTTCTTTTTACAAGCGACTTTGTCCATCTTAAGTGGCACATAAGGTATCTCCATATCACTATCCGTATCAGTCATGTTGTTGTTAGCAGTTTCATAAGTCCCTGAATTACTGTGATCGCTATTGCAAGACATATTGAACTCCTTTCTTAGTTTCTTAGCATCAACGCTGGTGATCGACTGGCATTCAGCCAAATGTGAAAATGATGTATTATGTTGGTTGCTGCTATCCTTATGAGAACCATTGGGATTGCTTTTGTCTAAGAAATCATTTGGATTGTTCGTTCTGACTACTTTGCGTGGCTCAAAGTATTTTGGATCCATTATGAACGGAAATGTACGACGTCCACAGTGCATTGTGTATATTTCCGTCTTGTTAGTCCTCTCTTCTTCGGGAGAAGGCGGCGACAGATAACCATGTGCAAATGACATCATGCCAAAGTGACGCATCATGGCAATAGCTTCCTTTTCAATTGTACTTTCATCATCCCAATCGGCCATGGTAGCATGTTCGCCCAAAGGTTTGGTACCCGCTATTTGCTGTATATGCTCCATCAGTGCCAAAGTAGCCCGTGTTTCTGCAGATTTGGACCTAATGGATCCATGCTCTTTCTCAAGCTCCTCGTTGCGTTTACGGCGATTTTCCAAATAATCATAATGCGACTGAGGACGAGGGTCAAAATCCTGCTTCACTTTGCCTTTATAAGGCAGCTGACCTTGCACGCAATTATCATTGAGTAGCAGCTCAACGAGTTCATCATCAAAGTTTATCGACGGTGAGTGGGCCATATTTTGTCTTGATTAAAATAAAATAAGTTGTCTGAATATTCTAGTTTTTCATTCCAGTCAATGTCATTCAACATAACCTTAATTGTATTCAAAAAAAAGGCGGCACCAGTTATAACAATAAAACAAAATTCAACACAACAAAAACTTACCAGTTTGTATGGATAGGTAATACAGATGCACATATGCTATAACGCGTTTTAAAACAAAGCAAACTGTTGTACAAACATTTAACTAAAGCAATTCTTAATAATGCGAACTGCAGCAAAAATTCCTTAGAAGCCAGCCGGCCCAAGTGTTGTCCCAAGCGAACTTTGTTGCAAATGAATGTTTGGCCAATTTTTGTGCTACACAAACATACTTAACATGTACATATGTGTACTACAAAATTAAAAATTTTGTACCTAACAAAAAAAAAATGGGTTCAAATTCAATTTAAAACATTCCTATATCGCATAAATAAAGGAAACGTGTAAAAGCCGGTTATCCATATTTAAGTCTGTTTAACGATAGAGCAACACTGCTTGTATGGTGTACAAACATATATGTATGTCCTGCTTGCACTTGCAGGTTTTGCTATGTGCGAACACGCTCGAAGAAACGAGATGAGGCAAAAATTGCGCCAAAAAAAGTCAAACAAAACCAAAAATACACAACACAAAGCAAAAAATTTTATACGCAGCATAAGATTTGTAGTTTACATAAACGTTCACACAATTTCAATTATTCGTAAACATAACAATATCTAATCAAATGTTCAGGCTATTTTTTTTATTCAATTTACTACTTACAATTTGCATAGCTCGACGCTGGCAGCGTAAATTTTGCACACCTTACGGCTGCTGTGCTGCAGAAAACTTCCAATGCTTTGATAATTTTAATACAGCAGCACAACGTTCTACAACTTTATATCAGAAAAACACATTTTAATTTAATCCAGTTATGTACTTTACACTGCACAAGCAAATTTTTATTTGCCGCTGCGCCAGAATTTGCAATGTTCGCCATACATTTAGGGCTTTGGCACTAAATAATGCCAAGAAACAAAACATGTGAAAACAGTGTTGCCACATTGAAATTTGGCATCATCCTAATACCCGTCGATTTTTTTGTATCGATATTTTGTCAATTTCAGTGTTGTATAGGCGATATAGGAGTAGTAAATGTAGTGCTGGAAAGTAGCTAAATTCACGTTAGGCGCCATAGTGAAATTTGATTTATTTATTTGATTGATTTCTGCACTCTAGTTGCGGGCAGTTGCAAGCCAAAATGTCTGGCAATCGATTGCAAAGCCATCGAAATGAATGAAAATTAGCTTTGAATTGAACCAACAATGGTTGTGAGCACCGCAATGAATGAAAAACAACGTATGTTTGCATTCAAAAATGTCTGACAAAGATTGGTACTCTTGTATTTCTTATCGTATTCTTGTATTCTTTCTTATTATACTCTTTGTTTTATAGAAAGCATGTTGAAATTTATTTTACTTTATGTTTTAGTGTTCCTGTTTATAACGTTAAACGTTTGTTGTAACAAACAACAGCTGTTTAGCTGCGACTGTTAGTCGCTTAGTACCACCCTTTAAATGTTTACTTTACTTAATAATTAGCATATCATAGCTGAAACCTCTTCCTGCGACTTAAAGTTCATTGGCCCACGACATGCGGCTCTTTACTATACTATACTTTACACATGCGCGTAATTCAGCAACTAGCCGGCTTTAGTTTTCCCAACGTCTCTGCCATTTCATTGAGTTTTCCTATATCATTAATAAAAGCTGCTCAACATTTTCGCCACATAATCAAACAAACAAGTTCGCCTTATCGCCGTTGCAGCGCTCAGTCCTTGCATTCGCCAACTGGGTCTCAGTTGCAAGTCGACAGCTGGATGAAACGCACGAAAACGCGGAAAAGAAAAAACGCACACAACGAATTCCAAAACACACACAACGAACCAAAAACAAGAAAAGTGAATAAGTTTGTTTTTTTTCTACAAATATAAACACACGTACACACCTAAAGAAAATATTAATTTAATGAAAAATTATGAAAATGGGCTTGCCGTTTTCTATAGCAAGCAAGCATTAAAATAATTGCCAAAAATACACGGAAACCGTTTTATTCAAAAAAGAAAAGTGTGAAAAAAACAAGTTAACTAAATTAACTACAACAAACCCCAAGAGTGTGTCAGACCCCATTCCAAGTTGTGTTCTAAATTGGCATATATTCATTTATAGGTCAAACACCCTCTTCAAAGTTTCTAACCAGTTCTGCGGTCCCATGTAGTTGTGGTGTTTGTTTGCTTGTGCAATATGTATGTGTGTGTACTTCCGGTTGCAGTGCACGTAACGGAAATATGCACCACAAGCCACGCGCTTACACAAATACATAGAAATAACCGCATTTACATACCCAAAATGGACAACCAAAATAGTTTTCAAAATTTTAGATTGTGCAAGGTTATTAAGTAAATGTAAAGATATACAAAATGTTCAGAACTCGATATTATATATCAGATGTTGGCTAATTCTGTATAAATTAAGCCTTTAAATAACGGCAATATTGCTTCAAAATACAATTTTTTCGCGATCTTCATGGCTTTTAACGGTCCGATTTTTCTTCTTTCTTTTTCTATCTGACGTGGCAGAGAGCTATCTTCAATGACCCATTTCACTATCCATAAATCTATTCTAATCTTATCCACGAAATGACGAAAGACTTGGGAATTTATAATTGAGTGCCGTTATTTATCAGAATCGTCACTCTAGAGATTGATAAAAATACCGGTATCAATATTATTATGTGGAACTTAGTTTGAAACTTTACAATATAATGAAGGTACTGCAAAAAGACAACTTATCATCGCTAGAAAATCACTCGTTTCTAAACTTTAAAAGCGAAATAAACGAGAATGGACAAACAGGCCAAGGAGATTTAGTGTGACCGGGAACTTTTCCCCCGGGCACAAGCAATAGAGATTTTGACAAAAGTAAAAGAGATTAGGAGAAGATACAATTTTTGCCGACATTGTAGGGTTTCTTTCTACGGCCCTATGGGCAATCCTAATGGAGATGGATCCTACGACAAGGCACACTATCATTTGGCATATAGGCTAAGTTGTGTAGACAATCTTACAATCTAAAGGCACCGACCTTCGAGAATGGTCAGCACAATCCTGTATTCAAGTAGGAGCGACTTGCACAATCAGCTAGAATGTGCTGCGAGAATTCCTAGTCAACTTCACATAACCTGCAAGTACGGGAGCTGGTGATGCCCAGCTTGGTCAGTTGTCCCTTCAGCATACATTGTCCTGTTAGCAGACCTGTCAGTTCTTTCCTAACTTTGATATTGTCTTGAACCTGTTTAGGTTGTAAGAGCCAAGGCACTGTTTATCCGGAGTACTTATCCAGTTCGCGGTTCGTCTTAGTCTTTCTGCTTCTCTTAGGAGTTGTTTGACAGTGTGTTGAAAACAATTCCACAAAAGGGCTCTGGCCCTATCAACATTCTCGTAGCACCGTCTCTTGCCAGCCTATCCGCAAATTCATTCCCAAGGATATTGGTATGACCAGCGACCCATCGAAGTAAGAGTGCGTTTCGTTGTCTCAGATGGGAGTTTATTCTGATTCCAAAAACGAACTTTATGGCGGCCTGACTGTTCGATAATCTCGCTTTGATAGTGTAACTAACAGCTTTGAATGGTTCAAATTCCAACGATAAGCCATCTCATTCAGAAGAAAACTTATCTAATCCAACACCTAAACAAAGACACAAAGAACTATTTAGAAATATGAAACGCAGATTTGAGGAGACAGTTTTGGGAACCTTGACCAGGCGACACACAAAGATTTCAAACTCTATTACCAACCATTTTAGATCAAGTTTGAAATACTTTTCTTATATGACACACTCAAAAAACTAAAATATCAAACCTCAAATACACACTAAACATTTCCATATATATAGTTCACAGTGCAGGGCGCAATTTCCTACACTCGTGCAATTAAAATGAAATCGAAAATAAAACTTGTGTTTTTCAGACAAACAGCCCAATCAATATCAAATACAAACCATTTAAATTTTCACAATTTGTTTCATTTGTAAACAAATTCTTTAATAATTCGCGCACTTGTTCACGTTCCCACAGGCTTATTTATTACAACATCTACAACAATAAACAGTGATTCAAAGCAACAAAAAATCGAACTATAAATTGTTATTGTTTTTTTGGCGGATTCAAGTTTGCTATTGTGAATATTCTACGTCGAATTTGAACTGGAGGTACTACGACAGCAAACCCGTTCAATTGCCGCACTCAAGAGGAAATCTCAACTCAAGGTAACGGAAAGCTGGATATAATAAAACATGCCAGTCATCGAGGCACTTTTACATACATATTTTTTAATTTTTGTTGCAATATTGTAGGTATTTTTTTAAGCACTTTATTATTCACTTTTTGTGCTTTCAGGTAGCCGATTCGAAGTGGCAACTTGTGCTAGTTTCACTATTTACTTTGTATATACCTTATATATACATATATACTAGACATACATATATACAATATTGATGCATTGCTGATAAAAGAATATTGGCAATCTTTCTAGTTTGTAATAAAGGATTTCTTACTTTCTGTCGCTGCATTAGTTTTTGGCTTAGTTCATAGCAAAATCGCATTAAAAGAAGATTCTGCAGGCAAAGCAAAGAGCGCTATGAATACCTATTTCCAAAGAAATGAAAAGCACTTTTTAGGGGGAAAGATTTAAGGGTAACTCTAAGGTAGTGTAAGATGACTGAGAGGGCACTTTGGGTAAAGTAGTGAAATTTAAGCTCTCTCTCTCAACTTCCCTCCGTCCCGACAGCGCCAAGGCACTTTGTACGCATATATTCCACTCCATGTCCTTGGGTTCCAACGAATACTGCCGAAGAATCAATGGTTCGATCTGGAGTTTCGCGAAGCCACTGCACTGAAGTAGGCCGCCTATAGAATTACCCTGCAGACAACAGCTACGCGATATGTGTGAGATTATCCTCGGGAGCTGAGCAAGATGGAGAGGCGCCTTTTTAGACGTAAAATACGTGAGCGAAAGTAGATCGGGATGTGAAGAAGCAGGAACGTCGCGACGTTAGGAGTTTCTTCCAAAAAGTCAAGCATTTTACTGTAGGATTGTTCTTAGCCTGATATTGGTTTCGAGACATAGCGGATGAGATGGTCAAACAAGGCACAACTGCTCCCCTGCTTTCTGAGAGAGAGGGAATGGCAAATACTCAAATTCTTTAAACAAAAAGTCGTTTAAATAAGACTGTGCAACAACCAAAATGGGGCGGGATGATTCCACTTCAGGGTAATAGAGCTTGAGGAATATAGTAAATACTGTAAAGAATGCAAAATCCTTTACAGGAGTGGAATGATCAATGATCTCTGCAGAAGCTGTAGCTCCTGTCCGGCCCTATGCAAAAGACAACTCAACCACCTGAATGGATACTTCTTAAACAGCTTATCAGATCTGTCGGAAATATGCCCAAAACGGATCATTTTAAGCGTGTCTCCCTGTGCGGTAAAGAGCTAAAATCACAATGTGCCGGCTTTTGGCCTAAGTCTGCTAGTGTGGTATCTGGCAGCTTTTCCAAACTAACCTAACCTACTCAAGGACTTAGTCTTCCAGAGAGAAAGCGTATTGTGGATACACAGAGTGCACTGAAGCCGCACTTCTCTGGCTTATTGTCAAGCGATGACGGGAATAATGCAGCTTACGGAGTTAACTATTCCCGACGTTCTCAATCACAGACGAGTGAAGTTTGCAATCCTCGCCGCAGAGCTGTTCAGTAGTATATTCGTAGGATGCATGCCCTTTTGTAGAATATGGTGTCCCCTGCCTTGTTCAAAAGAAGGATGACCCTACAGTGTTCGCCAACTGCCGTAGAATCAGAGTGATTTCTATCGCATATAAGGCACTATTGAGAGTGTTGTGTAAGAGACTGAAGTCATTTGCCAAAGAACTGATTAAACCCTATCAGTGTGACTTTCTCCGGGTATTCACACAAAAACACAAAAACCCAGGAATACCAAAGCGAGACCCATTACCTCTTTGCCGAATATACCCATTGAGAGATCGCGTATATGCCGCATTATCTGAGCTCGTTATGTCTGCAAAGTTGGTGCGACTTTGCAGAATGGCGTTGAGCAAAACACGCAGCTGCGACAAGGTTGGAATGGACCTCTCTGAACCTTTTTATACCAACAGAGGCTTCCAACAAGACGATGCCCTCTCCTGCTACATATTTTACTTTGTGGTGAAGAATGTGTTGCGAATAGCCGAAGTAAATCGGAACAGAACAAAATTTTATAAGTGGCTCGCCTACGCAGATGATATGGACATCAGTGGTCGTTCTAAGCGGGATTTACCGGAGCTTTCGTGGCTAATTCCAGGAAGAGTCGGGTAGTACATGTCGAGTAAAAAGACGAGGCAGTGGGACTCTCAGATTGAGGTTAAAAACTGTGATGTTGTCAAGGATTTCGTCTAACTTACTACCATCGGATAATCACTCTAATCACTTTAATGCTGTGTTGGGTTGATGTGCAATGGCTAGGCCAATGTCTTCATTTCGTCAACGAAACTTCTAGGGATGCTATATAAGTTATAAAAGTCTAGCAGCTTGGATGCCACCACTAGAAAACGTGCTGTTATGGCACGGAAAACCATTTTTTTAAACAAATTGGTCAGATTTTACGGCCGTTCTACGCAAGTAGTGGTTTTATTCGACATCTTTGAGTTGAACTTTAAGTTAAATCTTGCCATACATAATCCAGAGTTATGTGGTATTTCCTTGTTTCAAAAGTTGGTTCGCAACGCAATTTTTTTCTACGTCCCTGTGGTCAAGTTTGTTATGACGCAGATCATATCCCCCTTAAGCGTGCGGTATACATGAAAATATTGAGTCGCGAGGACTTCTGCCTCGAAAACAGTTCAGGGGTTCGTGAGTTATTAGAGTTAATATTCATAAATAAAAAGATATTTTGTGCTACATTTTGACGTAGAAGTGCAGATTAAGGTTGGTTTTCCCAACTTTTTTTTATTATCCGTGAGAAACCTACAGGATAAGTAAAAGGGGGCGTCTCCAGGGGTGGGAGATGGAAAAGGGGGCAGTGGTGAAGGTGAAGATGAGCAAGAGAGTGGTGAGAGCAGAAGTTGACGATGAAAGGAGAGTTGAGAGGAGAGGAGTGTGTGAGAGAGTGAGGAGTTAGTCTGCTTGGAAGAAGCAACTGTCTGCAGCTTGTTGATCACACATTCCGATTTTAGACTGCCGACAATCAGTAAAACGACACTGCGTGTCTATATATTATAGACAAATTTTCATACTGTTTGTGTGTCGAGATGCCGATTGTCGGCACGTCTGATTGCTAAAAATTACTTTGATATTTGATTTTGGTATTTTCAGGAAGATTATTACTCTGCTTATATTATTCAGGTTATATCCTTTGGATTTTCATATAAAACATTGGTTTTGTCGAACTTTGTGTAAGCTTAGCAACTGGAAGTTTTAGTGTTGTGCATTTATCTAGAGAAAAGTGAAACTGGAGCCGAATTATATGATAAATCATGCATGGATGTTTCAAGGTTGATGATTCCAAGTCAAATTTAAGCCTCGCTAAAACCCATGTGATATGTTTCAATGGGGAGTGCAGTAGTACCCTACTTAAGGAATAAGAGATTAATAGCAAATATTTAAACAAAATGTACAAGGGACTATTTATTGTTTATTTAATTCGATATTTGCCGCTGTTTGAGCACACAAGAGCGATATAGAGAGAATTAGCTCAAGAGCTCAATGTCAATCTTTTCAAAGACTTAAAGTCCAGCGGATAGCAACCGTACAGAGCTCATCAGTTCGCTTCATTTTGTTGAGCTTAAGGACACCTTTGTTGAAAAGACTGTAACATGTTTATGTTCAAAAGAAGTTTTTTTTTTTTTTAATTTCAAGCAAACACATTGCCAAATTAAATTCACATTTTCCCTTAGCAAGTTACAAGCTATTTTTCATTTTCATATTTTTGTACCAACCGATTTTATAGTACCAAAAATTTGATGCAGACAGTCGGTGACGGTGGGATACCCTGTACCCATTCTTCCCGTAATAATCAAGTTTCTGGCCAGTTATATGATATGATGAGGGGTATGGGCGTCATCAAGGTAACTGTACTACGGGGTGTGGTGGGCTGACTCGGCAAAAGGTAAACGTTGTGTGGTATTTAAGCCCATCATGAGTCTACATACAAAATTTGGTAGCCCTAGGTCATATATCAACATTTCTGTGAAAAGTGAAATTTACTAGCAGTTTGTAGAAAGAGGCGTCTAAAATTGGCATATTATTACCTATATCGTTTTAAGTTTCTTTCCGATCTTAATAATTTTTAATCGGATCGCTTTTATGGTGTGGTTGTAAACCACGAAAGTCTGTCACGGGGGAACATGATCGACTTGATGACATCATCGATGACATTATTTTGCTTACACTCTTATAGTCTCTAAGAACATAGACCTACACGGAGATACAGACAGACGGACATGGCTATATCGACTCGACTGTTGCTCCTGATAATTTTTGGCCACGGAACATGTGGGCCACGCCTCCTTCTGCCTGTTACACACATTGCACGATTCTTCAATACCCTTTTACACTTTGTTTACAGGGTATACAAATTTAACGGCAAAAAGAAGCTAACCTAGTTTTCGCGTATATGTAACTGTGTCACACGCACACTATTGTATTAATACGGTTGCCGTCGCCGTCGTCGTCGTTGTTGTTGTTGTTGTTGTTGTAGCAGTAGTGTTTGGTCTAAAATGAAAATACACACGCAAACACTCGCACACACACACACACACACACACACACACACACACACACACACACACACACACACACACACTCACCCACACAAATGAATAATAACAGCAACGTGCAGTTTTATGCATTTGCTTTTACTGGCAAAGCGTTTGCATGCTTTTCCTCAACGGAAACGGACACACACACACACACACATACACACACACACACACACACACACACACACACACACACACACACACACACATACATTAATAAATAACAAAATATACACGGACATATAGCCAGCGTAAAGGGATTGGTGTGCGACATAGCAACATTTAAACAGCAAAAACACAAAACAGTTACAAATCAAAAGCTGAAAGGGGCTGAAAGGGTTCTTATTGTTGTTGTTGTTGGCTGGGAGGGCGCCATAAAAAGTGGCAGGCGATGATGCCCCCGAGGCAAGCGCCGACTGAGTGCACTGCCCTCAATTAGACCGCTCAAGGACAAAGACAACAACAACTGCAACAATAAAGAGCTCGCAAAGTTGCTTTAATTGCAAGACTTTGTGGGCTGCTTGCATATTGCCACACTGCGTATGCGTAATGCGCCCTAGAGTTGCTCTATGTATTTGTCTTCATGGGTTTGTGTGTTTGTGTGTGGGTGCGTGTATGTGAGCTCAAGCTTACCCAGCGGACCAAACGCTCGTTTATGATATCGCATACGAGTGAAATGCGAGACTCAACCCGACAAAACGCTCGTTTGTAATAAGATTCAAATGTCGTTCAGTTTGTGACAGCAAAAGCTATTGTCTACGTGTGTCGCAAGAAATATTGTTAACTTGCATTGGGCGATATCTCGTTAAAAATATCAGAAGTCTCGCAAAAGATATCGCAAAAGGCTCGCTAACCGTATGTCTTGGGAGCCTTTTCGGATTTCTTTTGCTATATGTTTTTCAATAAAAATATTATTTTTTACGAGCCGGTAGCAATATCAAAAATGACTTGCAAGAAATCATTTGCGGGACCTTTGTTTTATTCCCCATTTTGTTCCCAACAAAAAACGTTTTTTTATTAATATTACTTGTAATATTAACTGGGGAGGTTACAATTTTATGGTCCAACACTTGTTGCCCGGGAACCACACTTCTTCATGTCTGTGCCACACCACTTTTCGTAAGCCGTCTTGGAGTTGGCGAGTAATTTTATCACCTTTAGAAATATATTTTAAATTTATTACCAAATTTTAGCGAGATTTTCAAATTTGAGGCTTTCCTCGCTCCTTAGCGATACCAAGTCGGCACCTTGCCAGTCCACTTTCGTTATTAATTTTTCCATGTCGGTCTTTACTTCTCGCAAATTATTTTATTTTTATTTTATATTATTATGGCTCGTATGCAAGCATTTTACGAGAATTTTGCGCGACTCCCGCTAATATTTTGTGTGACGTTCCGCTGGTCGCATTCTTATCGCAAAACACTCGTATTAAAGCTCGTATGCGAGTGTTTTGCAAGGCAATACTGTAACACTCGTTTTTCTTTCGTTTGCGAGCTCATTTGCGAGATTTTCGTTAAAGGCACGTATGTTGGTCCGCTGGGTTAGATTGAATTTTGATTTGTGTGCGTTTTTGCTTGGCTGCTTGGCCTGTGGTTGCATTGCACTCAAGACGTGCGCTTGGCCTTCCTCTCTATAAAAGGCAGTCAGCCGCTTCTCAAAACAAAAACATCGAAAAAAACAGAAGAAAATGTAAAAGTCAAGCGGCTCCTAAAAGTGCTTAACAAGACCAACTGCAGTTGCCTTGGCGTAAACCCCCACATACGTACGCCTCTCAAGTAATTGCCGAAAACGGAATGAGAGAGCTGGTGCAAAAGCTCTGCGAAGAAGCTTCTAACAGAGTCCTGAAATGTTGTTTTTGTTATGCGCTTACTGAAGAGACTGCACTTTGTGTTGCAGTTTGGAAGAAGCAGACATTTAGTAGTGTATTCAGAAGTTCGGAGTTTGCATTAGTAAGGCGGCCTTAACACGAAGTGAGATTTTCAAGCGAGTCCGTTTGATTTGCCCGTCGTCTCGCCTGAAACCCTATGTGACTTACTTCATATTCGAATGTATTCCAATACCGAGCAAGATTTTGTGAGAGATTTTTTCACTTTCTCGCTTCGGGTACAAGCGCCTAAGAATTTGGAAGAAAGTCTAGGCTGAAGTATGCACAAAGAGTTTGTTAGAACAAAATTCAGAGCATCTAAACTTTATATGTGCTCATAAACAAAATGATTATAAATATGATCAAATACTTCCTTGAACATACACTTTTTTGTTGTAGACGTAGCTTAAAATCGGATGATAAAACTGACTTGGAAACAAGCCAGAAAAACTTTGTATTTTACAATTTCTAAAATTTAATATATAGTATTATTACCAAAAGTTCAGCGCCTTAATCCTTATGAATATTACTTTGATGAAAATTACCTTTTTTTTGGGGGGGCTTAACTTTCAGTTTCGAAACACAGAACTCAGTACAGCTTTGATCATTTTTCAGTAGCTACATCGGAAATTGGTTTTAAATAAGACAAAAATTTTAGTTTCTGACTGCAAGAGCAGAAAAACTTTGCCGACTGAAAGCTAACTTGCCTATAAAGTACCTCTTGTTGTCTGTTGTTCTTGTCTTTGGCCAGTTTGTTGTCCTCGCTCGGTCGACGTTGTCTTTGCTGCATGTCAAGGACATCTATGCGTACTGTAGAAGTAGTAACAGAAGCAATTGCACCCAGCCGCTTCAAAAAAGTACTACAAGTGTTTGTCGTCACTGTTCTTGTTTTTGTTGATGTTTACAAAACAAGGACACTTAAGGCATATGTGTATGTGTGTGTTTGTGAGATTTATGCCATTTTCAAAGCGGATGCAACGACAATAACAAAAACAACAGCAGCCACAGTGCATCAGCATCAGCCTCAGCGAGCCGGATGTGCAACCTTCATTCGAGGTGAAGCAACAAACCTGAACCTGACTAGTAGTTTTACGGTAAATGGGCGTGCAAGCGAGACAGCATCTACATACATGTGTGTGGATATGTGGTTTACGTTGTGGTTGTTTGGTCAGGCGCGAAGGCAGCGACAGAAAGCCCCAAAAGGAAATAGTTGGTGTTTTGCTGTTATACATAGCTGAAATACTCTTAAGTATCGAAAATCAAACCAAAGATCATTAAGAACTTATTATTCTATTGTATTGGGAATGATAATTATGCCAACAGCTGAAGATGACAGAGTCCCTTCTTCACAACAAACCTAATTAACTAGAAAGTGACCTAAATTCATCATGTTTTCTGGTTTCGTTAAAGGGGTTGTAATTTCGACATAAAACACATGAGTTAATCCCAGCTTTTCAGTAGCAATAATTAGCACTTGTTTGATTTGTTTATATACGTACGAAGCAAATGAACAGTGCCTCAACAATGTCTTCGTACAGAAGCAGCAGCAGACTTAAATAAACAGTTGGTAACTAACTCAGGCTTTTCCGCGCGTTTATCAAAACAACCGAAATGAGCTAGGAGAAATTAAAACAACAACAAAAATAACAAAATTTTTAGATTATTTAATCTTATTATTCCTCTGGCGACCCAACTATAGCGACTAGCAGGGTCAAATTCAAATGGAAACCCTTCGAAGACATGCCCAACACAAAAATATCGTAATCTGCGCCAGCAGCTTTGTTCCTCTTGAGCCGGTTGCAAATCTGAATTCGTCATTGCTAGGCGGAGGTATTGGGGGTAACGGGAAGTTACCATTTTCATCATCATCGCCCGATATTATGGCAGAGAGTTCCCTCTACAACCTCAGTACTCTGTGTGCATCCACTACTAGATTGGCTAGACCAGAAGATGGCCCGGTAGTAAATCCTTCACCCTTCCTCACTTTGTGCGCCTGAAAAAGCTCCTTTCCATCTTCCTCATCTCCCGATAGTGGCCTCGCACAGATCACGTAGCAGCCGACTGCAGGGTCCTTCTGTATGCGTACTATTTCTTGGCTTTCCTTAGTCACATGCGAACCTTGGTTGCAACAAGGTAATGCTCAGAATTGACGTTGCTCCCTCTGAACATACGAACATCAAGCGCGCTGGATGTATGCCTTCCATCAATCACAACATGATCAATATGTTTGCGTGTAGATTTATCGGGAGACAGCCATGTAGCCTTTTGGTTCGCAACTCGGGGAAGTCAATTAATCTTAGACCGTTGTTCGAGGTGGTTTCGTGAAAACTCGTGTCCGACAGTAAGTAGGAAAGATGCACTCTTTTCGCCTAAAACGATTTTAATGTCATGGGCTATGCAGCTTTTATAGGCCCGTTCGGGTCGTGCTCTCAAATCAGCCTGCCATTCGTTCACTGCAAGAAATTAAAGGCATGAAATCTATACTTTAATACCTTTACAACGGTATACGGCTCGTCCGAATCGGTCGCTCCAATCAATAGTTAGAAAAGGCTACCACACTGATTGATATGTTTAAGTCAAGTGATGTAAAGAGAAAAAGTGTTTGAAGTCGGTTGCAATTGGTTCTTAGCATAGTTAAGTTAATAACATTATAAGCTTGGGCTTGTTATCAGAGAGGAGCAATGTGTACTTAAAAAGGTAACGTCGTCGTTGAGCGAACATTCTCTAAATTTTGTGAGAGGCTGAAATAGCGAAAAAGAGAGGCGCAACATAAAGCAATGCATACACATATACACATAACATAAACTGAAATAACATGCGCGATACAAAACCGCTCTCATTGAAATTCGCAAGAGAATGAAAAACTAAGAAACTGCGCTGCTGACGTCGCAACGACGACGTTACCTTGTTAAGTATAACATACATTGGAGAGCAGTATGATACTTTACATTTCTATGTGCATATGTAGCTTTACATTAAGCTTTATTTGATATTTGTGTGTTATCTTTTTATGTATATCATTGCAATTGCTATTTTCTGTAACTGCATTTGTAAAAAGCCCATCATGTTGTGTTAAAGTGGGAAGCAAGGACTCTTTCTCCAGGTCGCATAAGCTGCAGGTATGAAAACTGATGGTGTCCAAACCCTATTAACCATGATGATTAATCTCGTTACAAGCTGCACATGATAATCTATGTACCACGTTGCAAGTGTACAGAAAAGAGAATCAAGTGTGTAGTCAAGAGCCGCTGTCGACGCCGCTGAAGCTGCAGCCGCAGCTGTGTTGTTACTGCAATCTTGACATTTAATTATCTTGTGCTTGTTGCTGCTGTTCAGGTTGTCGTTGTTGTTGTTGTTGTTCGTTGATGTTATGCGTCTGTGTGTCAAGGCCTTTAAGCGGTTGCAAGGTCCTGTGCCTTAATACAGGAAATTTGACAGCGTGCGGCATTTTCATTTTTCAGCAGCAATTCGAGCCTGGCCTTCAACGTTCATCAATGTTCAATGGCAACTGTGCCACGAAACTCAATTGACAGCCAATATTAAAACAAGTGCGCAATTTTCATTAATGCTTAAGCACTCACACTTGTCCTTTAATTTGAACTTTTTTTCCTCTTTTAAACTGCACTAAATATAAACTGAAGCTAAAGTTAAACTGCATGTTCTAACCCAAAATAACTTTTTCTCTCTTCCTGGCCCGCTTAACTTACTCTTGCGGCAGTTGTCGAAATGGAGCGATGCAAAAGCCAACGAAGAAGGCGAAGGTAAGACTAACATTTATATTACGTATACGCCCCGTACGTGCAACGCACAAATATTATTACAAGTCAACGAAAATGGTTGTTGTACTGCACTTGCAAAAGCCTGAGCATGCTTTTGTGTGCTTCGTTTGGCTTTTGCTGCATAAAAGTAGCTCGGATTTTGCTTAAAATATTATATTACGTATACGACGTGTTGCTGTGTGTCAATGGGCTTAAAAAGGTTAAACGTGAGATGCCTGAATTGGTTTTAGAGCTTAATAAATTGGGTTGTCTCTGAGGACTTAGGATAATGTTACTTTAGTGGTAATAGGATAAATTATATATAAGTGCCCTGCGATAAGCGGTCAAACGTAGTGTAGCGTATTAACAGTTGCTGCAATGTATGCTAAGTTTTATGTCGACGATTATTTTTAGTTTTTTAAAAGGCTTAAAGTAGCTTGAAAAAGAGTTTATCTTAAAGAGAAAATAATATATGCTAGGAATCTGACATATTGAGCTTAAAATTGCTTTACATACAACCATACGTCTGGTTTTGAACCAAGCCTTAGATTCATAGCTGGAAAGAATGGTTTTTGGCTAGTTTTATATAGCTTTTTCGACTTTCTGCGCCTTTATTAGAGATACCCTTAACAATATAATTTCTTTTCAAAATAGAACAAAATTAGTGTTTTGTACACAGTGGTATAAGAAAAGGTGCAGCAATGCTATGCAGGTTATTTGTATAGAAAAAAGCTGGTATGTGCCATCTCTTTACTTTCATATAAACTAAAAAAATGTCTACTAGCTATTGTTTTTTTCACTTCAGCATCCACCGTTGGTCCTAATGCAGCTACATAATATATATATCATCAGCTAACTAAACCATTGACCTAAAGTTACTACGCTTATTCGCCATTTTGTTACCCAACTCTGACTCCCTTTGCCCCCATTTTAATTTCGTTATGTAAGAGCTTGACCTATTAACACACAACTTGGCTAGTTGGCAAGTTTATTAGCGCTATATTGTTGCCACATTGTGGCGAAGCACGTCTAGCCAGCTCCCATCCAGAGCATAATGCCAACACTAATTAGTGCTGAGCAGCAATTATGTGGCGAACCAATTAGTAGAACCAACTGCAGGTACTTGGGTTACAAGCGGCAAAAGTAACTTATATTTTATGGCCAACATTAATGATGCTCGACTTGGCAAAACTCAATGAAATGCAAGTCATAAAAGTGGTAAAGAGTGGGGGTTACTTGGCCCCAGTGCAATGTGCTTCAAAGAACGAAGCAACTGATGTGTTCGGTATATGTAAGTGTGTGAGTTTGTTTTCAGGTCAATCAATAGCATTTCAAAGGTTTGTGATTATTATGCCAGCCGTGAAAAGCGCGCTTGTATGCTTTGGCATGTGTGTGTGTGTGTGTGTGTGTGCGAGATGTGCTTGTATGCATAAAATGGCGGCACGGACACTTGTCGGCCATTTTGCTTTGACTTGACGTTGCATGGCGTCAGCCCGGACCTACGACAACTTTAAATGAAAGCGCCTAGGTTAGTCCTGCGCAGTCTCATACGGTCACACATACACTCAAACCTTACACACACATGCGTACAGTCATATACATGTGCGCTCTTGTGGAATCAATGAAAGTTCAACGCACGTTGCAAGCGGTCAAAAGACAAACAAAACTTCGAAAAAAAAAAGTATGAAGTTCACTATGGTGCGACGAAGCGTACATACTCTTCATAAAGCTAGGTGCTCAAACTAAATGTTATTTAAATTATGTTAAGATAGGAAATCGAGAACATATTGAACTGCATATGTAACATAAGGAAAATGTTTCGAAGCTCTAATGTAAAGCTTACTCATTTATGCAAATTTATTTTTGTTAGTGTTAACATACATATTTTGACATATTATCTTAATTGCGTCTATATGAAAAGAGCAAAACGAATTTTAATCAAAGATATTTACTATTTTAATAGAGACAAGTTGAATCGACTCTCAACTAGCTTTTGCAACCTTTTTGTTCCTATAATTTCGATGTTATAGACTATGATTTTGACAAATTTACTATAAAGCGTTTCTAATTGTGCTGGATAAGTTTTCAGAAGTTTCTGCCGCTTTTTGTCTCCTACAAGCAGTGCGGTGTCTTTGTGAAGTAAGTTTGCCATATGCATGTTCTAGGCATTGCTAAATAGAATGATGCCTCTGATGAGTTGTAAATGGAACATTGTTTAATTTTTCGCATGAATCTATCAAATTCAGATGAAAACAATTCAACTTTGTTACTCAGTGTAATTTAAGTTTTAAACTAGAACATACGACATTACGAAAATATTTAAATTGGCATCTTTCAATGAGCAAACGATTCTAAATGAAGAAGATAACCAGTACTGTAGAATTTACACTTTGTTGAGTACTAATTTGATACTGGTTCGCTCTGTCGACTGAACTCTCCTTTTATTCTAATTATATTATTGGTGTCTTATTTCTATCTTATCTAACGCTGTGTTGTAAGGCAACAGCGTGTGTATCAATTTATATTTAGGATAGTATATGATCAAATGCAGCTTTGTGTAGAGGGTTTTATTAGCGGAAGAGATTCATATTACAAGCATGAGACCTTACCATTGTTTATTTGGGATATTTTATGGTTGGATGCAGCTGTGTGCTTATCGCATCTTAAGGAAGCGTCTCATGTTCAGACCTGAACAAGTACCATTTCTTTGTTTATAAGACTCACATTTTAGCATTGTTTATAGTGTATCACAAAAGGCAGTCAAAAGGTGATTATAAAGTTATAAATGCAAGTCAACAGCACGAAGACGCATACATTGACATCAATATATGCGTACATATTGATACATGCATGTTTACAAATATCGTTGCATATTTAAGGGCGTGTGCTGCATGTGCATACACAGGTACAGTTGTGTGTGTGTGTTCTTGCATCCTGCGTGTGTGTGTGTGAGTGTGAAGGTCGGCATATGCATTGATTTGTGTGTACATATGCGTGTGAGAGTGCTTGCATTTTTGATGCAACCAATGTCATTTGAAATTAAATGCCAAAAACTGACAACACACACACACAGACACACACACACACACACACACACAGACACACATATAAATGCCACTCGAGCTTTTGTCACTTGCAGTGTGTACATGTGTGTGTGTGTGGGAGGGTGTCTTCATGTATGCAAAAACAAGCAACAATTGACCCAGTTATTTGTACTTTATGCCCAACAATACACACATTACGTATACGCTACAGTGTACGCTTTGTATTTGCATTTACGCTTGAAAATTATAATTTAATTTACGGCTGATGCTGGTTACTGTTATATATACGCTCGCTGAAGCAAAATCAAAATAAACAAACAAACGTTAATGGCAATTTGATTTGCCCGAGGACACAGCTAACCTCCTGGTTACAATGCCCTGCTCATGGTACTGCACGCGGTGCCCCTGCAGACCAGTTGCCAATTGTAACCTTGAAAGATGCACAACTTTTTTGCAGTTTTAGCTCGGCTGATGGCAAAGGGGAAGCGTCAGAGGGACTGGCGCCGCTCAAGGCTGGGAATTGATATAAGCTAGTATATGGGCAAATTGTTATCCATAGCAGAATATTTATGCTTTTGCAATAAATGCAGCTTAAGGATAACAAAAGGAAAAGACTTTGGCTTTCTTGGAATTGTCTGGCTAGAGATGGAAGCGTGATTAGGCTAAAAGTGGAGCAAGCGGTGGGTGTCAACAACAAAGCGGCAGCAAAAGCCATTAACAACTTTATTAAGTAGATAATTACAACAAAAACTGGTGTAAGTTATACTTCTTCTAAGCTTTCACCATTCATTCAAAATCTTAGATTGGATTGTAGTTCAAATATTCTTAGGATCAAAGAAAAATGAGTGCCAAATTGGAAAATCACCTTTAATATGGAGAAGAAACCTATTTTCCATAAATTTTTACTTGAATTAAGGGTATACTATCCTGAATTGCACTCTTTCAGAAAAACTTTTGAACATTAGAAACCGTATGGAAATTTCAAGTTTATCCCATATATATAGTTATACGTCTTCTAAAATTTCATAAGTCATTCGAACTTTTTAGATTGGATTTCAATGCAAATGTTCTTAGAGTCCAGTAAAAATGAGTGCAAAAGTTGAAAATCATCCATAATATGTAAGAAAAATTTACATTATCCAGAAATTTGTATTTGATTTGAGAATACGGTAACTTGAATTTCACTTTTTTTACAAAAACTTCTTAAAATTAGAAACCGGACGAATATTTCAAGTTTATTGGTGTTAGTTTTAGAAAACGTTATATAATATAATATAATATTTCAAGTTTATTGGTCATATTCGTACCTCTTTAAGATTCGATTTAAAAGCAAATATTCATAGGGTCAAGTGAAATGAATCATGAATTGGAAAATCAGCCATAATAACCATAATAGCAGAAATCTATATTATCCCGAAATTCTTTATAATTTAGAATTGCATTTTTTTTTTAATTTCTTATTGTTAGAAATCGAACAAACATTTCAAGTTTATGCTAATATTGGGGTAAACCTTGTTCTTCAAATAAAAAAATTCCTTTAAATAGATTTGAGTGATCTTGAAAGTAACAAATAACTTTTTAAAACGTTCTGATTGCTTGTGCTCAAGGGCATAGTCTATAGGGGGTGTGCCAGAAATGTCTTTCAAACGAATTTCAACCCAAAACAAATTTCTCGATGCATGAAACAGAAAATTAATTCGTCAAATTACATGAAAATCTTTGCAAGCGTGGGAAATCTAGCAAGAAAGCGTGACTTATAAATAAGATATCTGCTTAAAAAGTTCAAATTCTTGACTTTTAATTTTTCAGAATTATTGAAGAATTTTATATAGTAAGCTGAAAATATAAGTACAAAATTTTCACATAAATTTTGATACATGAATTGACATTGGTTTTTAGAAAAATATTTAGCTTTAATATAGAAAAAAACACATTTATTAAGAAAACTTATTGCCAATTATTGACAATAAAGATACGATCTTATGATCGTAAGAAAGGAGAATTTTTTTTAAAGAAATGTGGATTGTATAAATTTAAAAAAAAAATTTATTTGCTTCCATTTGGACGACTTTTTATGGCTTTTAGGAGCCCAAAATAGAATTTGTTATAAAAATAAAAAATGCCTTAAGAGCCATAATACGAAATGTCATTTTTTTTTAAACAAAATATGCGAATATTTTGTATAATTTTAAGAAATTTAACATAGTATATGCAAAAGTTATGTGAAAATTTTAAATTTCACTGATTTTAACGAATGCTCTTATTAAACGCAAAGCTCGCTAGCCACGTCTTATTGAGAAAATCACGAAATATGACCAGCTCTATGTTGTGCCTTGATAAAAAAGAAAAAAAGTTTAACTTTCAAACTTTTATAACCTTCACAGACGAAGGAAAAAAGCTGCACTTCGTTAGTCCAGCACGTCGAAAATCCGTGCTTGCACCCATACTGAATAAAATCAAAAATGGTGCCGATGCGGCGGATGGTGCTGACAGGAAGACTGGCCTGGAGGGTAACGCCCATTTAGCCATACAAATTGAGCCAGCCAGGCGTGTTAAGGTGAACACCTGCACTAACACCAGCACTCGAATAGGTAATAAAAGTTATATTCTTTACAGCGTCACAGCATACACGGCATGATGGAGGAGGAGAACACAATACGGCCGCATCAGGAGATACGACAGCTAACGCTGGAGGAGAAAAAGTTTCTTCTGGCCGTGGAGCGTGGTGATATGGCTGGCACACGGCGGATGTTGCAAAAAGCGCAGGATACGGAATACATCAATGTAAACTGTGTGGATCCTTTGGGACGCACTGCATTGTTGATGGCCATTGATAACGAAAATCTGGAAATGGTTGAGCTGCTTATCAATTATAACGTTGATACCAAGGATGCGCTACTGCATTCCATATCGGAAGAGTTTGTTGAAGCTGTGGAAGTCCTGTTGGATCATGAAAATGTCACCTTTCACAATGAGGGCAATCATGTGAGTAATATTACAGCCTTGAAAGCACGGTCTTGTATTTTGTTTTCTTGGAAATGAGGCAATTTATTGCTCGATATCATTGTTTTGTAATTTATGGGAGCTCCATCGTTTCGGGCTTTATTTGTGTTCAAAGCAACTGAAGCGTAACTTACTTGGTCGCAAAACAATATCGATACTCCAATAAATTGTTATTAAAAGTGCACAATTCAATAAATATGGAATGCAAACAAAATATATAAGTATTAACTTTTCAATTGTATTGATTTACAATGGAGTCATTTTTGTTAGTGCTGGAAAATTGAAAAACAGATAATTTTTGCAATACATCGTTAGTTGCGAAATATGGAAACACTTCTTACAATTAGATCGCAACAAAAGTTGTGGCACATCTATTTTAAACAAAACATTTTTATATAGAGTTGGGAATCAGCCTCGGAGGATACTTCCACCTTTACGCCAGATATAACACCGCTCATATTGGCCGCACATCGCGATAACTATGAGATCATCAAGATTTTACTGGACCGTGGCGCAACACTGCCCATGCCTCACGATGTACGCTGTGGTTGCGATGAATGTGTACAATCGCGTCAAGAGGATTCCTTAAGGCACTCACGATCACGCATTAATGCCTATCGCTCGCTGGCTAGTCCTAGTCTCATAGCATTATCCTCCAAGGATCCCATACTAACTGCATTTGAGCTGTCCTGGGAGCTACGACGTTTAAGCTTTCTCGAACACGAATTTAAGGTACGCTGTCAAGATTAAAAATAATAAAAAAGTGTGATAGTATGTTATTCCTTGCAGAACGAGTACCAGGAGCTGCGGAAGCAGTGCCAGGACTTTGCCACTGCTTTACTAGATCACACGCGCACCTCACACGAGCTAGAGATACTGCTTAATCATGATCCCACCGGTCCAGTTTATGAACATGGTGAACGCATGCACTTAAGTCGCCTAAAATTAGCCATCAAATTGCGGCAAAAAAAGGTTTGCCTTTAACAAACGTGTGGTTATATAAGCTTACCTATTAAAACTACTAAAATCTTTCAGTTTGTGGCCCATTCCAATGTACAGCAGCTGTTGGCAAGCATTTGGTATGAGGGTCTTCCCGGTTTTCGACGCAAAAATATGGCTTTACAGGCTGTGGATATCATACGCATGGGCATTATGTTCCCTATATTCTCATTAGCTTACATTCTGGCCCCATATTCCGGTTGTGGGCAGACCATGCGCAAACCTTTCATCAAGTTCATATGCCACAGTGCTTCTTACTTTACTTTTCTATGTGAGTTCGATCCTCATTTTGATACAAATGGGTTTTACAATACCCTTCGCTTAAATAGTTCTGCTCATGCTTGCCTCTCAACGCATTGAGACCTTTATTGGTGGCTGGTTCTGGGCTGCCGAGACTCCTGAAATGCTCGCTCAGGTAGAGGAGTTGCCTACCAAACGCGGCGCCAAACCCACTTTTATAGAGTGGCTTATACTGGCCTGGGTGAGTGGATTAATCTGGAGCGAGGTGAAACAGCTGTGGGATGTCGGGCTGCAGGAATATCTCAATGATATGTGGAATGTCATTGACTTTGTGACCAATTCATTATATGTGGCTACGGTGGCTTTGCGAGTGGTATCCTTTTTTCAGGTAATCTTGCTCGTTCTAAACATTTTCAAACATATTAACATAATAACCATCTTTATAGGTTCAAAAAGAAATGGTTACAAATCCGCATGCTACTGATTTACCGCGTGAGCGTTGGGACTCTTGGGATCCAATGCTCATATCGGAGGGCCTATTTAGTGCGGCAAACATTTTCAGTAGCCTCAAATTGGTATACATCTTTTCGGTGAATCCACATTTGGGGCCACTGCAAGTGTCACTGTCGCGCATGGTCATGGACATTATGAAGTTTTTCTTTCTATATGTTTTGGTTCTCTTTGCCTTTGGCAGTGGTCTTAATCAGCTGCTGTGGTAAGTGTAACAACTGCCAAAAACACCTTTAAGCACAACTATACTTACACTTGTAATCCTTAGGTACTATGCGGATCTTGAAAAAAAGCGCTGTCCCGAGGTTTCACCCAATTTGGTTAATATGAATGGAACCAATGATCCCAATGCTTGTATTGTCTGGCGTCGCTTTTCCAAGTGCGTAATACCTCTCAAAATAAGCTCAAATGTTGAGCTTTTTCTATAACTCCAATCGATTTTCTTTAATGATTGCGGTGAAAGCTTTTTTCCGGAATATTACTTTAAATTCATTTATTCCACAGCCTTTTTGAGACCACACAAACCTTGTTTTGGGCAGTCTTTGGTCTCATCGACTTAGACAGCTTTGAACTGGATGGCATTAAGATATTTACTCGCTTTTGGGGCATGCTCATGTTTGGCACCTATTCCGTCATCAATATTGTAGTGCTGCTTAATCTGCTGATCGCTATGATGAACCACTCATATCAGCTTATATCGGTAAGTCCTTCACACGCTCGATCTCAACCTATAACCATATCTAATGTTAATCCAGGAACGCGCCGACGTGGAGTGGAAATTTGCGCGTTCCAAGCTCTGGATCAGTTACTTTGAAGAGGGTGGCACGTGCCCGCCTCCGTTTAATATAATACCTACACCCAAGTCTATTTGGTATGCTTTTAAATGGATGCGCCGTGTATTCTGCAGTGGTTCCTCAGCCGCTCGTCGCGAGCATCTTAAGACCATACGCGTAAGTTTTTAAACTTTATATGATTGAAGCTTTTCTTAAATAATTTTTTAAACTTTAACAGCGCAAAGCTCAGCAGGCTAGTGACAGGGACTTTAAGTATCAGCAGATTATGCGTAATCTGGTGCGTCGCTATGTGACCGTAGAACAACGCAAGGCTGAATCTCAGGGCGTCACCGAGGATGATGTGAATGAAATTAAGCAGGATATTTCAGCCTTCCGCTGTGAATTGGTGGAAATACTAAAGAATAGTGGCATGGATACGAATGTAACGGCTGGACAGGGTGGCGGTAAGTATCAGCAGACTATATAGCATACGCGACTTTAACTAGAACATTTTTCGCAGGAGGCGGGGGCAAAAAGAATCGCCAAAAAGAACGTCGTCTCATGAAGGGTTTCAATATAGCTCCACCCGGCTCTACGGGTTCTTTAGCGCCTGTTGCCGAGTTCTCCACCTCTTTGGAAAACTATGACAACCAACATGAGATACTCAGCACCACTATATCAACTTTGTTTACGCCTAACTTTATGCACAAGCGTCAACACACGACCAGCGCCGAGTCACCCACAACGCCTACTTTGGGCACGCCCGTGCCGCCCGGTGCTACAAAATATAACAAATCGGCTCTCAAGCCCTATAATAAACGCATAGCAGGCCACAAAAAACGCTGGGGTAGGTTTGGCATAGTTCCAAAGTTTTAGTCATATACAATAGATCTCGTTCATTTTAGGCACGCTCATTGAGGCCGCTAAGGTGGGAAATGTTAGCAAAATGCTTGGTCGCTCCAAATCGGAAGATTCAGTGTGCAATTCCTCGCAAAATTCAACGCCACTGCATGGACAGGTGCGTGTTACCTATGCCCAGAATTCGCCGCAGCATGGCTATGAGAGTCAAACTACGGTGCCGGTCAGTAGCAGCAATGGAGCAAGTGCTAGTGGTAGCAGCACCAGCTCGCATGTGGGAGTTGGCGCACATTTTTTATACACAACTAGTGGTAAGTCGTGATTAATTTTTTAAACTCATTGACGAACTATTTTCGCTAGCCAATTCACTTTCCTACCAAGCTTTACACAGTATTTCTTGCTGTTGATCATCTGTCTTCTTAAGCGGTCTTTCTTTCCGATGGTTGTCTATTATTCCGCACACTTAAAAACAACAATTCGAAAGTGAACCCAAAAATTGATTTATGTTTTGGATTCACATTCTATTGACTTAATATCTAATATGTATATCGATTCCAGACAGTACAGCGAATTGCCTTCTTGTGATACCGTAACCGTATACGAAACCTGACGTTGGCTATATCTGTTCCGAAACCGTAAACTATATATAGGTTTAGGTCGGATTCCCTGATATATATTATGTATATTCTTTATGAGATGATATTCGCAACACCTACACAGTACTTTGTAAGTACTCAAAAACGTAATTGCAAAGAATTTACAAAATATATATTAGTAACATCAATAACCCTGCCTATATTCAGACACTCTGTCGAATCCGTCCAAAAACATCTGGGACAACGCCGATTTCATAAATATTCATAACATTCTTATACTCTGTATCAGTAGCTAACCTCTGCTGCTCCAAGGTCAAACTTTTTTTTTCAAATTTCTGACCTAACCAAGTTCTTTGATATTTTGCAGGCCTCACAGCTATAGCCGCTTTGAAGCGTAAACGCAAAAAGTTTTCATCGAGCAAAAATATTTGTCCGGTGACGGAATCCGTAGCAGCTGCCAATGCTGCTGAGCTGTTGAATGATAAGGTCAGTTTGTTGCTTATTTTTGAAAATACATACATATTCCAATTCAAATTACCTTTCAAACTCTGTAGACACTGAAACGTGTATCCAGCTATCCCGCAGCTACGGCCGAGGGAGGTGTACTACACAAAGATGCGGCACATATGGCCAAACCGCGTAGGCATGAGCAGACACAAAGCCAACATGATTCCGTGGAAACATCGACGGAGTTTACGCTTTCCAGTGATACGCAACAGCTGGATCCATCCAATACGTCCGTCAATTCACGGGAGCCATTGATCAGCAGCAGCTGTCTGTACACCAAAAGCGCCATTGTTTGAACTTTGTGCTCGACACTTGGCAAATGGAATATCACTGCCTTGCTATATACTACTATATACTCAAAACAATGAAATGCTGAATGCGAAATTGGTAGTCTAGTCTAGTCAGTCTAAGATATTATCGGATACACACATACCAAAGATATAATGCTAACTATATAGCGCACCTGATAAATATTGTTGCCATTTTTGATATGAAAATCTAGTGAACTAAACTCACCACCTCATTGCACTGTACCTAAAGACAAAGGCTCACAAGCACCCACTTAACATAATCAAACTATTTACCCTACATACAATCCAAACTAAAACTGTGGAACTCCTTAACCAGTACGACTTTTAAACTTTTCAAGCAGCTATCAAAATTTTATAATTCGGCTACCGTCTCACACATATCATTGAACCGCTTTATATGTATACCACTTAAAACCGAATCCATCACAGTAATACGCTCGAATTTTATCGTGTAACCCAACTTAATGTAGGTATTTACAAATACAACTATCCCATATCGATGTTAAAAGTTGCCTTAGCATGAAAAATATTTTTTGTATGCAAAAGTTCAAAGATATATAAGTATCTATATGTATTGTAAGTTTTGGATGAACATTTAAATTATTGTATTGTACTTAACGAAGCTGTGTACAACTATGTATGTACTATGTATAACATTGATTTCGAAATGGATTTGAAGCCAAGGATTTGTTAAAGTTCAAGGTATTAAAATATAATAAGCAGCAAGCCAGCAAGCTAAGCGAGCAACACCAATTTTATACACCGATTTTAAGCTACACTATAGACAAAAAAGAAAACATATATAAACGAATACTCTACTAAAGCGTATGTGTACGACGTAGCGCTTTGGATACGTTTATCTATCAGTTTTTGGAGCTCTACACATGCGCCGATTTTAGCGTCAATACAATTAGCCTAAGTACTATATGTAGAAAACCTAATGAAATTTTAGATGATTTTTGCGTTAAATAGAGAATACAAATAGTAATGTGTCGTTAGTTTGTGTTGAAAAGGTATTATTTTAGATTTATAGCGGATCTTAATGTTAACACTAGAGGCACAATAAAACTAAACTATATAGTATATATACATACATACATGGCATATGAAACCTACATAAATCAACTAGAATAAACGAATTATAGAGCAACGCAAAAGGAAACTAATTAAACGAACAAAATGTATAAGATCGATCCTAAAGGTTCAGTCACTTACAAAACATGACACATATCACATAATTTTATTGTAAACATATGATTCCTCAACATACAAGAATTTATAGAGCATACATATATTATATGTACTTGTTATTTGTTGAAATATCGTTTAAATGATTTGAAATTTTGTCAAACGTTTTTGTAACCTACCATAATTTCTGCTCAAGTTGTTGAAAATCATTTTGATTTCTTACTCACTTAATTCGTATAACGGTCAGACCACAGAAACTAACAAGAGCTACAGCTACAATATACTATAACTAAAAGAAAATAATCAAAAACTAACACCGAAACTTGAAAACATCACAGCAAAATCTGGACAAGAGCAAGAGTAAAAAAATAATTTAGCATATACCAAACAAAACTGAATAAATACATAAAGGATTGTTATTAGCACGGATAATACATAAATAACAATAAACTATATACATTACAAAAAAATTAAAAATAACTTATTGAAACCAAATGTTTACTAATTTGCGTAGCGTTAACTGAAACCTTGCATTTAGTTCGCTGAAACAAAATGCTTACAAATTGGATCTTACGTCCTCGCTGTCCCTTACCCTCTCTACATGGGTTCGCCTACAGTTTGACTAGAAATCTCTTGAAAGATCCAATTGTCAAAAGCCTTTTGGACACTTGTATCACACTCTCAAAGATTATTCTGACTTTTGAGATAACACGATTGAAAAAGATATCTTTCATGCCTACAAAAACTATTGGGTTTAGGAGAGAGATTTCTGTCAAACCTCTGATTAAGACTGCAGTCTACGGAGCAGTATCTACTATGAAAGCTTATTATTAAGCATAACTGAACTGTGCCACCCCCATTCTAATAAAAGAACGTAAAGAAGCCTCGGATAAGGATACCCCGAACGTTGATCACCCTCCCCGCAAACGTGTAAAGGACTATGATTTGACAATGAGTGTATGCACCTGCCCAGCTGGCGTATGCTACCATGATGTGCAAGGCACATATAACAGCCACCCAGGATATATCATGGTAGCAGACAGTGCTATTTACTACTGCTGCTGTTGTTGGCCGGAGACTACGCAGCCGGGTCTGCTGGTTCACCCCAGTGAACGAAAGGTTGACAACAATCCGATTGGCGCGTTTCTTTCAGCATGGGTTATGACTCAGTCAGACGAAAATGCTCTTGAAGCGAAAAATGCTCCGAAAAATCTTTGGTCCCGATGGAACTACAAACTCTTTAAGCGCTATAACATCCAAGACGCTACTGAGAGAGAGCTTCTTCCCTGTTGTAGTGAGGCGGCGAAGAGGCAGGCCAGGAGCACACTAAATACCTTTGGAGTGCCCTACATCTGGTAGTAACCCTTCACCGGGTTTTTGTCTTTTCTCTTTACAATATTTATGAAGTAGAATTCCAGAAATGGATTAAACACGACTGTATTCTTTTATACTTTGAACTTCTTCTGTCAATCGACAAGTCTTTTAGGTTTGACCTCAATGTCAACAATTGCGTCTTAATTGTCTGAAGAGTTTGGATTCTCAGGTTTTCAACAGATTTTTCGATAATGCTTTCCAAAACTGCCGTTTCCAAAAGACAATTAGAACGATTCTTTGAGATTTTTACCTAAAATTGTACAAGTTGTGGAAAACTTACTTGACTTTAATCTTAATATTAGGCAGCGTTATATATTTGAAACTATGCTTTTGGTTTTCTAAAAATATTTGCTCAAAACTTAAATTTAACATATTATGTAACTAATTCGTTGAAATCTATAATTTATTAGTATCTTTTAAATTTGTTTTTGTTTGTGTTTTACGTACTTAAATTCTAAGACATAATGTGTAAGCATTTCAAAATTAATTTGATTTTGTTTTTTTTTTTTGATAATATTAACGAAATAAATGAAATTAGTTCAAATTAAGAGCTTTCACGTCAGAGAGCAGGCTTATTTGTAATCAATAATTCACTCTGGAAGAGCGTGTGGACTTGGTAACGTTGTACTGACGATCATCGCCTCGGGAGCTACCACCACGTTCGCGTTCGAACTTTTCATGGGAGCGCTCTCTTGGAGATTTGTCCTGAAATCGCAAAAAAGTTTATAATCATTTTTGAAAAAAAAGAGTATTTAAAAAAAAACCTACCCGATGGCGTTCCCGTTCGCGCAAGTCATCATCACCATTTTGTGCTGTAAATACATTAGCATTTAACTAAAGCAATTCTAAAACAAATTTTAGAATATCTTATGCTTATACGCACCTTCACGCCTGCGCTTGTGATCGCTGTTATTGGTCTCATCGGTACGATCACGTTTACGTCCTAATTTACGATCCTTGCGCGCATCACGCTCCTCATCCGAAAGTTTGTCTTTGTTGCGCTCCTTCGTTTTGAGACCACGTGCTTTTTTCACACTATCTACGAGTTCTTCAACCTTCTGCAATGGCATGATATTAATATTGATATGGAATATAGCTAAGATATATACAAAATTAAACTAGTGTATAAATAAAACAAACGAAAACCCACTTTCAGTAAACTAAGAAAAAACTGCTTTCAACCTATAGTGTTTATTAACGTGTGTTTGAACCCATTTCCCAGCTGCGCTAGGTAGTCCGGCCATGCCCGCTTAACTTACCCGTGTCGATGCACACTCAAGTTCAACGATTAACAACTAATTGTAGTCACAGAGGTGGTCGAAATCGGAAGTTAGTGTCGAAACAAAGCACTTCAAGGCAACGCAATGTCCACAGCATACATCAAAGCTCGAAGATTCCAAAAGCAAAAAAGTGTACTTGGCCGATATTGGATGTTGGCATTTTCTGAGTCCCTTGACGATTGCAGTATATTTAAATGTTGTAGTACAGGTGTTTTAAACATTTTAAAGTAACACGTTCACTTTCCATTTTGTGAACTCGGAGCCTTGTGTAGATTCGTAAGAGCTTAATTATATTTTGTGTTTTTTGTTGAGTGGTTGATTAAGAATCAATTAAAACGTTTTCGTTTGACCATTTGCGATAGGTTTGATCACAAAATGGAAACTGTGACTTCCATGCATTTTCAACATAAGGTGTATGTTTTATATGGTTGTGGTGGTTGTATTCTCTGCTAAAGAATCCAATAGGTTTTCCATTATCCATTTGATATAAGACTAATACGAACTTTACTGAACTTTACTTTATCTTCAACATGCGCTCCTGGTTTCACGTTCCTCCTCCAGATAGGTGTAGATGCTGCTCATTTCCTTCCTTACAAGTTTCACAATAATGAAACTGTAGTAATTTTTGGATGATTAAGTCTTCAAGATGCGTTCACGGGTCTATGTTTCTCATTCTGCTGAGTTAAGAAATAGCTCATTTCCTTCTTCACAAGTCCGATGATTGATAACAAAATTGTAGTAATTGTTTCACTGAATTAGTCTTCAACAGGCGTTCACGGGTCTACGTTTCTCCTTCTGCTAGGTGTAGAAATAACTCATTTCCTCTTTCACAAGTCTGAAGATTGATAACGAAATTGTAGTAGTCGTTTTACTGAACTTGCGCTCAGGGATCTACGTTCCTCCTCCTCTTAGTTGTAGATATAGCTCACTTCCTCCTTAACAAGTCTGAACAATGAAAATTTGAAGCCGTGTGCAAAAGTTTTTACTACCAAAACTTTTTAGACCAAAACTTGGTTTCTTCTATAACTCTCAGATTTGTTTCTTTACAACGTAATACAATGAACGTGTGCGAAGTTACTTAAGCTGCTATACTAGGTTCACGTTCCTTCTTAAACCATCTAAGATCCTTCCATTTGAAGATATGACCGACAGCATGCCAATTAGTGTGACCACAGATTTTAAGAAACTTCAAATAACTGCAGGAAGAAGTCCAGATATGACTGACAGCATGCCAATTAGTGTGACCACAGATTATAAGAAACTTCAAATAACTGCAGGAAGAAGTCCATGTAGCTTGACCAGGTCCATGTATCAAGTCCTTCCATTTGGAGAGATAAATTCTATCCAAAAACCGGTAACGAAATAGTTTTTTGGGATAATCACCATATAAAGAGTTCGCAGTTATCAATTACTTGGTAAATGTGGGTAGGACGACTTGTAGTTACTGCAGATAGAGGTCCTAGTTAAGATTCCTTCTCTGTCGTTTCTTTTTCATTCAATCTAACATATAATTTCCATGTAGAATTGCTTTTTAGCGTTGGCGGGTTTCAGTGCCAAAATTTCAAATGTTGTTTTTCTCCCCTGTCGTCTTTCTAATGTTGTGTCTTCTGTCTCAGATTATTGTTGTATCTCGATTCACATCTCCGATTAAGCCAAACGAGCCAATTTTAGATTGCTACATTTCTTTGATTTTGTTCATGACATCTCTCCAATTTAAGTTTACTATAGATGTTGCACTTGCTTTGTAAGTATATTCGACTAGAAGAATGCTGTGCTCCTCCGTAGATAAATTCGTTATTCGTCTCCAGTGGAATCACATCGTCTTCTTTAGGGGTTCTTCGGCTCAGCCAGTTCACAGTTGATTTTCTTACATTACTAACTTAGGTATAACTTAACCTAAATTATATTTTTATAAAAATGAAATAGACTAATACTTGCAGTCTTAAGAAAAAATGTAAAATGTTGCCCCGGTATCATGTCATTCTCTTAAACTTCTAACTAAGACCTATATTATAAGTATCTCCCAAAATTAAACTTTTTATGAAATAAAGTAATATTGATACACTTGAGAATATGTCTTCGAAATGGGTGTCAAATCATCCAGACTGCAATATGTGTGTAACGTTGCTTTTGGAATATCGATGTGGAGAACTGTTGATGTAACGACCGTTGTATTGGTTGCACCAAAGGAATGTACGTAAGACAAGCGTACTCCGCATTTGGTTGATTCAGACAGACTTTTGTTTACTTGATTCGTTTTTTGGTTAACGAAGTTTTGAGATAACGCTGCCCTCCAGTTGTATGGTCGTTTTCTTAGCATACTATGTATGCAACGAATAGTTACTAACCTTTGAACTGCTAGACGACGCTTCCAATTTACGACGTTTAGAATCTGCTAAAAAATTATTGTTGTTAGTTTTCACTATGCAAAATTAATATCGCTCTGTCACACCTTTTTCATATTCAATGGTCTCATGACTGCGACGATGCTGCAAAGATCCGTTGCTCTCATTAGAAACAGAGCTCAAGTCCCGATCACGCGTGCGTCCCTCATATTCATCATAGTGTCTATGGTCAATATTTGCCGTGTTGACCAAATCGACCATCTCTACGCCTGAATTACCTTCGTGGCGATGTCGCTCATCCCGACGCAATTTCTCGCGCTTAGTACCACGCAGTCCTGACGCCTCCAGATCATCAATGCGCTGGGAACGTTCACGTGAACGTTGGTCTGTGTCACGATCCTTGTTGCGATTGACGTCACGCAAGCTACGAATACTGCTCACGCTATGGCGATCGTGATCACGGTCTAACTCACGACGTTCACTTTGGCTACCATTACTACCGTGATTATTGCTGCTATTGTTGGTGGGTTGCTGTAGTTCATCTCTGATTTCAATTACTGAAATGCCGCTGCGAGTAGAGGACTCTCTAGGCACATCCCGCTGTTTGCTATCGCGCTCATTTGACGACTGCGTGCTTGAGCTGGTGTTTATAGTTACCAAATTCGATGTGGAACCTTCTGGTTTTAATGTTTTAACGTCGTTGCGTGCATTCGAACCTGCAGAGCAATCAATACCCAGCTTATAAAGCCTTTTAACTTAACAGACTTTAACGTTTTCACTTACCTGTTTTTGTCTCTACCTCAGTTTTAGCAGACTTTGCATCGAAGAAAAATGGAGGATTGCCTGCCGATTTTGTTGCTGGCGTACCTGCGGTACCAGACGTTGATATTACTTTAAGCGTGCCAACTGGCGGCGGCGGGGATTCTTTGTTCGGGCGTTCAGCCACCTGATGGAAATCACTTTCCTTCAACATATGGGGCGTCTTAAGCTTAAGTTGTCCAATATAGCTTGATGCAATGGCATATAAATCCGGTCGCTTTGTTTTCTCCTCCTCACGCACCTTATCCACTTTCCGCTCAATTATCTGTGCCAGCTTGGCAAGCACTGGATAATGCGGCAATATTCGCATAAGTATGATCAAGGCATTACGTATTTGCATAAAGTCCTTGGAGTCTAGACAAAAGACTATAGCCTTTGTAATCTTATAATGCCATTTATGACAAACATGGCGATAATTCTCATAGCCCACATGATCGTTGGCTTCAGAGAACTGATTGCTGACACGGAATTTGGTAACAAATCCAGGATAATTGGCGCATTCTTTGTTAAATACGGCTTGATCAGAATGCCAGCGCATGACAGTTTCCAACATGGCACATAAAAAACGTCCATAACGCGTGGCTTCGCCCTCGGTACAGGAAGTGACCGAATAGGTAATATCGCAGAAAATCTATTAAAATTATCTATTAGTTGGAAGATATATGCAATGAATATTGGTGGGGACTTACGCGATCGTAGCAAAGTAAAGTGGAAAAATTTGATGTTTTTAAATTGTGTATTGTGTGCACAAATTTGGCACAATAGAGCGCATCGAGTGCCGTAAAAGTGCAACGTGGAAACAAACATAGCTGCAGAAATTGTGTTATTGTATCATTTTTTGCTGATTTGGCCGAACGCAACAAGAACCAGCTGTCCTTCTGCTCCTGCAAACGCTGTAAGATCTTGTCAACGTGCTCGTGCTGCTTTTTGCGCTCATCATTCAGCTTTTCCATAAGCGCTATGTAACGTTCCTGTTCCTTTTTGTTTTTGGATTGATTCTAAAAGGTAACAGCGTATTGTTAAATATAAAAAAAAAAGGTTGGTTAAGTTACAACATACCGAATCTTTACCATCGGCAGCCTGCAGCGATAGCTGTTTTAATTTACCAATCTCACGTTGATAACTATCATTAGGCACATGCAGATCGTACATGCTAAGACTCCAGAAAGTTACCAGGAACTGCGGACTTATGTCCTCCCATACTTTCAAACTGTGTAAGGGACGTACGGATTCCACAATTGGGTTCATTATAAGCTGCGTGGCTTCCAGATATTTTTGAAGCTTTTGTGCTGTGGTTAGCTTTTTGGCATTGGGATCGGCCTTACGCAGCTGGTCATATTTTTGCTATATAAAGAATATACTTATTTTAGTCGTGATTCTTGTAGATGTTCACTTTCAAAACTCACATTTATCTGGTGCGTAAACATAGGACGCGCTAGGAAAAATGCCACATCTGTATTTATATGATATTCACGCAGCATGGTGATAATAGATGGCAAGCGTTCAACATATTCATCCACCGAGTACGAGGAACCCAAAAAGGTGCCAAACTGTACCAGCGTATCCTGGCATTGATCATACAAGTTTCCTACCAGCTTTAAATGACTGTGTGCAGCAGTTTCGCGAAAGATAACGCAGTGTTTTTGCTGCGCCATGAGTAAGCAAATGGTTACGGCAAGATCATGGTTAGCTAAGGCCTCCTTTAAGCGGGTTGAAGACTTTTTGGTGTTGCGAACTTGACTAAAGTAGCCGGCCTAAGTTTAGGAAAAACAAGAAAAAACATTATTCAAAGACAATTAAAAGAATTCAAGGAGGGGTCAAAAATCTTGCTATGAGTTTGCATTATATTAAATTTGCCTTACCTCGCCACGCAGTTGTTCTCCACCGCACATGGCCTGCAACTGATCATTGGTCATCTCTTCAGCTGATTCCACGCCAGCCATTTTGTGAACAATCTCACGTAAGATGAGCAAATCTAGACTCTTTTGAGATTTTAGTTGATTGGCTACATATTGCAGCAAGCCGCTTAATTCAATGGAATATTTTTTGTATATAGTGCCACAAAAAGAGGCCAAGCTTTGCAGCCAAAGCGACAAGGAAGTGCCATCATCTTTGAAACGACCGCGTCCGGTTAGGGTCAACGATTCTATAATACAGTAGCCTAAGCAGTCAAATGATAAAGTTGTCAAGTATTTGAGCATGTCACAAACGGGTCCAATGAGATTGTCATATATTTGAATTTGCAATAATATCTATAAGAGTATTTTAAACAATTAGGTAGATGAAGACAAAAAGATCCAAAATTTACTTACATAGTCAAAGAGCAGGCCAGGTGCACAGTGACTGTATTTACCCACTAGTCTGCCAAGTTGCTTGACATTTTCCTTGCTAACGCGTTTCATCAACGCCTTTATGTCACGCTGCGCCAAACCTTGGCGTCTTATTAAATTAGGATGCAATTGATAGCTTTCGTTTTTCCAACGTGCATACAAACTATAGCGAAAATGATATGGAAAATATTTAAGCACTGCCCATATCTCTTCGGACATTGAGCAATTGTTGTCCAAATAAAGAAGTGCAGGCAATATGCTAGCATCCAAGGTGCTCATGATATCATAGTAATGCGTCTCCGATTCAGAATTGGGCGGTGGGCCGTTTAAACTGTCAACACCCATTTCCACAATGAGTTTGGTCATAATGCGTATTAGTTTATACATTAAAACCGTATCATAATGCATGGATGGACCTAGTACATTGGCCATGGGCCAGGTGTATTTTCTCAAGTCGCTGAAATCGTGTGCCTGCAATTTAGCTACCAGCTTGACATCGTCATACAAACGGCTGCGACTTGGCTTGCGTCCAATAGGCGCTTTAAAGCACTTTTTATAGTAGATCTGTTCCACCGACAAATGCACTAGGTCAGCAATAGCCCGTGCAATTGGCTCCTGTACAACAACCGATTGATCTGGCAGTTTTTGTATGATTTTATAAGCATTTTCCCAGTCACCAACTTTAAGCAAAGCTTCGCACAAGCCAAACTTTTGATTAACGTTGTACTTATCCTGCAATTAAAGAGAATTAAACGATTTTCGATTCATTTCGAACAAAACCTACCTCATCAAACTTTTTGACTGTTGGCGGCGGCGGTGGCTCCTTATCATCGTCCTTTTTATTGGTGGATATCATATTCAGCTTGCGAACCATTTCTCTTGCATCAGCCAGCTCTTCTTCCCAATCAGCTTTAATGCTGCCATCGTTGGGCGTAAGCCAAACATATACATCATTTAGCTCAATCACTTCATGCTTTAGCAGCAAAGCGCAAACATGGAAAAGTGAACGCGGCGTGCGTCCGGACTTAAAATGACAGAATTTATAGCCTAGCACTTCACAAATAATGGCACCGGTGGGCATATAGCTGCGTAGCAGTGGTATAAATAGATGCCAGCGATCGGGACGTGTTTCAAAGGACTCGATAATGATATCCAGCACACGATTGGGATCCAAGTTAAAGCAACCTAAAAGAATTAATTTGCTTATTAAAAATCCAAACGGACATCCAAATTTATTTATCACTTGAACATTTTAATAATAATTAAATTTTAATGCGACTATAATTCGAAACAAAGATGTTTTATTCCCAAGCATATGAAATATCTAGAACAACGAACTACCGAATACGCCTTACAGTAAACCTTTATTTTCCGACTTTTTTATAATAGCAAATATATATACAGAGATTTTGTGAGCTTTTCACTTGAAAATATCGCATATTACATACAAACGGACGAACTCTCGTTCTCTTCAAACATTTTATTGTACTTTATACTTTAAGAGTAGAAATATTACTTTATCTTTAATAACTTACCTATAAGCGACTTTATTATGTCCATAATGCTCTCAGGTGTTGTGTGCTCTTCAAAGTCTTGATTAAGCTCTGTTATTAGTTTGGCAAAACCTTCGCTTTCCTCACGAAACAAATTAAATCGACGTTGCTTATAGCTGTAATTGATATGTTAAATGGAATTGCAAATTATTTAAAAAATATTTTTTCAAACAATGGATTCGCAAAGTTTGTTAAATAAAATTCGTATTAATCATGAAAATTTAATCGTTTTGGTAGCCTAGTGTGTCTATCTAGGCTGCGAATCGTTACTCTCGACTTATTTTAGCACTTACTACAACTTAGTCTTGACTTTGATGAATTTGGTATAGAAGCTCTTATTCTTGACAATGCCGACCTCCTGCAGGGTATCAATTTCCAAGCGTTCCTTGAGCAAGGCTTCCGGCACAACCTTATCCAAGTCCTTGACAAACTGCACAAAAGCATGACGCTCCTCCTGCAGTCCCTCCGTCAGCAGAGAGGTCTCGCTGTCTAGTATGTTAATCACATCCAATATAAGACTGGGAAACTCCTTGTGTAGAGCCTGTAATTAAATTCGATAAATTAGCAAATTTTAAAAGTCAATTCGTCAAAACTTACCACAACATCGTTAAGCACATGCAGTACGAGATCCTTCTTGAGCTTGAAACGCAATACTTGCCATAACAGTTCATAGATGGCACTCGAAATACCTTGCTTAAATGTGCCAGTGCGATCAAAGACGGGGCTTTCTGCGTTATCCTGCAGTTGTTGTTTTAGGAATTTCAAACTAAAACGAAACGTTTAATTTCAGCAACAATACATCAGCACAGTTGGTAGTAAAAGTAAACACCATCAACATCAACGCAATACACGCGCGCGCGCCACAATGGTAATGATATTGGTGTGTGTGTATTCGTTTTGGTGCACGTACAATTCACTACGGCCCGACTTATCGAAATGCTTAAAGATCTCCGGGTTTAGTAACGTCTCGTTTGTGGTTGCAGCTGTGTCCCGGCTGCCTTTTGGATCCGCTTCCGAGGCTGCGCTGCCCACTGCTACAGCAGTCGCGCCTGTCGCCCCAGTGCCATCGGCTTCTTGCACTGACGCCGTCACACTGTGACTTTTAGACAATTTCTTTAAACGCCGCATAAAAGCAAATGATTTAAACGCGCACGTACAAACTTTAGCTAGTTAACTTTTTATATTTCCAACTTTAACTTTATCTGTGAAGTATTCAAAATAATAATTTTTACGACAATGAAAAAATTGTCTCGTTGCGTTGTCTGTCATTCACAATAGCCAAGCAGCTGACCAGGGCTGGAACCCAAAATATAGGTATATGTTCAAACTTTAGTATATTTGGTATTTTTATCAATTTTTCTGATCCAAAACTATAAATATTAAAAGCATACGTACACACACACATGTATTGCGTGTACCAAACCAAAAGAAAATGTAATGCGACAAAAAAATACAATTAAATAATTAATTTAAAAAATTGCGAATTTATTCACTCCTTAGTTTCGATACGGCTAGTTTTACTTAGATGCATGCATACATTTTAGTTCTTATAGTAAAAAATAAAAGCCCCTTTCGCTCTTGATATTGTGCGTGTCCGTTTGTCTGTGAGTCAATAAAGGTAATAAATACGTGAAGACAAATCGGCATTGCTTTATACATACAAATATTTTATTAAATATATATTGTAGCCTGCTAGAATTAAATTATAAATTTAAAAAGGTCTTAAATATAAATCTATAATAACGCATAGTTAACGCTTAAAACTATTATAAAGGCCTGTGCCAGAAATCTCTAGATGGGGTTGCTTACGAGTTAATTTGAAGTCTCTTAAAAAATCCGTCGATCAAAGTTTTTCTTGATGGATTTTCAACGCTTTCGATGATATTTGTGGCTCATTGACCAATTGCTTTGTGCTTTTAAATAGTCTTTAAAATATATCTGGTATACCGACTGCTAGTGGGTTGAAATCCGGTTGGAAGTGATTTTTGGCGCAGCCCAGATTGTATGTAATTTAAAGATTTCAACCGCATTATTAAAATGCATTGTGCAGGGCTTCAAAGCCATTTTTTCCCAAGCTCTCTTAATCCTTGAGAAGTTCATCTTCTATTTTCACATCACATTCCACTGGCGAGCTATCCAAATAGTAGCCGCCATTTGTGGACACAGCATATTTGGTAGATTCAGAGATACGTGAAAAACTTGTGGGTGCAGGTATTAATTTTGGCATAGATGTTGTGCTTTGATTCTCCGGTTCCCGCGTCAATAACTCTGGCTGCATATCTTCGCGTTTGAGATCCACTAATATACGACTAATTTCCATGCGAAATTTCAGGTTAGACATGTCTGACAACGACTTCATGTGTGGAAGCAAACTAACTAGGAAATTATAATCAGCGTCGTCTTTGTGTTCCGCCACTTCGGCAACGGGAACAGCTGATTTCTTGCCAATTTTCCCATTGCAAAAGTGTGCAGGTTCATCTGATGATGAAGTTCTTCGCCTTCTGCGCTTCTGAGCATACTGTTTTGTTAATTGCTGCGTTGTATGTGACGGTAACTCAAGCTGTTGCCCTTGTGTCGACATATTTGTTGATGATATGTCCAACTCTAGCCTTTGTTGAATCTGTGACATATCCCCAATAGGGGTATGTTGCTCGGATGAATCTCTCTTAAATATATCGCCCATAACTTCAAACGCAATCGAGTCATCACTATCAACATCTACTATAAAGTCCTCCAGCTTCTCCATTTCACTTATATTCGCTTCCAAGGCTTGTGGTGGAAACGGTACTTGATTGTAAGGGTCAAATATTGGGCGCAAAAACTCCAGCGATCGAAAGTATGGCCAGTGCGACATTTCTAAGCGGTTGCATTGTATTTTCCTTATTTCTGAGCGATAGCAGTCTCTCAAACTCTTAAAGCGTTTTTTGCAAACTTGAACTGCGGGTAAAGCAAAAGCATTATTAATAGAACCCACATATTGGCTGGCAAAAGTTGTCATTCAATTACCATCCAAGTGCATAATATCGGCAACCTCTTGCCATTCCGCAGCGCTTACATCCTTGCGAGCGCACATTTTCATATTTGTGTCCCATAACGCCTGTCGCTTTCCAACTTCAGTTATCAATGTAAAGTTATCCACTTTCATGTCCGCCGCAATAAATGTCATCTCCACTAATCGCGCGTGAGGAAAATAGACTGCGTATAAACAAAACGCACGTACCAGGGCTACCGACTAGCACTGCGAAAAGTACGCGTGTTAGCAAGCGTTGGCGAACTTTTATTAAATGTACCACATATGCAATGTTTTTATGTTTACAAATATACGAACGATGGCTTTCAGTCTTTTATTCCTATATGTATGTATTGGCACGTGTTAAGTTGACCAACAAAAATACTGCCGACCACCTACTACTGCATTATGCAGGCTTGCGCGGCGACTGTTCAAGCATTAAAGTATTACACCGATAACTCGATATGCGCGATATTTTTAATTTTTGATGCGATAGTATCGGAGCGATTTTTTCGTTGACATAATACCAAATATCGGCGACTATGTATTATTTTCAATAAATAGCAAAAGCGTGTCGTAAAAATTGAAAGGTGTAGTTTATTTGGATACATGAAACATGGACCAATTAAAAATAGTAGTTCAAAATTCTGTGTCGCATTTTGCTCAAAAATTATGAAAACCAGTGTCACTTCGTCAAACGGTAGATTGTGGGCTGGCACTTAGCTGAAAGTACTGCCTTACATGAAAATGTTAAAAATCCCTTATTACTTGGACTTAAGTAATATTTTTACAATTTTTATAAGTCGGTATTTTAAAATTGATATTATCGATGCGGCGATATTGTAAATAAAACCAAATATATATATCGATATATCGGTATCAAAGGCAGCAGCTGACTGAGCTGAAACGCTAAAAAAGTGAATCATCCATTTGATTGGAACGCTAAAATCGAAACACTCAAATGTACACAACGAAACAACCAGTGTGCCGGCTGTTTTAAAAATCCATAAATATAAGTCATTCATTTTGTCAAATTAAATTTTCAAGCTTTGCACTATAATGCAGCAATGCGAAGATATCAGGGACGATGATTTGCCAGCAAATACGCTGGAGCATTTTAGCGAAGTGGAGCAGGTCTTACAAATGATAGACTCTTTAAAACCCAGTGATGCCAGCAGCTTTGAACGCGAATTTGAACAGTATACAGAGCTGCTTACACGGTAAGTCTTCCCATATTCACATGTCTAAGCATAATTCAAAGTGATACGCCTTTGCAGTTACCAGGAGCAACCGCACTTACTGGATCCCCATTTGGAAATACTGCTAGCCCGTTTGTTAACCAAAATACGTCAAGTAGATTTGCCGTCCGGGGAGCGTCATGGAGCTTTCAAGTATTTGTATATTATATGCAAAGTTCGAACCTATAAAGTGTTGGTCAAATTTATGCCACATGAGCTCAGCGACTTGGAGTTTGTTTTGGACTTGCTCGGTCAGCAAGATCATAAAGAATTTGATACGTGGGAAACACGTTACATGCTGCTGCTTTGGATGTCTATTTTGGTGCTTAATCCCTTTCATATGTCACGTTTGGATGCTTATGGTGAGATACCTGCCACAAACTGCGTCTTAACCAATAACGTCAACGCAAAAACTCCCAAAATGGAGCGCATTTTTGAGATCTGCAAGTTGTATACATCTACAAATGACACCTGCAGCAGCATGGCCGCTTATCTATCAGCCAAGTATTTTGTGCGCGCCGATATTAAAGAATTGTATTTAGAAAGGTTTCTCGACTGGATCATTGAGCAGCATCAGGCCGATTCTGTTAACGTAAAGTTTGGTCAATTAGCGGCTGTGGCGGCCATACTAAAGCATGGCAAGCGTGAGGATTTGCTACCCTATGCGGACAAATTGTTGCACTGGATTGTTTCCTGCCAGTACAAGGATAGTCATGACTTTTTGAAATACAAAAATTATATAAAGATTGTACAACGAATTGGTCTCGTGTATCTGAAGCCACGTATAGCTAGCTGGCGCTATAAACGCGGTGAGTAAAAGCTGTGAAATATATACATGAGTCTTAAGTTCATAAGACACATTTATAAAACACTTAAATATTTTTGCAGGCACTCGTTCGCTTGCTACAAATCTGAATCAGCATGCCAGTGGTGGAGACCCATCCGCTGGGCAATCAAACGCCTCAAATGAAGGCGATGTAGGCGAAGAGATTATTGTGCCCGACAGTATAGAGGAGGTATTTGAAGAACTCTTGCAGGCGCTGCGTAGTGGAGGTAATGACATTCGTTGGAGCGCTGCCAAGGGCATTGGTCGTGTCACAAATCGATTGCCCAAAGAACTGGCCGATGAAGTTATAGGTTCCATTATTGACATGCTAAGTCCCCTGGAGCCACACGAAGCTTGGCATGGTGCTTGCTTAGCCTTAGCAGAGCTGGCAAAGCGTGGTCTGCTACTGCCATATCGTCTGCATGAACTGGTGCCACTTTTAATGCAAGCACTGTTCTATGACGAAATGAAGGGCTACATGTCTGTGGGTCAACATATACGCGATGCTGCCTGCTATATGTGTTGGGCCTTTGCACGCGCCTATAATCCGGATGACTTGAAGCCCTTTGTTCACAAAATCTCTTCAGGTTTGCTCACAGTTGCAGTCTATGATCGAGAGGTCAATTGCAGACGTGCAGCTTCTGCGGCTTTCCAGGAAAGTGTTGGTCGTCTGGGCAACTTTCCCCATGGCATAGAAATCTCCACAACTACAGACTTTTTTTCCGTGGGAATACGTCAGAACTCCTATCTCAACATTAGTGATTTTGTGGCACAATTTGAGGAGTATCGTCAGCCGTTGATTGATCATTTAGTTCAGCGCAAAGTGGGTCACTGGGATATAGCCATACGCGAGGTAACTGCAAAAGCACTACATAAGTTGGCCTTCCGCGCACCTGAATATATGGCTGCTGTTGTGTTGCCTCAGCTGTTGGCTAAAACGGATACGATTGATATCAACGCACGTCACGGCTGTGTATTGGCTATGGGTGAAATTACTGTGGCGCTGCGTCAGCTCGAGCAAGAGCCGGAGGAAAATAAAATGTATTTAACTAATCAACGCGTTGCTGAGCTGAATGAAATTGTGGGCACATTCCTGACACGCAACTTTTATCGCGGCATGAGCGGTGAATTAATGAAAGCCTGCTCGGCGAATTTCATACGTAACTGCAGCATTGCGAGATTGGAGACAACTCCCGAATGTCTGGGTGAGTACATTGGAGAACAGCATATTCCTTATCAGTTCGACCTTGGGGCTTTCTGATCGTGTTAGGTGTCGGGATACTAGATATATTTTTCTCTTTGATTTATTTTAGAGATACTAGCTAAAATTTTTCCTTTTCTTTTTGCAGCGACTTGGCAAGACGTAATTGACAAGTGCTTGGTGACCAAAACTGGAGGTGTTCGCCAAATGGGCGTTCAGGCTTTCTCGGAGCTAAGCCGTGCTTATTACGGTACGCAAGTGCATCATGATAGTAACGAAGCTATCATCAAAGCCTATTTAAAGGGTGCCGAAAACGATCTAGAGGAGCACATACGAATGGGATACATTGCGGCTGTAGGCGTATTGCCTGCCTTCATGATAAAACCTCATATAGATGCTATATTGGACAACTTGGTTAAGCACGCTCTGACACCGCTGCAGGCAGTAATTGTAGGTGAAATGACCGACCAAGACCGCGAAAATATACAGACGTATAGATGGAGTGAGGCACGTACGGAAAGTGTCAGAGCCTTAAAGAACATAATTCAAACGGTGGGCTACGAAGATCCCTTGGGTGAGTTTGGTGAAAATTTGTGCTCGTCTTGAGAATTGTTATAAATTCATTACAGAATCCTTTGCCGCATGCAAGTATTTTAACAAAGTTGTAGAGTGTTTACTCAAAGCCCTGGACGAGTACACGCTGGATAATCGTGGCGATATTGGTGCCTGGGTACGCGAGGCGGCCATGATAGCTCTCTATGATATAGTAACTAAGTGTCCACCTAATCTATTGTCTGGAACGCAAGTTCAGCTGATTGTTGTGGGCTTTATGCAACAAGCTGTTGAGAAGATTGATCGCACACGCGGTTTGGCCGGACGGCTTTGTTGTCAGCTAATACATGCTGAACCCAGCATACCCCATATAAGACAGCACGAACGACTACGTGAAATATTTCCCATTGACGTAAGATCTGTGCTTTGGCTATTTGCCGATCATACATTCCCGCTATTCTGCGAGCTACTGGAACTACCAGACTATTCCAAGCGTTTACTTCTGGGACTTAGCGCCAGCATTGGTCAACTAACTGAATCTCTTGTGAGTAAATACAAAAATTTTTGCATAAATTGAAACTAGATACTATGTACACTATTCTAAATTCCCTAGATAAAATATTCTTCAGCCGCCCTATTCCAATTTTTGCGCTCTCATCCGGAAACAGTGCCACGTCTGTGTAATGAGATTGTTGAGATATTTGAAGAACATCTGTTAAATGAACGTGTTACCTATCCCATGCTTAGTTTTTTGGAAATACTTATAGGTTCGGGTACAATCGATAGTGTAATTTATGATGATTCCAATCCATTTTCGGAGGATATTTATCGCTTGTTGAACTTGGAGGTCAAGGGCTACAAAAAGCTATATAAAACGGCGACCAGCATTAGCACCTTCTGTCAACTGGTTCAAGTGCCACGCCTTAGCAAACGTGTACTATCTAAATTGTCGGTATTTCTGGGTCTGCAGCATGTCCACGTTCGCAAGACAGCTGCAACTAAATTGTATGAGGCCCTGGCACTACATGGAGATGATACCGACATACCCGAAGACAATATGGAAGAAATATTGCTATTGTTGTCCGAAACTGATTGGAGCTTACCGTTGGTAGAAGTAAGGCCACTACGTAATCATCTATGCAATCTGATGGGTATTAAGCCTCCAATTGTAGGGAACAATCAAAGTTCTTCAGCCGCAATAGTTGCAGATAAATAAAAGTATACATCTGCACTAAAAACTTAGAAAACATTGTGTTTCAAATATAATTTTGCACAAATAAAACTACATATTTATTCCCTATAAGTTTTGTTTTTCTTCACATCTCTGATTGTTACTTTGGTAAAATATATTAATGGAAACGACAGCCGATTGTTTCGAAAGCTAGTTTCCCGAACCGAAGTACACCGAAACAGGATAATATTTAACTATAAAATCGTCCAGTACACGCATACGCAGATGATATCGATTTCATTGGTCACAGTAAGCGACCGTTTACCGGAGTCTGCCAGGGTGGGCGGTGGACCGCTGGCTAAGTCATGTTGTGCGTATGGAAGACGAAACTACTGCGAGAAAGATCTTTAATGCAGCTGTTGAGGCAAGGCGACGAAGTGGCAGGCCATGTAGCCGTTGGAAGGACCAGGTAGAGAAAACTAACTGCCTTGTATATCACCGATTGGATGAAACGCGCAAAGCAAATCCACAAGGATTGGTTTACATCAAGTAACCCGTTAGAGGGTTTTGCCCAGTTAAGAAAAAGTCATCCACTGACATTCTTTATTACAGACTTTAACAGGTGGTGTTTGCAACCCTTATAATATTAGGAAAGGATTTTTAATAAAAATAAATAGTTGGTAACCAACTCAGGCTTTTCCGCACGTTTATCAAAACAACCGAAATTAGGTAGAAAAAATAGTTTCACAGTTTTTTGGCACAGTTTACTGGCGAGGGGGGGGGGGGGGTAAAATTAGCATATTTTTTACTATAACTTTTGATGTATTTATCCGATTTCGATCATTTTTGGAAAATAGATGCACATTAACACGACACACATCTCTGAGAGTTTCGAGTTGATAGACTCAATGGAGCGGCTGTAAACCGCGCAAATCTGTCACGTGGGAAGGGGGTAAGATATCGACTTGATTCGACCTCATCTTACATTAGATTACGCGCATCTTTTCGTAAAATTTTGTGATTCTAGCTCTTATGGTCTCGGAGACCTATCCCCTCATACGGACAGACGGACGGACAGACGGACATGAGTCAATGATAAGACTTTTTGCCCATGGAACATATGGTCTACCACGCCTCCTTCTGCCTGTTACATACATTGCACAAACGAATAATACCCTTTTACAATTTGTGTACAACAGGGTATAAACATTTAGCTTGCAAAAGCCGAAATTACTAAAGTTATTTGAATAACACCCTACATCGACAATCGCACGCACACAAAAACTTTGCCAAATCGCCGGAAAAGTTGTCAGAGTGCGAGAATTTTAGTCTCTTGGTCAATCGCAATACTTTTTTGCGGAAAAGTAAAACCGTGCAATCCAAATTTGTATATATGCAAATATAGGGGAATTCCTGGATATTTTTTTTGTTTTGAAAATTTATTTCTAAGTTAAATTTTTAGTATAGAAACAGAAACTCCTACAACTAAAAGTAATAGAGTGGAATCCTGGACCGTTAAAAAAATCAAAAGTTTTGCTGCAATGGGTCCATTTTCAAGGCAACTCTGATGTACAATACCGATTTTCGATATGTACCATGCATCAAATCGCGTATCGATTACGATAACGGATACACATGAACGTGCTTCTCTAGTCTCTTGTAAGTTGGAAGAAGTAAACGTAAAATGAAAAAGCATTTATTAAATTTACTTTTAAACATAACTTAAGCATAACCAATCACTTTAAGTGTATTGTCGCGTTTTAATGTGAATTTTGGAATCATATCAACCTTGACAATTAGATCAAATAACGTGAGAAACAAAATTTAATAAAAAGACAAATCTTGTTACACAATTTAAAAAAAAAAAAATCAAAGCAGAAATTTTACATTTTATAAATATATATTGTGGTGTTACTGTTCTTGTGCTACCAATCGCAATGAGTATTTGGAGTGCACGGTGCCTTTTTCAAAAAATCTGCCGTCAGGCATACATTTTAGCCAACCAAAGAAATATGTTGATGCCGACACCGGTCATTGGTAAGTAAGATTGGGCAGCCGGTAGCTTCATTGAGGTTATGTGCGCTGTTGCAACTAAGAGCGACAAAGATAAAAAGTGTTTTTACTTCTATAATTGCAGGCATCAATCGCACAGCACACAACAATTTATATGAAATGGTAAAAAAACGCACTCTTGAAGCGCGCACAAAATTGCAAGCTAACAAATATCCAAATCATCAATCCTGCATGACTTCACCAAAATCCACTGAAATTGAATGTGATGCAGATACGTATGAAACAGAGACCGTAGGTTCATATTTGCCGAACATGCAAAAAGCACAACAATTTAAAGTGGTACATTTCAAACATCAATCATCATTTCATATATTTCTATTTGCCATCTTCGTTTTTTTTTTTCAAATTTTAAACTGATCATATTAATTCTCTTTGCACAGGGCTATTCAGACAATAGAACATATTGTTCGGCCAAAGACGTCTTGAAATCCTCAGCATGTCGCTCAGATGAGGAGCCTATCGTTGACAACTGCAAGCAAAAACCCAAAGATCCTTGCGAAGAATTTAAGCGCAAACAACGGCAAGGGCAATGCCTGCCGCCAGATGATGGCGGTGACGATGATAAATCTAAGAATAAGTTTAAATACATCCTAGCTGCTTTGGCTGCTGTATTAGCGGGCGCAATGGTAAGTGGATATAAGTCCATAAACTGCTTTGAAAATTTAAATACAACACTGCTGAAGGTTAACTACACCATCTTTTAATGTGTGCTCAGTGGTTTAGTGAAAGTACAATGAATTCCGCTCGACGAATTCTTCCCCCTGTAGTTGGTCAACATTAAAGACACGACATTAAACGGAAGCATACACACTTCCTTTGATCTAATATCTCACGTTTATCGTTTTATTTGCTAGGTGGCTTGGATGTTATCACGTAAAAATCCCGGCGATGGCGAATGTGGCTCCGATGAAGATGCTCTGAAACGAGCTAAAATAGCTGGCCTAATCACAAGTAAGCTTTTTTTGTGCCAATGCATTTGTTTGCCATATTTTGATTGAATTTTATACTTTACAACAGCACCTCCTTCATCTGCGGAGTTGCCCAAGCATGTTCCATATTTGATTGTAGGTGGTGGCACAGCTGCCTTTTCAGCATTCCGTGCCATTAAATCAAATGATGCGCGCGCAAAAGTTCTTATGGTAAGCAATGAATTCCGTAGGCCATATATGCGTCCACCTTTATCTAAGGAGTTATGGTATACGCCCAATGCCAACAGTGACCCAATCAAGGATTACCGTTTCAAACAGTGGACGGGCTCTGAGCGAAGGTACCTAACTAAAAATCACTCTTTTACTAAAAATCTAATTATAATTTTGTTTGCAGCTTGTATTTCGAGCCGGAGGAATTCTTTGTGGATCCCGCCAAGCTAGATAGCAGCGTAAACGGTGGTATAGCTGTTGCACAGGGCTTCACAGTCAAGAAAGTGGATGCCCAGAAGCGTATTGTGACACTGAGTGACGGCTATGAAATCGGTTACGATAATTGCTTGATTGCCACCGGCTGCTCGCCGAAGAATCTGATTATGTTCCGGGACGCTTCGCCCAGTGTGCAGCAGAAAGTTATGGTCTACCGCACACCGGAAGATTTTGATCGTTTGCGTCAGTATGCCATGGAAAGGCGTAATATAACAATTGTTGGTAATGGCTTTATTGGCAGTGAGCTGGCCTGTTCGTTAGCCAATTATTCCAAACAGAATGGAGGTGGCAAGGTGTATCAAGTTTTCCAGGAGAAAGCCAACATGTCCAAAGTTTTGCCCGAATATTTAAGTCAGTGGACCATGAACAAGATGGAAGCGCAGGGAGTTTGCGTCATTCCAGATGCTACCATTAAGTCTGCCTCACGCGACGAAGATCAAGTGAAACTGGAGCTGAATAATGGCATGACGCTAATGTCTGATATAGTCGTTATTTGTGTAGGTTGCTCACCGAATACTACACTTGCCAGTCCCTCTAGTCTAGAAGTAGATCGCAGCCTGGGAGGGTTTGTGGTTAATGCAGAATTGGAGGCAAGACGCAATTTGTATGTAGCAGGAGATGCGTCTTGTTTTTATGATCCCTTGCTGGGAAGACGCCGTGTGGAACATCATGATCACTCCGTTGTCTCGGGAAGATTGGCAGGCGAAAATATGACCGGAGCTAGTAAGTGGATCATTAAGTAATATCAGGGAGTCAAACTGCAGATCTAAGTTTAAGAATTAGTTGTCGCTTTGATGCCAGTTTGATGACCTGCATACAAGTTTAATCTTTAAACTTTAAAAACTAACGACTTTATGATTTGGAAATAGATTTTGAATTGCCTTGAAAATGTATGTTTCTCTATTTACAGAGAAACCTTATACTCACCAAAGTATGTTCTGGTCTGATTTGGGACCACAAATTGGATACGAAGGCATTGGCCTTGTGGACAGCTCACTACCCACAGTGGGCGTCTTTGCCATGCCCTCTGAATCCATTCGCAGTGCGGATAATTTGACAGAAGCAAGGAGTCAAGAGAATCCCAGCCCAAATGCTGGCAGCGAAAAAGCTTCAAAAACGGGAAATCCGCCTGTTAAATGCGATCCTATTGAAGATGCTCAATACGGCAAAGGCGTAATATTTTACTTAAAAAACGACAAAATTGTGGGTATTTTGCTTTGGAACTTGTTTAATAGAGTAGGATTAGCACGCACAATTATAAATCAGAACAAAAAGTATGAAGATCTCAATGAGGTTGCGAAATTATTCGAAATTCATGCGTAGAACGAAACCATATGAATCATTATAGAAACTTTACTATGTGGATCTTGTCATAGACGTCCAACAAGTCTTGTGTAAATAATAAGAAAATATCACAACAATCCAACAGAAATTTAGTGTAAATTTATTTGGAATACATTTAATATAAGGTAATCTAAAAAAAAACGTTTATATGTACTATAGCTAAAAGACTGCAAAGGCAGTCGAAACCACTGTTTATTGTTTGTTTTTGGAAATAAATTTCCCTGAGTGATCTTAAAACGTAGCATTTATTGCCAGGCTTAAGCTATAAAAGTTTTACCTGGCTTAGTTTTCCGCAAGTTGCAGCTGGCGTTGCTACGGCTCCTACCTGTCTGCGTTTGTTAAGCTAGACCGTACCAATAGGCCACAGGTAGCTGCGACTTCGCAATTTTCGCCGGCTGGGTATATAAGCGCCTGTCGCTGTGTGTCTAACAAACACTGCATCAGAATATATCAACATGAAGTGTCAAATGAAATCGATCACAGTACGTAAGCATTTAATGCCGACTAACAAACTATCAATGGGTAATTTAAAAAATATTTTTTAATAAACAATTTGTTGCTAAATATTTGCCATTTATGAATTCCAGATAAATCGGTTAGTGTGCGCAGCCCTTCGGAACTAGAAGCCGCCGCAGCTCTGCTTATGCTGCGTTACCAATACGAAATTAACCATAACATGGTCCAAAACGCCTGCAGTCCAACTGTTCTGCCCAGCAGACCGCCTACACCGCCGCCTCCTCAAACATTGTTGCAGCAATTGGCTCTCGTGGCAGCTGATAAATGTACGCCCAAGGAGCAAGTGCGCAGCGTGTCGGTACCGCCCGTGCAACCGCTGAAGAAACGTAGCGTACCAGCACATTTGCTAAATGGTTCTCTGACGCCGGCCAAGAAAAATACCTCCACTGGTTCATCTGGAATTGCTTCAAGTATTCCCAAGGCCAAGGTCAAAGTATCCATGCCAAATCGTCAGCGTACTTGCACCAAGACTCTGCTCAAATCTTGCCGTAATATGATACGGGAGTTTCTAGACAATCAGGAGTTGGCCTAGCCAATCTGCAATAATGTGTTAAGCATATTTAATTTTCAAATATGTATGTGTTCAGAAAACCGAATTTATAATGCAAAAGCGTGATTGTTTGAAAAATACTTTTATTTTAAAATAAGTATTTTTTAAAAATGTAACTATATTAATTTAAAAGTAAAAAATATATTGATTCTAAATATACTTAGTTCCATATTTTGTCTTTAAAATCGAATTTACTATTTTATTCGAAAGATGTTAGTTTTATGAAAAAGCCTTCATCGATATTAGGGATCCTTTCTTGTTGGTTGATTTGTATACTGAAAACGTAAAGTGTGAATATTCAGTAATCCCAACCACTTGAAAAGGAAGTTGAGAAGCTATCTGATGAATTGGAAAGAAAAATTCTTAATGCTACTGCAGTTGCATCTCTTATTTCTCAGAAATCGTCGTCCTCAGTCTAAAAGCGTATCCAGAATTGATAGGCTACCACTTTTTGCGATACTAAAAAGCGTGCTGATCAATTTAACGCTTTCAATCTGTGGTAGATTAGCGCTAAGTTGTAATAAGCGTATATTTGAGAGGCCATCGGTCAGATTAATCTGTGTGTGTTATCATACAGAAGCGCCGGACATATGAACTCTAATGCTAAATTGTGCAATTTTGACCCTGTACCTTTGACTGTGCTCTGCCAAATGTGAAGTTGCGACCCAGAAGAAATTAAGTGATCTATGATAATTGATATTGCAGTTCGTGGAAAGTCGAGCAATATTTGGCAGGACGATCGTGAGAAGAGAGGTGAAGAAAGGCGAGTACTTTCAAATAACTGAAACGAGGCGCGTGGAGGGTGAGATGGTTGTATCGCAACGCATCATTATAAGGACGAAAACTTTCTCAGCCAAATGGCTAGCGCCGATCACTCCTCGCACAGTATTTTATGAAATTCATGAAGAACGTTAGACCTCGTCTAACCTAACCTAATACTTTGTACAAGATCTAAAGGATCCTAGATTTCTTCTTCGCCTAAAGAAAAATATACCGCCCTCTACCCGCCCTTTACTTGCTAATCTCTCTATCTTGCTAGACTCTATCACTATCAGACCATTTTGAGGTGTGTCCCAAGAGTACCTTGTCCATAGCTCTGCGCTAGTGTAAGAAATGCAATCCTGGAAGCCAGATGGTCACATTCGTTTCAATCTTCTCTTAGTCGCCGGAAAAGCCAATGAATTTCTGGTTTAAAGAACATCCAAAAGTTATGGAAAGATTTGAAGCTCGAAGATGTGTTATCTAGTCTTTGGTCAAAAACTTTTTTTGTTAACACTGGATGCATGTCAAATTTGAAGAAAAATTAGGTAAAACGATGGATAAAATGAACTATAGAGGAGGTGGAGGCTAAAATGCCAACGGGTCATGTCGATTTGGTTCCAGCATGTGCAGTTCTTGCCCAGAATATTGACCTAACAAACCTATAACATTTAATAGAACCCGGGTTCTGGTAAGACAGAGTGAGCCTCTCTGACCAGCCTGATTATCTGCTCTATTCAACACCCGGTGTTATGGCAGTAAACGAATGTGCACTGCGTAGACTCCCAAGGACTTTAAAGCTTACATTCCAAAAGAGAGAACCTTGAGGAGTGCCCTACACTAGAACGTAATCCGGTAACTTTTTGTTATGGCCAGTCAAGAAGCAGATACTATTTTATAAAAGATCTTTGTACCCGCCTCTTGGTCATCTATTGAATCGGGGTTTAACCTCTTGTCAGAACGCTTTCAATATGGTGAACGCACGATTCGTCAAGGGTAATAAACTTTTAAAGCACATTTTCCTTACCAGCGACCATTTCCAAGTTGTTTACTAATGCTTGATAATGATAGCACACAAAGTAACATGTTGGAGCCTTAAGAAGCTGGCAGCGGATGCTTATGGGAGCTCCATACAGAATACTTTTGACTATATGAACTGTCCCCCGTGTGGTGAGCGGGTTAGAGAATACCACCTCAGCAGGTCAAAGCTTGTCGTATAAAGGCGACTAACAATGACACTGGGTTCTTTCGAGACCAGTAGGCCTTAAAAGGGTTGTGCATAGGGATTGGGACCCACCACGTAAAACCACAATTCCAATGAAAGAATGTATTTATATCAGGCCGTAACCCGATAACGGTTTGTTATGGCCAGTTAAGAAGGAGAATATATGAATTGTGAGAGGCTAAGATGAAATCTGCTAAATTTGCAGGCGGAACTTCAAACAACATTTTCCCATTTTGATTTCATTTATTTATTGCATATAAATTTTTTATTTTGTTTATACATATAAATTATGTATTATCGAAAGATTTCAATGGAAGAACAGGTATTGTGGCGACACTAAAGTGCTAATTATTAGCTATTGGCGGTGTTTATAAACTTAATGCGTATAAAAAAACAAACAAATTATGAGTACTACTAAGTAATTAATAAGTGTATATATGTGTGTTCTTTTTTCTGCATGAGCCTACTAATAATAAAGTGCATTGAAATATACAATTGACAACATTTGTTTTCTTCAAATTGTTTTGTATAATATAATTACTCATAAATGATGCCAATGACATATATTTTTTTTTAAGATCAAAGTATTGTTAAAACTAAAGTTGTAATGCTTAAATGAACACCTCTTGCTGTATATATGTATATCTGTGTGTATGTTGCGACTCTGCACTTTTGTTGCCTACAACTAGGCGCAGTCGCTTAAACTAATTAACACTTGCAATTAATATATTAAAAACTAAATGTGTATACATATGTATATGCGTGTGGCTGCTACTTAAAAATATAAGATTTTGTGTATAATTAAAATGGAAGCCAATGTTTTATGCTTTTACCTATAACTAGGGGCTCAATTGAAATTGAATTTTGAAAGCTCTCTGTTGCGGTAACAATATTTTTTTGTTTGTGTTTTACATATACAATACATCAAATTCAGAAAAGTAATGGAACCACAGCTGGGAATACGCATTTAACAATACTGTTGCACAGTTTGGTTGTCTGTCTGCTGTTAGAGCTGGACGCATGCCCTGGGGAAGCAAGGGGAAGACTGACATGTTCCAAAGAGACCGAAAATTCTTGAAATTTCCAAAAGCTCGGCATGCCCTGCTTCCAGCTCTTAACTATCTGTCTATGTATTACTTGTATTCTATGCTGTTGTTACATTATGCTTAATTATCACAATTAATTAAAAAAGAAATTAATAGCTCAAATGTTTTTTGTTTTCTTCAAGTTTCTGTATAAAAAACGCTTATTACTTTTGTATATGAATTAACAATTTGAATTTCGTTTAAACCGACGACTGAACAACAATACAATTTCATCATATATCATATATGTATGTATCTTACGTTTTTTTTTTTCCTTTTTGAAACCATTGTTGAGGCAACATTGTAAAGCTCAAAGGTGACAACACTTATAGACTAATTTTTAATTTTTTTATTAAGTGTATGATTGTGTGCTATGTGTGTGAGTGGGGGGGTGTCTATGTGTGATTGTGTTTTCTCTAAAACTTAATAATAAATGTAGAAAAATTGGCACATAACTTGGTAAACGCTCAAACTGACGGAGTGCCCGCCCGCCGACCGACTTTTACTTAGATATAACAAATTATTCAGCTATATAGTACATAGATAAATGTGTGTTTGTATTATGTATTGCATGTGTGTTTGTGTCTGTGTGTGTGTGTGTGTATTACTTAGCATATCTAGCTTAACTGCAACTACTATGTATAAAATATTTATATAAAGTATTTCCATATTGAGCGGCTTCATGGCAATGCTAGCCGCAAATTGTGACACACATTTGCACATATCTATATGTGCCTGAGTGTGTTTTGTATTTACAAAAGGCAACCACACCTAGCTGCGGCAGGTTCAATTGTGTGGTCCCATTAACAAACAAACTGCAGCCAATGTGCAATTCTGCTCAGGTAATGTTGTGTATTGTATGTGGATGCTAAGTGTATGCAACACCGAATTTACGCTGGCAGCTGATCAGCAACGATGAACAGCTGTTTGCAACGGATTGGATGTTATCGCTGCTGCAGCAACCAGCGCGGTTCCGGTATTAGCTGCTGCACGCTGATTGTCATAGTCATTGCTGCTTTACTGACGCATGTGTCTATACGCTAAACTGGAAGACTCCTCGCTGCTATTGCACTCGCTTTCCATGGGCACAGGCGCTTGTTGTGGTTCAGCTGCTGCACCATTACACGCATCCATGGGCTTGGGCGAGCCTGCTGCAGATGCCAAATCCTGTGCCTCTAGCTTGGGCGAGTGCTGTTCCGCTAAGCCAGCGGGTGAATTGTGCTCATTGTAGCGTATCAGCTTGATGGTAGTCAATCCGTCAGCATTGCGTATAAGCCTGCAAAGATTAGGCTTGGTATTAGCACACAGAAGCAGACACAACAAATTGACAGCAGCTGACTTACGGATAGCAATCCTCGGCGTTTTGCGTTGGTGTCGGCGTATTCGCATAGCTTTTGCGTTCGCTGCCGCTAACACTCAGATCTGTGGGTTTCAGGTCCTCACCAGCGCTATCATGTCCATTGCTATTGGAACCGTTGCCATTTTCCAACTTCAGCGGATGGAATTGAAACTTGTCGCTTGGCGCAGAGCCTGTTAAGACACCAGCTGGTGAATTAGGCGGTGGTGCGGCAGCTGCTGCTGCAGCTGCATTGGCCGACAGATAATGAAAAGCGCCGTTGATGGCATGCATGAAGAGCGGCGATGTGGGCGGAGGTCCATAGGCTGCTGCAGCGACGGCTGCTACAGCGGCGGGCAAACTCATGGGATGATTGTCGCTGCGTTGGCCATTTCGTGAGGCGGGACGCTGAGGGGATTGTTGCAGGTGTTGCTGTTGCTGCTGCTGTTGTTGTTGTTGTGCGGATGTGGGCCAATTTGAGCCCGACGTGCTGCCATTATTTGTACTTGGCGCTTGATTGTTGGCCTGGCCAACAGACGTAACACCATTTGCTGCTCCAGAGCTACCCGCTGCTGGTGTTGTCTGCCGCAACAGCGATATATTCTTAATGTTCTTCAACTCCGTTGGATTACGTAAGAATTGATAGCAATGACGCTCTCCCTGCACCTTGCGTAGAATGTTGACGCGATAGTAATAACGCAGAGCGCGGGACATCTTGTCATAATTCATAGACAAATGATTCTTTTGTATGCCCCAAAGCTTAGCTAGGCCAGCTGGATCCACTATTTTAAAGACGCCAGTGTCACGGCATTTCCAGGCTATTAAATCACTGTATTTTTGATTGCGATCGTTGAGCAGTTGCTGCAAAAAGTCCCATAACAAGCGTCCATCTGGGTAGATTGAAAAAGAAAAAAATTAAGATTAATAATTTATAAGGCACAAGATCAACACTTGTACTTACTTGTATTGGGTTCTGAGTTCTCTGGAAAGAACTCTCGCTTGGCTTTGTACATATAGCTGGGCGTTGTAGGCGCCGAAATTGAACCACCAACAGGCGCTACAGGTCCATTTGTATTATCCAACGTTAGCTTCTGTGGCTGCGTTTGTTGCTGCTGCTGAATTTGCTGTTGTTGCTGCTGCTGTTGTTGTTGTTGTTGGGACCAGGAGTTGACAAAGCTGTTGGTCATTTGCTGAGTCCAATTGGGCTTCATTTCTTTTAAAATAGGCGTCGTTGGCGGACTGGCGGTATTATAGCCATGGGTGGCGACGTTTGGTAACCCGCTGTTTTTGTTGTTCAGCTCGGAGTACTCCTCTTCGGAATCAGAATGATTGCTGCTGGCACTGCTAATACCCTTCATTGGCACACCAAATGCGCCACTCTGTGCGGCTGCTGCAGCGGCGCCCAAGACGGCGGCTGCTGTGGCTGCAGCTGCTGCAGATCCATTGCTGCCCGTGCTGCTGCCACTGCTGCTGTTACTGCTGCCAACTCCAGTGGCGCTTGCTACGCTGCTGCCACTTGAGGAGTTGCTGGCGTTACCCATTGCACCACCTGTGGCAGACGATGTTGCTCCATTCTGATACGGCCCCTGTGGCGGACTGCTGGCCTGTGAATCTACGGAAGGCGGCGGACTGAGCGTAACCGAGTTTGGCGCCATAAAGTGGTGCGCAGCCATATGTGCTGTGGTGTGGAAAGGGCTTTCGGGCGGCGCGTTCAACGGCGGCCAGGTGGGCGTTGGCGGATGACTGTGCGGCGACAAGGGATAACGGCTGGTTGGTGTTACGGGGCTATTGGGCAGATGCCACTGCATCATGTGTGACTCAATAATGAGCATTTGTAGCACATTATGCAGCACATCGCCGGCGCCAGGACAACGGTGTCCAAAATCGGCACGTGTCAGCAGGCACAAGGCTTTGCCGTTCATTTGGAAGAGATCAAAATCAAGCTTGGGCAAATCGAATTCACGCACGCAAAAGCGTAAGAAGACGAGCACATCTTCACGACTCCAGAGACGTGGATCCGAAGGCAGCGAGGGTGGCAATTGTGTTTTAAGCTCGGCCAGTTGACTGGAGGGCGCAGGTGGACAGCGCCAGAGCACATCGCTCCAAATGCCGGGATTGAGCGGATTCAGTGATAACTGTACTGGAAGCATTTTCATTTTGGACATGCAACGCGGTCAATTGGAAAGAACTCTGGCGTTACGCTAAATTGTATTAAGATGAAGCCACGAGATCGTTGCGTATTGGCAATCTGCAAGAGATAAAGAGAGAGAGAGAATTAAAGAATGCGGTTATATTAGAATATTCTTTGCAAAAGTATAGGATGTGGCATCAATCGTCAGCACACTTCCGCCACAAAATAGCTAAACAGAAACATCACCTTAGAGCACAAGCGAACTACTGGCCAACTGTCAGACAGACCGACGGACACATTCGCATTCCAACAAAATCAGATTTCTTCATAATCGTCGAAATAAACAAATAATCAGAGGCACAGACGATGACGACGACTACAACAGGCAGTCAAACGCATCCGAACACTACTTGCTTCAAACTGTGCGGCTGCTACCGCTGCCGCCAAAGACCGAATGAGCGAACCGAACGCCAGCGGCGCAGTCCCAAACGAATGACTCAGTTAGGTAGTGGCGTGCACGGGCTGCTCTCGCAACACACCCCCGCAGCGTTCGCTCTCTTCCAGCGTCAGGGGAGCAACAAAAATATGCGGAGCGCGCAAACGATCAAGATGATGAGAGGCAATGAGCATAAGAAGCGACAGTTTTGAGTTTCTTGCGGCCAAACTGGACAAGCGTATGCGCTGTAATTACACGAAGAAGCGAAGGGTATTGGATGCCGCGGGAATATTACGGGGAAAAAAAGCACCTTACGTTAAACAATGTAAATGCGCCCAAGTACCTTTTATACGCCGAAAGTTATGTTACCAAAAAATTACAAGAAACTTAAAATATTTTTATACAAGATCTGTTATCGCGATATTCTAAAACGGTACATCAGAAAATGCGTGTTCACTTGGCAAACATAAATTTTATTTTTTTATTGTGTTTTTTTGGCACGAAAGTACGATGGTGTAAACTGGGCAGCTAAAGTCTAATTAATATGTCTGATAATACTATAGGAACGGCTATGAGTCATATCGTGTGATGGTAATTTTACATTTGCATTTTTGTTTTAAGATATCGGGATGTGTGAACACGATAACAATGTTAGTTCCCTTTTTGTTGGAAGTGTTATTAAAAGTATTTCACAGCGAAATCAATTAGAAAAGAATGCTGATAAAAAGCTAGCAATTTTCACTTGTTTGGGATTCCAAGCATTTCTCTATACGTATAATTGCCTTGCAACATATTTTCCTTCTTTCCGAAAAAAGTCTTTAGCCTCTTTGAAAAATCTATTTGTCAATGAGCGTTTCTTCAAGTTCAAGCCATTTTTCTAGAGCACCTTGTCATCGCTACTCGCTCGAATTGCAATAAAAGAGTTATAGTTCTAAATAGATTCGCCTAGTCTCTAATATTAACATTTTTGTTTGACTTGATGAACATAGTATGCTATTGCTTTAAACTCCATACGATATCTAACATTTGCTCGGTAAAGGAAACAAGTGAAACTAGTTCACGTTCCGCTGCTTATCACATTAGCATGTAACTGGTTCATTTGAGCAACTTTGTTGCTATTCATTTCATTACTACTATTCGTATTGGCAAGCAAATTAAACTTTTTAATTGTAAATTTCTCAATATGGTAATTTCCATAAGCGTTGCGCGTCGGCGTTGTACTACATATACATATATTATTCCGGATGTGTATAAAGTAAACACACATCGCTGAAAGCAAAAATAAAATGCATATGCATACAAATCGACACACATGGAACACACAATCGCATACACATTTGTAAGTATCTTTCGACTTGATCATTTGCTGTAAGATTTCAACATAAACGAATGTATTGATGCCGCTGGCAAAAGATGTTGGCGGGGGGCAAGCAACGTGAACGTGAACGCGAACGCTTTACGAAACTTAAAAGCCGTGCCCATTGCCCACTCTCGGTCCTCGGTCTGACTGCTGCTTGACAGGCGAGACGCTTGAGGGGATTGCGACAACAAACGGAAGTGCACATTCCAAACACAAAACCCGTTTCCAAAGTAGAAAAACAACAAAAATAACAACGAAGAAAAGCAAGCGCAACAAGCGGAGAAAGACGTCGTTGGCTGTGCAGCAGCGGCAGCAGCAGCAGCGGCAACAACAAGTAATAAATCCGCCAGTGGGTAAAGAGAGCAAGCCAAGTTGAAGAAGAAGCAGCACAGCAGCATCAAGTTGGAGACACAGATACATACATATGCACACCGTGTGTTTGGGAACACCCTGTATGCAAGCACGCCTCTGCCTTTGGCATGCCAGAAGACTAGACGCAGACGTTGCCTTTTAGTACTTTTGCACTCACTCACACTCACACAACTCGACATGTATTTAAATTTATCTGATCTTCCTCTCGCACAGGCAGCCCGCAGCAGCAGCAGCAGAAACTTCCTCATTCTCCGGGAAGCGCTTCAACAAGTGAGCAACAAATGAAAAGAAACGACAATAAAAAACGAGCGAAGAAATTTACGTGAAGTTCAGTTCAGTTCAGTTGAACTGAACAGTTCACGCGTGCAAGCGAGAGCGCGCTAGCTAGCTAGATGCTGGGCAGCCGCAAGAGCGGAGCAAAACATAAATTGCTTCGATCTGTCTTGTACGTTGGTGTGACGAAGAAGTAGCAACAACAACGACAATGATGATGATGGCATGAATATTTCAATATATATGTGCACACAGACAGGGCCGGTTTTAGGGTCGCCCAATTTCGTGGGGCGCTCCTGCTTCAAGAACGCCTTTTATATTTCGGAAATAGAGGACAAGAACAAAGATATTTTATCAGAAAGGGTTTTATTGTTTTTCAAAGTCGATACACTTTTGCATATGCTTGAAGCAATATTCGTAACACTTTTGGCGTATCTCCATAATATGTGTTTTGAACGCATCACCGCTTCTTGGTGTTCGGTAAAAAAAACAAGTCATTGGTTGCCAAATCGAGACTATATGCCGGATGGTCATTCATCATTTTGGGTGCTCAAAAGGCCTCTTGTGTGAAAGCTCGCATTGTTATGGATAATCCCTACTTGGCGGTTGATTTTCTTTAATTCTCCGAAATCTTTTGGCAAACAAATTCAGAATTGGCCGTCCTACGTCTATGTACATGTTCGATTTTAGAAAACTGGCGACCATTTGTTTAGAACTGCTTCGTCCGCGAACTGCTTTTGTTGGTTGGCTCGTCTTCGAAGCACCGTGGTTGAATTTTTTTTTTAGTTTCATAGCAGCAATCGATATAAGTCTTATAAATATGCAGTATCCAGCTCGAACAAATCTTCTTGGCCTTATGTTTGTGCAATATTGAACGTATATTGTGAACCTATGTACCAGAATATACCACATGACGATATGGTACAATCACTTCACACATAACATAGAAGGTTCATGGGAAAACAGCGGCCACAATTAAATTCTATATACATATTGTGGTTTTTAATGGTGCTTCATCGACGCACTCTTGTTGAGCTAAACTACGACGAAAGGTGTAAAAAATAATCGCACGTAGATGATCACTTACATTTTTGGCTTTTCAAGTGACTCCTAGGAAAACAAGAGGCGCTCGTATGTTAACACGTTCTAAGAATTTTGAGTTTGAAAAATATCAAACTTTGCGATACAAATTCCAGATTTTATCTAAATAGAATGGCTTATTTCCAAATGCGCTGGTGTGGACGCGATTTTCGCTCAAACCGGCCCTGATGTACCAAATGATTCTTTTACTTAGAGGGGGTCGTCTTCTACCATTTATTTGAATTACTTCGCTTATGAATGTTGTTGGTATTATTGTTTAAGGTGTTGTTGTTGTTGCAGTGTTGAGTTTGTCGATAAATATGAAGACGCGCACGCACACGATGCGAAAGAAGACGCACAACATAACACTTATAGTAGAGCAGAGATATATACGATCTCCTACGTGTTATTTTGGTCACTCTCTACAACATATGGTTTAATTTTCTAAAATAAAATTATATATTCTGTACTACAAACATACACACACATGCTGCAACAGATACAGATACAACAAGAACAACAAACAAATAAGCAGTCAGTCCGTCCGTCCGTCCGTCCGTCCGTCTTCGGTGGCACGTAGTAAAATGACAAATGAATGCTCATCAACAGCAATAGCCACAAAAGCAACAACAACAACAAAAAACGACCAGAACAACGACAGCTTAAAAGAAGAACCAACGCACACGCAATAAGAGTATAAGCAGAATATTCTAAATCTCAGACAACAACAACAACGCATGGTGGGACGGACGGACATACAAACGGGGCCGCTGCGGAGGAGGAGCGGCTGTCGGCTTGTAGTCGTCAGTCTTTGGCCCGCTCAGCACAGGTAGTTAGGTATTCGGATGATGGTGAACCGGTTTGAACGGAAATTACAAACGAAAATTATAAAACGATCAGTTTAGAAAAATGCCACAAGAAGAAGAAGAAGAGCAACAGCAGCAACACAACTAGAAAGAGATCTGAGCTCAAAATAACAAAACAATAAATACTCATAATAATTCATAATAACAAAGAAATTTTAAAGGTAAACGAGAGAAGAATATGTTTAAAATAAATTCGACTTAGGAGGGCGTTGAAGGCATATGACACATTTGAATGAGGCGGGTATTTCTAAAGGTATCTTTTAAGATTTTTGGAAACATATTTGCATGATTTGATGTAAAGAAAGGAAGTAGCTCAATTCATTCTACAATTTTAATGAAGATATCCTAATAGGCTTGCGGGTAACTAAGAAAAAGAAAGTTCTGGTTCATTTCGTAGTCAGGTGATGGCGAGCTATTCTATTTTCTATGTGAGTACATGTATTTCTGGCTTATCGACGAAGTGTTTTGGTTTTAAATGTTTAAGACTTTAACGATAGATTTCCAACGATTTGAAATTAACTCGGCTTGTAGTTTAAAATTTGAAATGAATCTGATTAGTAGAGTAGATTATACCCACTGAACTGTAGCTCATATTTCACTTGTCCCATCTATAGATCAGTTTATGCTGATAGCGAAATACCAATCCATTAATAACTCTCATTCAAAAGACATTTTCTAACTGGATAACCCTGATGTTAGCTAGGGTTCAACTAAGCGCAGCCTACTAATGAGCTAATGAGTTATTTCCGTAGACGCGCCTGAGCCAATCCCTCAAATGTTTTTGGCCGCCAGGGGGAAACCTGACTGCATCATCATCAAGTGCTGTTGCACACACTCAGCATGCGAATGATGAGAAAATCAGAAGAAAAAATCTGATAAAATAAAAGCAGAAGCGACAGCAGCCAAGACGCATTAAGATTAAAGGCTCACAAAAAAAGAAAGATTGGTGTATTGTGCGAGCGGGAGCGCGTATACGCAGTCTACTAATGAGCATATGGTTACGACGCTGCCAGAGCAGGTACGAGAGGAAATGGTAATATCTGAGAGTACCTGGATGCTGTTGTTTTTGTTGTTGCTGGTGCACTTACAGCTCTTGTAGGACTTCTTGGAACTGTCGGAACGCAAACTCAATTGCAAGCCGAAAGAACTGCTTGCTGCTGCGGGACCCTTAAAAATAGTTCAAAAATAAAAGGAACCTCATGTGGTGTCACACAATTGACATTTGATCTCTTTTATGAGGTCGTTTTTTTTATCTTTATATACATATTGTACATATATTTTTGTTTTCTTTCAAGTGTTTGAATGCTCCTTTAAGGAAATCAACCCTTAAATATGTTTTATACGTTAAAATTCAAAAAAAAAAACGACGTAAAACAGTTGCTTGCCGTGTGTTTTGCACGTGTGTTTACATAGAGCTGCACATACATATGTACATAAGGGCGATAGATATATAACTGTAGAGCTATACGTTTCTTTTGTTTTTTCGCATATTCCGTATTCCGGCATATCAAATACTCAATTAATAAGCATAAAAATTCAAAACCAAGTCAACGACCTGCTTTGCTTTATAACTGCTCAGAAAAATAGCATTTAAGAAAACAAAAAATTTAAACATACACACATTGAGAATGTGTACCTATATATATGTGCACATATGTACGTATGTATAACTCATATACAAATAGAGCCCGAGCTTAACTGAGCTTGAGCTGAGCGCGTGAGCGTATGCAAATATGTATGCGTGAGTATCTGTGTGCAACAATATATGACACACACAACCATAAAACATGCCAATTCCGGGTTCTTCTTCACGCGACAACAACAACAGCGACAATATACGTCGAATGAGAAAACGCCAGTCTACGTTTAATTTTCTGTCTAGATCGCCACTTTGTTGTTGTTGTTGTTGTTGTACGTTGTTGGCGGCTTTAAGTGCCGTAGGCACTTTTTTGTGGAGCAAGCATCTTAAAGCGGTACATACACACGCGTGTAAGTTGCGGGGAGTGGTCGTCATTGTATTGGACACCGATCATCCATTCCAGCAAACGCTCTTAAGCAAGCAAATCAATCATCGTTACGCATTTGAGCGGCGTTAGCACAGAAGAAAGGCCCATTAACAGGAAGAGAGAGAGAGAGAGGTGCTACGAAGCTGATGAGTTGGCGCAAAACCTGCGGCGTCTCGAATCGCGCCCCCATTGTCCATAATCACAGCTTTAGGCGGGTTTGCTGCTGCTTTTTCTTTAGGAAACTTTACTTCGAATATTTTTATACCCTGTACACAAAGTGTAAAAGGGTATTATAGATTTGTGCAATGTATGTAACAGGCAGAAGGAGGCCCCCCCCCCATATATTGATTTGAAAATTGTCAACGACATTGGCCCAAGAATACTGGAGTTATGGGTATAAAAGTAATTTTTGCCCCTATAATAGCCAACTTCCCAATAGGAAAACTTGTCAATTGGAGCTTCCCAATACGAAAATTTTTAGAGGCTTATCGATCTTATGAAAGGAGATAGTGTTTCTAAAGAAAAAGGGTACAGGGTATTCCACTGTCGGGCACCGTCCCGACTGTCCGCATACAATTTTTTTTTTTAAGATTACAATGATTTCTCTATAACTATTATACATTTTAGTTAGCATAAATTGCCGTCTTTATAGTTTGGAATATGCGTTCCTTCTAATCCTCCATTGTATCTCTCTAATATGGCATCAACGATTTGTTAAAAAGAAACCTTTGTATCTTATAAATGCCCACAGCTAGACCGCAGCTTAATCTTTGTTATATCTGTCTATTTTTGTTGTAGATTTTCTCATTTCAACTTTGTTGCTTTCTTGAACATTTGGACATTTCCTTGTCAGTGGACTCATTTTTCTTGAGTCTGGAGGCGGTGCGTCAATACGTGCGTGTTTGTTCTAATGTATCTCAAAGTAGTTGTATGTGCCTCTACTTTTTTCTTCTTCTTGTAGAGCTACCTTTTATGCTGCTGCTGCTGCTTACTTATTGTTCATCTTTATGCTTCGCGCATATCTTTTATGTGTGAGGCTCTTATGATACATACACATACATATATATCTAGATACGACTACAGAAAGCTGAATACAAATGCTTAATGATATCAAACGTTCGATAACCTTTCGGCATTTTAATATGCAAACTGAAACAACAACAATAATAATAATAATAGCTACAGCCATATAGATACATATGTTTGGACTGGTAGCCATGTTCATCATTGTCATCATCATCATCATCATGATCACTTAGATCGCCGCAACAACATTAGAATAAGTTTCGACTTGGGGATGCCCTGAACTGATCGATGTTGCGAAATTGTGAAGTGTAGCAGACGCATTTGGACGATCTTAATGTATGCCAAAGTCATAATACTAGAATATAATCATTAAGGAAAGATCTAAAGTTTGCAATACATCAATACTGTTAAATGCGTCCAAAAACAGCTGTATTGTAACATAAACGAACACAATAACATTGTAATTAAAGTTGGCCAATTCTGTTAACGCACTGTTAAAGTAGCTGCTCAGCCTGAACTCAATTTGAAAATAGTTCGTTAGTACAATTTTTGTTGGTTAAACTAATTGTTTATTTAGTTAAATTTGTAGAAATAGTTCATAAGTTCTTTTTTTTGGCGCAAGAGCTACATAGTTGCTCGTTTAGTTCAGCTTAGCTTTTGTTGGTGAATGAACTAATTTTTCATTTAGTTCGTTCAGAACGAATCGTCATATTAATTTGTACACTTTATTTCTGTATTTATGTTCGTCTTTTTATTGAAATCTTTAAAACGTATAAACTATTTCTAGAATAATAAAGGAAATTGCAATTTACAAGACGTGAAAATGTAGAAGCAAGTGGTTGTAGATCTCTGAAATCCACAGCTGGCAATAAGCAATATATATTTGCGAAGTACTTCCACAGATAACAGCAAGTTACGTCTTCCAGTGGGAGATATTAATTGTATTGTTACTAAACATATCGAACTCAAGGAAAGACCTAACGAAATAAAAGAGCTACGAACTAGTAATACAAGAAACGACAAACTAGTATATAAAAGAGATAAAACTAATATGCCAAAAGATTTCAAGAATCTAAAAACTAGTTTATATACTAGATGATACCAAAAGAGCTGATAGAACTAGCTGTTCTATGAAAAGAATACTTCGATCGAACTAGTGCAAAGCTGTTAGAGCCAACACTAGCTTTGAGTGAGTTCTGTCAAATTGTATCAAAAATGACATAAATAGTATCTAATTATCACAAGCGTGCAGCAAATGATCTTGCACATGATTATTTGCCAGCTACAGCCTGTACAGAAAGCAGTTCCAATATTATGTTTAAGCTCATTTGGCGGCTCCAAATCTTGTAGATTCTAAAAGTAACTCTGCTCGCTATGCCTGTTACAAACATCAGCTCAATTCCAACGCAACAAGCAAATACACTGTACACAGAAACCCCAGCATCATCATAATCATCTTTAACAACAAGATCTATGGAACTTGTACAGCAAAACCAACGTTGATTCCAGTAATAACAATTTCATATGTATGCAGATATATCAACTTGTACATACATACAGATATGTATTTCTGCGATGAGTTCATCATACGCTAGATGAGAGTTCAAAATCGTTTTGACTGACACGCGTATGTATATTTTCATATCTGTATCTATATAGTTACATATAGTCGCCTCTAACTATGGGTATGAGTTTGCAGTTCTGTACGGGCAGTGAGATAGTCAGTCAGAGAACGGACCGCATCATTTGTGCCTATTACATTCAATTAGTGGCAACTGTTTTTTCCAACTTTTGCGATTTTCTCGCACTTTGAAAGTCCCCTTAACCAAAGGTCTAACTTAATAAGGCAGTTGTCGTCGTCAGTAGCTAGAATTTACTATAATATTTAGCTAGGAGGGAACGGTATACACACATACACTCGATGTGTATTCTAGTGTGAAGGGGTCAGGTCAGCGTGGTTCAATTTGGTTGGTTGACATGCAACACTTCCGTGTTGAGAAGCAGCAAGTCAAGCCCATCTTTAGTTCAAGGGACATGCATGGCTGACTCATGGAAATCAACATCTTAAAGCTAAAAGCTGTTACGACCAGGCCCCAGCAACAGAAACTTGACCAAGTCACTGAAATTTATACTGATATCACAACTTACTTAGTACGGTCACTTTCTTGGGCCTTAAACTAGGATTACTTGTTGTCGCTTGTCTCTAAATATAGCATGATAAAGCAAGAACAAGGTATCTATAATTGTATAGCTTAGATATATATACAACATGCTTAGTTGTCATGTGCATGGTATGAGTTTTGGTTTATGTAGCATATATGTGTTTCTATATATATTACGAAATGTTTACGATTTTCTTGAGTTTCAGTAAGTTCATAACAAATATTCAACGATAAGATAACAAACTGTGTACAACACACGCACATAAAATACAACATCATATGTGTGGTAGTATGATATTTGCTGAACAAACAATTAAAGCATACAATACTTGACTTCTACGAGCAAGACTTCCTGCTGTTTATACTTTCGCGGAACAACGGATTTCCAGTTAAAAAAAAAAAAAAAACTTGTATCCAAACTAAGCAAAAGCCATAAATATCCAACATGCTGTACATGCATTATTGATCTAGACCAAGCAGCCGCAGCAGCAAGATCCGCCAAGCAAAAATCAAACTTCCAACAATTTCAACTTTAGTTTCCTGTGATGTAGGCCCCGAACCGCAAATGGTCAATTAGATCAACGTCCACGGATGTATACTAGATGTATAGTAGCTGTAGCTGTAGCTGTAGCCGTAGTCAAGCAAGCAACCAACCAACCGAGCTAACTAACTAAACAACTGTCTTAGTCTATCTTTTGTATCTGTATCTCTGCCAAACTATGTTCATACAAACCGGTAGTTACTGGTAAGTACGCCTGGCTAGTATTTGCGCTGGTAATCAAGCACATTGCTAACATTTAGGCATGCATGGAGCAAAAAAGACAGACTCTCTTCTCGCACTTCGATTCTCAGATACTTCAGTGCTCAGTGCATTCAGTGAGCCATGCGATGAACATAGGAAGAAAGAAGAACTTTGGCATGATCTGATCATTTGGTTTGGATTCGTCTGTTCGTACGTCTTGCGGTCCGGTTCGTCGAGAACAACGATCGCGCTTCGCATCTTAATTACAGACTGTATTGCGAAAAAAAAGACTAAAAGATGAAAAAGCAGTAACTCAAGCTAAAAGTTAGCTCTAGCTGAAAAACCTGAATTGTAAAAACGTTCTAAACGAACGATCGCCGAGGAACATTTTGCGCCTCGCTGGAAAGACACTTAATAAATGCGGAAGCGGATGTTAAAACAACAACGACGCGACATGGAACAAAACACATATATACAACAGCAGCAACGAAGACTACGACGACGACGACGACGACGTCGCTGTCTATAATCACAATCAAGTCATGCAAGTCCAGATGCCAGCTAGGTGCTTGTTTAGCTGCTCTTTCGCACTAGCGGGAAACTGGTGCGCAAAAGTTCTCTGCCATGAGTTGATGATGTTCATTATGAAGACGATGACGATGTAGACTATTTGGCTTCTGGGCATGATTACCGCCAACAGGCAACTGGCACCTGTGCAGCTTGTAGCTAAACAAGTAATTTGCGTTTTCCTAGATTGTTTAGAAATCGTTGAGAACTGGTCAGAAAATGACAGCATAAATATTGACGTTGTGTTCAGTTCCAAAAGGAGTTTGCTCAAGTCTTCATCATTCAATACTATGTATCGTAATTGCTTGGTACGACAACGACTTCCTGTGCGATAAGCTAAGGAAGTCTACAGTTGGTAATCGATAACTTAGTTAGATAATATGCGAACGGGAAATTGTTGTGGTCTTTACAAAAAGATTAACAAAAAGTTTCGACAACTCTTTTTTTTTACAAAACCCTTTGACGGAAATAATTGATAAAAAGAAAACGTTTACAACTGTGAGAGAACAACTACATACAAGCTAGTCATGTTCTAGATATGACATCCGACAAAGCTAAAAGATAGCAAAAAAATATTGTAAAACAGTTGAATAGCAACTGCAGTTATCGAAAACAACAATCATTAAGAAATACAACTGTTTTATAGATTTTTCGACCTTCGAAACGGAATTATATTACAGCTTGGAAGTCGATTTTCTTTGAAAATCGTTAAATTCTTGATAGTCTATGATTTACTTAAAAATTTCTCAAGTTTCTATGTGATTTTTACAAGAAAAAAATTTCATTATTTATGATATCATATAGCATAGTTATGAAACATCATCAAATGAAAAAGTGTCATTTATCAAAAATGTAATAAAAGAACGAAAAACAGATGTACCAATTTTAGATATAGCCTTTTGAATATAAAGAGATTATTAAGTGTCATTACGTTTTGAATTAGATTGAAACTTTCGTCAGTCTTTTAAATAACATTTATATGAAGACTAAGCAATCGGTCAAAAATCAAAATATTTTGATTCTACACGGCGAGTTGTGCTACCGATTGCTGTATGTTTTTATGTTCCAAACAGATACAACTTCTTTACGAAACCAACATAAGGTAAACGCATGTTCACAAAAGTTCCGAAAGGTTTTTTTCCAGATTTCAAAAATGCTTTTAAGACAAATTCGTTACTATTGATTGTTAACTTTCAAACAGTCACCAAAAATGACTCAAATGACGTCAACAAAAGAAACAGCCAACAAATTTCCATTTGAGTTCTGTTTGATTTCTATGTTATTGGTATGAAATTCTCAAGATTTCCATTTGGTAGCGCACAAATGTCTAGCTGGCTACTTTTATCACAAAAATCAAGAGTTTAAGCTTAGTGTCAATTTTTTTATGAACTTTGTCAATCAAATAGCTGGAATACAGGAATTTCCAATGAAAGACTGTCCATGCTCCAAAGTGTCAAATGTATGTAGATGACGCCAACAACTTTGGCGTATTGTTGGCCTAAAACAACAAAAAACAACTTGAGGCGTTTTGTCAAGAAGCCAACACAGCGTCGCCAGTTCCCGAATACAATTGTTGTCTATGTCTATGGAGCTAGCGTCTTCGCCTGTCTGTTGGTCTTTTTGCCTGACTGTTGCCGCTTTTCAGGGTGCTCTTCAGCGGGAATGTGAATGCAAAGAAGAGATTATATTATAATTTCCAAGTAAGGAGAGCAAAATAAGAAAAAAAAAAAAAGAATTAAACAAACAACAAATTGACACGAACAGCACGTAGCAAATAATGTGAAGGAGCATGGTCTCAGCTTGCAGCAAGCTTAACCAGATGATGCCACAACTTGTGGTCGCTGTTTCTGCTTCTTGCTGTTGTCGCAGACTTTTCTATTGTCGCACCAAATTAATAATTAGCAGTACTAAATGAGCTCAGCTTTTCTTTTGGAGTGTCGGCAATGCTTTAGGCATTGCAGCATCTTGAAGACCTTACGCAGACTTGGGCACAATAGTTAGTCAGGCGGGTTTGTCTAGTTATACTACCTAGGCTGGGGACTTGAGTTTATCTCATTACGTTTGTTTTGTCAGCTATGTTTTTTTTTCTACCGCTTTTTAGTGTTGCACTTAGAGCATCATAGTGACAACATATGGTGTCTATCTTGTGGTTTTTGGTATTTTTGTTCTTGTTATTGTCGCATATGCCATTGTCCGTGCATTTCCCTAGGCTAGCTCAGTCTCCGTGGAGTCACTCTTCTTGCACTCCTCAGCATGTGCTCTATGTGGTCTGTGCTTATCGCTTGGCTTTACATTTCTAGCTTCTCAAACACGCGCTTGTATGTATTTATATAATTATCATCATTACAGTAAGATAATTATTATTATACTTAATATGCATGCACAATTGTGCACTCTACTTGTACTTTTAATTACACACAGATACATACACTCGCACACACACTGTCGAGATAGACGCCTTTTGTATGCTATCAGCAACACTCAAATGGGAAATGCAACACAACACAACAATGTTGAAGTGCATTGAGCCAAGCAAAGTGAATGAGAGAAAGAGAATGCTTGCCTAGAAACAGCTCCCAGCTGTGCCCAACAGCTGTCGGAAAGCTACTTGATATGCCTTAACATACAGTTCTCTTTAATTGGCTTTCCTATATGGCACAACGAAATAGTTATAGCCATTAGTTGTACCAAGAAATCAAACAGTATCTTCTCATGCAACGGAATTTCTTAATTCTGTTAAAAGTATACTCAAAAATTTGAAGCAGACAGTCGGGACGGTGCCCGACTGTGGAATACCCTGTACCCTAAATACGGTAAAATAGGAACGGTATGTCTCTTTTCATAAGATCGATAAGCCTGTAAACATTTTCCTATTGGGAAGTTGGCTATTATGGGGGCAAAAATTACTTTTATACCCATAACTCCAGTATTCTTGGGCCAATGTCGTTGAATGTTGTAACACAGATGAAAAATACATATATTATGTCTGTGACAATTTTCAATCAATATATTGGGGGGTATGACAGTTAAGGTAAATCGATTGGGGGTTCCATTAAAAAAAGGTGGATGCAGTTTTAAAGATTAGAGTCACACGAGTCTCCACACCCAATTTTGTAGCTCTAGCTCACATGTATCCATATCTACATTTAGTGGAATTTTGAAGCAGTTTAGCTGCTGTATTATCTCCGTAAATCTGTCACGTGGGAAGGGGGTAAGATATCGACATGAATCGATAAACATGAACTTTTTCGGGAAAATGCGCAACTCTTGGTAAAATTTGTTTTCTCTAACTCTTATAGTCTCTGAGAAACAACACGGACATGGCTATATCGGCTCGACCATGGAACATATGGTCTGCCACGCCTTCTTCTGCCTGTTATATACATTGTACAAATCTATTATACCCTTTTACACTTTGTGTTTAGGGTATAAAAATGCTCTTTCCGTTACATGTCGCAGTCCAACTGTTAAAATAGTACTTAAACTTTGCTTTTATGTTAACTTAACAGCAAATAAACAAGTGTTTCCATGTTGTTCGATCTGATTAGTTAGATTATAGCTTTAAATTCTGTCTTATGTCATTGAAAGCAATTTATTTAGGCATATCTATTAATATAATTTCGTTGATATGACGTCCGAGATATATGCAAGCAGTCGGTTTTAAGTAGTGAATAATAAAATAACTGGGTTATGGCTGTATAAAATGAGCAACCAATCATTTATACTCTGCTTGCCTGTATTATTCCAATACAATAATTCGATGACTCACAAATTTCCAATGGATATTAGATATATATAAGCTGTGAGTCGCATAAATCTTAATGAATAACAAATATTTGTAAAAACAATTCTTCCAACTGACAACTTTCGCAACGCAATAACGAAATTTTTATATGTAAATTTGACTTGATGTTTTTTCAAAGTTTTTTTCATAAGCCTTTAATCTTGTAAAATCAAACTGATGTCATATTTAATGAGTTCAGTAAGTTTTTCATTTCTGTAAATCATAAACTTCTTATACTTAAGCTCGGTGTCTTAAGTTTTCCAAAAAGTTTTCTTCGTACTGTATAAACAAACTACAAATCAAGATTGAAGCGAGGCAGGTCCAACTAGGCAACCTGTTTTCTTAACTTTTTGTCAATGATCTGACTTTGGCCGCGTACTAATGTTCGCAGATGATGTATGATGATTGTTTATCTTTTTTACATAAATAAATCTTACTATACAACGATAGCCTTAAGAATATTACAATATTAAGCTCAAACGAAATTTCGCGACTTTACAGCTTTCTGTTATACTATGGGATCAGCTGTTAACAATGTCCCTTTGCTATTAGCTTGCTCTCTCTCCTCTGCTGATCTCCTGCTGTACCATAGTACATATAGTCTATACTTATACTATGTGCTGTACTGCTGTTAATCAGCTCTGCACTCTTTACACACTTAATTTCCCTAATCAATATTATTGAGCACCATTATATAAAGTCAGCCCTTTTAAGGAAATAAACACAAGCACTGGCTATTAGCGGCCCTGGCCCACTGTGCCGCTCTTAAAGCACCTTCATGGAGCTTGTAAATGTACTTTATACTTGAAAAAATATGCCATATCACCAGTTGTTGTGGTTGATGTTCTTGAGTACAGGCCGAAATGATTACCCAGGCTATATAATTGTATGGCCAATACAGACATAAAACTTCAACAACAATAAATAAAATGGCCACTCATTAACAGACCCCGATATGATTATAACAATTCTTGAGCATGTGCGTTCTTTTGTTTTCATATAAATCAATAAGTAATAACAATAATTTACATCTACGTAAAATACCAAAAAAAAAAAACCCATGAAAAGGTATAAGACAAAGGCAACCCAACCCAGCTACGACTGATTAGTCTATCAATTGAAGCTCCCCCTCCTAAATACAACCTGTGGCCACTCGACTCCCACATGCGCAGTACACAAACAATTTTGGACTAACGTCATTTCCGTTCGGCAATAAACGCCTTTTCATTCCGCTGCGCTCCCACGCCCATCAAATCACCAGACTTTCGTTCCGTTCGGACAAGGTGAGCGCTTGGGAATTTGCACCTCCACTTGCGGTAAAAAGCTTATCAACACCAAGCGATAGCATATACACACACTAGCTCACACTTGAAGTGCGCGTTTTCCGAATTTCTGAGTTATCTATATCAATGCTATCAGCTCTGAAATCAAATTGATTTATGAACGATTTGCCATTTCCAAAAATACCTAAATTTCCTTTGACGTGCCTCGCGCTTGTATAGCACCAAGTGTGTTGTAAATATATGGAACTTGTTAAATAGGAAGTGGGCATTGAGTTTGGACAAGTGACCAAACGTCTGCTCGCCCGCCTGTTGTGCCATAGCCTGACGGGATTTGAAGTAGGGCTTAGGCTGGACAGCTGTGTTCGCTGTTACGCCCTCTGTGTGAGCGCTCAGGGGCACTTCAGAGATGGCCATATACATCTATTGTTATAGTTTATGAGGCACACTTGAGCGCATTGTTGCCGCTTCCTTTTTGTATATACACTTCCGCTTGGCAAAAAGAAAAAACAACTTGCTCAAGGCAATTTCCACGAAAAATATGAAACACTTTTCATTGTGAAATTACCAAAGACAGCGGGGGCGTAGCTGCAGACCCTGCAGTCCTAACCGAGGTCAACGCTGTCTTAGCTGTCAATGGCTCTTACGATGGCTCTGCAGATACCACTTGAGCGCTTACAATTAGTGTCAGGACCACCTACTTGGTATGACAGAGTTGGAACAATGCTCAGAGTACCACGCAACAGGTATGTGCAGAGAAGTGAGGCGGGAAAATGGTGAAAAGCAAGACCAACGACAGGTAGTTGATATCAGCTGCACTTTACAGTTACTTGCAGATAAACAATAACGACAATAGCCACCAATAAAAGTAAGCAAGTGTCTATTAGTGTATATTTATACTCTTCACGTGGTCATGGAGTCAATGTAAGCGTGTTATTTGAAGAGTATCTGAGCATCGTTATGATAAGCTTTCCGCTATCTTTCCTCGCGCCTTTTGGCGGTACATTCAATCCTAAGCATTACGAAACTTTACAAACATTAAACAGTAACTAATATTTATTATTCATTACAAGGCATGCGCCTTAAACTTTCATAGGCCCAAAAAGCAACTTCCTTTTGTCTATGCCTATGACTATAAAGACAGTCGACGACGTTGACGGCAACGTCAGTGACTGCGTCGGCATTACGCCATCAGCTGTCTCCTGACGTTACGGCCCCTTAAAGCACTGTTACGTCTTGAAGTTTGGGGCGCCACGCAATGTTGCCGCCAAATGCAGTTCAATAAGTCTAAAGCGTCGACGTAGCGGCCGACGTCGATGTTGGCGTCATTGTTATTGGCCAGCGCCAACTAAAGTAAGTAAGTAACAAGCAAATTACCTAATTGTATTGCAGCCAGACAGACTAACGTCATCGCCGACTTTCCACAACATTACTCCACTTCTATGCACAACTTTGGACCACCCCAAAGCCGTTCCAAGTGCTCTATGTGTGCCATACAGCAAAAACAACAACACAAATAGCAACAAAAATGTGGCACACACTGCAAGAAATGGCAAACGGCAAAAAGCACGCGGCGCATTTCTTTCTCTTTGTTGTCTTTTACTTGAAAAGTTGTTAGATAATAGCACCAACAACTACAACAACAAACAACGTAAGGCACCGTTAAAGCTGCAGATATGAACAAAGTGCCACCAACAACATAAGGCACCAAGTTGTAGTTGTTGCTCTTGTCGGCGGTATAACTCAAGCAAGACTTCCTATATTTTGAAACACGTTACGTTCGTAACATAATTCACACAACAGGTTACTTAGCAGCAGCCATAGAAACAACAACAAACACTAAGCGGCAAGAGAGTCAAAACGCAGACACTAAGCTTGGCTTAGCTTAGCGGCAGCGCCCAAACAGGGGCGTAGCACTAAGGGATAGCCTTTAGCTAATCTATGAGTGGGGGTTGAGAGCATATTACGGTTTTATCAAACAGAAAAATCACAATTACTGATCGTTCTTTAGTCATCATACAGTAAGGACTGTTCACATTTCAATTCCGGGCGAAACTTGTAGAATCTAAATTGTTTAGAACTCACAATTTCGAATCTGCGATAATTTTTGGATTTCAAAAGCAATGTAGCAAAGTAATTCGAAAATTGTTCTATCTTTGAAGCGAGTGTAACTAGCCTTAGTCCAAAATTTAGCAATGTTTTCGAAAATTGTTCGTTCAGTTACGACAAGTTTTTTTACTATCGGATAGTCAGCCCGCCATAACGGCGGTTGCAGGAACCAGAATAAACCTCTTTCTGGGACAATGGGCTCACCAATATCCCTGGAAATGATCTTGCGGACAAGCTAGCAAGGCATGGTCCAGAACCTTTCTGTGGCCATCACCATCAAGCAACTTCTAAGGGAAGGGGAAAGAATAAGAAGAGCCATGAACTGGATAAACACTGCACGTCTGAGACAGGCCAAACAGTTACTTGGGTCTTACAACCAGCTAGGGAAGAACTCTATCAGAATTCTTATAGGTTTGCTTTCTGGACAATGTAGAAAGGTCACCTGAGCAAACTGGGCATCACTGGCTCTGCCACCTGCAAGTTCTGTGAACATGAGGAGGAATCCTCCCAGCACATTCTAGCCGAGTGTGATGCCCTGGCAAGACGAAGGCTGACGCTCCTAGGCGGATACAGGATCACGCTGTCCGATATTACCTGGTTGGAACCACCCCACATAATTCAGTCTATAACAGATAGGACTGACAGGGGAGCTGTAGGCTCAGCAGGGTGCCACAAAAGATCTTACTGGTCGCGGTGCGTTAATCCCCAATAACATTATTATTATTAAGACAAGTTTTTAAAGTTTTTAACAGAAGAGCAATTGCCTTTACATTTTCCAGTTGCATATTTTCTTACCGTTTATGCGAAAGATAGTTAGATAGATAGGTTAGAGAATACCACCTCAGTGGTTTAAAGCTTGTCGTATGAGGCGACTAACAATAACACTGGGCGCTTTTCGGAACCAGTAGAGCCACCCCAAGCCTTAAAAGTGTTCTGCGTGTGGTTTGGGACCCACCACGTAAAACCACAATTCCAATGAAAGAACGTATTTACATCAGGCCGCAACCCTATAACGGTTGTTATGGCCATTTAAGAAGAAGAAGAGTTAATACTAATAACTGTCATCTCAGTCGATATTTACAACTGCTAAGCGCTTAGTCTTTTGTACTAAGTTGATAAGACCGCGGCAAAGGCCCCAAAGACCCAAACCCCAAGAAATGGACAACTGAGTGTTAATGTGCTGCCATAGAAACTCCTAAATTTGTGTGTGTGCATTTTACAGCTTTTATATAAAATTCGCACGATCATTCGCCGCCAAGATGAAAGATTGTCAACAACAACAACTACAACAACAACAACAACTCCTATTAGTTTGCCAATATTACTGTTGTTGTATTTGTTGTTGCTTTGCTGAGCTTTCTTTCTTTCTGCGAATTTGAGACAACATAATGGGAGCTGCGCTGCCGCTGCGCTGCTGCCGCGCTGCCGTTGTTACTGCTGCTACACTTTTATGGCAAATTCAGGTTAGTGTGATTTTTCCACTTTAAATGGGTCGACGTCATCAGTGTAGTTGTTGTTGTTGTCGGCTGCAACGTGGACTTGCTGCATAATAGTTTTGGCATATGACGCGTCATGGCTTATAATTTTTACACATATTATTGTTATGTACATACGTATGTACATATGTGCGTATTGCAAAACATTAATATAGCGCAGAGCAGTAGCAATATGAGAGCCGTAACATCTGCTTTCTGCCGATAACACGCAGCCAGAAAACAACATCTACAATAAATACTTATAAGTATGTACATATGTATGTATGTATTTATGTAAGTATGTACATATGTATGTATGTATTTATGTAAGTACTTTGTGCGCACTGCTTCCGCATGCAAGTTTAAACAACTAAAAGTCATCAGCGTCAACAACAACAACTACAACAACAGCGACGACTCATTGCATTACACTTGCGCTGCGCTGCGCTGCTCTGCTCTGCATGTGACTCAATAATAGAAAGAGACGAAGAAACTGCAGCGACAGCGACGCATACAGCATGCCAGTGACTAGCCCCGCACAGAAAAAGATTGTATTGATATTCTTACTCAGCATTCTTCCCTCAAGAAGCAGCAGCAGCAGCCGCAGTGGCAGCGCACAGTGGCCGTAATGATCAATCGAGCGCGGGTTAATTTAAACTTTCAAATCCAGCCCATATGTACAGTCAAACCTGCTTAAGTTGGCCACTCACGGTTCATAAATTTTTGGCCAACTTATGAGCGTGTAAGTTTTATAGTGATTTTATGTTGTTTCTTTAATTCTTTTAACTGTATATTATGGATTATGATTGTTTTTTTGTTTAATCGTGTATGTTATGTTACATACATAAATTAAAGTTTAAATCATAGCTGCAAAGCAGGCGAAGTTTCTTTCAAGAGTACTGTACATTGTTTTAAATTCAAAATTGCACTTAAATTCTAATGTAACTGAAGAAAATCTTTTAAATTTGCTTGTTTATAAGCGTTTGACTTTCTTTCTGTTGATTTTCAACAGATGAATTCTTCCGCCTGGAAGGATTTCATACAACTTTCTATAAGCAATGAGTTTACTGCAACCTCACAATACTCGCCTAACTGTAAGTTCTTAAAATATACCATTCGGAATAGTTTTTCATATTATTTTCAAAGAATTTGTAACTTAAAATTTTTCAAATTTAATAATATTTTACATATAAAATAAACTCAGGCTTTTCCACACGTTTATCAAAACAACCGAAATTAGCTAGAAGAAATTTAAAAAGAAAAAAAATGAAAAACAAAAAATTTTTAAAATTATTTACTCTTATTATTCTTTTGGCAACCCAACTATAGCGACTAGCGTGCTCGAATTCAATAGGAAACTCTTTGAAGACATGCCCAACACGATAGAAACATTTAGCTTGCTAAAGCCGAAATTACTAGTTATTTGAATAACACACTACAACGACAACGCACGCACATAAAAACATCGCCAAATCGCCGGAAAAGTTTTCAGAGTGCTTAAATCGTCGAAAAACATAAAATTAGAGATTTTTCAAATTATTCCGTGCCAGTTAGAAGATTTATCCCACTGTGCAGTAGCATCTTCTCCCTGCAGCGCTTTAACCCTTTTTAGGCATGTCTGCCAGCCTGCCTGCTGCTGCTGATCATTTTCTTGGCGTTTTTATTAAAATTTTTATTGGGGAACAGAATCAGCAGCCAACAGAAGCAACAACAACAACAACAAAACTAGTGCCCACATACACAGAGACAGACAGACAGAGAGACAGACAGACAAGAAGCAGCCACTCTCCTCTGCTCAAGTTGTATGCTTGTTCGGCATTTTGTGTTAATATCGCTTGCTTATAGCATTTACTGTTGTTGTTGCCTTTGCTTTTCTTCCTCTTTCTTCCATTACGTTGCGCTGCTCAGTGCTGCTTTTCTTGGCAGTGATTCGATTCGTGCTGACGTTACGCTCTTTGTACGTCTCACGTGCGAGCGAGTGAGTCAGTCAGTCGGACGTTGGCTACAAGTGTGTGTGTGTGTGTGTGTGTGTGTGCGCGATAGGTCGTTGTTTTCTTGCTCTTGGCGCTCGCTCTCTCTCGCACTAGCTTCTCTTTTGCGCTGCCTTTTTTGTGGGCATGGGCGGCTGGCTGGCTTGCTTGTCGTGTGTTGTTGCTGCCTCGATCAACACTTTTTATACCTGTTAGCATTTTCATACCTACTACTTATTTGTTTCAGTGTGCGGTTGCTCTCTGCTCAAGCGGCAGCTTTAGCATATTCCCTACGAATTCCTATATAAAATCTTACACAAGTCTCCCCCCCACTGCTCTCTCGCCAACTAATCTGCTCTTTAGCTGCTTCCGTGCACTTGCTGCTTAGCTGTGCTGCGCTCTTTTTGACTTTTACGTTGCCGTCGTCGTTGCCTCACACACTCACTCGTTACGTAGTTTGTGGAGCAATGCGGAAGTGAATTTAATTTATTGTATTTACGTTGCTTTTTCTGCTACTACTACAACGACTACGACGCCGACGACGTCGTTAACGCTGCTGCTGGTCACCCGACAGCCAGCACCTCACTCCACCCCCTCCCGCGTAGACTGTGGGCTGCTTGAACAGAACCAGGAAAGACAATGCTGACGCTCTCATACACTGAGCAAAACTCAATGCACAGTTCGTACTTCATACAACTACAACAAATCTCAACTAGTGGAACTGGAATGTATGTACATACATACATACATGTGTATCTCAACGATTTATTTCGTTTTCCGCTAATTGGAGAGCCAAGAATTCATTATAAATAAATACACATGCCAACAGCAGCCGCGCACAAGCGCGTAAATTTATTGACGATCTACACTCAACAACAACAAAAATAATAATAATAAAAAGGGGGGTGTGGCGGGCATATAACAGAATCAGGTGTGTGTGTGTTCCCTGTACCCTACCTCTGCTCCACACCTCTTATTGTATCTGTGCCTCAAGTGTGTACGTGAGTTTCGCACTGACCAAACCAGAAGCAGGAACTGCTGGCAACGTTGACGTCGACATCGACTGCGACAGCGACAGCAGCTCACACAAATAAGCACAATTCTGCTGTTTTGTGCTTGCCTGCGATAAGATTTCGCTGACGTACGCGTCAGCCAGTCGACAGCCAGTATAGCACCCTAATTGAAGCTTAATGCTCCGCTTTTGTTTCAATTCCATAGAAAAACTGCATGCAACAAGAGACCGCAAGCCGCCAAATCAAGTCAAGCCATCGCCTTTGATACTAAAGGCAGTTCAAGAACTGTACGAACCCTACATAGCAACACCAGAAAAACTCAGCTATATGGCTAATTATGTTTAAATGTATTCCAAAGTTAAACTATTTATTTATAGATATGGACTGAAATGCCATTAAAGGGTCTTAAATGTACATTATCAGAACAGGAACATTATTGAAAAATTCCATAGATCAATCATGTTGTATAATGTATGTGCGGTCCAAATCTTTCACAATTGGTTTCCAAATTTTTTAAAGACAAGTCTGATGCACCGATATATTGCTTTTTGAGTTGTAATTTGGTGGCATTGCTGTTGGTTTGAAATTCGGCTGAAAGCGATTTCAGGCTCATCATTTATGTCGTCCTTGTCTATATCAGAATTTGACTACTCTTTTTCATTTTCATAGGTTGTCATTTAGCATTTTAGATTCATTTTATATTTCAGAATTTTGTTTACCAAAATAAAATTGAAATATAACTTATAAATTATATTAATGTTTTGGTATGACAACACATACAAAGAAATGTTATTATTCTTATCATTTTCATAACTAATACTATGAATACATTTTATAGTTATATTATATCATACTGATTAGGAAACTAATCGCGTTAGCTATCAACATGATCAGGCTTCTTTTAACCAAAAAAACAAAGCTAGACGACATTGGTATTTCCCAAATATTGTTCCAATGGCATTTAATGATAATATGTATATATAGACCATGCAATTCGACTTATCTATGCCAGAGCTACAATACATGTAGGTGTTGTGTTGTATAGGGCCTTACGATACATTGACCCCCCCACTCTAGAGCAAATATTGTAAATGTTGGGTAGAACAGAATGCAAACAAACAAAATCACAATCTAGATAATGCATGATTAAAAGATTTGAGTAGATTTCAGACAGAACAAAAGTCATGTCCTATAAATTATGGTCTAAATTTCACAAAAGCGAAACATACCATATGGTCGAATTTTTCGGGAAAAGAACATTTTAATAAGCTTTTAAATTCTAACATATATATTGTGAACTTGCGATAACGTAAACACTGCATTGCGTGAACAGAGTGAAATATACTAGTCGCATATTATGAAATATTATGCGAGTGAAGGACCAAAAAACTAGGCTAACTCAATGGAACTAAAAGAACTATATACACGAAAGGAACTAGATTACGCAATTCACTGCAACAAAACATAGCAAAACGAAGATCGTGCCTGGGAGCGAAAGGGAAGGCGACACTGTTGGAATACAGATGGAGAGCACTCTTGGTGTTAATTAGCTCGCGTACTGTTATAAAAAAATTGTTTCCCATATCTTACCTGTTTGCTTCACTCTTGTATGATGTTGTTAATGCTGCGGTATTTACTTTTTTTTTTGCGTGTATTTAAGTAAGTTTGTCTGTTCTTAAGTTCGCTGGGTGACAGCACAATGCGGAAGCGGATATGTCCAGATCCAGAATGTGTTGTCGTTGCTTAACGTCTTTGTTGCTTTTCTTATTTTGTTTCTGTTGTTGTGGTTGCCATCGACAAGCGTTGCATTTGTTGCTTACGCGCCGCTGCTCAGCAACTGCACAAACTACAACCGCTGCAATACCGCGCGAATGCTACAATTACAGCCAACGTAACGTAACGTAATGCCTCGCCACGCAACGTACGTAATACAGTGCACTTTGTGTAGATTGTGTGTGCGCTTCCTGGTTCTGCTGGCGCGCTGCTGCTACTATCTGCTCACCATCTGGTTGCATGTGGCCATTGTAGCGGTTTAATACTGCGTTTCTCAGCCTAATTTCTTGCAGTGTTGCTAATCGCCTTGACTTTTAAATGAATTTGTCTTGGTTTCTATGAGCTTTGTTTTTATTGTCGCTGCATTCTCACTTGAGTTTCGCTTTCGTCTGTAAGTTCTGCTTATTTGCCACAATGCAATGCACCGAATGTCAACGCAAAAGGAAAACAGCTGAAGCACAAACAAAGCAAAGTAGAAGGCGTAGTAGAAAAGGCGGCCCCACAGTACTTCCGTCTATTCCTGCTGCATACCAGTGTTCGTCGTAGTTTGTTTTGTCCCTTTCACGCTTCTTTACACACAATCATAGGAAAACGCTCAGAGCGGAGAGCCAGGTGAAATACAGCAACAAAATCTTCTTCCTTTTCACTTTTGCTTACACTTCTTGTTGACGTTGTTATTTCTTTTCTTTTATAACTTCTTCAAGTTGTTGCTGCTGTTTTTTTTCTTCTTTTTTTTAGTTACGCTTTGTATAATTTCTTGCTTAATTTTTGTTTATTTGGCATTTCCGTTTCGCCTTTCAACACAGCAATAATAAACACACTGCTTTTCCTATAGATTTATTTCACTTAAGAACACAACAACACAGTTATTTATTATTCTCATATGCCGCACATGTATGTATATACATATTTATGTTATGTACGCATTGGCTTTCTTTAAAACATTTTTAAGCATTTCCAATTTATTTATTTTCTCGGATGTTTGTGTCAAAAATCCGCATGCAATAAAAAACAAACGTACCGACCGCACTCACACACACCTACATACAACACGCGCGCGTCTTACGATATATGTATGTATGTAAAACATTTATGTGCAATAATTAAGCATACGATATTGATATTTAAACAAGTGTGAAATATGTTCTCGGCGGCTTTTTTAAACTTCATAGAAATTTTCTTGTTTCGTTTATGTTTTGATTTGTATTCCGCAGTGATTTAACTGTTCAGTTTTTAGCGTTTCCGACAAACAAGCGACAAAACCGACGTCGCTAACGGAATTAAGAACTAAAACGAAAAACGAAATTGATGAAAGTGTGGTTCGGCGCTGTTTCAGTGTGTGCACATCGTGTTGAAGTTAAAAATGTTATTCTCGCCATCTCATTCATTTAACAGACCGCTATTGCGCAGCTACTCGCACATACGAAACAGTGTGCGTTGAATGAGCAAGCTGCGCTTAAATGCACTGAATTCTGCAGCGACTATAGGAAATAGTTCATAAACTAAAACCATGATTTCAAAAATGTATGAATGTCGTTGAAAAGACTTTTTTTTTATTTTAGGATATTATTCTCTAAATATGATTTTGAAAAAAGCTTTAATTTACATTTGGAGTTTTTTTTTGGACTGTTATTTAATTATACTTCAAAATATTTAAAATTCATCTTTATCTGTTTGTAAAACCGTGGATTATATATTTCCATTCAAAAATAGTTTCTACGCTAATAATTCTTATTTAGATAAACTATGAATCACTTTATGCCTAAAAAAGAATTTTCAGAAAGCTAAAACTTTAGGTATAGAAATTTGATGCAGGCAGTCGGGTACCCTGTACCCAATTTCCCCATAAAGTGGTATGGGTGTATCAAGGTAGCTGTACAGCAATGGGTTGGAGGTTTACTCGGCAAAAAGTCAATATTGTTTGGTTTATAAGCGTAACATGAATGTTCACAACAAATTTGGTTGCTCTAATTTAAACCTTACCATTTCTTCAAAAAGTGAAATCTTGTAGTAGTTTATAGCAAATTTTAACTTTTACCTAGTACATATATATCTATTACAGTTTCTTTCACATCATGATTATTTTTGCACCAGACATGGGCAGTAACCGAGTGCATAACTGTGCCATTTTCAATCGAAAAGCTTTTACATTGTGGGTGTAAATCGCAAGCGAATGTCACGGGGAACCGGGGTTGAGATATTGACAAGATTCGATAAAATTGATCTGCATACGGAATATGCGCATCATTTGGTAAAACTTTGGTTGATCTAAATCATACAGTGTCTGAGGAGCAGAGAACAACAAGGACGAACAGACAGACAGACTGAACTCAACTATTGATCCTGATCATTTTTGTTACATACTCATTTAAAGAACAAGAAATACAGGAGTTATACAAACCTTCGCGTTTTGCGATACATTAGCAGCACTGTGCGTTCTGTGTATATTTTTTTAACAGAACAGTGTGTGCACACTGTGTTGAAGTTTACAATTTAACGCGTTCCTTCTCATTTATTTAACAGAAAACAAACGTGCTGCTGTTCACACTCATGGTGACATTACGCTCTTCACCACAATTTCTGTACTCACCATGGGTAAATTGGTGAATAGCTAACAGCAAACGAGTTGCGCGCCATTTGAAATGGTTTTAAATGCTGGTTTATTGCATTGTTTATATATTTATTTGATTATGATTGAAGCGTGCTTTAACTTTTGCCGTAGGTGTGCGGATTGCGCGGGCGTGAATTATTCAGCAAATCGTTTAGCATTTGCTGGAATATATTCATTTCAGGTATACATATTTATACAAATGTATTAGATTTGCATATTTTGAGCTAAAGCATTTAATCAAATAGTACTCTGATAGCTTTTTTGTGTGTTTCAAAAAGTCTTTACACATTTTATTGTGACATTTCCGCTTTTAGTTATTCCCAGACTATGCTATTAAATTAGACCCCACGCTTCGGATACAAAACGGCTACTCTCGCGGCGACTTGCAATGAGAGCAGGTTACCATATAAGCAACTCAAGATGCATCCGTTTGGGTTCGATAACCAGTTTCCCTAAACATCATTGACATTTGCAGTCAAATGCCCCATAAATGGGCATGATCGTTTTGCAAATGCTCCTCAGTAGTTGCAATTGTGCGAGCTCAAGTGGTTGGACCGCAGTGTGCCCCAAATTATCTGTACCTCGCTGTTTGTCCGCCGGTTGCCGGCGCTATCCGCTCAGAAACGAGAGTAAAGAGTCGCCCACAGGTCACAGTTCAAATAGTCAGCCAATTGAGCCAATCAACATGTGTGTATGTATATGGTAAATATATATTTTGCGATCGTAGCATTTCGCAGTTTTGCATACACTGCATCTAGAAAGTGGGTAAGTGGGTGCATTCCATTTGTGGCAAACCATGTGACAAGGCGCGAAGCTAGCGCCATAAAAAGCTAACTAAAATAATGAAAAAATAGGATCCTATCAACGACAAGGATCGTACTTATAATAGTTTATATGATCCTAAATCCTATCGATTTAAAACTGACCTCTTTCTTTAAAAAAGGCCATTTGAGAGAACAATCAAAATGTAATGAGAGAATTTCACTATTTCCTAAAAAGTTACTACTACTACTAGTTATATCATCAGTATAGACTCTCTTTTCGTTTTCTTTAGTTTTTGTAGAAAAACATGCTTATAAACTAATTTTATATATCATAGAGACTCTTTAAAGATAGTAAAATTTTAAGCTAAATCTTAGGGAAAGCAAGAGTCACTTCGGGATTCTCTTTTATTAACCCAGGAAAATCTAGAAGCTTTAAAGAAACCACCGATAAACTATACCTATTTTTTAAATTTGATACTTCTGTCTAAAACTTTCAAAATCTTCAAAAAACTAAATATATACTTAGTGATATCCTATAGTATCCCAAGAAACTGCGAATTTTAAATTAACAAAATATGTCATATTGACACGATTAGTTCTTTCCGAATCTTTCAATGCATCAAAATGTCAGTTAATTTTAAGACAACCAAGAGTATCTTCTGTAATATCACTTAGAAATTGAAAAATCTTATATGAAAGAGAATTAAGTTGCTTAACAATAGAACTTAGCTATTATAAAATACAATTTCTTAAACCAAATACTTAGATTATCCTTGGCGGCCTAAAGAAAACCCAAGAACCTTTGAAAGTTTCGAACAAAGTATACAGATAAACTGACACAATTTCTTAAATTAAAATGACAACTGCTTTCCGAAAACTTTCAAGAAGAACTTAATTTAACGACAACTAAGTGGATATTTGGTGATTTTCAAGAGTATTCCAAGAAACTTAGTCATATGAACACTACTTCTTCCGAAACTTTGGAATGGCTAGGAAAATGTCAAACATCTCTAAACGAGTTCGCCCAGAAGCTTTCTTGGTATTTTCCCATGCGCTTAATGAAAATACCGAACAAATCGCCGTTGTTTTGAGTTCGAATCGAATCTTTGGATTCTAAATTTTTACGAAAATAACAGCTTTAGGGTATCTTCTAGTTAAGGTTGACGGACTAAGTTCCATGGATCTTGTTGGTTTGCTGTACTTTAGATAAAACAGTTAGAATGTGTAACTGTATACAAGTGTGCTGGGGTCATAGGTCCAAGATGACGTGAATAAAGTCATTCGACTTGACTTAAACTCGTCGACTTGCCCCAAGTCATAAACTATGAACATGTCGCAATATTTATAAAAAAAATCAAGATATGCAATACTTCGAAATAGAAACATTTTACAGTGTCCAAAGGGCCCTAGATACACATGACAGCGACCTGCTGTATAAGCAAATTTGATGAGCAAGCTCTGCTATATGTAAGTATCTTTGTATCTGGCATATAATGCTTGTGTCTTTATAAATAGCATCGGCCAACGCATCAGCAGCATTGGTATTGCAACAACTGCGATGTCTGCAAAATAAAGGCAACTAACTCCTGATGCGGAAGTATTTCCAGACGTGGTTTTTTGGTCATTTGCCAATCGCACAAATTATTAACTTTGAATGCGCTGTGGAGTGAGTGAGTTGCACAGACAAGTAGAGTGAGGTCCCGGCTATACAATATCCACTGAAAGCAAGGTGGGAACGCCAATTTGTAGACATAGAAACCTAGCTACATATAGCCAAAGTTATGCATATGTCTAGTCTACCGAATTTTTGTTGGTTTTATATTTTCGGAATGTGAAATATGCAAATATGCATTGATGTCTAGGCTATATTTGCATTCATAGATTTCTATTGAATGCCCCAAGTGGGTGGGCGATGGGCATAGGAAACGGTATTTATGAGCTTATATATATGGTCTATAAGTTGTTTGTAAACAATATCTTAAAAAGAAGGAAATTATACCATAATGTAGCGAGCACCAAGGATTTGATAAATGAGGTTGTATTTTTACGGAATGATAGAAACAATTGATATGAATTTTAAAACTACTTCAGTATCAAACCCTATTTGAAAGATTATGCCGAGAGTGTTGTTTTTTGGTCCACCCCAAACATTTATTAGCGCGTTTTGGCAGTAATGTGTGCCAACGATGGGTTGGGGGTTGATTCGTCAAAATGTCAACATTGTTTCGTTTATAAGCTTAACATGACCTAACATAAATGGTTATATCGACTCGTCTATTGCTCCTGATAATTTTTGCCCATATGCTCTGCCACGCCTCCTTCTTCTCCTTGCTTTTACACTTTGTGTACAGGGTATAATGAATGCAATTGTCTGTGAAAGATGTCATGACGATTGGCTAGGTGAAACGTAAAACGGGCTGCCATTTCATAGCCCTTAAAGAAGATAATATGATATATAATCGATATGCTCAATATCGAATTTTTATTAATTTTTATGGTCTACAACTTTTTTGAATACTTCAAGTATGACCAATCACTTTTGTATCTTGAATATCTTGAGACGCGTGTAAGAGTTTTATTGTGAGTTTTGATCAAAGTTAGCCGATTTTAGCTGTTAGAACCAAATTCGAAAACTGAAACCGATTAAGCGGCATGTTAATTCAAAGTAAAGGAGTTAAAATCAAAACTAAAATATCGGCTTTATCGAAAAATGATGGAAACCAATTTTTTTTCTTTAAATCTAAAATGCATTCCAAAAAGTCTAAAAATATCTCTGGTAAACGAACTCACATTGCATTCAAATTTCGTTAAAGTAATAGTTTGCTCAAATTATAAAAAATAATTTTGTAGTTCTTACTAAAATAACAAATATTTAAAATTTTCAGTTTATTATCTTTAAACCTTTTTTTTTAATCAAAGTGACACTTAAAGCTAATATTGGGTGAGATTTCATACCGATGAAATTTTACAGAGATTATCGATAGGTATAAATATCCACGAAGGAAACATATTCAGACCTGCCCTGATTTCCGATTCCAAAATCCAATGCTTTTGCTATTCCGCTTTTAAATTCCGAATGCCGAAGTTCTGGTTTCCGATTCCGAACGAACTTATTCGTTATGAAAAGTAATGCGTTTGACAGTTGGAATTAAAAGTAATTCACTTTTCAGAAGCCAGAACAGGCATGATTATGTAGAAAACTAACCTCTTCTTCTTCTTAAGTGGCCATAACAACCCGTTACCGGGTCACGGCCTGATGCAAATATCTCCTACAAGCGTCTCTGCTTTGCGCGTGTTTGGTCCAGTTGGTGATACCAAAGGTAGCTAGCGTGCTCCCTACCTGGTCCTTCCAGCGGAGGCATGGTCTTCCCTTTCGTCGCTTCCCTTCGACCGTCGCATTGTAGACCATTCTCGCAGGAGCTTTATCATCCATACGCACAACATGACCTAGCCAGCGCAGCCGCAGGATCTTAATTCGCCTGACTATGTCAGTGTTGTCGTAAAGCTCATAGAGTTCATCGTTCCATCGTATGCGGTAGTCGTTGTCAACACGTATAGGGCCAAAAATCTTAACTAACCTCTAGTCGATCTTATTTATTCTTTCCTTTCCTACTTTTTCGCCATTTTATTACAGTAGATATCGCTTTTATGCAATGACGAAAACGCATCTCAGGTGACACATAGGCGATAATCGGATAAATGCAAAATATTTTATATACTCGACAATCAGATGGCAGCAGCAATTTTTGGGAAAGTGTTTATTTTATCATCTGAATTTAAATTAAATCGATGCGTTTTTGCGAAATTAGTTGTTCTTATAACGACTATTTTTGCGATATACATATACCTTATTACATTTCCTTACTTTTCCGTCCTCCAGTTCCCATCTATTACGCAATTTGACTCGCTTTTCATTTCCCTACAAAAACTAGTGCATTTCCACACATTGCATGTATGCAATTGTAACATTCTGTCAGGGGGTGTAACTAAATTAGTTAGGGGCATTACGAGCAACGGAAGCTGGTTCAAATTTTGTAGAACTGCAACGTTGCCGCCCACATAAACGTCTCTTAAATATCCACAAAATCCTTTTATGAAAAAAGAAAACAATGCGCCTTTAGCCTTTTTTTTTTGGTATACCGCCAGGGTATTTAATTGAATTTCGTAGGATATTAGGAGTGTGTGTCTGAGCGTGTGTGTACGTGAGTGTACTACAGATCCTGACATTACGGGCGAGCTACCCTAATTGTTACACTTTTCATTATGCCACAATGGAGTAATTGTAAGATTTTTGCCGCCATTTGCCACAAAATACCTTTTCTTTGACAGTTACTTAAAATCTGTGCACTACTTAGAACCGACTCCCTCTCGCACTCCCGTGTGCGTGTGTTTGTGTGTGTGCAGGATATGAAATGTGCACCCAAAACGAAGTATAAAGTATGTAAAGGAAAGAAGAAACCGTGGGAAACCTGCCTGTCTGGCTCTGTGGCTGTGCAACCAGGAACCAGATCAACCGACACGACGACACTAAAGCCACTCAAGCAACAACAAGTAGGGGAACAAAAGCCAAGCGGAAAACCGATCGAACGATCGCATCAATGGTGAACGCATTAAATATCGAACAAATCGATCGTAGCCAATGCTTCTATACTCTTACAAAGGGTGTATTAAGTACGATTGGAGGTTTGCCTTGCAGCGAAGCTGAAAGGACCGAGCTGTAAGTAGCATATTAGTCCAGTAGAATAAGGCGGAAAAAGGGTTCAATCTCGCAATGAAACATACTAAGCTGAATTTTTGCTAACGCTTTCGCATATGCATTCTTTAGGTTGTGAAGCTAGTGTGAGCGTGAAGATATAAAAGAACAAAAAAATTAAACTTTTGCAAATATCTCGTTTGTTGGACTCTGTAGAGCATAAAAATCTCTACCAAATCAGCGTTGGGCATTTTTAGATGTAGCTAGCCGTTATTGAGATACATGGTGGATCTTCGAAAGTTCAAAAATGCTTGGTGCTAACTTTGAAATATTTGCAAATTTCTACTCTTCTGGGCTTCAAATGAAGTTTGAAGTTAAATCGAACAGAAAAGCATACAAATCTCTACTAAATTGAGCTTAGACAATAAATCATATAATTAATTGTTATTGAGAAAAAGCTCAGTCGAGTTTCGAAAACGTTATATTCCAACACTGATATATTTGCAAATATCTATAGAGTTAAAATGATCTACAAAGCTATTACAAACTTTTAGAGCATAAATTTATTTATTTAACTAGTCGATCTGTAGACTTTTTGCCCATTACGTTGATACACGTACCATTACAAACATAATGAGTATAAAACCCCCAAATTGGTAAAAGAATCGATTTACACAATCGTAGAGTTAAAACACTAAATATCTCGATTTCCTCTGATATCAGTAATAGCGTGTATATTCGATAAGTAAATTAAAAACTATCTTATTTCTCCTACAGTGTATTGTGAAAACCTTACAGCACTTTTTATTTTTCAGCGTTATCGCAATTCATTCAATATTCAATTGATGGTTTAGGTCTAGGGTCCACAAGTCTAAAGTCACAAAATGCAAATAAATATTATAAAACAAAAACTTGGAAATTTTAACTTTTTGGGATCGATGTTGAGCCGGCAAAGAAAAATAGTGCCACTGGAAATGTCCACAACCGGCTCACTATTTTATACAAAAAAAACTTCTTTTTTTTCAAATATCTTAACCATCTTTTAAGAAATTCGGTTGCAAATCAGTCTTACATGCAAATACTTACCAAATTTGAGTGAAAGTTTCCATATAAAAGATCGGTAGCAGTTTTATCGCTTTTGAGATCTCTTGAAAAAAACTCTGATCGCTCGAAAATTGGGGGCTTGCCACAAGTTTCCATACGAAAGATCGGGTTTTAACGTTTGAAAGATCAATTGGTAAATAGTTTCAGGATTTGACTTACGAAAGTAGTTTCTATTTTTGAAAAAGAGTTCTGAATTGTTCTATTCGTTCGAATATTGTGGGTTTGCTAAAAGTTTCGTTACGAAAGATCGGTTTTAACAGTTAAAAAATCAATCCAAAAATAGCTTCAGTCGCTAAAAACGTCTTGTTGACAATTGTCAACAATTGGTTTTCATCGCTTGAAATATTTGGTTATTGAAAATTTTCATATAAAAGGTCGGTTAAAATTGGTTTTTGCTTGGCAAATAAGGGATAAAGTAGTTGGTCGAAAAAATGTATTTTATAAGAGTTTTTATTACTTAAAAGATCGGTTTAAATAGATTTGTAATATCTGCAAAATATGAGGCCAAGTCCGAATTGACACACGAACGATAGACAAAAAATAGTTTCTATCGCTTGAAAGATCGGTCTATTGTGTTTTGTGTTCGAACCGGTTGAAAATAAGTTTTTACTGCTTGAAGATCGGTGGAAAATTTGTTTTTATTAAAACTTCTTATTGCTTAAAAATTTGTTTTCGTATAGCAATTCTAAGCCAACTCCGTTGATAGCATTATTTGGATCACTGTAAAAAAAAAAAATTGTACGATCGCCAACAAGCGAAATCAGCAAGAGCATCTGAATTTCGGCATTCTGTACTTCGCTGATCGTATCAGTGCTTTTGCTGGCTCTGGTTTTGGTTCTCGGTCTCTTGGTCAGGATTATGGCAACCAGCGAGCGAGTGCCTGGCAAGCGATCTAATTTAGCGCCGCAACGAAGCGCAGCCAAGCGTGGAGGCAAAGCCAGCACCGGGAATCACACACACAAACGCACACACACGTATACACGATCACCGGAGTGCACTTAAGGGATGAAAAGTGACAGAGCCACAAGTGTATTGGCTGGCAGCTTCAGGTTCTTTGGGTGTAAGTGTGTTTATGAGCGAGTATGTGCCGAGCACCTTACCACAAAAGACGACGCATAGGTTGAAGAGCTCTAACGTGGTTCAACGCTGGTGAAAGGTTTCAAATTTCATTGGAACGCAACAGAATGCACAGACTTTGCGCCAGGGAGTAATCAGGGAATAGTCACTGAGTGCATTGTGCAACTGAGATTCGATACGACTTGTCGAGCCGTTGGCGATTCTTTTGTCAGGATAAACAGAGAGTGCGTCCCTAAGCGTTGGATGTGTTAGCTGGCTTACCCGGCAACTTGTTGTTCTTGTTGCTGTTGGTTTCGGGAATGCGTGTAAAACTGAAATTTTATCAATTAAATATCGTTACACACATACATACTCACACGCACTCATACACATCATTATGAAGAGGGAGAACCTGAGGCGCACTTTTTTTTAGAAAGATGCAAGCTATGCGGATAGTCAGAGTTCTAAATACTCAAACGATCGATACACTTTAAATAAAAATGGGTTTGAATGGGATGCATAGACGTTGAAATATCAATAAACATTCAACAAAATGGAGTCTGGGATTTAGTGATATTTGTATAAGAAACGCGGTAATTGATTCCAATTTCCAGTTCAATCTCTTTGATCGTGTTCTATGGATTCCGTATACCGCCCGTTAACAATATTTTTTTGAAGTATACAAGAAATCTGAAATCTTTTGACTTTTTGACGCTTGAACCTATGTGAAGGCTTGGAAACAGCTTTATAGTCGGGCTGAGTGGACCTCTGAAAGCCAAATTCTTATTAACTTTATACTTGACACATTTTGAACTCAATCAGAAAGCTCTGTCAACCGAAATTAAACCCAACAACAGTCCGTCAGGGTCCCGATCTCTCTTTCCACTAAATTTCAGTCCAAAAGCAATTTGAATAACAACCGAACTGCCAGAAAGAACTTTGAGAGCGTTGGAAATGTAGTATGAAAGATATTGAACAATGAATTTTTACAGAGATTTCCAATTAAACTTTAGGTAAAACCGTCTAGAGATTTCGGACAAAACCCTGAATGAAATGTTACTATAAAATAACTTCGTTGTGCATTCCATTAACGGTGAAAGCATTTTTATTTACGAGTTATAATGGCAATGGCTATCTAAAAATATCGAAAAAATATTGTCTACATGCCCTTACGATAGGTGTATAAAGCCTTTGGATTTTGATTCAGTTTTGTGATGCAGCTTTTCTTGTTTACAATTCTCGACAATTCGAGTGACGATTACGGCTTAATATAGAGCCGATTGCGGCCTAATATAGAGCACTTCTTCAATCGGTCATATCAAAGGTAGGTGGTCCTTCCAACGGAGAAAAGGCCAGCCCCTTTGTTGCCTTCCTTCAGCCTTGCAAGCCGAGCCGCTGGACGTCAGTTCGCTTGACTATATCATTATCGTCGTAGACCTCATAGAGTTCGCCGTCCCATCGAACGCGAACGCACCAAGGGCATCTGCAACAGACTGCATCATCAATGTTTGAGCACTATAAAACAAAACAGGAAGGATGAGCGTCTTATAGAGTGTTAGTTTCGTCTGGCGGGAGTGGTCTCTACTATTCATTTGCCTTTTGAGACCAAAGTAACATCTATTGGTTAGGGTAATTCCCCGCTTGATCTATGTTGTGACTGTAATGTCAAGGTAGACGAAATCGTAGACAACATCAAAAGGATTATTTTTTAGCATCAATCTGAGATTCTCTGATTTACACCCAGACCCAGCCTCGCAGATTCTCTTTTGAGAGCCCCCGCAAAGGTTTTGGTAACTGCTCGCTTAGTAGGCGTGCAACTGGACGCGCTTATAGTGTCAATATTGTCCAGTTTCAATTTACATCGGCTTTTCGCAACACACTTTATGACAAAGTTGAAGAGATCGCTAGAAAGTGCATTGCTTTGTCTGAAGCCTCGCTCGGTATTAAAAGATTCAGAAAGATGTTTTCCTATCTTGACGGAGCTGGATGTGTTGCTCAACGCCATTCTCCAAAGTCGCACATGCCTTCCATTTTCAATTTATATTCCCAATAATATGCTGATGTCCAAGCTCATATCAATTCGACTCAAAATCCAAAGCAGCTCTTTGATTAATTTTGTTCCAGAAATAATAATGCCTTTTCCTAATTTCGATTTCAATTGGTCGATTTGAGAATATAGTTGATACAGTCATTCGAATCCAACTCCACAACAGGTCTGAATGTGTTGTGTTGTTTCTTGAAAGCACTCCCGCTCTTTGACTGTTTTGGATCCACAACTAAACGTCATCTCACTTTATACAATACATAAAAAAATTAACTTTATTTTTAAAAAAAATCTTCGAGCTTCAGTCGATAGATTTAATGTCATGTGGTTATGTACAGGTTAACAAGCCCGTTCGACCCCAGAAAGTTTTCGAACCGAAGTTTATTTTGCATTATAGTAATTTTTCGACTCCATCGATCGATTCTAATTACTAAAGATTCGTTTTTTGTAAACTTGTGCTGATTACGAAGAGGAGAAAAGAAACACAAATTAACAACATATACAGCACATTTTTTACTTCAAATCAGTTTTTATCTGACTAAAATGCAACGTATCCAGGTGAAAATTATATTTTGCAAACCGCAATCATTATATCTTTCGAATGGTATAAGTTTCACCTGAATACGTTGCGTTATTGCGAAGTAATCGGTACCACACTGAATTTTTGCTTAGCGCATTTATATAATGATTAATTAAATCTAAAATGAACAGAAGTTTTTCCCGTGTTCGTTTTTAAATCCAGAATTTTATTCTTTGCGAACATTTCAACTTTAGTACTTTAATCTTTAATCGGAAATAAGTATCAATAGAACTACGCGACTTTCTGAAATACTGTTTATTTCGCAACTGCGATAACTCCAAAACCGTGCCGGAAAAAAGGAAGGTTTCAAGGATTTCAAACCAGAAACGTAAAAATTACCGGAAAAGCTTTGTTTTGGTAAAGGTTTTTTTGTAAGAGCCTGCGGCTTGAGTTCCGATTCGATCCGCAGAAATGGGAGTAAGTTCAGATGAAATTGGTCTGGAGTAGTTTTTTTGAATTGGCTTGAAATTTTGATTTTGGACACTTTTGGGGTAACAGTCCAGCTCATGTCACGCTTATCTTAAATGTTTTTTTTTAAGTGTACGCACACACGCTTTGCCGTACAGTCGGACAGACGGACTTACACACACGCACATGTACATTGTTAGTGCAGCTTGGAAAATGTGCGCCACATCCGCTCCGACCGGGACTATGATTTGAACGGCGGCAGCATCGAAGAACAACAACAATAAAATCCACCACCGACCATCGGCATCTCAACGCGTTTCTTGGAAATCGTTTAAAAGCAGAACAACAACAAAAAATGAAGACGGGCAAAGTGTTTTCATGGTTTATTCTAAAGATTGAACGTTTCTGAAGCGTGGAAATTCGTAGAGAAGATGGTTATGGCACAAGATGAGCCTAGAAAGAGATGAGATCGTTTCGAACATTGGTAATCAACGGCAGCATGTGCCTCATCTATGTATCTATACACTACGCACTACATACTTAAATGAAAATGCTGTGTAATTAATTACAGCTTCAAATTCAAGCCGACATTAGAGGCTGAATCTCTGGGTATGAGTGTGTGCGGAGGCCAACGGCAGGTTACTCAAGTGCCTGGGAATCGGCAACGGCTGTAAAATTTGTTCAACGCCAACGGGAAGGTAATACAATGACTTTAGCTCGAAAGAAAGGAAGTTATCCTTTACAACACACACACACACACACACACACACACACAAACATAAAGAAAAATAGGCACACATGGCAGCTACAATGTGACAAAAGATCTAACATGAAAAGACAATAAAATATTTTCATTTCCCTGCGGAGTAACACTTGAAGATGATTGTGTCATAGGAGGGAAGTCATATTTTATGATCATATGGACATTGTGTACTTGCCAGGATTTCTATCATTGAAAATTCTCTACACATGTGCTTATTTGTAGAGATTATCTTACGTTGATTGCATCATTACTATAGTTTTATGAAGACAAATATATATATTTAGCTTATGCTGTTATCTGTTCAGTTTAGGACTTAAAATTCATCTTTTGTGTATTTGGTGTCATAAAAGTTCGCCATTAGGCGATCGCAAACTTCATTATTATACCCTGTACACAAAGTGTGAAAGGGTATTAGAGATTTAGAGAGAGTCGATATAGACATGTCCGTCTGTCCGTGTGGTCAAAGTTTCTTAGAGGCTATAAAAGAGGAGGGAGTTTGTCGAATCAAGGCGATATCTTACCCCCTTCCCCGTGCCAAATTTTCGCGGTTTACACCCCATTAAAACTCTCCAATTGAAACTTGACACAGTTATGCACACTGTTACTGTGAATGTGTGGTGTTACAATTATGCGGATCGGAGAAAAGATATAGCTAATAAAATGCCTTCTTAGACCCTTCATAGAAATACTCAATATATGGATCAGCATCAGAGATGCTTTCAGAGAAAGTATCTGTATAAATCCACTTACGATCCAATTGATCTTGTTTAACAAAAAACCTCTTATGAGGACCACTTAGAGTATATTTGCAAAAAAGCGTTGAACACCAGCGTTGAAATCCATAACGAGGCTGATTCTGAACCTTCGATGTGCAAAATATTCTTGTAGCTGATACAGAGCGTGGTAAATGATGCGATTATATGAGAGAAAGCAACCCGCACCAGTATCAACTTGAGAGGAGTTGAAGCTACCTGTAGAACAGGCGTGCTACGAGTATGTAGTGCATTTCGCACGGCCTCAAACGATGCAATACTAGTCATGGCGGGGATGGTACCCATCGACCTCCTAGTGATTGAATAACCTGCGCCAGTCACTTCATTCACCACCATTATGGGCCCAGGCAAAAAAACGAGCACGTGAGCGTAGCCTGCTTAAATGGCTGGAGAAATGAAGTGTGTCCGTCAATGGACGGCGCTCGTTCAAGCTGATTCTCAATATTAACATGTGGATTAAAAGACGCCACGGAAAAATAAACTTTCATCTCACGTAGTGGGCCTCCTCAGTGGACATGGGTGCTTCCGGAAATACCTATGCAGATTTGGCCACAATGACGACCCACACTGGCCCCACGTGTCTACCTTTTATAGCCTAGGTACGTGGACGAACGCAGGCTTGCGGAAGCAGCCATTGGCTCATCGCTAACACCAGAAACCCTGGTGCCTTTAATGGTGGAGCGCGAGATCTCCTGGAACGTGGTCACTGCGCTCGCCAAGACGATGATGTCCAAGCTGAGGGCTACCGAGCGAGCAAGAAAAGATCTTTTAGGGGAATGCTGGATACCTTTTTATGTTATTGTTAGGTTCAAAGTTTAATTAAAATGATCAGTTCAAAGGTAAGGTATGACAGGTGAGGCCTGGGTTTTGAAAGGATAGAATGAAGCTTCTTGATCCCTGTCTCTACAACGCCGTGGCTCATCACTACGACGTGTTAAAGCAGTGAGCTAAAGTGCGCAGCGAAGTCACGAGGAGTTTAATAGGATTGTGTCTAGGGTTTGGGACCCGCCCTCTAGTAATGAAAGATGTCATGAGACACCTGATGCACTACCTTATAGGTTGTTATGGCCATTCCAGATGAATAAGGACTTCTTTTATGTTGACATTAACAATATAATGATAAATTCTGAAAAAAAATTTTTTTTTTCAAACATAGATGGAATAATTAAAAAACTTCATGGCCAAAAGAGGTGTTGAATATACGATCAGCTCTTCGCTAGCAGGTCAGAATATCTAGGTAAAGGATTACGTCAAAATGTTCAAACCTAAGTTAACAACAATTTGAGTTTTGATTCATGTTCCTACAAATAAAGAAAGTATGCACCTCATATTTTTATCTCTGCAAAGGGTAGTTAGAGGCACAGAATATCTGTGTTCTAATCGAAGAGTAGCTTAAGTCAACATAAGAAAGTGTTGGAGCTTATTATAAGTATTTGTCTCCATTCACTTTTAACTTTGTGAGACTCGTGTACAAGTTTCAAAAAATGGAATGGTGATTTGTAAGGACATCTATAAAGCCCAAAAACGCAATAACTCCACATGTTCTTATGTCCACCTAAGCTAATCTTCCATATGAGCACAGAAATGTTCGGTCGAGTCGTCCTCTTCAAGTCTGGCTGGGTCATAAGACGCATATTGCTGACCAATTGTATTTCATAATACAAGTGATCAACTCTTTACAAAGTTTTTAGTCCCACTACATAGAGTTAAGGATTTCATGCATTTGTATCAGATTTATTCCGTTTATCCATCAAAATAACTCATCCGTTCTGACAGGAAAGATAGGCTCAGGCCCTACTGTCTTTGAAGCCGTGCTGGATAATTGGTCGTCATGGAGCCCAGTACATACTAACTGTGTTATGAAGTGGTCACACCTTCACTGATCACCATCGACGTTGTGCGACGAGTCTGCAGGGCTGCCTGACTGTCACATCGTTAGAGTTATCATAGACTGCGTTCTTTCATAGATCCAGCGAAAAACCGTCGACAAACTTGACCTCAATAATTTGAGTTGAGCATCGTTTTGGAACTCTCTGTATAGAATAACATACATGAGTGTTCCTCCTATCTATGACTCCTACTCTCTCGTTGAGGAAATATCACGTTGCTCTTGCGACCAAAACTTCACATATTATTTCTAGTGTAATTGATTGATCCACAAGTTGTGGATCTGGTGCAAATACCATAAGCAATGGTTCACTTCGAACTCGTATAATGACGGAAAGCGGATATTTTTAAGTCATAAAGTTTAATATTTAGATTTCGAACTGTACTTCGATTTTTTAGAACTAACTACACGTTTTTACACAGACCTCAAATACTAAAGTTATGGAAAAAACTCATGCCGGTTTTTAGAGTGGACCAAAAAAACATTTTTTTGATGTACAGAAAAAGGATGGCTTTACCAATTTTTCTTTATTACTCTAAAAAAACCTACAGAAAAAGTAGCAGGGGACCTGGAGACAGTAAGAAACTATGAAGAGGGAGCATGAGGAGTCTGGGAGAGTGAGGAGTGAGGGAGAGTGAGGACATACCTTACTCAAAATTGTAAGTACAAAAGTGGGATCAAAAAGAGAATTTTATGCTCTAATGTGAACTGCCAATTAGTTTACCCGTGTATTTTATTTAAACTATGGAGCTGCATAGATCATTTTAATCGAAACCAGACAATCTTTTGCTCATGGAATCATTGCCAACATATCTAATTGCTCGATCCAATTTTGGCTTTATGCGAAACTTATAATTGAAAAAGTAAGTCTCTTTAATAGCTTTTAGATGAACTCTCTTTTGGCTTGATCAATGAGGAAGCCGTCAGTAAGCAAATCTATGTATATTGTACAATCATATGCGGTGCAGTCAAATGGATCAGTTACATGTAAAAGTCTTGTCTGTTTCGTACGCTCCTTCGCCCACGTTATGCATACAGGCATACAACCGTATTAGTTATTAACTTTCAAGCTGCTCATAACTGTTAAATTGATTAAGCTATATATACGTATCTTGTATACTTGCTTTGCCAGCAAACGTATCTGACAGATTATATAACTTCCTAAAGCAACAAACACTTCAAACATTGAGCCAAATTCAGCTGAGCCGCAAAGAAAAAGTGTTACAAACACGCTACCGATTGAAAGATGTTGGTAACCAGACAAACTCTAAGGTAACTAAGACTCCAACGCCAACAACAACAACAACAGCAAATACATCGACACCCACTGCCTTACATTCATAATCTATTTTGCCACACAAATATATACAGAGATAGAGAGAGAGGTGTGTGTCTGTCTATAGGTGCCTATACATAGGTAAGCCGTAGACATCGACAGCCAAGAAAGTCAACGACATGGAAAAGAAGAGAGACAGCATCCGGAATCGTTATGCCAAAAACGAAACAGCCAACGAGATGTGAACCAAACCAAACCAAACAACGCAGACAAATGCCAAAACGAAAAAGGTAAACAAAGAAAGAAGCCAAGAATTCAGGTTTGCAATGCGGTAATGCACGCCACAAGCACGAATCAAGATCGATGCATTAGAGATGTCAGCGTGAGTGGAAAATCGCTAACAAGTATCGAGATGGCAAAACAGAATTTAAAGAGGGATCGGAAAATTCATATATAACAGAAAGTTATTTTTATGAGACGTTTTCATTAATAACAGCAGATGAAAGAGAGGTGAAAATTATAAGAGAAAGAGAGAAATGCCTATAATGAACGGCAGTTCAACCTAAAAGAAAGTTGGGGATTGCAAGAAAAAAAGGAAAAATGTATGATGTACCTTAAATGAAAGTGGCGAAGACAAAAGCTGACAAAGACAAAAGGTTATTCGCCAGCGAAGAAGAATTTTAGCTTTGCTTAAAATTAAATTGTGTATAAAATGAAGTGCTGTGCGAAACACTTTGGAACTAAGGATATTTCGAACAGCCAAGCTTTACTGATCGGATTTTTCTGGATCGAAAAGCGACACAAAAACGCTTATCTATATATATTGCCATAGGAGGACTTTTCCTGCGAGCCTTGTAATACCAAGCGTGACTTCAAACAAGGCGTTGCCTTTTACTGCAACATCTTCAACTTTGTAATGGAGAATGTGCTGCGAAAGGCCAAAGTACATCGGAACGGGGAAATAATGTCCATTTGCTTGCATACGCAGATAATATCGATATCATACGTCGAATCCTTTGCGGCTTTTGAAAGAGTGTCTGCAAGGATGGGTCTAGTTGTACATGAGGGCAAAGTATATGTATGCTTTCTTCGTTTAGAGGAGCACAGCAGTTGAACTCTCATTTGAGGTTGTCAATGATCTCGTTTACCTTGGCACCACCGTCATAATGAAGAATGATTTCAGCATGGAGATCAAGCGGAGAATCATTCTTGTCAATAAATGTTACTTTATTCTCAGTAGGAAAATGAGTAGTAAAACCACTCTCGCAAGATGAAACTAACAGTCTATAAGACGCTCATATTTCCCGTTTTGCTTTATAGCACTCAAGCATGGGTGATGACGCAGGCTGATGCTAATGTCCTTGGAGTGTGTGAGCGGAAAGTACTTTGTAAGATCTTTGGCCCGTTGGCAACGACAACCGCATTCGATGGAAGGACTAACTCTATGAGCTCTACGACGACATTGACATAGTCCAGCGTCTCCACTGGCTAAGTCATATTGGACGTATGGATGAAGAAGCTACTGCTAGAAAGGTCTTCAGTGCGGCTGTTGAAGAGGCGGAACATGTTTCTGTTTCAATTTCATGGAAAGACCTATCTTTGGTATCATCGATTGGAATGTTATTTGGGAGGAATCGGTCGGCCATAGCCGAAAATGTCTTTATTTTCATAATTGTAGAATTCTTGGAAAGAGTCCATTACCAAGACAGTATATGTATGAGGCTGCATCTCTTGCTCTTTTTCTCTCTCTGCCTCTTTGAGATCGACTCATTTGTAGGAAAAAGAAGATCACTCTCTAGGAAATGGACGCGTTTCAGCAAGTCTATTCAATGTAACAGCAAAGGATTTCACTCTATAACATATCATGCTCTTTGAATTCTAGTTTCACATAAATTCGTAACTGGTCAACAATCATTGACGATCACTTCTACCATTTTGTTTAGATATGATACGATGCCAAATGCGTAGGCAATCACGAATGTCGATGCCAAATCACGCCCAACTCTACCATGAAGCTACAGCAACAACAAAAACAACCATCACTCAACAAACCAACAACCTGTTCTGTCTCTGGACCACCATCAAAACGAGAAAGAGAGTGCAACGCGCGGGCAACTAACATACAACAACAACATTGAACTGCAACTGAAACTGCAACTGCACTTTGCGCATGCGCACCATAAATAGGCAACCGGTGGCTGGGTACCAAATGCGACTACTGTGCCAGTAATCCACATTCGCACATTGGCACATTGGCAATACGGAAATCTGTTAAATCCAAAGCTGTAGCTGTAGCTGCATCTCAGTTATGGGCGCAAGCCGCCAAATCGAGTCACACGCGCGCTCTCAGCCCGACGACAGGTGGGATAGGTAGAGGTGCAGGTGGATCTGTTCAGGCGCTGCCGGTCAATTTATTGTATGCATTTCTCAGTCGGTCAGTTTTGTGCGTTTTGTAGAGGCTGCGTCTTTCTTGGGTCTTATGAGATTTGCGGTTCTCGCCGTTGTGCACAACTTTCACCTTTCACGTAATCTTTGGCCAACGCAAAGGCTGTGCAACAATCTTCAAGATTCAGTTTAGAGTTTGTTATTTTTTTCCTTTATTTTTCTCTTGCTATTGCATTTCCAGTTAGGAACTTAATTTTCGTATTGTGTCTGTTTATGGCTGCAACTAGCGGTACATTGGCCGCTGATGATAGTCCAGCGTATGGCTGTGGTTTAATTTACCGATCTTTGTCTGCACATTGGCCATTGGCCATTGGTCATTTTATACAATATTTTGATTGCAGCAAATTAGCTGTTGGATTTGTGGGACATACGTGACAAGTTGATTTGCTGGCGATTTCTGGAGGTAATTGAAAAGTCATTCTACTAAATCAAAAGGCCGTGAATAACTAACGAAAAGGCAGGTGAAATGTTTAGGCTAATCTAATAGGCAACCAATTATTCTAAACGAAAGTTCTTACACATCCGTTTGTTCCTGCAAATAACGCTGCTCAAAGCTATAAAACCAGCACCAAATAGGGTGACTATTTTGTCTGTTATATAAAACGAGAAAAATTTAGAAGGCCATAAAAGCAGTAGCAAGTCCGGAACACTGAGTATAAGTGTATCCACCGGATGGTCCTTCATTATGCAGGCCACCTGCACCAGCAAGTCGTCTAAGTATGTACCCACTGTGACAGCCTAAGCTGCCAGTTCCTTAGTACGTGAAAACTGCTAAACCATCAAAACCACACTTAAACCAGAGATGCGATGTTTGGTTAAGTCAAATAGGTAGTATTTTAGTTAAGGAAAAGCGCGGCAAGCCTACGTCATATGCCAGGTCACGGAAGATGGAATGAAAGGAGGCATGAGACAGGCGCACACAGAAGTCTTACCGAAACCATATGGAAAACAGCCCCGTCCTTCAAAAAGCTACTTAGACCGGGTGAATCCATCCACACATCTGCTCACCATGACATAGCTTTACACTGAAAATATATCAAATCTTTTGAGATCCCTATAAAGCTCGAATTACGGATATGAACCTGTAATGGCCGAACCATTGCTTGATTTGATTGTTTAGTAAAGGCCTGTTACCATGCAGGGCAGAAAACTTTATGGATTTTACAGAGCTGATCCAAAAGAACATCACATCGGTCAGACTTTTTCCAAATACTTGTGACAGGTAACAGAAGGCAACAAATTTGACATCAATGAAAGCGCAATCGCCTATCATACATTTCCTGGGTAATTTGGGATTGCTGATTTCGAATCCGGTAATTTTCTACCAGAGCTGGAGAATCATCACTATTTTTCGGGATTCCGCTAGTTGCGGTGTCAGCAGGTCGCTTACTCGATGGTACTACGTTACTATCGAAGCTTTTTCCTGAAACTATCGTAATTATCAAATGGCGCCACTATTGGTAGTTTTGCAACCCTACTATCTACCTATTGGGCTGGACAATTCTTCACAGAGTGAAGAATACAAGAACATTCGGTATTGTGCCTGAATTCAAAATTTTGAATTAAACTTCAGCCGAATTTCCAAAATCAATTTTGTATTTATGTATATCGATTAAATTCGTCAATGTGCCAGAATTTTATTTGTGAGCATGTGAAATCCACCAAGAAAGCATCTGACCGTCCAAAAAAGATTTCTGATACACCCCTGATTGTACTTAAATTGCACACACATCATTCATGAAAACAGTGTGAGAACAGAAAAATCTCAATTCAAGGGAGAACAAATCTTAAATCAAGATGTTTTGTTTATTAAATAAAACTCGGAAACTCGATTTGGGAACGCCGACTTCTTATCTCCGCAGAGATTTCCTTGTTTACAATCCTCTTATTTTAAATAACTAGAGGGTTCCGCTCCCTGCTCGCTTCGCTCACCAACAACCGTGTGGAGCCGACATTTTTCCGCAATTCAGCTTAGTATTCCGTAGTAGTTCTTAATTGAGAATAAGATAAGACGATTTTGCCAGAAATGAACATTATTAGATGAAATCATGAAGATAGAACCCCACATCCTTCGTCTTCAAAATAACTCTATAAAAACTATGCATTACCAAATCGAAACATAATCTCGAAAATGTTTTCCTTACCAATCAACCGTTAACAACAACAACGCACATCAACATTCTTTATTAGATGAAACTCCTATCCAGCATTTCCATCGTCATATGGCAACTGCCAACATTTTCCGCTGATTTATAAACTTTGCGCATATAGTAAGCACTATGAATTTCCTTGAAGCGAATTGGAAATGACGCCAAAGGAACTGTTCTGTAATGGCGACAGTTGGTTGGTTGGGTGGACTTGGAGGGGTGGTGAAAATTAACTTTGCATGGAATTTAATTTACGTCCACGTTCACGACGATGATTTCCTGTCAAAGGAGCGTTTCCACTTCCGTCATTTCCGTCATCCGAAAGGTTGTGCTCAATGCCTTTCGTATTCTGTTTCAGCCTGGCAACAACGACACCGCAACGACACTAACTCGGCACACACAAAACCTGAGCGGGCTCACCTCTGTAGTCGGCCCAAACACTCCCACAAACTATCCAAGCCTTTGTGTCACACACAACTTGCCGCTGGCTTTGGCTCTGCGTCTGGTTGGTTTGCCTACTCGCTTGCGCTGCTTCCTGCGCGCAGGATGCGTTGCCGTACTCGTCGTTCTCGTCGTCGTCGTCATCTGGCCGGACGGCTGCCGGCATTGACTGTTCCAGTTGTCGTCGAAGCTGCTTCCTTTAGTTGTTTACCTACGTTAATAGACTCACACTAGCTGAATTCCATGGGGCTGGCCTTGTTTGTAGCTCTAGCTACAAAATCCTCTATGCGTCCGAACGCTGCCAGCCTTTTACTTCCTTGAAAATGCTGCAGCTTCCGTTTCCGGGATATAATGTTCACATTTCGAGGACGTTTGCAGGAAATAGAGTACGTCGCCCTCAAATTTTCCTGTATGACTGCCATGACAGCCATAACACAGTTGCACAGTCACCACGCCCACTTTAACCCCCCCTCCCACCATGTTAATACTTGGTTTTGCGTTTTGTGCCTATTGCGCATGGGGATAACATTTCAGTGAAGTCAGTGCCGCGCCGCCCCAGCTCCTAGAGCTGAGCCGCTTTTGCCATGCACTCACTTCCTCTTTGGGAGTAACTTTGTAAGCTTCGCTTTGCTGCGATGTGATGCGATGCCATACAACGTATTTATGCCGCTGTTGCCTGTCAGTCAGTTTTCCTGCCATCCCAGCCCCATGCTGCTCTTCCGCTCTTCCGTAGCAGCAGGATGCTTGACTGCAGTACGTTTGAATTTTGTCGCACTTCCTGTAAGGGGGGACCATAAGGTGCGGCGGAAGAGCGCGGTGGGGAAAGGGATACGTTTGCCTGTGATATGTTTTGTTGGTTGATGGAATTGCTATTCTAGCTGCACTCTTGTAGAGGGTATACTAATAATAATAATACTACATACAAGAAGTTATCCCAAGCAATCGTGGCAAAACTTTGGCTGTAGATTTTATGATTTCTCTAAATTATCTTTTTTGACCGCTCTGCCATCATAAGGCAAAGTTGAAGATATGTTGTAATAAGGTTAGGAACGATGAATACAAAACTTAAGAAGAATTCTCTAGCGACAAGAATATCTCGTACCAGGCTGTTCATTAATGACGTCACCGACGAAGAACGGCTTTCCCGTCCTTGTTATAAATAGTTACATTTAGTCAAACCTCGCCCTTCCTAATGTGACGTCACAAATTATTATGGGACAACAAAAAGTTATTACTTTTTAATAGTGACATCTCTTTTTAGGAACCCAAACCTTCCTCCAACGTCGTACATAGCCTTCACCGATGATGCTAACTTCAAAGCTTCTGCAGACTTTGCTCTGAGGGAGCACCAGAATACATTCTCCACGATGGTGGATCTCAATACACATGGGATTTCCTAAATTGTCTTTGCTTTATTAGCGACTAGCAGATCCATTTCATGTGCAAAGTGCCTTAACCAACTGTGTATAAAACTATTTTTCGTCTAGGTAGGAATAGCAGCCTTAGGCTCAAGAGGTTTGTCTTTTTTTGAATATTGGAATCACGCAGAGCTTTCGTATTTTAGCAAAAGAAATTGTAATTCAAAATGAATTCAAAACGAATTAATCATTGATCTGCCGTCGAGTCAATAAATCACGGGCTTTTATCATATTAGGCGACGAAACACAAGATTTCAGAGGAATCGAGCAAATGTCAATTTGCATGATATTTGCAGATATTTGCATATCATTGAAGGTGTCTTTTACTCCCTTTGAGTAAACATTTCGCAATTTCCCAGAATCTAATGACATCGACCTCACTTATTTGCCGTAGACAGGCTCTTAGGAAAACAAAAGAAGTGAGCTATGGTGTTCAAGAACGACAAATAGAGCGTTATCAGGATCCTTTACTAAAGCAATCAAATATGTTGTCTATTTTGCTTGGCGTTTTCTCGGCTTAGTGCAATAACTCGATGAAACATCGTCTTTGTTATTTGGGCACATTCCTTTGTCTGTAAAGTTGTCTTCGAGTGATTGTTTTTCAGGAAAAACTCTTATAAGTAACTTTGGTAAGCTAATAATCACTCAACTCGTCTCTCTTTTGGAAACATAATGTCCGCTGGAATGAGGTGTGCATTGAAGGTATATTGAAAGCAGCTTCGTCTGAAGATTTCGATCGTGAAATCAAATTAACTTGCATGATTTTCTGGATGCATTGTAACGGTTCTCTCTAGCTTAAAAACAGCATAGTGTGGAAAGTAGAGCTTCAAATCTATCGATAGTGGCGCCACTCGATATTTAAAAAAAAAAGTATTTTATTTTTTTAGCGGCCCAGGATTCCTATCCTATAGAGTTCCACTCTATTACCTTTAGGCTCATTGATAATGAAATAAAAAAAGACATCCATAGTGCAACACAAAAGATAAAAGGAAAGTTCGATACGTCAGCAGTACTATCGACAGTTTTGCAGATCTAGTGTGCAGGATAAATGGTCCGAATGTACATACATCCAGTGTATGTTTTCCTTAATCAATCACTCGTATCGAGCAATCAGTGAGGTGCTTGTTACACGAATCGAGATTTTCTGGTGAAAAAATCTATCACAAAAAATTACTATTCATTCTAATATGGAGCAAGTCACATAGGGTTGCAGGCGAGACAACCTTCGGGCGATATTACCCTACCTACAAACGGTGCGAGTTGCAAATCGAATAACATTGCTTGAAAATCTCGCTTCGTGGAACAGACGCTTTAAGAGTGTCTCTGGAAACAAGATTCAATCTTCAGCAAATGCTTTCTAATGAAAAAGGGTGGATACAGTTTTAACGATTGGGGTCACACGAGTCTCCACACCAAATTTTGTAACTCTAGCTCACATGAATCCATATCTACATGTAGGGGAATTTTAGAGCGAGGGGGGCTGAAATTTGCATATTTTTTACTATAAATTTTGATGTATTTATTTGATTTTGATGGTTTTTGAAACATAGATGCACATAAACACGACGCACATCTCTGCGGAGTTTCGAATTGATAGATTCAACGAAGCGTTTGTAAACCGCAAAAGTCTGCTAGGGGAAAACTTGTACACTATGTGTACAGGGTATAAAAAGACCCAATTTAATGGAAAATGCATGCGATGTTCTACACAAATATTTTCAGGGCCGTCGACAGGAGGGGTTGAGTTGAGGACCCGAAGCTTCTAAGGGCCTGAACTTCAATCGAAATCATAAAATGCCGGGAAAGGTAAGCATGCATCACCTTTATAAAACACTTTTTCTCTTTTCATAAGGCCTATATTAGAAAAACAACTGCCGCCTTTTCGCGATCATTATCAAAATCGAATAACTTTGATCTCAAATTTTAGTTCCTTTGTTTTGTCCACTCCAAAATTTTGCCCTTAAATGAATTTAAGATATATCAATGGAATAGACTTCTTTCTAACCAAAAATATGCACATATAGCAAAGAGAACAAAGCAGTATTCTCCCCTTTGCACCTGTACTGTTTGGTTTAAATAGAAAGTGTCCTTCTTCGGTAATTGCTAATCAGTTTTCTAAATCAGCTACAGATCTCCGCAAGGGTATAAAAACTTCAGCTGAACGAAGCTAGCTTTTCCTTTGCTTCACTGTTGCTGTGGGCTTTGGCAGCCGCAACACCCACAAACACACACTCTGTCTCCACACACACACACACACGCTTACACAGAGAGCAAATTCCGTGCTCTTCCGCTTTGCTCTGTCATCAGCAACGTAATTTCCGTAACAGTCTTTGTGTCTGCTGCCTGCTGGGTGGCTTTACAGTTAGTTGGCAAGTAGGCGGAATGGGTGCACTCCCAGGCGGACGAGCATGCTTGCAAAAGGATTAAAACGGCGTTGCTTTAACTCTTGACCAGGCAAAGTTCACGTTCACGTTAATGAAATGCTTCACAAAGTGGCCGCAATATCAAATTGCATCTAAATGAAAGCCAAACCAAAGCTGTTGGCAACAAGTGCCCCCAGACACGACCAGAGGCAGAAGCAGGTACGTGTACACCTTATACATGCCATGTAGCTATGGTTTATTGTAAGGCGTATCAACGATATTGTCGCTGGGCCAGCTTGACTTGGCAGTTCATCAAATTCTCATGTGACCAAAAGGTTCAATTCGTTTCGATACGTTTCATACGAAATTTGATATGCGGGTCACATATTAATGACTTCTTTCATTTTACATAACACTCGATTCGATGAACTCGTTGAGGCGACGCTGCCTACAAGCTGCCCCTCCGCCCTACCAATAAATGCAGACGCGTCCATAAGGTTTCTTCAGTTGTTGCACCCACTCGACGACATACAAAGAGACACTTGTTGTCGTTGTCGCTCATCACATTCTAGGGTTTGGCTTTGCCGCGACGCGGATATTCCCATTCGCCATGGCGACCCTTTTATTTCTTTTTGTTGTTGTTGTATTCTTATTCTTGCTACGCCTGCGCAAGGCAGCTCGTCCGTCAGGTGCGTCCGTCAGGTGCGTCCGTCAGGCAGGCGCAGTTGAACCATTCACGCACGTGATGGCATGCCGCCGGACAATGGAAGTGGCGGTAGCATTTTGCCTTGCCACTTGCACCTTATCTCCGCCTCTTTTGCTGAGTCGTCCGACTTGGACTAACTGCATTTGTATGCAGAGTGGCGGATGCGCTGGGCAAAGTGTTTATTTCTTCATTTGACGCAAATGATGTTCAACACAAGCCAGGAATGCAATAAACCGCTATGCTAAGCAGAGCCAGAGTTCTTTCGGACCGCAACCAATTGTCGTCAGGGAGAAGAACCACAACAAGTGATTACACTGAAAACAATTCAATCGAATGGAAGTGATAGGGCTGCCTCCTGATTGGTCTTTTTAAGTATTAATAGCGATTCCTTTTGTATTAGATTCCGCATAAATGAATCTCTTGAAAATTCTATTTTCAAGTAGTTTAGATTACCTGAATATTTGGACTGCGATTCCAAATAAGTTAATTAAAACGAATTTGAAGTAGTTTTTCGACAGAGAGTTGCCATAACAAGCTGAAGATGTCTCCTAATCACACCAAAACCGTGGACCACTCGAATTCGTTATTAGAACAAAATTGCCACTGGAGCGAGACCACCGCCCGTAAACTATGCGGAACTTCAGCTCGCCAAGTCAACGCTGTTAAAGCTGAGCTTACTAGGGGGTAACTCGGAAGTTCGTTTAGACTTATTTTGCTCTCAACAAATCATCTTCAGCTTCCTTTACATAATCATAGACGATCTTCTTGATGTAAAACACTCCTTCAGTCGTCTCTGCTTTGCGTGCGCCTACTCCAAGCGGTATACCAACGGTACTTAGTGTGCTCTCTACCCGATCCTTCCGACGATGACATGGCCGCAATTTAGCTTCTTCGTTCATATGCAAAACATACCTAGGAAGCGGAGCCGCTGGATGTTATATTTCTTGACTATGTCAATGCAATGTCATCGTAGAGCTTAAAGAGTTCGTCGTTCCATCGATAGTGGAACTGGTTGCCTAGGCGTAACGGTCCAAAGGTCTTACTTTTAAACCTTGCCACTCCGAAATTTTTATCAGTGTACTTCTTCTGGGCTTGCAGTTACTTGAAACCCGGATTTAAAGAAACACACAAAAAAGCAAAGAACAAAAAAATTACTTTTCCCGATCGCAAAACCAAAAAAAAAAAACTAACAAAGACAAGAACAGCGCCGACGGAGCTAAGTGGGGAGAGTACACTTTCTGAATACAAATTCATAAATTAAACCACAAACAAATTTCCTATGTACAAAGGCAACATGCACTTGTCCAAAGGTTGGGTTCACTTCATATCAATATGCTCATCCTCATCATCATCATTATCAACAACAACATCGTGTATGCAAAATGGATTTCTCGAGTATGTTTGTGTGTGTGTGTGGGTTCGTGTGCGTATGTCGAGAGCTCAAAATGTAATGGGTATTTTGTTGAAAGGCTCAAAAAACCGACTTACTTATTATTTATGAATATTTGTTTTCCATGCTCAATTGCATATATAATGCGGTAAGGAACAATTAGAAGTATTTTTATGTAGATATTGTAATGTTCCGAGGATACAGTATTCTAGATTAGCTGAAACTGAGCCACATGATCACTATTAAAGCATTTTTTTAATGATAATGTAATGTGCCCAAAATCCAGGCCTGTTTATGGGTCATTCTTAGTTTTATCATTTGAAATGATAACATTGAAATGCAGGACAGATAGAGGCACGGTTAAAAGGGTTGTTTTTCCTATATGAGAAACGAAAATAATCCTTTTCGTAAAAAAAAGCGTGCAATGGTTTCAAATTTTAGGGGACCGTTCCGGTTGAATAACTCGATTTTGATGCAAATTCAATTTATCACGGATTAACGTGCAACATTTGTAAATGGGACGAATTGAAACATTTTGGGAGAAAACATATAATTTTGTCCTCACAAGAACACCTCGAACAACGGTCTAAGGCTAATTGAGTTCGCCGCGGCGCGAAAACAGATCTCGGCATCCTTATATCTACAAAGCTGCATGGCTGTTCCACACGCAACCATACTGTTGATCGAAGGAATGCATGCAACCAGTGGGATGAATGTTCGTACGTTCCGTGTTGTCAACATCAAATCTAACGACTATCTTGTTGCAGCCAAGGGAACAACGTACGATCCAACACGCAATGAAAGCTGGAACTCGCAAAGCCATGGCCTCCTCCGCTCAACGTCCATGGTTTCCAACAACCGCTGTCGGGAAACAAATGGTACAATCAGCCACTGCAGTGCTTCTGCCGCCTACAGAAGGACCCTGCAGACGGTTGCTAAGCGATATTTGCGAGATCACTATCAAGAGATGAGGAAGCTATCTCTGCCATTTTTAAAGTAATAAACTTAAGCAGGAAATCAGCAAGCGAATGGAGATCGAGCGAGGTTTTCCAAATACCCAAGTGTCTGAATCAATGATTTAGTATCGACGCTTCTTCCTGTAGAGATGCAGAAGGAAATCGATTAGAGGATGCACAAACTGCGCTGGTGCTGTAAAGGAAACAACCGCAGATAACTAAGATGACTAAGTTGCCATGAATACGTCGAGATGAGAGCAAGTCCGATCATTGAAACCTTTGTATCCTCTGGCCTCTACTCAAGAAGGGTGACTTCACGGCAAACGCCAACTACCGTAGTATGAGTCTTCTTTCCATTGACCAGATATTCACTCGGCGCCAAAACTTGGAAAGGACCCACGAATATCAAATCGGCACCCACTATCTCTTTGGCGATTATAAAGCAGCATTTGCTAGCCCGTTAAGGAATCGGGTATATGCCGCATTGTCTTAATTCGGTATCCTTGCACAGAAGGTACGACTTTGAGCGTGATGATGGGCACTACACGCAGGTCGTCAAGGTGGGAAAGGAGCACTCCGCACGTTTTAATACCGTGGGAGGCTTCAGACAAGGTTACGTCACCTCCTGCGACCTCCTCAGCTTTGTGATAGAGAATGTGTTACAAAAGTCCGGAGTGCATCGAAAGGGTGCCATTCTCTATAAAAGTGGCCAGTTGCTTTGTCTACGCAGATGATATTGACATAATTGGTCCTACCAAACGAGATATGTCCGGACCATTTGCGACTGTTGAAAGAGAATCTGCGTGGGTGTTCATAAAGATAAATGAGAGCAGGGCGAAGTACGTTTTAAAAACTGTATTTTCGATGTTGTCAAGGATCTCATGTACCTTTGCAAATTATAGGCAAGCGAATTATCATCCAGCAGCTAGACTGGCTCGCTCGTATTGTGGGTTGGACGAAGATGGTCCTGGGAAAAAGATCTTCGGTTAAGTTTTCGCAGAAAGGCGAGGATGAGGGAAGCCATGTCTTCGTTGGAAGTAGTGTATACTAACAACCTTTTGTATTACCCATTGAAGAAGTCGTGCGCAAAGCAGAAGCTCCTCGAAAAGTGCCCTACATCAGGCCGTAACCAGGTAACAGGTTGTTATGTCAAGTCAAGAAAAAGTGGGATGTAACTCTATCTGGAGTATGCTAAAAGTTCTGATATTACTATATAGTTAAGGTAGTCGACTTATTGTAGCAAATCAGGATATATTATGTCTTGTGAGAAGCTCTTTTCTTCAGAACATTGTTCATATATCATAATCGTAGTCTAATTTTTAATGTTGTCTAAATTGACTTACATGAGGGACATTAAGATTTAAGTTTCAAACACATACATTTTATCATAAGCATCCGAAAAAACCCTTTTCTAGATAACATCATATTTGTTTTAGAAATTGAATAACCTTTTAATTGAGTTTATATTGCAAATAACTATAACAAACAATAATAATTATAAACATATTACTATATAATCAAGCTTGCTACTAAAATCCTTGCTACACAGAGCATGGAAATATTACAAAACAGCAGCTACTCACAGAAGTTGTTGCTGTTTTGACACTAAAATGTTTTACAATCACTTGCAAGTTTGCTAAATTACATACATAGTAGGTTGTATAAAGTTTTAGAAGCCTTAATAATTATACATAAAATATCTATAGTTAATATAAAAACCTAAACATATATTCTGTATGTACACAAATTCTAGTTAAATCTTTGAAAAATTGCAAAACTAGTGGCCAGACACTTAACATCACACATAGTATTCATGTTCTCATGTAAACACACGCATCTCCTCTCATCCATCGCTCATTGGGAACACGCCAAGCTTAGTAATAAGTATTATGTAGTCTTCTTTGCCCTGGGCTTGTAGTAAGTTATCAGAGCAGCAGCAAACGATCGCTGAGCGTTGCTGCATGCAAGAACCTTAAATCTCAGAGACCCGTGTGACTCGTCTGCAGCTGTTCAATGGAGATGGACAGCTGTTCGAGACGCTGCATGAGCTGCAACATATTCTCTTGTGCTTTGGTGGCATTGAATTCGTTTCCATGCTCGAGTGAGTCCTCCTCGGCGGCAGCCAGTTCGAAATGCAATTTGGCCAGACTTTCCTGTTGCTCGCGTATTTTGGTCATTTGATCCATGGTGCAACCAGAGCCTGCAGTCGGGAAACAGGAAATTATTAATTAATTATGCATAACATGAGAGCGGAGAATGAGCTCATTTAGTAACCTTCCATATCAATAATTACTTGAATTGAACAATCAATGGTTAATTAAACTATTTTCTGCTTATACTATTATTTGTATGGATGCACCCGGGTGCTAGTAGCACGTGGTCTAGATAGCTTCTCTATTCACCACGCGGTGTTATCTCTAACCTTAAATCTACCCTTCCAATGAAAGACGTTATGAGGCGCCTGAAGGAGTGCCCTACATCAGGCCGTAGCCCTGTAACGGGTTGTTATGGCTAGTCAATTGAATTGATTTTTGATTTAAAATCCACATCAATCCCCAAATGTGTCGGGTATTTGATCCAGACGTTTTGCGGATCACTTTCTGTGTTACTGTCCGGTCTTTGCAAGGATACGGATGAGCATTTTGAGAAGTGATACATTCAGCATGAGCGAGGTGTATGCTCTCCCCTCACAACTTCGGGAAGTTGCTGTCAATAGGACGCCTCTATGCAAGCCTACTTTGTTTTCGTACTCTTTCTGCTATTTCAAATATCTCTCCTTTAACATCCTCTATCCGGCATGGCACAATGGGCAAGGCTGCCTGAGTGCTGGGAATGGTTCAACATTCTCTGATGAGCCATCGCACCCACCACAAATCTAATCTAATCTAGGCAAAATTATCTAGAGATTTGTGGCACACCGCTCATTAAGTTTTAAAATGCTTATATAGTGTGTATATAAATAAAGTTTTTCTCCTTCCCACATTGCTTATATTTGTAAAACTAAACTTTTTTAAATATTGGTGGTTAAACACATTTCTCTTAAATTTCTTATGGGGTTCGGTTCGGTGGTTTAACCCTATGGGACGCTTGGGTGCAAGTCCAAAGACAGATTGGAAATAAAAGAACATGGATAGGTTTAATTTGTTGTCCAATTCAAATCACATAAATATTCGGATATCTAGGCTCTTACAACCTCAAGTGAGTTACACTTGCCAAAATTTCTATTTTTACTCAAAATTGTATTTCAAACATCGCATTTGTTAAATATTTCTATATCGCATTAAGTACATTCTGTTTGAAAAGAAATAAGGTTTTAGATATGAATATTTGCATATTAATATATAAGGATCATCTAAATGCCTCTAGGAGAAAGTTAAGAAGTATCTAAATGGGTCGGTAATAGCTTTAGGCAATATGACGTATCTCGTTAAAGGCACTTGTGTTGGCGATATATTATATACACATATTTTTTAAGTAATCTCATCTCACCCCCGTGTGGCGAGCGGGTTAGAGAATACAACCTCAGCAGGTCAAAGCTTGTTGTATGAGGCGACTAACAATAACGCGTAGGGATTGGAACCCACCACGTAAAACCACAATTACAATGTAAGAATGTTTTACATCAGGCCGTAAGCCGATAACGGGCTGTAATGACCAGTTAAGAAGAAGAAGATTCTCATATACTTATCTAAATCTTCGGTAAAACTCTTTTGATATTGTTGAACAAGATATTGTTGGAAAGATAACTTGATAAGTCAAATTATGTCCTTAGATTTATTTTATGTATAATTTCAACCAATTTCTTTTATAAAATACGCTCGAGAACGCTTTCCTCTGCGCCTCCTAAGCTTCGCAAATAACAAAGAGTAAACTTACCAAAAGCTTTCAGTTTGCCCGAATGAAAATCATCGAGTAGTCCAAGTAATGCACGCTCCATGTGTTTAACATCGGGAACTTCGGATACAAAAGAATGATGTTTAATAGGACGATCATCAAATTTGTCGCTATCGACACCGTCATTTGGCAGTTGCGTCTTGCGACGCTGTGAACGTGGTGTATTTGTATTGCTATTGCTGGTGTTGTTGTTGTTGTTGTTATTGGTTTTTGTACTGTCGTTATTGTTGTTGTTGTTGCTGTTTGGATTAGGCTCCGACCATTCACTACTCACGAGCGTTATGCTATTTAAACTGTGGACACTACTACTGTGCGTTGGTTCAGTTTCGCGATCTGATTTGTTACATTTTGTCATTGCAAAGGTAACAAATTATAATACAAATCATGAAAATAAAAAGATAAAAGAAAAAGAAAATAAACAAACTTAAATTATAAAGTTACTCAAAGTGCTAGAATCAAATCAAAAATAAACTCAAGTAATTATAGTTATGAAAGTGTGAAGATAAATCTAATCTCTATAAATAATATAGTTATTACGTGCAGGTGCAGGCGCTGGTAACTGACGAATGCGCCTACATAGAACCCAGGCACTAAACCCAGAGCTAGTCGTGGGTCAGGTCCTGGCCGAGTTTAGTCAAACGACATGTAATTTCTATTATTGAAATTATAACAACTTGTTTCTATGTGTGCGTGTGAGTGTGGGCCATGACTGTGAAAATGAAATGTAGTCACCATATGGCAAAATGACGGACGAATATGCGTCATAACGCTTGTAAAGCGGTATGGGATGTAGTTAAATGAAGCGCTCTGCCAATTAGTTAAATGTGAGTCTAATAATAGGTGACAACAACAAGACAAACAAGGAATTAAACAAATATTTAACTAATAAACGACAAATAAAAACATTATGTATTAGTAGTTTGTAACAGGCAAAATATAGTCGGCTGCGTGAGTGGATTCAAATCGACTAACGATTTCAAGGAATTTGTTTTTAAATGGTACTTTACCAAGCGGATTCAGTTTTAATTGAATTCGCTGCGGAAAAAGCTGTTGGGCGACTTAACTGAGATCTTAACGAACGTATCCTACTGCAGCATTGAAAAAACTTTCAATGAATTTGATGCGCTAGCGAGAAGAAGAATGTTCCTCTTAGGCGGGCATAGAATTTAGCTGCTCCGTGCAAGAGGCATACCAGCTAATTACGTCTATTTCGGATGTAGCAAGGTTCGTAGTGCGCTACTTTTCCAACAATATTATTATCATTATGAACTTTTGGCTTATTTGACTCAAAGTATCATATGAAAGATGTCGAAACCCACTTTTAAACTATTTTGATTATTTTATGAACACCACAGCAAAAGGTCCACAGCGACTGCCAGTAATTAACAAATAATGCAATTTTTTAGTTATAATACAAACCTTTGAGCAATTTGCGTGGTCTGGTCTTAAACTCGAAGCGTTCATCAGTGCCATGCGCTTGCGGGCGTGGTCGGCGCTCATTAACATAGGTGACTTTTGCGGCAGTTGGTTGTCCCTTTTCGGATATGGTGCGCTCTATAGAACAGGAAGCTGAATTGCGACTACGGGTGGTTTCACCGCTGGATATGCCTTTTATCTGTCAAGAACATTAAATACATAAGAAAGTGCTGTTTGGATACTCAAAATATTTACATTTATCTTTGGCACCGTAACTGGTGAGGGTGAGGCAGGCGTTTGAGCTGATTTTGGTGCACTTTGTGGTTCTTCCTCTGTTTCAACATCGTTTGGCACTAGTTTTTGACGCTCTACAACTTCATCATTGGGCTCCATAGCGCTTTTTTATTATTTAAATGTATAGGCAAATTGTTTTCTAATATTTTGCAAACAAAAGTGCTTTGTTTTTATTTTCTCACTGATTTGTTACGCTGTGACTAATGCAAACTGAAGAAGCAGCATGAACTGACTCAATAAACCAGAACTTTTCTGCTGGAACTAGTGTCAGTGTTACCACACCACAAGCCTTAAAAGTGCTGCCATAACAATGAAAATACGCGCTAAATGGCGGAAAAATTTAAACATATTAATTAGATGAATACTAAACACGCAGAAAGCAAAAACAACTTTGGCAGAAATAAAAATAGTCAAGGTAATTTAGTTATTTATCAATGATGTGCACTTTTATACATAGAACTAAAATGTTACAATTTATTAATTTTTCTTGTTTATGCCTTCTTTTTTGTGAAGCCCATTTGGTACACCATATGCACAATGCTGACCAATCCAAGGCCACATAGACCCAGAGTTAAGCCATAGAGTGCCTTGTCAGCTGGACCACCTTTCAAAAAAACAGGCAGATCATTCACAGCCTATAAAAAAAGGAAGTTAATTTAAATGCATACAACATTTTCAGCACTTTTTGTTTAACTTGCCTGAAAAGTTTTCATTTTATTAGCTAATCCTTCAGGTAACGCCATGACTGTTATGTAATTTCTATAAGACATTTAAAAGAGAATGCAATGAAGTATTTCAAATATGGATTACTATACTATAGGGTTTTCACAAGTCTTTATAACGCATATACAATTCTTTTTGTTTTTCTGTTGATTTTTGATATGAAATAAAGCCAGTTACGCACTAACCTACCTTTGAATTTGTTATTGCTCGAATCTGAAAAATCGACTGCAGCAATTTCAGTTTGTTGCACAAACTATTTTAAAAATAGATTTGAAACACATGTTTTTGACACAAGAAATTGCAATTCTGCTTAATGCAGTAAGAGCACGTAAAAGGGTTGCCACGTCTAAGATAAATTTAAAATATCAATGAGTTCACGATTTCTTTTAATTGATATTTCCTAAATTGTTTTAATAGTCAAAACAATTATATTGTATTTTTAAGGGAAAACCAAACAAGCATTTGCAACAAAAAATATATATTCAAAAATTAAAAATTAAGTTTCAAAATGGTCGCGATAGTTTATTTGTTAAATTTATTGTACTATTTGGAATGAGACAGGTCAATACTATTTCTATTTAAATTCAGTTTGGTTTTGTACCTACTACCAAGAACTTTATTGAAATGGCTATACCGCCTTAACCATTATGATTATCCTAACATTCATTTACTAGATCATTTATTGATTTATAGTTTTTCGTACACAGCTTGGCTTTCTGACCGAAATAGAAAAAAAAAGTTACTTTACCACGGTATGTTAACGCGTGACTAAATTATTTATGTCAACTACTCTTTTTATAATATAGACTTTTTATAAAAGACCCATTCATTAGTTGCTTGTTACACGAAGCGAGATTTTCAAGCGAGACCGTTTGATTTACCTGTAAGTTGTCTCGCCTGTAACCCTATGCGACATACTTCATATTAGAATGCATTCTAATATCGAGCAAGATTTTGTGAGAGATTTTTTCACTTTCTCGCTTGAAAAATCTCGCTTCGTGTAACAAGCGCTATAAGAACAAATAGGGTCATATTTCGAACGTAAAGTTCGTTTATATTTCTGAGTATAATAAAGAAATTATAGTGGTAGTGAAAAAGAGCAATTGGTTTGCTAACTAGCGTTTCCGAAATAATTTTGGAATGCGCTCAATAAAGTATGTGTTCCAAATTTTCTTTGGTTTATAAAAATACATTGTGTTTTTATTTTTTTTATTAATAATGGCAATCAGCCTGCTAAAACTAAGGCTATAATCCAATATGTGTGTATGTACATTTCCTTAATCGCTACACACTGTTTAATAGTGTGGTCTATGGCAGATTGTCAAATTTGAATTCTGTTACATAATTAATATTATGACTCTAACAGGATACAATATTTACAATATTAAGGGATATTTATAATATTAAGGAAAAAAGAGGTAGGAAATGAAAATGCGCCGACAATCCTCCCGAGTCACAAATTCGGAATTCCGCAAAAGACACGTTACACTCTCTGTACACAGAGTTGTACAGCGGGGTCTCGACTCTTTTAAACACCGGCAGTCTTGCATTGAATCATTTTTAAACGTTACGCAGGATATTGATCGTGCCTGGCACGAAGGTACGCTGCAGAAACTCAAAGGTCCTACCTATCCCTCAATACAGGGTAGTCAAGGTATTCCCCGAAAACCGCCTCTTCAAGGTCTCTACAAAGGAGGAGCTCTCCAAAGTGGGGTCAATAAAAGCCGGACTCCCTCAAAGAGGCGCTCTTTCACCATGCACTAATCACAGTTGATACGCACAAGTAACGCTAGACTTATAACGGCCACCCATGATGACGGCGCTGCCATACTATCCTTAGCATCCTCCGTACAAGAAGCCGCGGATGACCTGCAGCAGGAATTGGAAGAAGTAGAAAAATGGGCCAATCGATGGAAAATTCAGCTAAACGGTGAAAAATCAACCAACGGTTCACGCTGAGCAGAGATTTGCCCCCATTTGCCATTAGCACTAAATGGGAATATTATCCCAATTAAACAGCGCATTGCTACCTTGGAATTCAATTCGACGCAATATTTACCTGGGGTCATCACATGTCGAAGACTAGATGTACGAGATGTAGGACAAAACTGGAATGGTTGCTATGCGGTTGAAGCAAGCTGTCAATAGAAAACAAGTGAAAGTATGCCGTTGAAGTTCGGGGAACCGCAGCCAAAACGAGACTGCAGAGTCTCCAAGCTTCACAAAACAAACCAGTACGAAAAATTACTGATGCCTAGCGGCATATACAGAACAACAAACTCCACAAAGATGGGCATACCTTTTTTAGGCGACATCCTAAACAACATAAGTGGAAGATACGGGGACCGCCCAGTAGCATACCCAGACTCATAGGCCTGTGCCCTTGCAGGCCACGCCTAGACGTAGATTAAAAAGACTAAAACTCCATTTTCCTTTGATTTTTTTACTGCGATATCTATATAACGGAAACAGACAAACAAAATTTAACCGCTTTTCGTTCCACGGTTACATTAAAAAAGCTTTTTACTTTGTTTGCTTCGATGACAGTTGAAATTTCGGTCATTTTTTCTGAAAATATCAGCTCACTTATCAAATTTTCTCCATATTTAAGTGCAAATGTGTCATGATTCAATTTGTGCTACTTGTTCAATCCGTCCAAGTTTGACAACGGTTAACCAGGGCCAGCGCCAGCGCCAGCACTCTTGCTCTCTACAGAGTGAGTTCCTACATTGGGCCTCATTGTGTACTGCACATGTTCATTACACATACATATTGTATGTGAACAAGCTCAAAAGTGCTCACTTTTTACTCACTTTTTCCGCTCATTTTGGTTCATTCCTCATACCCGATCAAATTTCAAAGTACCTTGCGTGTACCCGATTTATACGTTCCGTTCGCGCTATTTTGACGTTTAGCGTAGTTTGTGAATTTTGGACCAGGCGCGCAGCAAAAGCAGGCAGCGAAAACTGTTTCCCGCGTTGTCCGGCGCAGTTGATTTGCTTACATTCGAGCGTATGTGTGCGAGCGGGACAACACGAGGATACGCTGACCGTTGGCTGTCTTAAAGCAGCTAGCTATAAAAGCAAACTGTACAAAAAGTTTACGCGAAAGCTTAAAGTAAAGCATTAGCAATGCCAAAATTGCCCTTTTCTTTTATGTGTGTGTGTGTGTGCGTGTGTGTGTGTGTGTGGGTGTGCTTTTGAGTGTGTGCAAGCGGCGCACAAGCGAAGACGTTGTTATCTCGCAGCATGTTGTCCCGCTTGCACGCATACGCTAAAGTATAAGCACTCCGAAGTGTTTTTGCATTGACGAGCTTTTGGCGATTTTGTGCGCCTGGTTGGGATTACAATAATTCTACACCGAATGAGTTGTGGAATTTGCCGTCGGGTGAGCGCGCGCAAACTAATTTGTAGACACAACGAACGCCGGCGGTACGCAGAAGAATTAAATGGCGGCCAACACACCAAATCGGTGGATAGCGTTTTGGAACGGCACAAAATATGATTTCGAAATCATAGTAATTTTGGCGGGCTTTGCGATTTATACAAATTGAACTTAATTTTAGTGCCTTGGCGTTTTCTGCATTTGGTACAAAAAGCTGTTTAAGCTCTCGCCGAAAAAAATAAATGCGCTGGCTCGAATATGGATCGCACACCTTGTTACCCCTAGTCCTAACATCTGGTATGATTATTTCAAAAAATCGCCCTGCTAAAGCCTTCGCGCCCAGCACAAGAACTTTCAATAACTGTAGCTTCCAAACAAACAAATTAACTTGCCAAAGTTGTGTATTCTACAGCTGCTTTTTCGTTTTCCGAAACTTGAAAAAAGTTAAATCTGTCAAGTTCACCTCTGAGTGCTTTTATTACACATGGCAAAACTTGTGCATGGATTTCTTCAGTCAATAATTCTGCTCTCGAGCAGCCTACAAAAGAGCACACAAAAACAACCACAATCCGCTCTTCTCTCGCGCGGAAGCATTCAAAAAGTTCCAAGCTATATATTTTAAGTTCTAAACTTGTTTTGAAAGTTGCACGAATACGTTGCACGTTTCCCCTCTCTGGGTGTAAAAGTTTTCTGCTTATCAACAAAACATTTAAGCACAAGCAAACGCAAGCATTTGATGCGACTGAACTTTATTCAAAAGCGTTGCAAAAATTACAACAAAGTTTCATTTTTTCTTCTTACTGTTTGAACAAAGAAATACAATCAAATGGCATTTGAATAATTAACGTATTTTTCTCTTTATAATGTCCAATTACTCATTTTTACACTAAATTTGGCTTTTAGTAACGTTTGGTTGTTGCCGAAATTCTAGCTTTTTTGAAAATATGTTTAGCTTTTTTTGCTAGTAGCGAATATGAAATCTTAAAAGCAATTAATGGATTGCAGCAGAAAATCGGACGACGAGTTTGTCGTTATCAAGTGTGCCGGTTACAGTTGCGATATAGCTTTTAAGATTTTTGCAGATAATTTCCACAGTTTTCAGCTGATTTTGAAATATAGGCGAAGTAGCATTCCCAAAAAGTAAGGAGTTTGTATTTTTAAAAGATAATGACCCACCGATTTTGGTATCTGTAGATAAACGGTTTTATAACTATGTGGTTCTGAAGCTTTCGCATAAGTAGCTAAAAAAAAATGAACAAACCTTAAAAAATGCACATGAGTGTTGGGATGTTCATCAAATTTAATTCGAAATAGGATACGCATTATTAATACAAGTATTGATTAAGGTGATATTCATTTAAGTGGAGCTACTTTTTGACAAATAATAGAACCATTATACTTTGTGTCCACCATTATTTTCGGAAATATTACTTTTTAAGTATTCCAATATGAAAAAACACCATTTTTGGTTCTTTCCTTTCTAAAATGTATAAAATTTCGTTATGAGAATTATATTATTGAACTATAAATTCGTCAATTCCATTCTAATTATTCCTCATGTTAGAAGTTTCAAACTACAGTGCTTACCAAATTATAGGACACTTTTGAAATTTGGCTTTAAACACTCGCTATATAAAAACTATTGATGCTATGACTTTGTTCTAAGTTAAGAAAAAAAAAGTAAGGAGTAAAGAGTGATAGAGACCAGGTCTTTGATATATTTGGGTGTAACCGTTAAAGGACCATTAGTTTTATTAGAAACGTTGGTTTTAAGTGCTAAGCTGGAATCCTATCAAATCACTATTTATATCAATATATTCATATAGATAATGGTTAAAAACTTTAAAATATTAGAAATGAGATCGCTTTAATGACATTATAAACTGAAATTATCTTTTATCCAGAAAGTTTCCCAACTTAAATTTGTCCAACATGTTTTATTCTCTTGAAAATGTAAGATTTACGTATCTCGCACTTATGAATTTTCTGATATTGCCAAAAATATGCCTAGAGAGTGTGGCCTGATGTTTTCGGTGGGAAAGCTCACCACTTCATAGTATCAACTGAGCATGTTCATCGACATGGCGTTTTAAGCGACTTGTGCATATTAGCGCAATATCAATCACACAAATATGATCCTTTTCTCAATACCCGTTCTGGAATAGAAGGGGCAATGATCTAACATCCTTACATAGTCAAAATTATTATTTGTTTTCAGAAAAATTCAAAAGAACTGTTTAAATCGTTCTAATATCTGCATACGCCTCAGGTTCCTCTAGTTTACAATTAATTTGATAAAAAAAGTCTACTGTTTGGTACGCAAAAGTCTGTTTATGGATTCAGGATGAAATTAAGTTAAGTTAAGAATACTTGACGAGTCCCAAAAACTTTTCAACAAATTAAAGGCCTTGTATAAGGGTAGTAAAGATGGGTGTTTCTTCCTTATAGCTTGGACAATGTGTACGGAGTCTTTTGAGATTTAGAAAATTGGTAAGGTAGATGGTAGACTATAAGGTCCTATTGAATTGTTCCGGTTTTTAAAGATTCGATGTCTATCTTGTTCCAAAAGCTCTTGTTTTTATTTGGTACTTCGATTCGTTGCAAAAGAAGTGAAATCAATCAAAAAGTTGATTATAAATTCCGTGTTCGTGCTTAGGAAATGGCCATAACTGAAATGTGCCATAACTATACCGGCTCTTTATGAGATAATCGTTTTAAACGCGGTATTTTGCAATCATTTTTATTAAATCTTACTAAATTAGGAAAACAATCTTATTTCAATTTAAAAAAAACTAATGGTTTCATGTACAACGCACTTTTCGCCAAGTGTTCTAAAGTTTTTATACGATTGCAGCTTAGTACAAAAACCAACATTTCCAATAAAACTAACGGTGCCTTCACAGTTACACCCAAAATATCAAACACCTGGTCTCTATTACTATTGACTCCTTATATTTTCTTTCTTAACTTAGAATAAAGTTATAGTCTTCGAAACTGGCCATGTTATCGGGCTACGGCCTGATGTTCTTTCATTGGAATTGTGGTTTTACGTCTACGCACAACCCTTTTAAGGCCTGGGGTGGTCTTATACGACAAGCTTTGACCTGCTGAGGTGGTATTCTCTAACCCGGGGTAAGTAAGTATAGTTATAGTAACAAAAGTTTTTATACAGCGAGTGTTCAAAGTCAAATTTGAAAAGTGTCCTATGGTTTCGATAAACACTGTATAACTAATGTTTGTCTAAAATGGCATTGCAAATTGAAGATGCCAAAAGCTAAAAGCACCGTGTCACAACATAAGTATTAAAAGCGCTATTAATGCTTTTGTGCTTAACAGATTGAGAATTGAAAAACTTTTATCTGAAAGCCAAGGGACGGACACACAAACATGCAAGCATTCATCTACGTGAATGAGCGCAAAATGTTACCTCAAAACGCTCAATGATTTTGCGACTTAAACACGAGCTTAAATCCAAAAGTTCCGACAGTTAAGCTTCAAAACACAAAAAAGTTTTCAATACCTGAAAGTTACCCATTTGTTTGTTAAAGAATTGAAACGAAGCGGCTTTGCATGTGTGTGTGTGTGTGTGTGTGTGTGTGTGTGTGTGTGTTGGTTGTGTCAAGTGCCGAGCTTTGAAGAAGCGGGATGCGGGGTCTTGTTCTTTTTAGCTTTAAGCTTATTACAGATTAAACGTACCTTTTAATTGCAAATTTGCATTTAATTAATTGCAAACAAAACAATTTGCTCTAAAATGTTTGCTACTTTTATTTACTACAATATCCAAAGCTAATCAAAAGATGTAGCTAAAATATCTGCTACCTTTTGACATCTACGTTTGAGATGCTCACGAAACTTTGTCCTATTTTTCGTAGTAAAAGAAAAAACTCGGTCACAGCTCGCGTTCGGCTACGGCTACTCCTTTTCGCAAAACAAAATGGATTGCTCTTTAACTAAAACAGTTAATAGGCGCACAGCAGAGCTTGCAAAGAGCAGTGCACGTGGCGCAACCAAAAGTTTCTTTCAAATGAGCAATATATTCGTTTCTTTTACACTCGAGCGTAAGCTGGCACACAACAAACCACGATACGCATTCGCGGACGCGCGCACTCAGCTGTTGCGTCTATGGTGAACCGACAGAGAACGCACGTGCGGCGGAACCGTAAATAGTTGCTGCCCGTCGCTGTGCTCCTGTTACAAAATTCACAAAACCGCTACGAATATAACGCATTCACATTATTCACTCACTCGCTTGCTCATGCGATGAACTGTTTGCTCACTTGCGCTCGTTGGCTTTGCCACTTGTTCACAAAATGCTTTTTTCGCTCACTCGCAGTCACAATACCAGCAGTCACAGTAGTAGATACAGTGGTTCACAGTGCATGCCAATGAGCTGTAAAATGTGCATTGCATGTGCAAATTAGTAAGTTGACGTAGGTGAACTATCCACAGAACTGTAATGCGACTACCTACATGCGAGTACGTTGAAGCTAGCCATGGTCGGAGCCGATGTAGGTAGTCTTTGTCGTTTGTTCCGTTTATTTTAAATAAATAAAACCGCTAAGAGAGGTTTAAACTTACGCGTTTTTTCAATGGCTCAGAGCGTTAGCACCGCTAACACCTCGCGTGCCTCTGCCGACAACGCACAAACAAGGTACACAAGATACAGTAAGCAGATTGCGCCTTTCCACACCGCGCTCCTCTTGCCTACATGACGATACACACAAAACTTTCAGCAGCCCAGTTGCACGAAAAAAGCGGGCAGACGCGGGTGCCACCGGTTCGTTTCAGTCATTTCAGAGCGTAAGCGGCACGCGCCTTCCCTCAAATCCCATCTTCCCTCCCATCATTTTACCAACTGTCATTCCAATATTCGCAAAACTACCAGTATTGCACTACTTGATAAATGACAATTGCTATATTGAGAACTGAAGGGATATAATGTTACGGGTTATGCGGGTATCGTACATACCTTAAGCTTATATATTTTACGTAAATAAATTTAAAAATCGATTAAGAGACAAAATGGTATGTTTAAAATATATCAAGAAATAAGAAAGCAAAACGCTTCAAAATTTCGGGTATCTCTTGAATGTGTTATTTATGTGTAGTAAAACGTGGGGAGTCACCCGCAATAGGCTAAAATAAGAACTTATCGAGTCTTGCCATCTACATATCCGAGAGTTGTAGATAATTGGACTGCTACTGCTACATAACTATTCGCAAATAAAGTAACAGTTATAATTAATTAAACCGTAAGTTAATCAATCGTTTTTAATAACCCCTCTCGTTGGTTTCACATGAGATCAGTATCCTGGGACGTATAAAAATTGTTGTTGCTAAACCCACTCGGTATTTTCGGTCACTGTTAAATAAGAGTATTACAGCTAGTCAGTTAGAACAAATGCATGAGTTACTCGAACCACTGTGCCTTGATAATCGAGTATTCGAGTGGTTTTGTGTATACGAGTATATTTTCAATGGTGAATAGTCACAATTGTAGTCGCGGCAGTTTGTTGCGAGTGCGAGAATTCTCTTCACTTTGTTGATTTTGTTTTCGATTAATGTTGTAAAAAATGTTTGAACTGTTGCAAACTTAAGTTTTAACGGTAACAGTGACGCAGCAATGAGCAGCAGGTTGCTCGGCCTGGTCGCCAGCACAACGGAATACCCAAGTGCAAGTGTATGTGTGTGTGTATCACCTTGGCAATGAAACGTGCACACACATACACACACACACACACACACACACAGGGGCAGCACACAGTTCATTTACCTTTTCCGCATTCATTTTAACTTTGACAGCGGTCATGTGTTCGTGTTTATGTGTTAGAGCTTACCTGCCATGCATTAGATTGTGTGTGCGAAAGAGTACACACTATACATGTGTACTTGTTGCCAGAAATGCTAATTATTCCTATTGCCAACTCAAATGTTTGCGCATATCAGCCAACCAGCGGCGCGTGCTGCCAACTTCCTTGCCTGCTGCTGCTGTGCTCATCTTTTGGCTTGTTTGGGGTTCTGCCGCTGTTGCTCTTTGTGTTTTTTTTTTCTGTTCTCCGTTCTGTGTTCCGCTGGTTCCGCTGGTTCCGCTCCGTGAACCCAAGTTGTTGGTTGTGTTACGTGTTGTGTCAAATGTGTTTCAAAGTCATTGCTAAACGTGTGTGTGCTCTTCCTGCCCCTGCCCCTGCGTCGACCTCTGCCCACTTTGGGCACGTCGTGTGGGTTTAAGAGTTTGTTTGATTGTGTATTATGTGTGTGTGTGTGTGTGTTTTTTTTATCACCAAAGTTGCTGGCGCTTGTTGCTGTTGTCGCTGCTGGTTTTGCTGCTCCCGTCATCATTTAGAAGCGCGTTCTTGGCTGCCTGGGAGAGCGTGCGCGTGTATGAACAAAAAGTAAATGGGGCGGGCAGCGCCAGCAACTAAACAGCAGAACGACGACGCCGACGACGAAGTCGACCGTAGCGGTGTGTACTTCGTCCATACTATAAACAGCAAACAGTATCATCATCATCGTCGTCGGACTCTGGCAGCAGAGGCAGAGCCGCCGGCAGCAGAACCACCAGGCAGCGAACGCCCTACAATTTTGCTGTTCGCCTATTCGAAAATTTCACTAAAAATTGTTTGCACTCTCTCGTTTGATACAAAATGAAAGTATCCTTTCGGCCCCTAAGAATCGCCAAAAATCAAAGACGCCATTTAAGGCAGAAGATTGGCCGATGATTTTTTGGAGGGTCAATGCTGTGCATGTGATTCGTTAGCTAAATGTATAAATTTTCCCCATTTGAATTGAATAGAATCGTAATAATAGGCTACCTTACATATAAATGATGAGTGATTATGGTAGTACAATGTGGCGTATGAGTGATGTACGCTATAAAGCAATTCAAATGAGAATTGAAAAAAAAACTAATTTGGGTTAAATAGCAAGTTTCTTAAGAGCTCAAGCATAATATACATTTGATGTGTATTATTTTGAAAATTCGATTAATAACCGAGTGTTTAAGATGTATTGAAGTGCAGACACACGATTCTAGGACACAAGTATAGAATAACTTGAAGAAACATATGCATTGACTCCGGGAAACACAAACACTCTCAGGAAATCCAATGAGCAATAGACATTGCAGGAATTCTTTTACAATACTTGTTTTACATGATGGGTCCCAAACCATAAGCACACTGAGGTGGCTCTACTGGTCTCGAAAGAATCCAGTGCTATTATAAGTTGCCTCATACGGCAAGCTTTGAGCTGCTGAGGTGGTATTCTCAAATCCGCTCACGACACTTCTTATCAGCCCAAATAAAAAAGTCATAAGTATTGGAAGAATTAAGACACTAATAGAATAATAAATGCCTGTTCAGAAACCATCGTAATAGCCAATATCAATAAAGACACGAGTTCGAAAGCAATTTCAATTGCTCTCCAAGTGGACTAAAGTTCGTACCTCCCACCCACCACTGTACAGGTAACAGAAAATCACCACCAACCGAGCACTTTGGCGCTGATATAACTGCGTCCCCCATACATACAAATGCGCTCACACCAACACAAAGTTAGGCCCGTCTGCCAGAGTTCGACGAGAGGCTATACCCAAAAGCTGTGCGCCTATTACACTAGTCAAGACTTCCCCATGTCGGCGTGTGTGCGCGTCACACTTGTGACTAACTGGTGACTCCAATATTGCGCTGTTTCTGGCCCCAAACAGCCTTGAGAAGGTCTTTGGTGCCCCTTAAACAAAGTCTATGTAAGTCTCTGCGAGAGTGTGCGTGTGAGTAGAAGGGCCCCCTCAAAAGTTCCCCATTTCGGAGCCCATGACTGATTCGTTTCTCTGCTTGTTGTTCCCCATGAAGTTTGATTGTGTGTTTCTACAGTTTGCTATATTTTCTGTTAGCCCGCGCTGCTAGTAGCCATCTTTTTCGATTTTTTACCCAATAGCAATAGCAACAAAACCAAAGCCAAGGCAAACAAACAAATAAATTCGCAAACAAAAAGGTCGGAGTCGTGTTTCGGCTCGATGATTACGCTTATGGGTAATGGGCATTTTTTGTGGTCATGGGCATGGTAAAAGAAGACGATGATGTTGGCTGGCTATGTAGGTGTTGCTGTCGTCTATTGGGGCAAGCGTGCAACTTCTGTTTTCCTGGTGTAATTAAGCAAACGAAATATAATAATAATAAATTATAATTTTAGAAGGCGTTGGGGTACTACGAAAAGCTGTCGGAGAATGAAAATGAACAAGCTGGGCTTTGTGGTAGAGTCATATGGGGGTAAAAGATCTATGTGGGGTTTGCAGCCATGTTTTATTATTACTTTCATTATTTTATTTATGGTGCCTAGCTATGTGTGTGTAAGGGGAATTTCTTTTATACCAAGCCGCGTATTATTATGCCATTATTTCGTTTGTATGTTTAAAATATAAACGAACAGGCTTCAAGAAACACAATCGCAACAATTGCCATAAATTTCAAATTATAATTCGAAAATGGAAATTTTGCGCGCGCCAAAGGTAGCCACAAAAAAACGCAACAATAACAGCTTTTTTTATACATAGTTATTTGTACATTTATGTACATACATATATGTATGTATGTACAGTTTGTCTTACATAAGCATGTTAATTTTACAGTACGTCTAAAGGGCTCAGAGTTACGCAACTCTTGACTGCTATTTGTTTTCGGTCTCATCTAAGCATTTATGTAAACATTTCAAATGTTAGCTGAAGAGCGCCCCAGAGGCAGCAATTGATGTCAGTGGAAAGTGCCGGGGATTGAATAGTTGCTGGTAATACCAGAACAGACGTTTTGCTATTTCTATGAAAACTTGGTAGCAGCAACGTTGAATCTAATGATTTTCTATGGGCCACAGACCAGCGTCTGTTAAGTTCGCCATTTTGTAAGCTTCAAAAAACAACAAATTCTACATGAAAAGTAACCGTCTAAGAGACGCAACAATACCTTTAAATGCATTTCGTCCGTCTGAATGTTTAATATGAAATGCGTTCCAGTGGAGTTTGCGTCATGCGATGTTAAATCAACAGGCGAACAGCTTTGGTGACAGCGTCACGGCACATGGGCGCTCTCATATTTGTGTGTGTAGACATAACGGCTTGCTTGGGGGCTGTCAGTGCTGCCGTTGTACGTGCGTAAGCGAGATAGCCGCAACAGCAGTGCAAGGTCGTCGCCTCCAACGCTGTTGTTATTGTTCATACTGTTGAGCGAGCGGATCCGTTGCTTGTGTCTTTGTATGAGTGACCTGTGATATGCGATTTGTGTGCTACTGTTGTTGTTGTTGTGGGGCCAACGTACTCAAACTTGAAGTGCATTGCACTCTGGGCAGAACACACGCTTGAGTTTTGTTTTGCATTGTGACAAAACTGTACTCGATAATCTATGTATATAGTATATAAAAAAAATTGTATGCAGACAGTCGGGACGGTGCCCAACAGTGGAATACCCTGTACCCTTTTTCTTTATAAACACTAAATACGATAAAATGGTAACCACTTTTATATCTTTTTTCATTAGATCGATATGCTCACGATATCGACCGATATCTGTCACGGGGGAAAGGAGATATCGACATAATTCGACAAACTGTATAATGCGCATCTTTTGGTATAGTCTCCGAGAACGTTGCGACAACACGGACAGACGGACATCGACTCGACTATTGGTCCTGAGCATTTTTGCCCATGGAACATCTAGTCTGCCACGCCTCCTTCTGCCTGTTACATATATTGCACAAATCTATAATACCCTTTTACACTTTGCGTACAGGGTATAATTAAGTCTTAAAAAGTGATGTGCTCTCTAAACTCGAAAACGCGTGGACCGATTTCAATCAAATTTTCACACATTGTAGACAGTATTAGGGAGAAGGTTTTTGTGAAGTTTGGACGAACTCCAAAAGATGACGCCAAAGATATCGATAAAAAGAATTTTCCATAAAAAACATACTAAATGTGTTTCTACTTATATAGTGGGCAAGCATTAACTTTGACTAGGTAAAGAATTCTTTTGAATTAAGCTAGAGGTTTTAAAGATATTGGTACCAATATCCGAAGCTTGACTTAGTATGAAGAAGAGAGAGAGAAAGAGAAGGAAGAGGAACGGGAAGAATTAATTTATATAATGAATTTACTGACGGCTTTATCAATGCGCAGCAATTCTTCTTCTTACTTGTTCTTCTCATTATCTTCCATTGCTAGGTCAAAGTTGAAAGCAATTTGTCAACATGTTTCTTTACAGCAGCTAAGTAAATCAGTGTTCTTCAGTTATACGTCACGATTTTTAAAGGTTTCTGTTCGGTTTTGTCTTCCATTTCGCAAATTGCTGGCTTGACTGTTTGTAAAACTCATATAGCCAAGTATTACCAAAATGTTTCAGAAATTCTATGCGAATTTTGTGCTGCGTTCTTTTTTATCCAATTACTTTTGCATAAAATTATCTCATTTGCGTACAATTATTTGATTGTAGATTTGTCACGAATTTCTTTTTCATTCAAAATTGCATGGCTGTTATAACTGAAAAAGTTCACAAGATCTTGTCTGTGTTATTCTGTTAAAACTATTTATTCTTAAGTTTTGCCGGCCAACGAGTTCCAATTCTCCATTTGCAGATTCATCGCTTTTGAGTTTTCTCACAGATATTGCAAGTATACCTTGCGTGTACCAACGTTATCCACACACATCGTGTATTTCAGTTTGACACTACTATTAAATATCAAATTTCATCGAATGCCATTTTTTTATTAAATTTTTCACCCAAATGTTTCCTTTGTATCAATTACTCAAAAATTTACTTGTAACGTCTTTTGTGCGGGAACTCATGGCTCCAAATTTTATGCATTCGGTCGATTAAGCCCAATAATCAAAACTACGATGACAATAATGAAAGCAACGTTCCCGATGTCACTTATTTCCTATACTCTAGTGATGAGAAGCCTAAATAACTTGATTAATTGTTGCAGAGAGATTTGTTTCACTATCTACTGATCATATGGCCAATCTCTTAAGCATCCGTTCCGATATTACAAAAAGTTCAGAAATTGAAACTTTTTGCAAATTCCCGAAAATTATTTATGATGAGGAAATTCAATTGCAGATTCGAATGCGTTCTTGTTCGGTTTCAAAACACTTAAATGTGTAACAAGGTCCGCCATCTCTTATTTGCGGCATCCTCAAACTGCAGAAACTGTTGTACACACTGTTAACACAGAACACGTACTGGGATTTGCATTTAATTAATACAAAAAAAAAGGTCCTTTTAACTTAGAACTAAACATTAAAACCTTTTTAAAACAACAAAAAACGTAATATGCTACAAAAGCGTACTTTTGGTTGAGTCCAGCCCTGGCAGAACGGGCCTGCCAACTTGCTATGACAGCTCGCCATACGTTTCTGCAAATGTCCAATTCGCAACACTTGTAGCATTTGAAACACAGGGTTGTTGCACTTCGCACAACCCTGTGCTTTTGCATGGCATAACGAAAAACCGAAGCTAGCATTTTGAGCGGCATTAGAACTATTGATTGAGCTTAAGCATGATGGCGGATATAAGTGATATGCCCCTAGATTGTTAGTTGTATTATTTTGCCGATTTGTAAGCTATTTTATTAGTTTTAACACCAAAACACTTTTGCAGTATCAATGCGCCGTCCAGTTGCCGTAGGCCGGGGCCCATCCGAAGACGGTAAGGTTATATTTTATGCACCGCCAGCCAATGGCAGTGCCAAGCAACCGGAGCCCGTCGCCATTAAGAGGGAGCAACCAGTTGCGCCGTCTTCTTCCATATACAGAGGTCGCAGCGTGGAGGAGACCCAAGCTGCTCATGATCTGCTGTCACTGTCGCAGAGTCTGCCGCCGCTCATACCGCCTTGTGTGGTGACCATAATGAAGCAAGAGTTGGGGCACAAGTCGGCCGAGCATCATGCAGGAGATATCGAACGTGTGCAGCAACGGCGGCCAGACGGCGGCACAACAGAACACAGTTCCTATGATAGCACCACGTAAAATCCACAAAGCCAATCATAGAATTTATTTACATCAGGCCTTAACCCGATAACGGGTTGTTATGGCCAGTTAAGAAGAAGTTTTTGTAAAATCACAACTATATATAAAATCTAATTTTTTTAAAAGAATTCCTGCCTTGAAATCGTCTTATGCATTCAAAACTCACGGAATGAACCCTTGTACATGGCAGAAGTTCCTTCATCTTTGACCAGATTCTGCAAGCAATCCCAGCTACTTTTGTAACGTTGACCACGGCCCTGTTCGTCAATCGGCTGATTAACTACTCTAGACTTGACTACATCAGGCGGGAATATCAAGGCAGCACTGGCAAAACCCGCGACCATTGCAGACAAGAACTGTATCAATAAATTTTCTTCGCTGTGAAATACCTTTTTCAACTCGGATTTGCTTTCTGCGTAACAGCTGATGGCACCTAGACGGTTGTGGTTCATCGTACCTAAGAATAAAGTACAGGAATCCTACTTACCCATGGTATAAAGACAACTACGTATTACATTCGGGATAATTCCACGAAAGAAGCTCCGCGTTCCGCCCTATTGTAGACACTGTTCCACTGTCCGTGACAATGCTACTCCAAGATGCCAGCTCATTTTGTCGTACCTCATTGATAAAGCGCAAAACAGCTATCAAATATAGAACTCTTGAATAGTAGAATAATTACAAGGTAAGATTAGTCTGCAGAATGGGATATAAATGGTTGGTACGGTTTAAAAGTAGAAATTTAATCTTACCTTGACGACTGCTAAAGAGAGTTTTCGTTGTGTTACAGACGAGTAGACACGTCAAAGCAAAAGTTAAATTGGGCTTGTACGAGATGCAACATATACACTCAGTGCCAAAATTGTTCGGACACCATCAAAATTTGTTTGTTGAATTAAAACAATTTTGTTTCCTTTAAAAGTATGTGTGTTTTAAATAACATATTCATAAAATATAATCGAAATAATAATATTAATTATAAGGACTTGCACCTACCACTTGTTACTTCATTGTCTCTGCTTTGAACACGCGTACGCTTGATGCCAACAATTACAGTGGACTCAATCATAGAGAAACAACAAGGCAACAGCAAAAATGAGATTACTGGAAGCTAGAAAAATTCTTTTCTATTAAAGCAGACACCTCGAAAGAGTGATTCCAACTGCACGATCGTGGCCATTTCTTCGTAGCTGCTAAAACTACGCGACGTCATGGGCTCTTTTGTTCGCAAAAATTACGGAACGCCCATGACGTCGCGTAGTTTTAGCAGCTGCGAAGAAATGGCCACGATCGTGCAGTTGGAATCACTTTTTGGAGGTGTCTGCTTTGATAGAAAAGATTGGAAAAATGTTGTTGTTACTTGATAATGTTGCCCAGTGAGCTGTGCGACTTTAGCGACAGCCAGTAGGTTGACCAACTATCACCATGTAAGTCCTAATCAGTAGGGGACACGAAAACTGAACAATGCGGGAGTTTTAAGTTTTTCTTGGACGTAGAAAGGTACAGTTTAAGGAGCCAAATTTTTCTGGCTTCCATAGTAATCTCATTTTTGATGTTGACTTGTTCCTTTTCTATGATTCAGCCCGCTATAATCTCATTGGTGGCATCAACATGGTCTCCGCCATCTTCCAGATGAGTCTTTGTTTTTTTTTTGCTCCAGGTAAATCGACTTGGCCTTCTTCAGCTACCCATTGTATTGTTTTGCATAATGATATACGTTGATTTTGTATCAACAGACGACATATTTTATGGATCGCAAAATATTATATACTGATTGTTTGACAAGTTTTGCAGGGTTAACTAGATGTGCAAAACGCCTGCTAAGTTGTAGATGTTCCGCATAATTTGATCTGAACATTAGATTTAGGCTATTCACCTAAAACTCCTAGGCCAGCAATTCGCCTATTGTGCACACATAATGACACATGATCAAATGGGAGACCAACCAATCCGACTGCCTACATTGGTGCTTGAGCCTCCTTTACGGGGAGCTGGACGTGAGCAGAAGAGCTGCTCAATTGATTTCTCTTTTTGTACGTATTGGCAGCTGCAGTAAAAGTAATTGAAGAGAGAGGGGAAGAGAGGCTTAGTGTCCGTTGTTTGTTTGTGGTAGCCAATTTAACGTATGCCTTGTCTCTCAGAGAAAATAGAAGGTTTGTACCTTACACTCGACTCCTATAACTATCACTATAAATATTCATGTAGCCCATGACATGTTTGTCGCAATGAGTTGGTAATTTTGAAGGATATGGCTAAATGATTGGAACCTTTGTGCCCGCTGCCCTGTCCTCAAGAAGCGTGACGTCATATAAGACTCTATTGAGCCTACTGTGTGAAAGACTAAAGCCATTTGGGAGAAAACTGATAGGACCTTATCTGTGTGGTTTTAGGCCTGATATCCACATTACGCCAAATCTTGGAAAATACCGACAAACACCAAATGGATACCACAGATTTGATCCTTTTTATTCAAGTAGAGGCACAGCGGTTGGACTTTTAGATCGATGTTGAAAACTATACTTTTGATGTTGTCAAGGATTTCAACTACCTTGGCACCATCGTTACGATGAAGAGCGATGTCAGCATGGAAATACAAAAAACGAATCACTCTTGACAACTGATGTTACTTTGGTCTCAGTAAGCAAATGAGTAGACGAGACCGCTCTCGCCTTAAGAAACTAACACTCTATAAGACGCTCATCCTAACCTTTTTGTTTTATGATGTTGAAGCATGGGGGGATGACGCAGTCTGATGCAGATACCTTTGGGGCGTTTAGCGGAAAGTACTACGTAAAGTCTTTTGCCCTTTACGATGACATTGACATAGTCATGGAAGGACGAGGTAGAGAGGACACTAGCGTCAAGTTGATGTCAACGAACACACTGCAATGATCCGGAGATCTAAAAAGCGGCTTATCGCCTACCGATTATCTTGTTTTGAGCCGTCCGTGAAGGAAGAGCCTTGGCAAACCAAGTGGCTTTTTATTTCGTATATGGAATAAGAGAGTAAGTGGTTGAACCGAAAAACTTTAGCAATTCAGAGTAATTTGTTTTGTGGGAGAACAAAGGCTTGCTTCGTTAAAATTGAGGAAGGATCAAAGCTGCATTTTGTACAGCAGATTGAGTCTTGATGATAGCGAACTTGTTTCCTGTTAAGAATTAGGCGTGGTTCAAAGAGCGCCTGTGAAGCATAGTACACTAAGTAGCTTAAAGACGGATTCTCTTCATGCCAAGATTCTGTATAAAACCATAGAACTAATATGTTAGGGTACATGACCCATGGTTTCGTACGGGGCTATCGCTACCATGTTTGTTGGTGCTTTCATTTGGTTGTTATATTAAAAGTCGGATTATTACCGCTACTGCATATTACTCCTTATGATAAAAGAGAGAACTGGAGCTCCAAACTGACTGTCGTGCTATTGATATTGCTACAATTTTCGATCGAAATTATGCTTAGGTGATTTTTAGCAATTAAAAAGTATTCACCTACGAATTTCACTTTTGTTTTTGGTATAAAGAAGCTTAAACTCCTTGTGCTTAATTCACAGATCTTAGACCACGCAATACAAGGATCTTGGACTAGGACAGTGTCCACTACCCACCCAGGCAAGCAAAGTAGTTGGGAAGCCGAAGATGCTTTACTGTGGTAGAGGTTTATCTGAAATAAACGCTCATCAAACGTCCAGGTGATCTGCGTCATCATGACTCTACGCTAGAATGTCTTTCATAGGGGGCGAACGTTTCAGAAGTGTAACCTGGAGCGTCTGTTTTTGGAAGTATGCATTTGCTCAATCTAGTGGAGTCGACAGAACCTTTCCAAGATTGGGCGTCCGAAACGTGACGAGGGGCTGCTACCTCGCATCGCCACTGAGCTCTGGTGATCTCTGCTCGCTAATATCGTCAAAGGATCTACGTTATTAAGTACTATCTCCCTTGACCTCTTGGCCTCTTGTTAAGCCACAGTACTGCATTGTTTAGCCTCCCTGATACCAGGTCCGAAGAATAACATGGCTACAGAAAGCGATGGTGGGCACAGCGCCATCTTTACAGCTGCAATTGAGCTCGGTTCAGCCCTTTGGTCTAATGCCTCTATGTTTCGCAGTATTTGTGTTTTCGCCTAAAATGCCTTATTCTTTTTTTCAATAAAAAAAATACAAAATCCTAGTAACCATTGTCAATAAAATTACAGAAACTATTCATAATTTGTATTGTATATATGTTTTGTAACTGAAAATGCATACTCTCAATAAATTCATGCTGATGACCTGGAAGAATCATAAATCTCAATGGACAAGACCCTTGGAATTTATATGTTTAATCTTCTCGCCGGTTATCATGTGCGTTGTAGCAGTCTTACTACACCAAAATAGTTGCGCGGATGAGCGTGTCGATACCTATTATGATCCCATTGATATTGATCGCAGCTGGTGGGATTTGATTGAAACACTAGAGGAGCGTACAAAGATTGCCAAAGCCGCAAACGTTAGTTATAACGTATTAATGCCACAATTAGTAGTCGGCTGGGCACCCAACGGGTTTAATTTGTTCGCAAAAATTATGGAACTGTCTATTAAAGAGTTGGCGCCCATGACGTTGCGTAGTTTTAGCAGCTGCGAAGAAATGGCCACGATCGTGCAGTTGGAATCACTCTTTGGAGGTGTCTGCTTTGATGGAAAAGATTGGAAAAATGTTTATAAATTTGATGGTGATCGGATTGCCGAGGGCGTTTTTATACAGCCACACTTTAACTACTCGATAATGTTGCCCAGTGAGCTGCGCGTCTTTAACGACAGCTTCATTGGCGCCAATTGGTTGACCATCTATCAAAATGACCCTAAGGCTTCCATACTTGCGCGTCTCAATTTGCCATACACTGGGGGCTATGTTGGATATGTACGCGAGGGCTTCATTAAAATACAAAAGACGGTGACAGAAACGTTTCTCCATGTGACTAGCAAATCTGAGATTCCCAAAATTTTGCTGCGACGTTTTCCCGTTATTGGTCAGAAGTCAGAGCCAGTAATAGAGCAAGTAAATCGAGGTCTGGCCCTTCTTCTTGTATTTGGCTTTCTGTTTCCGGCTCAACTTTTAGTTTGGGTAAGTGCCGAAACTTTGGTTATACCAATATGCATATTGGAATGTGCAATTTCTTTAATATTGAATTTTTATTCGCAGCAAGTAGTGAGAGAAAAGGAATCTGATATCAGACTGTTTTTACTTAATATGGGCATTAATACTGCTATACAATACGCTGCTTGGTTCTGTAAGGGTCTGTTTTATAATATCGTCAGTTCACTATTGATAACATCCATTATAAAGGTAAGTCCTAATCAATTAATGATAAAAAAAAAAGTTTATCTCGAATAGAATAGCTAATTTAAACCTTTGTATTATCGGGTCGTTCATACGAGTAGTGCAAAAGGAAGGCTCTTTTTAAATTTGCTTAAGAATTTACATCCTGGTTGATGTTGTTGACCGGCCATAACAACCCGCTCATACCATTTTCCATTGTGAGGGCGCTTTCACGCGTTCTGTCCCTACGCACAACCAGGATAAAGTCCTGGGCAGACATAGCTGCGCACATTACCTCACACCTAGTGGTGATTAGTGCAGCAAACCAGGGGCACCACATGTAGGTTGTGCGAAACTTGGTAACTTGGGTAGATACAGGCATTAGGGAGCCAATGAGGTTTCGCGTGTTATACGAGATTGGTTAACTTATTGTTAATTGTATATTGTGACATGAAAGCCAAATATTAGTTCTTAACTTATCTATATATATATATCAATGGGGCAGCTCCTGACCCGGAGTTGTCTTAATCGTGTAAGTTTGTACCTGCTGGTGAATGACACCGGCGATTTTTGCTGGGTTTGGGTGTAAGTAATATGGAGCCCTATCTCTATTATGTCACAGAGAGAGTCTTAAAATTTTCCTCGCACGTTGCAGACAATGTTATTGGTATGTCCATGACATTATATTTCCTCACCTTCCAGTATTTTTAAAAGTTCGCGAGAGTGCCTGATTCACCTTCGATATCTAGGAAGGCGCAGGCTGCAAGTTCCTTGTTGTCAACAGCTCGACAGAGGATGTTCTTCAGTTGATATAGTGCTATGCGAGTTGAACTTCGTGCTCTGTGCGTATTTCTGATGTGATTATATACCAGCTTTTCTAGAGATTTCAGCAAAAACGTTGTCTAAATGACTTTGGGTGGCTGATATCCTTCATTCCAGCATTGCGAATGAATACCACCTTCGTTCTCTTCCGTGGGTGCATATTCTATTGCCAAGCTACCTATCGCAATTCGACTAAGAAGTCAGAAGTTATCAAGCGTTCTGCAGCAGTCGTGGTGTGATTTCATCGGGACCCGGAGATTACAGTGGTTGGAACTAGTGCTTCCTATTTGGTCTCCTACGGTTAAATACTGTGTTGCGGGGCATTTCCTTGCATGTGTTTCCCAGCAAAGTACGTGTCCATCCATGTATACTAAACGTATAGTCGTTATCAACTTAATAAGATGTAAACCCAAAAAACTGTACGTTTTCATATAAGGTGCTTCACATAATTATTTCGTGGTTATGTCTTTGTTCTTTAAAATCACCGTTAGTTGGAATGTCAAAAGGCATGGTTTCTGCACATTACAATAGTCGAAATCGAGTTGAATCACCACTTTTGATACCCTGTACGCAAAGTGTAAAAGGGTATTATAGGTTTGTGCAATGTATGTAACAGGCAGAAGGCGGCGTGGCAGACCATATGTTCCATGGGCAAAAATGGTCTTCCGTATGAACGTCTAGATATCAGACACCATAAGAGGTAGAGGCACAAAAGTTTACAAAAAGATGCGCATTTACACCGAAAAGATTAAGTTTTGTCGAATGACTTCGATATCTTGCTAATATGCTAATTTCACCCCTCCTCGCCTATAAACTGTGCCAAAATTGCACTGCATGTATATATGGATACATGTGAGCTAGAATTACAAAATTTGGTGTGGAGACACGTGTGACCCTAATCGTTAAAACTGTATTCATCCTTTTTCAATAGAACCCCCCTTCCCACCACATTAACTATATTGATTTGAAAATTGTCACAGACATTTATAAATGTATTTTTGACCTATGTTACAAAATTCAACAACATTGACCCAAAAATACTGGAGTTATGGGCATAAAAGTAATTTTTGGCCCCTCTTCCCAAAAGGAAAACTTGGCAATTGGAACTTCCCAATAGGAAATGCTTACAGTCATATTCAACTTGTAAAAAGAGAAATAAAAGAAAAAACTTTCGTTCCCATTTTACCGTACGCTGAATTTAGTGCTTATGGGGAAAAAAGGGTAAAGGGTATTCCACTGTTGGGCACCGTCCCGACTATCTGTATAAAATTTTTTTAAATAATTTATGTACTGCACTTCGTATGCAACTCAATGAAGAGTTTTGTGGCGCTGTTAGAGCATTGTCTCCCTCGATTCCAGATAGGAAATCGAAATATCGAAAATGATAGTGTGACAATGCACTTAAGTGGTCAAAAGAAAAACTTATCTTAAAGCATCGGCTCACCTGATTAAAAATCCGTTCGAAAACATGAGGGCATACTTTTCAGACGTTATTATGCCGAAAAAATCTATTAGAAAACATGATAGTCAAACAGAAAGAGATTGTCTCATATAGGAAAGCTAGAACGCGATCTTTTATAGAAGTATTTTATAGTTATTAATCATTTTATAAAAGGATATATTAATATTAACTAGAAGGCTCCACCACATGCTCACTTCGCTCACCAACCCCCTTCCTAAGAGGTAGGTCTCAACATCCGACCGATTTTAGAATCAAAAAAAAAATTCTCCTCCACCTGCTCACTTTGCTCACGAACCACCTTGTTCGTAAAAAAAAAACATACCAAATCAAAACATTGAGTTCTATTAAATATTGTACTTACATATAAGTAATGAGGCACACACCTAAGTTTTATAACCAAAATATAACAAAATATATATATTTCTTTATTGATGAATATTAAATTTATTGACCTAGGTTCAATGGCACCATGGATTTGGTATGCTAAGCTCAACACCCTGGTCAATTTTATTGCTTGCGCTGATATTTTACAACATAGCCTGCACAGCTTTTTGCCTAATGATCGCATCATTTTTCACGAATGCCTCATCAGCCACACGGATACTTACCCTACTATGGGTGTTTACCTACCTGCCCTTTTTCGTGCTTTGGAACAATCCTGAGAAGGCTGTGCTGTACCTACGCTATGCGCTTTACGCCTTTCCTAACGCTATGCTTGCGCTAATCTTCGAGAAACTCATAGAGCGTGAGGTTATACTTCAAGAACAGTGGCAGGATCAGGGTTACTCTTTGAGCTATGCCGCTGATCGTATCGATATATATCATAGCAATTGGATATTCCTGCTATGCGCATCTGTCTACATCGCCATCGGATTGTACATGGAAGTGTGGAAAGCCACAGTACGAAACGAAGAGGATTCAAATGTACAGCGAACCAGGTCCAGTCGAATTGACTTTAGCGTTACCAACTATGCAGCATCGGGATCGCGTCAAGGCATGCCCTCAACCAAGATCTATGAGGTGGAGCCATCACATCGCCAGTTCAAAGTGAAAATAAAAAATCTGTACCATTATTATCCCAAGTGTAAGCGCGCCACGCTGAATAACTTCACTTGGAACATATACGAGAACGAGGTTACAGTACTCATGGGACATAATGGCGCTGGAAAGACAACGCTGATCAGGTTACTTTGTGGCTTGCTGGTACCATCTAGTGGCGTAGCGATCATTGCTGGCCATAACATGCGCACCGAGCGCACCAATGTGGTCAAGCTGCTAGGCGTGGCTTTAGGTGATAAGCTGCTGCTGCCCGATTTAACTGTGGTCGATCACCTGCGTTTCATATGCCAACTAAAAGATTGCCCAGAGCTGTCGTTTCAGGATGAGATCGAGACCTATATGCAGGTGCTTAAAATCGATAACTTGCGGTATCGTAAGGTGCGCACCTTGACGGTACAGCAGCGCACCTTGCTTAACATCTGCTGTGCCTTTGCTGGTAATAGTTCCATTATATTGATCGATGATTTGCACTCGGATCTGGACATACCAACGCAATCGCGTATTTGGCACCTTATCAATTCAGAAAAATTAAAACGCACTATTATATTGGTGTCCAATTCTTCGCAACTTACGGATCTCTTCGCCGATCGTCTGGCCGTTATAGCTAATGGCGAACTTAAGTGTGCAGGCACAAGAGGCTTTTTGCGACCCATGTACGGACACGGCTATCGTTTGGTAAGTATCCAATCGGAACTGTGTTGCTGCATCCACAAGCTTAAGCATCTTTTCCATTACTTTGTAGATGTGTATTAAGGGCGACAACTGTAATGTCGAGCAATTAAACGAATTACTGAGAAAGTATTTACCCAAACTGATTGTTGAAAGTGACATTGGTTACCAGACTACCTATGTACTGGAATACGGATCTGAGGAAATCTTCACTGAGCTGCTCAACGATTTGGAGTTGCACATGAAAAAACTAGGCTTGCTTAGCTTTCGCATACGAGATATATCCTTGGACGAAATCTTTTTTCGCTTTGCTGCAAAGGGTAGCGAAGAAATAAACGCGCTTTTGAATGGAAATCCTCTGCTGGTCGATGAATATAATTTACTGGTCGATAGCTGCGAGCCCAAATTGAAGGGGGTTCGACTGATACTTTTGCACTTTATGACATATTTCTATAAACGTTGGATCGAAATTAAGAGCACGATGGCTGTCAAGTTGATCAATATGTTGGCATTAGTATCGGCCACTATTATACCGTTTGTTACGGTTTTTCTCTACGGCAAGAACTATCAGCTGAAAACGATCTCATTTAACCTATCCCAATTGCTTTACATAGAATCCTTCATGGAGACTATGTCCTCTGATCGTCAGGTTTTGCATTTAAGTCACAAGTACTCAGAGTTGGCCTTCTGGTACGGTTCGCATGTCTACGAATTACATTCAGAGGATGCTCACAAATCCTGCCTGCTGGAAGCCAACGATTTTTCAAAGGATGTTAACTTTAAGTATATGTTTGGTGTCACCATTGAGCCAAAGACAATTACAGCCTGGTTTAACAACATTCCGCTTCATGCGGCACCTTATAGCCTAAATGCGGCACACAATGCAGTCGCACGGTAAGTTCATCTTAACTATTATTACATTACTATTTATGCAATATTACTTATTTGTAGTTATTTTTTTAATGAAGAATCAACCATCGACGTTTCCTTATGGCCGTTACCATTTCAAGTGGCCGTGAATTTATGCCCACCATCGCCATTATCCCTAGGAAGCTTGCTAGCTATCAATTTATCGTTTTGCTTGTGCTTTATTTGGTCTTCCTCGGCCATGTTTTATACGCAAGAGCGCATCTCATCTTTCAAGAAAACGCAGTTTCTGGCGGGCGCTCGTTTACACACCTTTTGGATTTCTGCTGCACTGTTCGATCTCATACAGGTGGTGGTCGTCAGCATCTGGCTGGTATCGATGATTGCGTTTTTTCAGAATCCAAACCATGATTATATCCTATACCGTACGTTATCAAAACTAATTACTCATTAGAACAGAGACAGGGTTCAGCTCTAGCACGTAAGTGCAGGCTATATCGCCTGAAGTATGTAAACGTCTTTGTTTGCTGCTTTCAGCAAAGGATTAAGAATTAGGCTTGCAATCAAACACGTGCAAAAACATGAGTGTTAGTGTAGTGAGCGTCGTGCTTTAGTTGTGCTTTTGTCTCCATGATGCAATCAACTCTGATCAAAGCGATGAACGTGCGATCCAACGTACAGCGAAAGCTGGACATTACAAAGTAGCAATCAGCTCACACAACCTCCTTCCGAACCTAATAGCGCCGAGTGACTTTGGAAGCATATATCGCACTCCTTACTCCGCGGTGAACGTGCTTGAGTTCCAAAGCCCGTTTCCGAAGAATCAATGGTACGCCGCTTTTTGAGGGTATTTGCAAACGTGAGAAGTTTGTTACCGGATCGCGGCCTCATGTAAAGCACTCCTCCAGGCGCCTCTACTTTACGCAGGCTTCTCCAGTCTCCAACGGTAGCTAGTGTGCTCTCTTCCTGTTTTTTCCAAAGGAGGCATGGCCTGTCCCTTTGTCGCCTGCCTTCAACAAACTCATTGAAGACCTTTCGCGCAGTAGCTTCTTCACCCAACACCGCCAACATGACCTAAACAGCAGAGTCTCTGGATGTTAATTTTCTTAACTATGTCAATGTCGTCGTAGAGCTCAAAGAGTTCACCGTTCCATCGAATGCGCCAGTCGTTGCCAATGCGTAAAGGGCGAAAGATCTTACGGAGCACTTTCCGGTCAAGCACTCCAAGAGCATCTGCATCAGACGGCAAGAATGAGCGTCTTATAGAGTGTTAGTTTTGTGTGGCGAGAGATGTGTCTACTACTTATTTGCCTATTGAGACTAAAGTAACATATATTGGCAAGAATGATTCTGATCCATGCTGACATCGTTCTTCATTGTGACGGTGGTGCCAAACTCATTTATATCCAAATACACCTTGTCAAATTCTTTTTCAATAGCCGCAATGACTCCGGTAACTGCTTGCTTAGTACGAGATATCGATTTCAACTGCGTATGCAAGCAACTGGATACTCTTACAGTTCAATATTGTCCCGTTTCGATGTACTTCGGCCGTTCGCAATACATGCTCCAATAGGCAATTGATTTGAGGATTGATAATACGATAGTTAGCTCACATCGTGAGGTCAGGGTAAAGGTCAACAAAGTTCCAATCATCTATCCATATTCTGCATAAGACCTAGTGCATGCACCCTACTAGTCGCCGCCAGTCTGGAACAAACCTGCTGGCAGGCCAGCTGCGCCAGCTTTTTAAGAAGCTTGATTGCGACCCTAACTTCGACATAGCTAGCCGGCGGTATATCCACGCCGTCATCTACGATTGGAGATGTCGGAAAGTTATCACCGGAAACGGTTTTATTCCCATCATCGGTCGAAAATAAACCAGAGAAGTGTTCCCTTTACCACGCACCTGTATTAATATATGATATATGGGGTTGTAACTGTTGATCACCCTTAGGAAAACATGGATATTAACTAAAATATAAAGTTGAAATGTTCTTTTCGGTTTGCTTTCAGTTTCACTATTTCTGGTCATCTTTATTTCCGGAATGGGAATCATATGTGTCTCATATTGCATATCAATAGTGTGTACCAGTCCAATATATGCCTATATTTTCAACTCCTTTCTCAGCTCTCTGGGAATTATATTATTTGCATCGACCGTATCGCACAAAACCGAACAAATAACAAATATGCCCGATTTCTTAGACATTCTAATGCAGTACTCATTCAGCGAGATGTTATTCAGAATGTTCATCATCTATGAGTTCAAGGAGTTTTGCAAAAATGAGGAGGTACACTTTCTCTCAACCAATGTGCTGAATTGCCAGTCCGTCCCTAACTGTTGCAGTTGAGTGTTAAGTATGACACCTATTATAAATAGAAACTCACGATTATTTATACAGCTCAGTATAACTACTGGACGGGCAAGTACGGCAATTCCTTCGAGCTTTTGTGCATAATCATAGAAATAGTTGCTTTTTTGGCGCTACTCTTACTAATGGAGAGCTATACGACATTGTCCCTACCCTGTCTGCATCGTATCAAATCGAAACGGAATCCAGAATCCGAAAAATTAGATTATATTTTACGCCATGGAAGCTCGGATGAGCACCAAGTGGAACAATCAGTAATAACGGAACGTTTGCGGGTGGAGCTTATGCCACGCGATAATCGTCAATACTATGCAGCCATTTGTGCAGATGTTGAGAAACGTAATCGCCGCAGATACCTGCTCAACCGTGTGGACCTCTACATAGCCAAGTAAGTAATGAATTAGCTGCATTATATACATCCAATTTAACAGTTGTTATTTATATGTCTCCCATATATAGAGGGGAATGCGTGGGCCTGACAGGAATTAACAGAGCGGGCAAAACTACATTGATTAAGCTTCTGGTGGGCATTCACAGTTGCACACATGGCCAAATCTGGATATGCGGCTATAAGCTTGCGGGTCAGCGCTCTAAATGCAATCCACTGATTGGCTATGCCGCACAAGAAGAACGGTTTCCCGATGAATTCACACCATACGAGATTCTCATCATACATGCCTTGCTACGGGGTCATTCCCGTCAGATGGCTAACGGTATTGTCAACGGTCTGGCAGTCTTGCTAGATATTGAAAACTGCTTCAAGCTGCCCTTAAAGTATTGCACTTCGGGGCAGTATCGACGCTTTAGCTTTGCTTTGGCCATACTTGACCGACCGTCTCTGGTTTGTGTTGATGGTGCGCCCGCGGGTATCGATCCAATGGGCATGCGAACTGTCTTTTGTATAACGACTAGCTTGCAGCGAAGGGGTGTTTCCTTCGTGTTCACGACCTTGACACCTGCGGATTGTGAGCGATTGTGCCAGCGAAATCCCTTGCTCTTCAAGGGTCAGCTTTTGTCAATAGGTGATCGATCTGAAATGTGTTATGAAACGGGCTATAAGCTTGAAGTCAAGTTTAAAAACAAGATGCAAGATACCTTGAGTTGGTCAAGAATTAGTTTGAGTGGCACATATTATAATATTTCAACGGAACATCAAGAGTTTGTGTTGTTTATGGCTTACAGATTTCCAAATTCAGAGCTAAGGTGAGCGAAAAACAGAGGTTAGGTTCGTTTGCTGGCACCACTGTTCGAGCCAGTCTGAATCAGTTTTCCAATTTAGCACAAAGATATAATATTCTAACTTTTTGACTTCAAAGATCGGTCCTATATACATAACATTCACCAACGATATATTGCACATTAGACGTACTTAAGAATCATCTATGTTAAATGTCCTTTTGTCAAAAACTTAAAAAACTTTAGAGCTTAGGTTTCTGTGCCATTTTTGCTTAATAATTAATCTTAACAAGCAATTTGGTAATAATTATTCATATCTTGCAGGAAACATCATGGAGATAAAGTGATATTTATTTTACCTTTGGGATCGACAACATTTTCGGAAATATTTACGACCATGCGTGAAATATCTGTTGAAATGCATGTGGATGATTTTAACATATCACGGAATCTCATAAAAAATGAATACGTTTAACGGAAAAGAAAAAAAAAACTTCAGGCTAACCTATTAAGCCATTCAACACAGAACTATCAAGAAATTTTTCGTTTATATTATAGTAATTTCGAAAGAATAAAAAGTGACTACAGGAAAACTCCTCAAATCCTCTTTAATTTATCGATCCCAACAAGTAGCTTCCTGTACTCCAAAAATAAATTAACTATTTGGCTCACGATTAACTCTCAGCGTCCCCAAACACTAAATGGCCCCATGTGGGTTCTGGATTGAGGACAGTGAGGAAGTGCACAGGCCAGGTTGAGCTGTCCTGAGTGCGTTTTCTTTTCTGACTGTCCACCACGGGAGCGAACGCCGACATTACTGCATCCGCTCTATTTGCAAGGCACCGACGCTTTTTTAACTACGGCTTGGAGAGCAATACTCCCGTTCCGCCATCCGGGTTAGGTGCCGGTACTGTATAAGATCCCTGAACTCTGCGACCAACATCCACATTCATCGCCAACACTTTGGGCTTAGAGGCAGAGACCTTAGCTTGCGCTTTATTCTCTTGCATCATCCGAGCACCGCTGCCTGTTTCCTGTGCAATGGCTCGGCACTTTGACTGCTTGCACAGCGATTAACCAACCCCGTATCACTTTCAACCGTCGCAAAACCGCACTGATGTTGTGCTATTGAGCGCGCGGATTACCACCAGAGTGTGGGTACCCCGTGCTGAGCTATATGGTTTAAACTCCATTTATTAAAAATAGGCAAATTGTACAACTACGGGGTGGCCAGGCCTGAGAGAAGATGTTTTCTGACTTCCCAGACTAGGACACTCGGTTAGTTGGTGGCGCCAGCAACTCGCCACGTTACGAACGTTTTCTCTGTTACCTTAGGACTTGGTTATATGGAATTTGCACTCTCCACAAAATTTTGGAACGTGCAAGTAGTGGAATCTCCGCTTCTTTTGCGCGTTGGCTTGGCCGTGAAAATCATGTGTGATTTTTTAGCTTTCTATTTCCCAATTCACTGCATCTGATGTAGTGTTTCTGAAGGCGAAATGGCATGCCTAAATTGCTCGTTTCTAAATTCACTCATTATGAACTACCAATTTTTCCATGCGATTTTTCATAAATCACACACAAAATTATTTTTGCTTCACAAATTTTTACTCAATTAAATTTTAGTTCAATTTTATTTATTTGCTATACATATCTATCTATATATATAATAAACAGTTGGTAACCAACTCAGGCTTTTCCGCACGTTTATCAAAGCAACCGAAATTAGGTGGGACAAATTTAAACAAAAAAAAGAAAAAAAAACCTTTTTAAATTATTTATTCTTATTATTCCTCTGGCGACTTAACTATAGCGAGTAAAGTGCTCAAATTCAATAGGAAACACTTTGAAGATATGCCCAACACGATAGAAAAACATTTAGCTTGCTAAAGTCGAAATTACTAAAGTTATTTGACTAACACACCACATCGACACCGACAACGCATAGACAGAAAACATCTCCAAATCGCCGGAAAAGAGTGTCAGAGTGCTTAAATCGTCGAAAAACATAAAATTAGAGATTTTAGTTTTTTGGCCAAAACTAATACCTTTTTGCGGAAAAGTAAAAATTAAGCCCAAAAAAGTGATGTGCTCGCTAAACTCGAAAACGCTTGGACCGATTTCAACCAAATTTTCACACATTGTAGACAGTATTAGGGAGAAGGTTTGAAGTTTGGACGAATTCCAATAGATGACGCCAAAGATATCGACAAAAACGATTTCCATATAAAACATACAAAATGTGTGTAGGCAAGCATTAAATTTGATTAGGTAAAGAATTCTATTGAATTGAGGTAGAGGTTGAGGTAGAGGATATAAAGATATTGCTACCAATACCCGCAGCTTGACTTAGTATGAAGAAGAGAGAGAAGGAAGAGGAACGGGAAGGGGATGGGAACGGGAAGAATTAATTTATATAATGAATTTATTGACGGCTTTATCATGGCTCAGCGGAGCGGGAGGGTTCAGCTAGTTTTTATATATAAACTTATTGCTAGTGTTGAGATCAGCGGCTTCATAAGTTCTTGAAACGCCTGTAATTGCCCTGCGCGGCACTTTTGTACTTCCATAATGTAAACCCACATAATTGCCCTGCGCGGTAAATTAATATTCAAATAATATATCACCACACTAACGATGTTTCGATTTTATATGAACATCGATATAAATATTGTATACATTTAAACACATGACTGCTACATCGCAGCCTATGTATAAAAAAATGCTTTTTTTTTGCTCTCACGCAATGCTACCTTCTTTGGTATCGCACACTTTTTATATAACAATCCGATCGAACGGTTCAAAAAACATAAAAGAGCACAGGTTAATATTGAAATATTGCCTGCTCGCTATAAATAAAACATAATTTAATAAACCAACAAACCTAAAATTGAAACATTTATATTTAAATAAAACTCAGCCAGGAAAAAGGCTTCTTGGTTTTAACAGCTAGTAATACAAAATTTCTTTTTCATCAACAAGATTGATATCTTGTGGCGTTGGAACTAGAATGTAAATTTCTTTATTTAATACGAATTAAAATATTTTTCAGATGCATACTTACAATTGCAAAATATAGCTACTAATTTAATAATTTCTGTTAGTTTTTGTAACGAATTGAGCAGCATCACTTTGTCTTTGAACAAATAAAATTTAAAAGACGCAATTTTCGTATAACCCGTGCTCTCGTTCCCACTCTTATTATTCCATTCTCACTTTGCTACTTGAGCAATACAGAGATCGTGCATGTTCGGGTCGCGACTGCAATTTAAAGAGCATGCCAAATTGCGGATAAGAGAAGGAAGTTTTGTACCACCTACTGATTTTTTGCCTGACAACCTACTGAGAAATCACCTACATATTTGCATACTTATTTTATTCCTTCTTTCCTACTGAAAAAGCATTAGATGCTTTTAAGCATGAAAATTCAGTACGAAAAATGTCATGATTTTGGAATCAAGTTCCAAAAATCCTGTTTATGATTTGCAAAGACAACCAACCATTCTCTATAGTTGAAGATGATGGTTTTAAAACGTTGCTATAAACTGTAGCACCTTTCTATAAAATGCCTATCCGTTACGAAGTAACAAAATGGATGGACGACAAATACGAATGCTTATGGAAGGAAAAATTGTCTATAAGAATGTAATGCTCACGACCGATGTGTGGACAGATACAATGTCAATGCGGAACTTCTTAGGGTTAACTGAGAAGGTTAACACTTTGAATTGGATCTCGAAATGAACTCTTTGCACATTGGCGTTCTTGGGCTGAAGGCGCGACACACTGCAGCGGACATTGGAGAATCCTTGATGAATTTTTGTGAAGAATGGGGAATAAGCGATGAAAATGTAACTGCCATAGTTTCAGACAACGCAGCAAATATAACAAAAGCTATCATTGACCAATTTGGGTAAAATCGGCATATACCGTGCTTCGCCCACACACTGAATCTTTTGGCAAAATCAATATTAGCTGTCCCACCTATATTGACTTTAATATCGAAGATGAAAGGAATAATAACATTTTTCCATCAAAGTTACGTTGCCAGATACCAGTTACGCAAACTTACTGATGCAAAACTATTGCAGGATTGTTGTACTCACGAGGTGGAATAGTGCGTATTACATTATAAAACGTTTTATAGAACTAAAAACTCATATAAATGAGATGCTTCTTATGACACGAAATGATATAACAATGCTCAACGGTTTTGAAGCTGTTTAAAATCGTTTCCATGTGCTTGGGCCACTAGAAACAGCAACAAAAGCATTGCCAGGAGAAAAATACTGCACATCTAGCTTGGTGATACCCATGGCGAGCATTATGACGGCTAACCTGAACGAGCAGTGCTGCATCCTCAGAATACAAAAAATTAATACTATCTGAAATTATTAAAAGCATGGGCACGATAGAGCAGGTATGTTAACGTTCGCCAATTACACCACTCGTCAAATTAATGTTTTATTTTTTTTATGGTTTCTTTGCTTTCGATTTCTACAATCCTGGATTCTAGATTCAAACAGCTGTATTTTAAAGATCCGAAAGCATACGCGATGACAATTGCAAAAATAAAGGCTAAAACCAAAACGAAAGTCGTGCCAACCGCGGTCGCACCTTCCACATTTATCACTGCTACAAGTAGTAAAAAATCCTTTTGGACTTCATAACCTCCTAGTAAAAGAATTTAAGCCAGAGGAGGATTATTCCGAAGAGCTTCATATGTATTTAAAATTACCACCAAGCACCTTCGAGAGCAACCCGTTAAAGGTATGGGACGATATGAAGCCTTCGTTTCCACACATTAATCCCTTAGCCAAGAAGGTTTTGCCCGTTCCTGGCACTTCAGTGTCATCAGAAAAGTTATTTTCAGAAGCACGCCAAATCCTCAGCGACAAGCGAAATAGACTGCTACCGGAACGCTTGTCGAAACTCCTTTTCTTACATAATCACAATCTAATCAATATAGTCTTTAATCTGTGCATAGTATCTAGAAATCTTTTGTTTACTTAGCTTAAGTTTCACATACTCAGTATTATACAACGAAGTTTAAAAACAGTAAAAATTTGTTTATACAAACCATCGGAAAACCATCGATGCATCGATGATTGCATTTACATCACTAATAGTGGTGTAAAAAATACATCGATGCATCGAAAACATCGATGGTTGGCCTGTCATTTTCCGATGTTCTCGAACATACGAATTGAGTGTGTCATATCAAAGTTTATTCAAAAGCCAAACTCTCAGCAAAACTGCTAAGGGAACGGTAATTAACATTTTTATGTTGACATAATTTAGTCGTAGATCTATTGTTACATACATAGTATTTAGAAATCTTCTTATCTTTAGATACCTTTAGTTTCACATATGTATCTCATATTATACAACGAAGTTTCTTCTATAATAAAAAGCAAAATTTTTAAATATAAAACATCGGAAAACCATCGATGCATCGATGTTTTTAGTCCAATGCATCGACCTACATCGATGTCTATAGTGCCACAGACAAGCGTCTGTTAAGTTCGCCATTTTGTAAACTTCAAAAAACAACAAATTCTACATGAAAAGTAAGCGTCTAAGAGACGCAACAATACCTTTAAATGCATTTCGTCCGTCTGAATGTTTAATATGAAATGCGTTCCAGTGGAGTTTGCGTCATGCGATGTTAAATCAGCAGGCGAACAGCTTTGGTGACAGCGTCACGGCACATGGGCGCTCTCATATTTGTGTGTGTAGACATAACGGCTTGCTTGGGGGCTGTCAGTGCTGCCGTTGTACGTGCGCAAGCGAGATAGCCGCAACAGCAGTGCAAGGTCGTCGCCTCCAACGCTGTTGTTATTGTTCATACTGTTGAGCGAGCGGATCCGTTGCTTGTGTCTTTGTATGAGTGACCTGTGATATGAGATTTGTGTGCTACTGTTGTTCTTGTTGTTGTTGTTGTGGGGCCAACGTACTCAAACTTGAAGTGCATTGCACTCTGGGCAGAATACTTGCTTGAGTTTTGTTACTGTTGTTGTTGTGTGATCTTGCGAGCAACCAGATTTGGAGCTGCCTCTTATTAGTGTTGGGTAATAGTCTATTATTGTAGTACATTTACAAATAATATTAATTTTTATGAGTGTAGTTTTTGTAGTACACTACACTTTGCAACATAGAAAGCGCGGTTTACAATATCACAACTAAATAATGTACAATTTAAATTTCTAAAAAGAACTCCTGCCTTGAAATCGTCTTATGCATTCAAAACTCATCCAGAACACCATGACCCAAGGACCAACACGTAACCAATACGGAATGAAACCCTTGTACATGGCAGAAGTTCCTTCATCTTTGACCAGATGCTGCAAGCAATCCCAGCTATTTTTGTAACGTTGACCACGGCCCTGTTCGTCAATCGGCTGATTCATTACTCTGGACTTGACCACATCAGCCGGGCAACTCAAGGTAGCACTGGCAAAACCCGCGATCATTGCCGACAAGAACTGTATCAATAGATTTTCCTCGCTATGAAATAACTTCTTCAACTCGGATTTGCTTTCTGCGTAACAGCTGATGCCACCTAGACGGTTGTGGTTCATCGTACCTAAGAATAAAGCACAGGTATCCTACTTACCCATGGTATAAAGACAATTACGTAGTACATTCGGGATAATTCCACGAAATAAGCTCCGCGTTCCGCCCATTGAGTAGAGTAGCCGTAGCGTCTGTAACACACTGGTGGAGCGTGGAGCCATGCCTAAAAAGAGCCGTCTACTCTCCATTTGCATTTGTAGTTTAACTATATCGAGTGGAGTACTACCTATTGTAGTCACTGTTCCACTAACAATGGCCGCGACAATGCTACTCAAAAATGTCAGCTCGTTTTGTCCTTCATCATTGATAGAGCTCAATTTTATACGCATATAATCAAATGATGTTATTTTAAGTCCAGAAAACAATATATGTCGCACTACGGCAGCGGACATGCCACTGTACAGCTTGAAGAAACCTTCCTCTCTAATAACACCTAGGGCTGTGCCGTAAAGTCCGCGATATTTTCCTTTTGTTTGCATAGGATTTGTGTGCTCTCCCTGTATTTGAAGTCGCGTTTTGACCACATCCAGTGGAAAGACGCAGAGTTCTGCATTGATCGATGATACAGATGACGTAATCCATATTTCGGCAAGATGGGTTGGCGTATACACAGAGCTGGCGTCGACTTGCAGCAGTTTTTTGATTTTCTCCATGAACCAATGAGTATTTTGTGAAAGCTAATAATACCAATAATTTTGCTTTTTTTTAGTTAATTGGACTTTTTTTTGGAATTATGTGTCACTTTTAAAGTAATATCCAAAGGATGCCTTGAGAATCAAGGAGCCCATTTAAAATCTATAATATTTTTGTTGGAAACGGTGTTTTGTATCCCTCGATTATGTGGAGATAAGCCCCAACTCTGTGTACTCTACAGGTGAACAGTTAAAAGTATCAAAGACATCCAAATGAAGAGATGCAATCGCATTTGTCAAAAGTTTTCCATGTTTTCCATAATCGTAAGCAATATTTTTAAGGGAGTCACGATTGTTGTCCGATATATTTTCTAAGAATTACCAACGCCTTTTCCTTTACTTTGTTGTGTGGTGTTATCAGCTGATTAGAGCTTAAAAGTCAACTTGTTGCTAAGCGTCATATGTTTCTGCATTTACTAAAATTATCGATTATATGTATTAACAACGCGCCATGCCTGCTCATGCTCAGTACTAGTACTTGTACTATGTACTTACCAAGTAATGCATGTGTAATCTGCACTCTTCGCTAGAAACAGCCGCTGCAGCTAGAGAGGCTATGCTCTCTTCTGTCTTGCACTCACATTACATGCGCACTGACGGCGATGTGCAATTATAGTTGCAATTTCTTCTATGTGCGCGTAGATGCAGCTGTCTTTCCATATGTATGTAAGTACTCTGTCGGTCTGTGTGAGTGCTCCAAGCTCGTAGCTCCTCCGCCAAGTTGTTGTTGCTCGTTTCGTGTAAGCAGCTCATGGAAAATTGTGTGTCGCCGTCGTTGGGGCTGATGCCGCTGTTGCTGCACACATTTGAAAAGTGCATCTCCATTGAGGGGCCTACTCATTGCCCCGTACGTCGCTGCTGCAGTGGGTAACAAAGCCACTGCACCATGAAATGAGCCCAGTTTGACTGCTTGGAAAACTCTGCTGATAATGTTAGACGATGGCTAGACTCAAACAAACGGCTGGCAGATTTCATAGACCAATGACTAGGCATCTATCTGTGGCTTATATGAAAAATCCTGTATACGGCAGTTTTCCCCAAAAAATAGAAAGTCATTTTTACAGTGGCACCGCTTGCAGAGCTCCAAATGGGGGATTTGTTTCCCTATTAGCATGACGGTTTGCCATTGAACCACTTGACTCATATGCTTATGCAACAGCTTCAATCGCAACGCATTCAAACACACACTGGCTTAAAACCATGCACACAAACTCATACAAATATAAGCGCACGCGTACCGATGAAAAATGGTTGAAAAAAAGTTTTAAAAAAACGTTGTATGATTTTTCTTCGTCAATATTTTGTAACAGACTCGCAGCACCGAGTAGCAGCTAGCGACTCACATACACAGAGGGGTCTCGTTTTTTTTTCGTTTCTTGTATTGCTCACTGGTTGGGCCCTGCCCCCTGCCTCTGCCCTCTGGCGTTCCGCTGCGTTTGTGATGCATTCATTTACATGACTTGCTGCACTCGTTTATCGACACACACCACATTGCTTTTGTCGTTTTTTGTTTCATTCGATCGCATTGCTGGCAATTGGGGAGCGAGCGCCCACTTTTGTAGGTGTGTGTCAGTGCGAGTGCACATCACTTCTTTGCTTATGGCAAAACATGAAAGAAAGAGAGAGCAACAACTAAGAGTGAAAAATGCATGCCTTCGTATCTCATACAATGCAATCGAACTTTGAGCGAGGCGCTAGCACAGTGGGTCGATTGGGTTGAAAATTGGGCTGTTTAACAATCAAATCTTTGTTATTAAATATTTAGGATTCTGGCACAACGAGTAAGGTTGGCTGAGTGCTAGAGTTTGGTCAACTCCCTTTTCACCGCGGACGTTGCCCCTCACCTTTACCTATTTTTTCCATGAAAATCAAATTTCTGTGCAAATTTTTGTAATGACGCGTTGAGGTGTATGGACGTAATAACGATCACTGTGCTACGGGGGTATGCCGATGATTCGGAAAAAGGTCAACATTGTTTAGTATATATGCCCAACATAAGTCTATGTAGCACATAAATAAATGGGTACAGGGTATCCCACTGTCGCGCACCGTTCCGACATTCTGCATCAAATTTTTATAGCCTGTACACAAAGTGTATTATAGATTTGTTAAATTTATACAACAGGCAGAGGGATGCGTGGCAGACCATATGTTTCATGGGCAAAAAAGATCTGGAGTAAGAGCCGTAACATGTTTCTCAGAGACTATAAGAATTAGAGCACAAAAATTGTACTATAAGACTCGCATTTTCCCGGAAAATATCAAGTTTATCAAGTTTTTCGATTCATGTCAATATCTCACGTACTTCCCCCGGTTCATCCCTACACCATAAAAGCTATCAGATTAAAACTTGGCACAATCATGCACATTGTTATTGTGCATATGTTGTGTAAAAATTATTAAAATCGGATGGAAACTTCAAAAGATATAAGTAATAATGTGACAATTATAGGAGATCAAGTGCAACAAAATTTCACTTTTATAACAAAGTTAAGGTTTACCACCAAATTTGGTACGAAGACACAGGTTATAAACGAAACAATGTTGACATTTTGCCCAATCAAACCCGCACCCCCCGTAGTCTAGTTACCTTAATAAAGCCCATACCCTTCAATGCTTTGATACAAAAACCTGCTTGGGACCATGGGATAAATGGGTACAAATACTCCCTCTGTCGAGCACCGTTCCGACTGTCTGCACGAAATTAATTTAAATTCCATCTGATTCAGAATTTATTAAGTGTTGAATTCGAATGTAGTTGAAAGGAGGGTTCGTATGGCCATAATAACCCGTTATCGTGTTACGTCCTGATGTGCATACATTCTTTCATTGGAATTGTGGTTTTACGTGGTGGGTCTCAAACAGGGTAACCATGTGATTTTTTTCAGCTATATGGCCAACCTTTTTTTATTTACAATCCACCACAACAGGAATATATTGCGTATTTTTGGAAAAATATTTTAGCCTTCGGCGTACTAGTCAAAAAAACAAAAACTCAAAAACTGCTGTTGGCTGACCTAGAAGGCAGGCCAACCCTGACGACATTTCGCTACTCTTAACTTAAGCACTGTAATTGTTCCCGCATCTGACAACGTACCCGTCTGTTAGACACAAGACAGCCAACCTAGTATATATTGATTTTCGCCGTGAATCCAGTAAATATACTCCGTCAACCTATTCACCATGCGATGCATTGTATAGTTTTTCACTTCACAACCAATCACACCCAAACTACTGTGCATTATTACACAGCTGCAAGCAACTGCAGTTGAAAAGAGAACGCTAAACAAAATTGAAAGAATCGGTCGGTGCATTCTGACAAGTGCACTCAACTCACTCACTCGTAGCCTGCAATGCTCTGTTCCCCCTCCGAAATGAGGGGGTGCACGCTCACACACAGGCACACACTCGTTCCAGCTTGTATTGAGATTTTGATGTACAAAAGACATTGACTGCAAAAATCCAGTCGCAGCCCCAATGCCTGACGCACCTGCCCCTCCCCAAACACACACACACACACACACTCACACACAGGCGCGCAATTCTTGTTTGAGCAAATTGTATTTGTTGTTTTATTTTTTAGCATTTCGCATTTTTGTTGTTGTTTTTGCAAAACTGCATGCGCTGCTATAAAATCTGCGCTCCTTTTCCCAATGTAACACAACCATGCACCACGCGAGCACTGTGTGCCCCCAGGGCTACCAATGCCATTACGACGTGACAATATAGAGATGCCATCGCCAACCGTGCGCCATTTACAACAGCCGATATTGCCGGATTATACTTTTTGTACCAAGGAAACTGCGCCGCACAACACAACGACAGCAGCGCTTGTAATTTTGGGGTGAAAATGTGGCTGGCGAGCTTGTTACATGCCACTTCCGTAGCTGGCGCTGCGCTGCGCCGTGGGCGCACTTTCGATTCCTTTTTACGGTCACCATCACGGCGCAGCGTCGACACCGTCGTCATCGTCGTTGGCTGCGTGCACAAAAGTAACAAAATGTACTGAATGTCAACAGGCTCGCAGCGCGAACAGCGCGTCGATTTTACATTAAACACTCGCTGTACACTGTACACAGAGACGACGCCGACTCTAAATGTACGCGCGCGGTCGGTGGGGCGGGGACTGAGTGCTTGCTCTGGCGCTCGGTCTCTGTACACACTCATTGCGCGCCGTCTGAATGTCTGTACGTTCACTTGACTTGTTTGTGTGTGTGTGTGTGTGTGTCTCTATGAGTGTGCGGCTGTGTGGCGCGGTGTCTGTGTGTGTGTATGCGTTACTTGCGGCGCCTACCACTTCCCCCAACGCTTCCCCCACTGCCAAGAACAGAGATAATAATGGCTCCACTCGCAGCAGACAATTTACTTTTTCCTTACTTTGTAGTTGTTTTTTTTGGTTTTGTTGCCTTTGGCATTGCTCCACAACACTCTTGCTCTCATTCAAATTATCATCGTGCTGTTTTGATGCGCTTTTGGCTTCCAAGTGTGAGTGTGTAGAGGCTTTGCGAAGACATACAGAAATAATATATGCCAGCTGCTATATTGTAAGTGCTTTTTGGCGCCAAAACTTACAGGAAACTTCAACGAAGTTGTCTGTAAGGAGTTTTTATAACCTGTACACAAAGTTAAAAAGGGTATTATAGTTTTGTGCAATGTATGTAACAGGCAGAAGGGGGCGTGGTAGACCATATGTTCCATGGTCAGGAGCATAAGTCGAGTCGATATAGACATGTCCGTCTGTCCGTCCTTCCGTATGAACGTCGAGATATCAGACACCACAAGATGTAGAGGCACAAAAATTTACCAAAAGATACGCATTTACACCGCATTACACCTTCCCCTGTGACATATTTTTGGGGTTTACAGCCGCTCCGTTCAATCTATCATCTCAATCATCTCGACAGAGGTGTGCGTCGTGTTTATGTGCATCTATGTTTAAAAAATGATCGAAATCGAATAAATAAATCAAAAGTTTTAGTCAAAAATATGTTAAATTCACCCCCCTCGCCTATAAACTGCACCAAAATTCCATTACATGTAGATATGGATACATGTGAGCTAGAGTTACAAAATTAAGTGTGGAGACTGGTGTGATCCTAATCGTTAAAACTGCATCCACATTTTTTCAATGGAACCCCCCTTGAAATGCCACACCACCCAATATATTGATTTGAAAAACAGACATTAATATATGTATTTTTGACCTGTGTTACAAAATTCAACGACATTGGCGCAAGAATACTGGAGCAATGGGTATAAAAGTAATTTTTACCCCCATAATAGCCAACTTCCCAATAGGAAAACTTGTCAATTGTAACTTCCCAATAGGAAAATGTTTACAGGCATATCGATCTTATGAAAGGAGATATAAAAGTGGATACTTCCGTCCCCATTTCACCGTATTTAGTGTTTATAAAGAAAAAGGGTACAAGATATTCCACTGTCGGGCACTTCTTAAGAAGCTTTAACCGGTAACTTTCAAGGAACTTGAATTCTTTTTCTATTCCTGCAACTTAACTTTTAAAGGTCTTTAAATCACACAAAAATGATCAGTCGAGTCGATGTAGCCGTGTCTGTCCGTATGAATAAGTAGATCTAGGAGACATTGCAAATTACAGACACAAGAGATGCGCATTTTTTCTAAAAGTATGTCAAATCATGTTGATATCCCTTTTCATCCTCTTGAAACTTGGTACCCTTTTACTGTGTGACTGGGACATATGAATATTTGTTTTTATAGAGCTGCTTTACCGATAGACAGATAGCATCTATCAGGGAGAAAGAAGGAGCAATAGGTACCTTACCGAAGATATACAAGGTGCGCCTGCCTTTACGGGTCTATGTCCTGCCTATAGATACAATTTAAAGTGACTTCCAAGTGGGAAATCTATACGTATATTCTTTGTACGGTTCTAACAAAAGCAAGTTTATAAGAACAAAAACACTCTATCAGTGATTTTACACCCAAGTGGTCAAGTACAACACAAGACCGTACTGAAAAGCCAAATGCAAACTTAACTTATGTAAAATATTTTATTTTTGTAGAGATGTATGGTTGGTGTCCCTAGAAAAAAGTGAATAGTTCCGCACTACTCTATTAATTTTTGTAAACGGCAGTGCATATACTTAATACCTAATTCCTGATATAGTAACTGTAATAACGAGGTCATAATTTTCTGGCGCTTTTTAATTCATATTTTTAAGATAAAGGTGAAGATAAATGTGAAGTTGTTATGCCAGTAATTTCTAATATTAAGGATTGGCTGGAATACTGTTCGAAGTAAGAAAAAAATTGTAGCCAATTTAAAAATTTCGTGATCATTTTAGAGTCATAATGGAGTCCTTTTAAAAACATTTTGGTCTCAATAGAAGTTAGAAGTTCATAATTTATGTGTAAACATACACTAATATGTGGATTGACAAGTGTTTAGTAATTTGTATCCTTGCATTTCCAAGTCGTTTTGATATGTTTGGGTTTTAAAACTTATAAGTTGGAGCGGGAAATGAAAAATTGTTGGTACGTTCATTAACAACTGTTCAGAAAATCAGGTTAATAAATTTCTTGGAGATATAGCGGCTTGAGGAATATTAAGAGCTTAAAAATCGACTACATTAATTTCAAAGTCTAATTCAATAACTAGAACAAATTGCCTACAACACTTTTCAAAGACTTTATAAGATGACTTTCTTCCCATAGGTCACATTTGGCTATTGAATCGTTGAGGAAAGTCAAATGTTTCCAGACCCTTTTTGCAACTAAGTCTAACCTGATTAAGCAGCAGTGTTCATTTACACTTTTTTTTTTGGATTGAAAAGATTAAACTACGCTTGTTAAAAACTTGAACAAAGCTTGACGCCCGTAATAAGTGAATCATTCAGTGAGCACTCTTAAATTTGCCCTAATGTGGCGCCATCTATCGTGCGTTTTCACCCCCAAGGCACACCACAAAATACAAAAAGGGTTGTACTATAACATTGAAACCTCTTGTAACGCACCAAAAAGATTTCCTTTTGTAACTGTAATTAGTTCTAAAGTTACCCAAAGAATTATGCCAACGAAAAATGTCTTTTAGATACATTTATTTAAATTTAAATACAACACAATTATATGTATAGAATAAAATATTAGTTTTCTGTTTGTTGCACATATTGGTGCTGATATGTATGTGTGTATAAGGTAAGTATGATTCATAATTATCGCTAATGAGATTCTTCACATCTCTTTTGGAATTGAAAACCTTAAACTATGGAATGCATTTAAAGCATCCGTTGATATGTATCGTTTTCGATCTAATCCTAGTAAAAACAAATTCAATTTAACTAAAATTCAACTATAAGATTACGATATAATGAAACAATCGCAACTAAATCCCGTTGGAAACCTTGAACAAAATGTGTTTCTAGTCACCAACATATTTAGTTGCGATTCGTCCTACGGTAATTCGTCTTATAAACATAGTGTTAGAAGTTCATAATTTATGTGTAAATATACACTAATATGTGGATTAACAAGTGTTTAGTAATTTGTATCCTTGCATTTCCAAGTCGTTTTGATATGTTTGGTTGCTAATTTGTATGCCTTGGTCTAATGGCTTAATATATTAAGTAGACTTGACTACTTTGTATCACAGTTCAAAGTGCTAAAAAAAAAGGTAACACGCTGTCATCTAGAACTCATTGGCTTTGGGTGTGCCAGCTGCACATGCCTCTTTGAAATTTGTGGCATTTACGGGCGCAAAGTAATCCTCGTGCAGAAATCGTATGATATTCTCTATGGGACAGAGGTCCGCCTTGTTGCCACGGCTGTCGCGGGTTACACGCAAACTCTTACCTCCTTCACAGAAATCTATTTGTTGCGTAACATCATGACCATTGTATAAAACGCGAAAATAATAATCTGTATGTGCATCGCTGCGGTACACTTCAAATGTCAGACGTGAAGCATAGGGTATGGTATACCCAGTGCGTATGCCCAAGGCAGCCGTCAAATACTGCATAGTGCAATCGTGTCCAGAGTAGAGCACAAACTTGGTGCGATCCCCCGAAATCATCTTGAGCATGAAACTTACTATATGCCTTATCATGCCGTACGCACGCAGCAGTCCAGCGCGTTTGTAGTAGGCGTGATTGGCTGTGCGCTCGGATAACTCATCTACGAAGGACATGAGTGTCTCCACATGGGAGGCTTCCACACAGCCCTCGCTGGCGCTGGCAGTTGCTCCATTGCCCTCATTAGGCTCAGCTTCAATCGACTCTGTAGCATCTCCAGCAGCAACGGGTGCCATCTCTAGCAAATTGACCACAGTTTCGTCTTGATCAATGTTGATGACATCGACCATTTCTTGTGCATTGCTTTTACGCGTGCTAAAGATCGGATTACCCTTAGGCTTGCGTTTTCGACAGGGCAAAGCGGCATCATGACATAACACTGTCAACATGGCATCCACAACCTCATAGGGATTCGTAATACCATTGGGCGTATGCTGCAGCAAGGTGCCTCCTATCCACTGCATTACGCTCAGCACATCCGTTCGTTTTTTCAGCTGTCTATCCGCCATCTCGCCTAGACCCTTTCGCAGAAGCATGGACTGAGCGCAGCTACAATCGCTAAAGCAAAAAGCCATGCTATGGGATTCCCGCACATTCAGAGATAGCCACTTATCCGGCGGCAAAAATGCGAAGAGCAAAGCCAACGCCGACTGAAAGGTACGACGATATCTAGTTGTAAAGACTACCACCTCATCAGAGTTGAGTAGCGTATGCGGCGTAGGCTCCTGCGAACCGCTGGACAGCTTATTGGGATTCGGTTTTATAAATAGACCCAAAGGATGTGCATAGATTTGGTGTAAAATATCGCCCACGTGCAGCAATTGAGATATGCCCCTAGAATAAATCATTTACTTTAGGATTTATCTACTCTTAGTCAGTTGAAAACTCACTTGTAAGTCATCTGACCCAAGAGGCAGGCGCGCTCGGTGGCTGGCAGCAATGGAAAGCCATGGAAGGGACCCACCTTGTTCCAGTACATATGGTTGGAGCTCGAAGCCGAGCTGGTCGAGTTGTACAAAAAGCTGCGATATCTGTAAAGGGGAGTAAAGAGAATTAGCAACTGAGTTCCCACATGCAGTTCTAATTTTAGTGACCAATCAATAGTTTGCAAACTCAAAAATAAGAGCTCTTTAAACATGTCCTGTCTTTACTTAGTTCTTTTTGAGGCAGTCGTATTCCATGTTTTAGAACAGACTCACAAACTGTTACCTATTAACCAGACTGTCAGCAGCCACGCCACAATTGATGCCAGTAGCGCGCACATGAGACATAGGACCACGATCTCCATGTCGTATGACCAGCAGTACACCCTGAAGCTTCCAACCCTCTAGTATGCCGCCATCATCGATGCGCGTTAGCTGCGGCAATGGAGCACAGCGCTCGCGATATTTAAGAAAACGCTGAGCAATGGTGGCCGTGCCTGCATCATAGCTGGCGGTGTCCGAGTAGCCATAACCGCTGCCCAAGTTGCCATTGTTCTCATTATTGCCCATATAGCGGTACATGCCTGATAAGAATTCAAATTATAGCCGTCAACAATTAAAGATCAGCTTATCACACTCACCCGCAATCAATAGAAATATCCATATGCTGAGAAACACATAGCAATAGAAAGTTCGGTGTTGCGTTGTCCAACGCGTCAGCTCCTTGAGCAGCAGCATGCCTTGCACTCTTTGCTAGGCGGTGGCTAGAGCCTGTCATATGTGGGACGATTCAATGCCCTGGTGTTGGCACACTAGAGGGTCGGAGCTATGCAAAAAGTGTATGAAAAAATGTACGATGCTGGTCCAGAATTGTTACGACGCTATACTTTGGCTGGCGTCAGTTGTGTACTTATGACAGCTGCTAAAAATGAAACACAAAGTGGGGGAAAACCACCCCAACCTCTCCACTGTGGCAGACGTCAGACGTGGAGTATGGCGAAATAGCAAGCATGCGCAGAAGACAAACAGCTGGAAGAGGCCATAGGCGTAGCCCATAAAGGGTTTGAGATATATTTTGTTTTAAGTTTGCTCAGCAAAGCGTTATTATGCGTTCTTTAATAACAATATGAAATGTTTCCAATACATTCAATTACAAATATGCGTTATGTTACTAATATATATATAAAGCAATACATTTACAAGCGGGGCTTAAGCGCTTTTATATGTTTTATGCTGTGGCAGATCTGAGATCAGAAATAGGAGTTGTTATTCGTTTGCTTAGTCTTGTGTGGCAGTAAGAGCCATGACAGTGAAGCGGACTTCGTTGGGATCACGGGCCATGAATTCCTTGCACACCTTGGCGGCATCCCGCACAAAGGTTTCCTCAGTAGTCGAGCCATGCTTAATGGGAAAAGACTTGCGCCCATCCAGCTCATACAATGTGCCGTTCTTATTGACTAAAGCAATAAAGTGGTGTATAACTGATTCGTTAGGATCAGCATTGGTTTGTCCCTCTTGAGCCAGCTCCTCATGATCGGCGGTAAAAGCTTTATCGTGCTCCAAAGCCTCGCCACGTTCCTCTGGTGTTAGGGACTTTGAATTTTCTAAAAAGTTCTTAAGCACACCACTAAGTATATCGACACTGGGAATGGTACACAATAAGTTACAAATAATTTTTATTATTTAATATGCTTACTCCTTGTTGTTGGCCACACTGTGTATAATAGCTACAGTGCCGCAAGCATTATGTGTAAACTGACGCATATAGAAAAGATCTTCTGGATGCTGCTCTACAGCATCTTTCATGCGCTCATGCTCCTCAGCACGATGCTTCTCGTACTACCAATATAATTGTACATACATATAAGTTTGGGGGATACACAATAAAAGTTTTTATAGCTGCACTTACCGACTCACTGCATGGAAATAGCAAAATGATGGCTTTGACTGGACGCGGTATCCATTCAAGCATCTCATCCTCCAAGCCAATGACGTCAGTTAAAGACCAGGCAGGCGACACCCCTAGTTTGTGTATGTATTTGGTCAACACCTGGAATAACATACAGCAAAGATTTTTTAAAATTATTTTCAAAGAATACATTTTGAAAAAGAAAAAAAAAATTAATTTTTGGTTCTTTATTCTTGTAGCCGATGCTTTGCTGATAATTAAACTTATTATATATTAGTATCATAAAAAAAACGACCTATGAACGCTACTTACATCAGGATTTGATTCCAAAGGAGTCCAGGTCGACATTTTACTTTAATTTAGTATAAGTTTCAGCAAAAAAAGTTTTGTAGATAAAAATTTTGCTCCGTATATGCTTCAACGATTACCGGCACTTTTTTTTTGACAATTGTTGCCAAAACGCTTGTGTTGTTTTTTTCATGAAAGTGTTGAAAAGTTTTTATAATTATCGCCAGCTGAGTTTTGTTTATGATGGGTACACACTGTTGCGTGCTTTTGTTTTGTTTTTATAAATTATGAGCAGCACACCGCAAAAGTTCAAAGACACGAGTTTAAATACGTCGTTGACGCCTGTACGCTGTAAGTTTTAAGGTTCTAAGATAGTTGCTGGAAATTCATTAACTGCTCTTATAGTTCTTGACAGTCAACGCGTCCAATCACCAGGCAATCAAGCAAATCTAGACTCAAACTTGGCTATATGCAGGGCGCGTCTGGAAAATATTCTCAAGAATTTGCAGGATAACTATGCCAAGTGGCAGCTAGCACAACAACGTGGCACTACACTCTGCTATGCAATCGAAGCTAAGAAGACTCGCTGCTTGGAGAAGGCCGACAGCGGGTCCACTTGCTATCCCGATGATTTGAAAACACCCTGCGAGAAATTGGCAATAATAACGTCTATTTTCATTGATATCAGCAATAATACTCGTGAGGCACTGCGTCAATTGCGTGCACTGCATAAATTGACTGCCTCTGCATCGGACGTAATCTTCTATCGCACTTGGCAGCTCCGCCAGTGTGTTGCATTTGCTCAGGAATTGCTGGAACGGTACGTGCTGGAGGCCGCTATAAAGCAGGAAGTTATGAGTGAGTAGTTACGAATATCGCAACTTATCTTAATAGACGATATATCACGTTATTTTTTTATAGAAAACATAGCCCATTGCACGCAGAGAAGTGACCTTATAGAGTATACCACAGCCTGGGAATTCCCCGCTCATGTTGATGCTTATGTAAACCTAGGATTTCTATTGCTTGCCGAGGAGTTAAGGACCAAGTAAAAAATTAGTTTTGTGATTGCAACAAGATGTAGATAAGTCCGCAGGATGCATAAAAAACACCTAAAAAAAGATGTGTTGAAATAAAACGAAACAAAGCTGTCTATATGGTTACTTCAAATGCAAAAGTTTGTACTTATAATAGTCTAATTGTTTGGCTTAATACAGAAAAAATGTAGATTTCATTAAAGCCTGTTCTATAAATCAAGAAATTTGCACGCAACTTATTCGTATAAAAGAAAATACATTTTAGAGATTCATTCGTTTCCGCTTAAAATTACTTTAAGTCCATATGTTTAGGCAGATATATTTTGTATTGCTGAGCTGCGCTTGATCCACCACCACCAAGCACAAGCTGTGCCCATAAAAAATACTGTCCAGCAGGCAATCGTGCAGGCCAGACCGGACTTTTTCTGTATGGAAAATTGAATATATTAATATTATACTATTTATGTATATTAAGTTTAAAGTATTGGCTGATTGCATGCCTACCTTATTCGGGTCGCGTGCATCTTCTAGAGACTTTGTCTGTTTGTGCGCTTCAGCTTGTAAAGTCAATCGAACTACTTTATTCAAATCCTTAAACAAGTCATTGGTTAATTGTTGCACGCTAGTTAAAGCGTCCAAGGCAAAACGACTGGCATAACGTTTATCGCCCACGAGTCCATCCTCTGGTGGCATTAGTTGGAGCTTGTATTTACTGGCCGTCATGCAAGAACGCATTGTCATCAAATGACGAGAGGTATTTCCTACGATTTGACTGTTATAATCAATGGCCTCAGGCAGCTGGCAAATGTAGTCATAGCTAGGATCCTGATTGGGCATTGCAGCAAACAGATTAAGCAGATCCTGACGATGCTGATTCGCAGAGAACCCACATAGCTCTAGATCTTCACTTGTAAGCGACGCCAAATCACGAAAACTAATGTCCTCTTCCAAAAACCTGTTCACACACTCATCCGACCCGCCTGAGGTAAGTAATGCAGCTAGGGTTTCCCGCTCCTTAAGCGTATCGCGGCTCATTTGTTTTGGCAACCATGGTAGTCGCACACAACCACGGAAGGCTTTGTCTTTATCCTGTTGTTGGGTGTAAGTGTGGAATTCTTTTTTTGCATCAAACTGCACTGCCGCGGGAATATTTTTTGTGGTGAGTAATACTGCATTCTCGGACGACATGTTGGTGCTACTTATGGTGTTCTTTTGTAATTTTTGCTATTTAAATGAGGCGGCGCTTGCAGTGGACCAAATCAGCAACGATGAATGTGTAAGTATGTATTAAGTGTTTCATATTTGATTTCGAAGCTTTAGAGCACTATTTGTTAGTGCGTACACATAATGGGCGGGAAAAATGGTCCTAAAATGTTGTAGCACAAATTGCGGGCAATACTTTTGCTTGCAAATACACTGTCCGAAATTTAAATAGACCTTCTAACGTAAAATTGTACTTATATCTAAGGGTCCTTCTAACGCAATATCTATTAGCGAGTAAATTAAATTTTTATAATCATTTTCTTCTTCTTAACTGGCCATAACAACCCGTTATCGGGTTACGGCCTGATGTAAATACATTCTTTCATTGGAATTGTGGTTTTACATGGTGGGTCCCAAACCCTACGCACAACCCCTTTAACCATTTTAGAGTATTGAAAAATTGCAGGCTCAACTTTCTAGTTTAAAACATTTAATAGATTACATTTTGCAAAACAATTTTGTCAACAAACTTATGTTTATTTTTCTTTTTTATCAGCTGCTGAAGAATAAGTTGTCGCACCAGTTGTAGCTGCCTCCTTCAGCTTTTCCATAAATAATTCTTTTTTGCGTTCTTCATAAGTTAAATTGGTTCTAGGTCCACTTGACTTTATGCGTTCAATTTTTTCAGCGTTAGGCTCTGTTAGTTTCATTAATCCATAGCCAATGCCGCCGCAGGACACTAACCAGATTAAGGATTTGACGTAAGGATTGCTTGCCATCTGCTTGGCCTGCTGGTAATATTAGTAACTAAAAGTTGACACGAGCTGTAGCCTAGTCGGTCTTCTTGATTGCTGCGGTGCTCCAAAAACTAGCGTCTGCCTGCCGCGCTTTGCTGTCGCCAACAATCTCACCTACTTTGTAGTAGTACTCCAGCACAAATGGATAATTCTCGTGTATATGTTGACGGAACTCTGAAAAATGAATGGAAACTAATGAAATGTAACTTGAGGTAAGAACTTATATAAATACCGCGATTCGTGTTCATGCGATGGTACACTCCATAGCAGGCCGCAAATCCCAGGGCTTCTAGCACAAATAGTGTCTTAGCGCTACCTTTTATGAACTTCCAAATTGCCGGTTTCGGTGTTTTAGGTAACATTACAGACTGAATAAATGAAATGCAATTAAAAACATAAATTTTAACACGAGAATCTAACTACTTGCTTACGCAGTGGAAATGCAATGCGGCGCAAGATGTTGCCGTAGGTTAGAAAATAAACCTAGTGGCAGCACCACAAAACCAGCTGTTGGCCGGTGCGGCGGTGTTTATCGTTCACGTTGTTTTTTTTTGTTGTGCACTGATAAGACGAGACGCAATTAGCAGAATAGCCCATAAGCCAAGTAAAAAGTAATATTACAATTCTTAAAAGCTAACCAAAGCCGCCTATGCACAGATTAAATATAGCTCACAATGAGCAGCAACATACACGGCCTTAGTTGGTTTCCAAATTTGCCGGACAAATTCGTTTCTTGGGGTCAGGAGATCAATTTGTATGAAGTGCATACCAAAAACGAAGGACTTCAAAAAAGTAGGTAATTAATTGGTTTGTAACAAGATATAATTATTTTGGTGTTCTCCACTTGTAGGTCGCTTGCCTTATATTAATGTAAACTATCTGTCCAATGAGTCGCGCTACCAATATGCTCGATCTGTGGCTGCGTCCTACCACAGTGATCAACCTATAATAGCTGTTGGCCTGGCAGATGGCAAAATTGGAATATGTAATTTTCGGGACACATACGACAGCAGCTGGGAGTACAGTAAGAAAAATATAATTAAAATGCCATAAACTGTTAGTTTAAATTCATACCCTTTGGCAGCTCCTCGCCAGCAGCGCATGTGCACTTGTCTGTCTTGGAATGAAGTGGACCCGAATATATTGGCCATTGGGCATGACCGTCATCGCTCTGATTCATGCATTACCATATGGGATATACAAAGAGGCGTACCTAAGGATACGGCAAACTTTTTTGGATTGGCGGAGTCTGCAAATTCTCTTTGTTGGGATAAAAATCATCGCATGCTCATAGCAGGCATGAGCCAAAAGATGATAAAGCTTTTCGACTTAAGACGTAAGTGGTATGGATTGCGAGTTTCAATGGATACATTAGACGGTTGCAACAGATCTCCTTGCCCAGGAAATTTTTATAATTTCATTTCTGAGAGAACTTTTAAAATGTCACTATATCACTATATATATTTATCTATTTTACTTTTAGAGAGCAACACCACCTGCCAATCGATACAAACAAAAACGGTTCAAGGCTTGTCCGTTGCACCTAATGGCAATTATTTATGCAGCTATGTGGATTCTGTTATAACTCTGTGGGATCTGCGCGCCATTGATCGTCCACTTCGGCAAATACCGTCATCCAAAAACCATTTACAAATCAATTGGTGTCCCACACGCACCAGTCTGCTGTCTTCACTACAAAGGGACTCCCCCTACATTACCCTCTACGACATAAGGAGCGTAGATATGGAAACTAGCCGTGAGGTGTACCATGTCAAGAAACAGATTAGTCCATTTCCCGCCAAATACTATTATACATCCAAGTTTTCCTCTGTGAATTCACTCTCCTGGCATTCAAGGGACTTCGAGCGTGCTCTGCTGCTTGCTGATGCTGTCAATATATTGGACTTTCGTTTACCAGCCAGTTTGCTTACGGCTCACAGCAACCGTCGAAAGTTACCGCTCTTGATGCAGCGACCACTCTACACAGTCTCATCGCCTACGCCCACACAGACCACGAGCAGCTGCAGTACCAACAGTGGCAGTTCTTTGGATTATAGTTCTGTGGGTTCCGCTTTAAATTTAAACGTCTTGGAGCCGGATTTATTTGCTCTAGACTTGGTGGATGAAACAAGGCAACGTGCTTTGGAGAATTATGGCATTAAGCCCGACTGCAAGCGTTTTGCTGAACAGCATTTAAGTCCTTATTTGCGCAATGTTTGGAACACGCTTAACAATGTCTACTTTGATGAACGCTTGACTGGTTTGAAGGCTACACTGGGCATTAACCTGGGCCATACCTCCGAAGCGCTAATGGCCAGCTCACGCATCGAGTCACAGCTCCTGCAATGGCCAGATGGGATTAACAATTCCAATAAGCTTATTTGCTATAGGTGAGTTGACAGAGACTGCGTTCGAGATATTCCCTTAGAATTTGGCAATGCTTTTTCTTATACATTACAGAAGCGAACAGCGCGATCTGGCATTGCAATTGTGTGGCTGGTCCTACGAGCAGGAGCTGGATCGCTTTATTGATGAATTATATGCTAACAAGGAATATAGTCGCGCTGCCATGATTTGTGTGTTTCATTTGAAAATTCTTTCCGCTTGTAATATACTTTCTACGGCGGCGGATAGTATGCCCGATCCCAGCATGTATCGCATTACGGCTATTGCTCTATCCAGTTTTAACGCGGATCGTTGTAGCTCTACGTGGCGCAATCAGCGTTCAAGCGCCAAAATGCAAATACAGGACGCGCACTTGAGAGCTATATTCTCATTTTTGACTATGGAAAAGGACAACTTCGAGGCAGTGCTGGTAATTTTTTTTATATAAAATGAATATTCATTAGTTTTAATTTGCGTATGATTTCTCATTACAGAACGAAGAAGGCGTTTCTCTATCAGATCGAGTGGCCTTTGCTTGTAAATACTTATCAGAAACTAAGCTGGCTGACTTTGTTAAGCAACAGATACAACGCGCAATTGATTGTGGGGATCTGAATGGATTATTGTTGACAGGAGAATCCTTGGATGGCATTAACATATTGCAAGCATATATGGATGTCAGTTTTGATGTGCAAACAGTGGCATTGATAGCCATTAACTTCTTTAGACACGAACATTTTTCAGATAATCGCATACAGTACTGGATATCTAGGTACAAATTGAACAATTGATTTATGCTTCAATTTCTAGCGTTTTCTTAAACTTTTAGCTATCTGGACTATCTTAATAGCTGGGGCTTGTGGGAGAAACGGGCCGAATTGGACATTAAGATCGAAAACATTCGCACAACAGCGCGGAGCTCGCGCTCTGTTTATTTATCGTGTAATTTCTGTGGGAAATCTGTATCAAATGCGCTGCTTGATGAGCCACGACCACGTAGCACAACCACAAGCACTAATAGACTATCCTCATGCCCAAGCTGCCGTAAACCCTTGCCACGCTGCAGTTTATGCTTAATGCATATGGGCACTATGGTAAATATGTCAAATGGTGAAAGTACGACGGAAGTAGCCGGCTGGCCATCAAAACCTTTTTCCAAATGGTTTTCTTGGTGTCAGACGTGTCGACACGGTGGTCATACCGAGCATATAATGCAGTGGTTCAAGTAAGTCGTTGACATTGCACATTAAGATCGTACCAAGTCTATATGTATTTATTTGTAGACAAAACGCAGAGTGTCCTGTGTCCTCATGCAGCTGCCGCTGCTTTGATATGGATGGAATAAAGTTCAATATATCATGAAACATTTCCTTATTGCGACAGCGTAACTTACCTTATGCTGTTAGTTTAAACTGCGCCTTAATCACTTTTTTTTTTTTTTGATAAGCTGAAAAGTGTTCATTTTTATTGTACTTAGAAAGCAGAGGGATTTGTTTTATAGCTTACTGCTAATAGGTGCTCAAACGCATTTTATACTTACAAAATATGAGTTTTCTTTATTTGCAAAGCAATTATTAAACAGCGCTAAAAGTAAAGAAAATGAGAAAACTACATTAATCATTTTTTTGATAAACTGAAAAGTGTTTATTTTTATTGTACTTAGAACACGGAAGGTTTTGTTTTATAGCCTACTGCTAATAAGAGCTCAAATGCATTTTATACTTACGAAATATAACTGTTTTCTTTATTTGTAAAGCAATTATTAAACAGCGCTTAAAATAAAGAAAATTTAAAAAGTACAAAGTAAAAGTATATATTTTAACGTATTTATATTAGTAATACATAAAAACGTTGAAATCAGATTTGGGAACATTATGTATGTTTATTCCATTGGATGAGACGGATGAACCAGAATGCTATAAAATTACTGTAATGTATCACTGATTTGCTTTAGAGTAAACCTTTAAATATATATATACATAGTTAAGGGAATTTTTTAAGAAACCGACAACGATGGCCGTATTATAGAAGCCCTTGTAAAGAGAACTTTCGGAATCTTCAACAAAGCATTTAAATATGCTGAATAAGAAAATTATGACAAATAGCAAGTGGGTCAACTCTCTTCGATGATCCCCTAATCATTGATGAGAATCTAGCTATGTCCTTTATACCTTCTCCCCTTCGAGAAGTAATATATAGCCCTACGTTGAAGAAACAGGGTAGATGGGTGGTTTAGTCGGTGAGCAGTAGCGCAAGTCTCAACTTTTCGGATAGTTAAGCATACATACAAAATTTGATGCAGACATTCGGTACGGTGCCCGAAAGTGGTATACCCTGTTCCCATGAAAATCAATTTTTTGTATCGCCGCGTTGAGGGGTATGGGTATTAAGGTTAAACATTTCTGTAATAAGTAAAATTTATTGCAGTTTATAGGAGGAGGGGTCTAAATTGTTATCTATGTCTTTATAAGTTTTTATACGATCTTAATAATTTTCATACCCCAAATGCACAGTAACAGTGTGCCAAGTTTCGATTGGATAACTTTTATGGTGTGTGTTTTTGTGTGTGAACTCCGAAAATCTGTCACTGGGGAAAGGGTAAAATATCAACATGATTTGACAAACTCCCTCAGCATTGAGAAAAGGCGCATTTTATCTTAAATTTTTTGAGTCTCTAACTATTATAGTCTAACAGAGACCAGCAAGGACATACGGACGGACTCGAATTTTGCTTCTGATCATTTTTGCCCATTGAAAATATGGTCTGCCACGCCTCCTTCTACCTGTTACATACATTGCACAAATCTATAATACACTTTTCAACTTTGTACTTTGTGTACTGGGTAAAAAAAAAAGTTCTATTTTTTCGTCATTTATGCGCTCATAAATCTTCTTCTTGTTCTTAACTGGACATAACAACCCGTTATCGAGTTACGGCCTGATGTAAATACATTCTTTCATTGGAATTGTGGTTTTACGTGGTGGGTCCCAAACCCTACGCACAACCCTTTTAAGGCCTACTGGTATCGAAAGAACCCAGTGTCATTGCTAGTTGCCTCGTACGACAAGCTTTGACCTGCTGAGGTGGTATTCTCTAACCCGCTCACCACACGGGGGATGCGCTCATAAATATCAGATTTAATTTAAAAACCATCTGAACTGGTGGTAGTACTCTTTTTTCCCTGAATTTTGGCATTCAAAAACTTTTAGGTTTTAATTAATTCGCGCTTTGGCGAGTGTACTGTAATTATCCAAATATAACGTATACTTGATTTTGGATAGAAAATTATGTGCGTTTTACAGTACTAACACAAATAGTGTTGTCGAGATTGGCGGCGATAATTTTTTATCGATTACTCGATAGATATTATTACTACACTTCGGCACGTTTTTTTGTAATCCTCGCAGCAGTTGTTGCTTTCTGACATATATGAAATTAAAAAAGCAGCATTTATTATTAAAACAGTGCTTCCTTAAATTATAAACGTGATATAACAAAAACTGAATGTCTCCACACAAAGTTGAGCACAAGAACACATTCAATTTAAATAGCTACGAATAAACGAAGCGCGTCCGGGTAAGTGTAAGTTCTGTTCTCAGCTGCCGTACGCTTTGCTGAACTTTTACTATCAGTTGCACTTGTATGTATGTACACATAGTTTGTATATACGTTTGTGTGTTTGCCGTGCAGTGCAGTAATTCAGTAGAAGCTTGTTAGAGGGCTGCACAGCTTCCCTCTTCTTCTTCTTCCTCACAATGTAAGTACATGCATACATATTCTCATATTCTATTCTTTTGTTGCCATTCGTCTCGTTTTACTTTTTGCGTTGCGAAACTGGTTTCTTTTAGAAGTTTGAAACGCGCCTGCAGCATACCAATTAACAATGCAAATAGGGTTTAATATTATTTTTGATACTTATAACAATGGCCTTGTGCCGTTCTGACAAAGATATATGTACAAGCACATGTTTAAATATAAAATATAAGCCTCTTGTGTTTTTTAAATAACTTGCCGACTTAAATAATTTAAAATGACGTCGATTTTGTTGATATGTTATTTTAAAACACAGCCACTATATTGTTATACCTTTGCAATTTTTTGAAACATTGCCAATAATGTATGTATATCATATGAGACATTTTCACCGCGTGACCCCTTACGCACACTAGTGCATAGTAAAACGCCACAAAACAAGGCAACAATGAAAAGAAAACTACGACTACGCACGCCGTTCATTGAGTGAATTTCAGGAGCTGAATTGCAGTTTCGAAATATCCATTATCAATTCTCGTGTAACTTTTGATATGCACATCTTTCTTTCTCACTTAAAGCTCTCCTCCAAGTGTCTCTGTTTTGCGCGAGCTTGGTCCATGTGGTGATACCAAAGGTAGCTAGTGTACTCTACCTGGTCCTTCCAACGGAGACATGGTCTGCCCTTTCGTCGCTTCCCTTCGACAACCAGGAGCTACTTCATGCATACGCACAACAACGCAATACTTTCGTCACAAATAACGGTGCGTGCCTGACATTGTTGTTGGCGTCCCATTCCCTCCTTTGCCCAAAGCACAACTTCAACAATGAAATGAACGGTTTATTATGTCATTTCACTAATTTTAGCGCTTCGCACTCAATGCTCTAGCCAGAGAGCAGTCTAGAGCTGACGCTCTGTGGTATATCGTTCCTCTTACTTTGGCAAAGCTGTATAGCAAAACGGTGGCTTTTATTTTTTATTGCTTAAGCTTATTGTTTATTTTATTGTGATTATTTTCTATCTGTTTGAATTTAACCGGCAAAGTAAACAATAAAAAACAACTGTTTTCATAGCATGTGCGAGTGCGAGCAACAGCGTTAGAGAGCGAGCACGCTCTAAACAGCTGATGCGCTCGCTCTTGTCGATGGCCCGCTGTCAGGGCCGGTTTTACACAGAATGGCGCCCAAGGCGTACATATAATAATACGACGTTTTTAAATTTGGTTTTAAAAATGGTATTTATCAACAATAGTTTTGGAAGAAAATAAATGTATTTTAATGCTCTTAACAAAATGATACTTGCTTAAAGTTTTCCACATTAAAGTAGCTGACCCGACAAAACCAAAAATATAGAATTATAGTGTCTAAGAAAAACTTTAATTTTAGAAGTAAAGTAAACCGAATTGAACAAAATTTGGGGAATAGACGCAATATTGATTTACAAAATTTTGTTCAATTCGGTTTACTTTACTTCTAAAATTAAAGTTTTTCTTAGACTCAAATGTGCATGGTTTTACACAGAAAGTATTTATGATCCTCTTTTGATATTCGCCGCGTTTGTCATTTTAGGTCAAGATAACGTCTGTAAAATTTTATTTTTTTATGATATATAAATAAGAAAAATAATTTCAACCATTCGTCATGGAAATTAAATGGTAAAATTTTTATACTATCTAAATAATTAAATTAGTTAACAATATTTTATAACAATTTCTACCTATATTTTAAATTTTGGATAATAGTACATAACTAAATGTGTGTAAATTTAAAATCACGTCAATGCAGGCAACTACAACTATGAATTTTGTTTATTTGACAATGACATAATAGTAAGGTTTAAAAGTACATTTTGAGCGGAAGTTCATAAAATGACAAAAACAATTTAATAAAAGATAGAAACGCGCCTAGTCAAATTTTAAAAGCTTCAATCCAAAATTTGTATTAACATAAAGTTAAATATTAATAACGTTATTAGAGTTAATTTTCAGAAAATAAGTGTTCTCTAGAAATATAAGGCGTGCTTAACCGCCCCGTTCGGCCTTATACAGGTCCTGCAAGGCCCCCAATTGTTGCGCCATCTGTGAGAGCTTCAAGTAAAAATTCGCAGCAGTTAACGTTGAAATGTAGACGCGAAGCGGCGCTAAATGTTTGCTCATTATTTTTTTTTACTAAACGCAAACAACGAAGTGATTCTCGAACGAATTGTGTAGAACTCTGTAATTAAGCAAAATTAGCTAAAGCTGGAAATTAAACGCATCATTGACTTAAAGTGTTTGTTGCTGTTGCGTTAGAGCAACATCAAAAAAAAGCCCCTTAAACGAACTGTGAATCGAAAGTGCGTTACTAAACAAAACGCACAAAATACAATTTCATTATCAAGGTCAGGCACGTAGACCATACATAGATATAGATACATGCAGAAATATATACATATGTACGTAGGTACACTTTGTGTGGAAGGCTTAACCCTAATTAGTTTGGATATTTTTGGCAATTCTATGTGTTTACGTTATCAAATTTGCACATTGTGCAATTTGAGATAAAAAATGTGTATACTATGATTCGCAGTCAAATTTAAAGTTAAACCGGTCCAATATACTATGTAGATAACTAAATTGTGAAACTCGTTTAGCATGTCAAAAGTTCGTTTCGCACCTCTCTTAGCGAAAAAATGTGATATATTGATTTAATACAGCGAATTGAATTTGTTATTCAATTTTGATGGCACTCTTATTAATGAATATTGTATTCAATTTATTCTAAATAATTTTAGGCGTATATTCATGAAGATTACGTGATAGTTTTGCCGTGCAATTTGATTGAATTGTATGACCTTTTGTGTAAACTTTTCTATTTGGCGCTGCAGTTTCCATGACACTGTGCAACAAAATTTAGGAACAAAATGCAATATTTTCAACTCTCTATAATCTAAATTCTTGTAACTTGAGCGCCAAAGGTTGGTTTTACGTATTTAATATTCTTATCCCTTATGCATACTGACTAGAGTCGAGTTTTGTATTGATTTCCAAAGTTTTTAAAGATTTATATTGTTGCTATAAACTGCCAGCTGGAGAGGGCTTCAAAATGATCATATAAAGGGAACGAATACGTTGGAAAGTTTCAACAATAAACCCATTGATACTCAATTAAATCCTTACATATCGAGTCAAAACAAAATCTAGCTAGCGATGATGAGGAAACATTTCTTTGAAATACGCTTAAAGTCAAAAGAGAAAATAATACATTCAAACGACTAAATATTCTTCATTTCCTTTTTTACTTCATCTGTAAGAAGCAGATCAGTACATGTATCTGTTATCCAATATTTGGCTTTTTCCGAAGCTTTTCTAAGTTAAAGTTGGTAAAAACGCTTTTGCCATGAGCCCAAAAAGTTTTAATTCCTTAGCGATTCTTTCCATCGAGAATTAAATCGTCCGTAGCATTGAATTTCCAACAGTTCTAGAAACAGAAAACAAGGAATAAACTGGTTTCTTAATCCTTTTTAACCAATTTTTGGATAGAAGCTATGAAGAATAGATATATTTCTCAGCCGGCACTTAAGGAATTGTTTTATGAATAATTATATTCTCTCCTCTCTGTGCAATTGCAAAAATGTGGTGCACAATTTGTTAAATAGTACAAACGTAACGTCACATGTCTATTTCTAAGTTTCATCTATTTCTGCACTGAGCAAACATGAAGTCATTCAGTATAACGTCTGTGCCAATTCTATTTCTTTTTTTTTTTATTTGTCTTAAAATTTGTACAAAAATTTGTCAAAACAAATACACACGAATACGCAAAATTGAGGTAAAAAAGAAGATTAATGCTGATGAACTTATTTGTGTTTTTATTTAGTGTGCGTTTGGAAGGCAAGGCGGCAAAATGTCTACGGATTCGATATTGTATTCGACGAGTTTATTGTGAAGGTTCAAAACTGCACGCTTGGCTAGTTGAAAACGTGGCTGGGATTATCGTAGGTCTAATGACTATGACTGGGCCGCCAATCGAGCATGTAGCAATTGCCTTGTCAGTTTATTGATTTAGTTTGTTTCGGAGCTGTTTACATTGGGTATATATATATCATGCTATCTATTTAAAATCTTGCGCAAATAGGTGCAATCGAAAAACCCTACCGCAGTTTATCAGAAAAAGCTTCTTCATCCAGGATGTGTTATATTTGCCCAATAGCAAAGAAAAGATGGCGTGGCAAACCAAAAATGATTGGTTCAATAGTCTTTTTTTTTGTGTGAACACCTTTATCTGGGATATCAAAGGACGTAAAGAAATTGAAATTGGTTAAGGTTATTAACTTTCATGGGCACTGTCTGATCTTTATGCTAATTCTATAACCCATTTATGCCGTTTTACTCTTTAAAATTATTGGGAATTGGAAAACAAGCTCATTTATATGGAAACTCAAAAAATTTAAAATATTTAAATTTAAATTTTAAATAATCGATTAGAATAATGCAAATCACATTTGAATTGCCGTTGGTTGATCGACGCCGATCCGCTGTCTCCGCTTCGTTTAAATAAGAAAATCAAGCCTGATATCAATTTCCACTGGGCGATTTCAGAATAATGCTTTTACAGCGATTTCATTGAATCTGAAAATCGACTATCTGAAAAGGCTTGGTTTCCCTTGAATGAGTCGGATAATATCCGAAAATACTTGGTTGCAGCTGATTAGATTTAGTGTTAAACCATATCTAAACAATTGGTCTAAAAATAACTATCTTAGAAGTGAGCCAAGTTTAGTCTCATCGAATCTAGCAACCTTTGAAATTTGTGACTTTAATTTGGCAAACGGAGCATTACGGATAGTACCTTCTTTAATCGAGATATAGTGACACGTCCAAGGAGCGCTTTATAGAAGAGTATTGTGCTCAATTTTAAACCCATGTTGTTTTTTGCTAATTTACTAAACTAAATTAAATGAGCCGGAACTCAGTTGGCTTTCAAGAAATCAGTGCTTTCAAGGAATTTGCTTTGTAAGTTACATTGTTTTACTTCGATTTGTGAACGCAATATAATCGAGCTTGTGGTAGTTTTCAGTCAATCGACTGTGTAAACTGGGAAGGAATATTACTGAAAGCACGCATGTAATGCAACACCAATAGAAGAGCGTGGAATTAATGCCGACAAGAACAAGAACCAAAGCTGTCGTATTAAATCCCCAAAAGTGCTGGTATGTATAGTGTTGGTTGGGGGTGCTATTAAAGTATCCCAAGCAGGCGACGCATAGCACCAATCGCTAGAATTTGTCATATTTTGTACAGGCCTTCGAATCTACATAGTATCTCACTCAAATCCGCATTGCTAACTTTTCTGTCTATTCATTTATTTGCAGTTGACGTAAAGCCGCGAAGCTATAGTTGAATACATTTACACAAATAAACCGACACAAAAAAAAACCACAAATAAAATGTTGCGCAACACAGCGTTTGGAGCGACCCCTACATACAAGCTGCTGCTGGGTTTTGGGTTGTGCTCCCTAGGCGGAGCCATGTTATATGCCTACTTTAAATCCCGCTCAGATGAAGATGAAGACAGTCAGCAACGTAAAGCACAAGGCCAGCCAACAGCTGCAGAGCAGCAGAAACAGCCACAAAAAGAAATTTGCATTAAAATCGTTGTGGACAACGAGCATGTGCCCCTAATAATTGGACGCGGCGGCGCTAATATAAAGCTGATTGAGGAAAAGACCGGCACCAAGATAAGATTACGGTACGTGTTTACTTTTGACCAGCTCAGAGCAATTGATATCATACAAATCTTTTTCCCTCTCTACCCTAGCGATAAAGACAGCGGACACAAATTCTGCGATATTAATGGAGTGCCCGATGCTGTCAATACTGCGCGTAACTTGCTTATGCGTGAAATCGAGCGTGCTCCCATTGTCAAAGTGGAGCTGCTGGTTAACCAACGCGTGGCTAATAAATTATATGGACGTGGCGCTGAAGTCTTACAAGACATATGCCGCAATTCTCTGGCCAAAGTCAGCGTTGATCCAAATGGCCGTAATGGCAAGGCCAAGATTACCATTGTGGGCAATCAAAAGCAGGTAAATATAGCCCGCAAACTACTGCAAGATCTTATCGAAGAAGATGAGGAGCTGCAACGTTCGGTTGAAGAGGTGGAACAAAAACGTGAACCACGTCGTTCACCTACTAATAGCTTAAGCTCCAGCATGTACTCCTCACAAACCTCGCTCAGTTCTCAATTGCCGCCACGCGATAAGTTGCTAGCCGCACGTAACGATGACAAGCCCATGGAGGTTTATGTTTCCGCTGTAGCATCACCATCCAAATTCTGGGTACAATTGGTTGGCCCACAGTCCAAGAAGTTGGATGATATGGTACAGGAAATGACTAGTTACTATGCTGATGCTGAAAATCGTGCCAAGCATGTGCTGACTGCGCCTTATATTGGACAGATTGTGGCAGCAGTATTTAAATTCGACGAAAAATGGTATCGTGCGGAAATTATAGATATTATGCCCAATCAGTACAATCCACAGGAGCAGGTCATTGATTTGTATTTTGTAGATTACGGTGATAGCGAATACATCTCGCCAGCGGATATATGTGAGCTGCGCACTGATTTTTTGACTTTGAGGTGAGTCCAATCTTTGAATCTTAAGCTTGATGACTAATGACTTTCCTTACAGATTCCAAGCTGTTGAATGCTTTTTGGCCAACGTTAAGTCAACTATTGCCAATGAGCCGAATACCTGGCAGAAGAACTCTATAGTCAAATTCGAGGAATACACAGAGGGTGCGTATGGGCATATTTATAAGCTTTAGCTAGGATTATACTTTTATGCTAGATTTTAAACTTCAGAAACTTCTTATTAAGTTGTTTATGTGCAGTATTAAAATTTCAAATGGTGCTTAGAAACCGATTATAAAAAGTGCACCATTAAAATACAAAATCTTAGTGCACCATAATATATATTGAGCTGAATGTTTTCGAAAGACGCAAAGCTGATAGCTTTAAGTAATAATCCCTGTAAAGCGGCTTGTGTAAATTTGCAGCTGTCTTTGACTTCTTTATATAACAATTTTAATCTTTGTTTTCATATTTCCCTTTCTTAGTCGCACATTGGCGTAAAATGATAGCTCGCGTGGTTACCTATAAGGAGCGCCCAAAAGTTTCCGTTGAAAAGACGGGCGCTACTACCTCTACACGTGAGAGTACGCCAATGCCTGGCATTGAGTTATTTGATCCCACAGAGGGCGCAGAGATCAATATTGGCCATATAATGATCGCACAAGGTTATGCATTACCTTTGGATGATGCATATCCTGTGCGTTCACGTTCCGATTCGCCCTCGAACCAAAGTGACTCCACCATTGAAGATTTGGGCAATGCAACGCCGCCAACACCACTCTCGCCCATGTCGGGCTCTCTAATAGGCGATGTGGATAATGCAACTGCTGCCGAGAATGCACATTTCGAGCAGCAACTGCAGCATTTGAAACAGAAAGTGCAGTTAAATGGCAATGATATAAACCCCATCACAGCAGCCACAATTGAGCCCGCAAAACTGAGTACCGCTGACTTTCAAAATAGCAATCTGCATGTTGCCACCAATGCCGCAACCACAAATGGCGGCTTAACCCGATAGACACAGAAGCTGTGATTCGACAGATTGTTAATTTATATAATTTAGTAATGCTTATTTGTTAAATTGTTTCATTAAAAATGACCATGAGCGAGCTTCTTCGATGTGTATATAATGCGTAGCGTATAAGAATTTACGTTAAGATATGAACAACCCGGCTAATTTATCATGCTTGTGACTTAAAAAACATATCTGATCACATTTCTTCATGTATTTTCAACGTAAACAAGCCGTAAGAAGAAAACCAATTGCTTTAGTACAGCAGCACAATTCTTAATTATTTATTAAGATATGCCATGTTACTTATTGTTAGTAATAGTTTGACAGATGTATGTAATATCCAATAATATATAAAAAAAACAGAAAATCTTAAAAAAAATCTTAGTTTCTGTGGTAGCGAAATTCCGGGTAATAATACTAAACGAGATTCAGTCTCAAAATATTGCAATATAGATATTTTCTATATGAGAATGTCGTTGGTTGTATTTACGGCAATGGGTGGCAGGTAAATAGCACGCACTTGACTGCGCAGCCGTGCAATCTCCATGTCGTCACGCTCCATTTCCCGCACGAGCTGCGAGAATTGCACCAGGCCCTAGAAATAGGTATACGTTAATTTAAGGAAATGTGTGGTAAATATTTTTGAAACAAACTACCTCGCGGTTGCCTGGAAAACCATAGCTCTTTATAACATCCATTTGCAGCTGCTTGACCAAAGGGAAGACGAGTTGCATCATTAGAATCATTTCCTTGCCGGCGGAAGCCTTGGCCTCGGAAAGTTTTTTTGAATTATCGGGCTGATTCACAGTGCGTATAATATCCATGAGAATTTGTTTTGCAGTATCATTGTTGAAACTGGTTAGATACGACATGTTGTGCTGTTTCAAAGTGGCAGTGATTAGTTACAACTTATTAGCAACGAGTTATAAAAGCTAATAATAAGTGTTTTGTTTTTAAGCTACAAAATTGTGTATGTGCACCACCCGCAATCACTTGACTCATATGCCAGTCACAGCGAAGCGCAGACAAGCTCTTATGAGCTAGTTCTGCGCCTTGACACTACTATTGTGAAACAGCTGTTTCTACTGATTATTTACATGCAGTAATATATAAATGGTTGTTTAAATTTATACAAAGAATATTTGAAAATTGTGCTAATTTAGTTTGTTTTCATATAAGTACAAACACGTTAATTAAATGCAGTTAATTAGTGAAACTGCTGCACTGACGTGACCCACTAAATCAGTAAAGCATGTCGCTTTTCAACACTTACAGTCAGTGAAAATGTCACGTCGAAGAAACAGCAGCAAAATCGACGGCAAGGAATACAAATAGTAAATTAATACATATTTTGCCCAAACATTACACGCAAAAAGGGAGCAAATCATGCAATTGAATATGTGTATTAACTATATATAGTTAATTCGAAAAAATTGTCAATATAAATTGTAAAGTTTAAACGAAAATATAAACAACAACGACGTAGTAGGTGCATTTATGTGTGTGCAAAAACAAGAAGTGAAAAAGTGCGTATAATAGAGGCAGAGAAAAAAGAAACAGCGCGAGCGGAATAACAACACTCAAACACTTAAACAAGCCAGAAATTCTCGAGAAGAAGAATTGTGGAGCACCCGCAATAACAGCAGCAGTCAGCAATTGTGCCACACATACAAAAAGCAAAAAATTTACATCAAGAACGTCGCCAACAGCAGCGCTTAACAACAACAATAAAGCATTGTTCTGTGTTGTCGCTCTGCCTCATTGCCTGGGATTCCTTCAAACACACATATATCATTATCATTGCTAAGGAGCAGCATTACTCATAATGAATCGTACTGACGGCTTGGTTAGGCGTGCTGTTAAAACACGCGAGAATGGTGAAGGTGGTGCATCGGGCTTAAATGCCAATACGCCAGATGACAATCAAGACTCGCACGATAATAATAAGGATCATGAGGATAATATCGACGATGGCGACTCAAAGGAGACGCGTCTAACGCTAATGGAGGAAGTGCTACTGTTGGGCCTTAAGGACAAGGAGGTGCGTGTCATTTAAGTAGATGTTTGTGTATGTGTGTGTCTGTGTACGTGTTTTTGCCGAGAACTGATAAGGAGGGTTTTATCAGCTTCCATTTTCTAATTGGAATCGTTGTAATTGTTGACAAATGTTCCCTCCCTTCAACTTAAAAGCACATTGTAGTCTTTATTTTTGCATTACACATTTTTCGTATACCCTAAAGTTGGCTTCAGCGACCCAATAAAGTTTGCTTTAGGCTTTAAAAATATATATCGCAACTCATATGCGTTTCCGTTGGCAAATTCACTAGGGTAAACTATAAAAACTATAAGAAAAATGTAGGTGTGTTTGGAGCCCTTACTGAGCTTATAGCTCCCCTGCCAGTGCCCTTCCAAAATAGAGCTTATTATTGCATCAATCATCGAGATTCTAAGCCGCCTAAGAGACATAACTATTATGTCTAGAGCATCACACTTCTAGAGTTCAATAAATCTGCAGCTGTTAGAGCTGGTAATGCCTAGCCTTCACAAGTATCATTTAAGTTTAAAATGTCCTGTAAGCAAATCAGTCAGCAAACCTTTCATTTGAGAGAATTTCTTAAAACTTTTTAAGCTATAGCAGCTGACGAGCTGCTTGGCCTGTATGATTCCTTCACAGATCCAATATGTGATTCTAGTTGGTTTGTCTTTCAATGCCACAAAATGGCTCTAGCCCAGACCGTTTCTTGCTAGTTCATTTTAAGGAATGTTGTGGTCAGCAACCCATTTCGTTGACTTCAGACTATATTGAATTTCCTGCCATCCGATTGTTGTTGGTATTCTATCTAATCATCTTCCTATGGTTTGTAAATGAGACATGTCTTTATACCAAAGGATGCTGTACCTTTTCGTAAGGCTGTCCAATCTCGAAGTTTTAAGTTTTGCTTCCTAAGCTTGAATACCATATATACATATATGTCCTACTAAAAAATGTTAACAGAAATGTAACCAACTATTTTAGAGCTAGTGGGCTTGCACGTAAAGAGTAAATCAAGTTCGTTGTTTACTAAAATCATCTTTCTTAATTTTATATATTTTTTATTTTGAGCAAGAGCAAACCGTCAACGTTTCTGTAGTTCACTCACAGTTAAAATGTAAATAGGTAGCATCTAATATCTAACGTCGCTGCTAACGTTTTCCATTTCTGGCTTTTAACGTTTTCTGCCACTTTGCTGCTCTTTGCTATTTCTTGTTAGGCAATTACTTCAAGCTTAAGTCAACTTACTGCTGTCTTTTTTATACTCTGCATTCAAAGGGCAAAGGTTATATTACGTTCGATACCACTATATACATATACTAAATTAATCATTAATATGTATATATTTCTGCATGACTGTTCCTTTATCCATGCCTGTTTTTCGAGGGCTAAAAAAGTTATTTCTTCGTTTCCATTGGGTTTTTATATGTGTATAGAATTTTACGCTTAGAGGTTCATATTTTGTATCTATAGTTAGAATTTCATTAAAATTGCTTGAACTGCGGGAGTTATATACAAGAAATTAACGAAATTTGCGCCTTTGTCGTCTACAAGCTCGTCTAAAATGCATCCACATAACTGCCAATCTCTTTTTGAAAAAGCTAGAGTCACCAAAATCGATAAGTCGGTTCACGCGAAATTGTATACAAAAAAGTATTTCATTTTTTTTTTATAAAATCTTTCCAAGTAGTTGGAAAGTTTTTCTCATCATTTCCAACCTATTTTTAAAGCGCATCAAAATCTGCTTACAACTGAGAATTAAAGCTGCTTAGTGTACAGGGTATATTTAAGTCGGTCACTGTCCCGACTATAGTTAACCGCCTTGTTTTTGTCTTGTTGCTCACAAAACTGCATTGAAGCCCCAGGCAGCGCCCCAAACTGCGCTGCGGCGTCGGTCGTCGTAATGTGCAAGTGAAGCTTAAAAACGCCAACTGCAATAACAACAACAACAACAAAATTTGATGCAGACAGTCGGGACGGTGCCCGACAGTGGAATACCCTGTACCCTTTTTCTTTATAAACACTAAATACGGTGAAATGGGGACGGAAGTATCCACTTTTATATACTTTTATATCTCCTTTCATAAGATCGATATGCCTGTAAACATTTTCCAATTGGGAAGTTCCAATTGACAAGTTTTCATATTGGGAAGTTGGCTACTATGGGGGGCAAAAATTACTTTTATGCAAGAGCATAACTCCAGTGGGTCAATGTTGATTTCTGTAACATAGATCAAAAAAAAAGTCCAATCGCTACACGAGCCAATGATAAGACTTTTTGCCCTTGGAACTTATGGTGTGCCACGCCTCCTTCTGCCTGTTACATACATTGCACAAATCTATAAAACCCTTTTACACTTTGTGTACAGGGTATAACAACATTCGTGTTGCCTTTACCTGCGTTGTGCAATATGGCCTAATCTCTGTTGCTGCTCTTGAGGTGCCTGGCCGAACATACCTCTTAATCAATAACCTAAAATATATATAAAAATATTTTTATGTTGTTTCCATAAACACATTCTCTAGAATTTGGTGGTATTTTTTCCTAAATGGCTTATCACACTTTTATAAAACAAAACTGCTGCTTCTGCTATGAAATCAACTGAATTAACTTCGAAACGCGATATCTGCGTTGTTTGGAGTTTGTCGTAATCTATTTACATATATGCTAGTTCAGCTTTTGGATAAAATTGAGGCGAAACATGCTATATTTTAGATTTTCTTGAAAAAAGAGTATCTGCGCACAGACGTACTCTCAGTTTCGCAAACTTTTTCATACAACAACGAATCCTATAATAAGGGTGATTAATAGTTACACTTTAAACACTTGTTTAAAACGTGCAAAATGCGGATGTTTTGGTAAAAATTCTGTGCAAAGATTACTTAACGTGGAGCCATTTCATTATATCGCTTCATAACTTGAAAACGTGACTTATCGATTTGGATTATTTAAATGGATAATAGTCAAGAAGTCCTTGGCCTGTCCAATTTGGTGCAGACAGTCGAAACTGTGCCCGACAGTGGGACCCTGTACCTATTTTTTCTATGAAAATCAAATTTATGTGCAAATTTTTGTATAAAAGCCTTGAAGGGCATGAGCGTTACTAAGGTAACTGAACTTAGTTATGTAAATCCATACGAAAACATCGATGTTTACCATCAGAGAGACCATCGACAATGGACGTCGATGTAGGTCCATGCATCGATGGGTATTCGATGTTTGGTATTTGAAAAGTAAGCTTGTTATTATAGAAGGAAACTTCGTTGTATAATACAAAATATGTGACACTAGAGCTATGTGAATAAAAGAAGACGTTTATATACAATAATATATAATACAGATCAAATAGATCTACGTCTAAATTGTGTAAACATAAAAGTTTTGATAAGCGTTCCAGCAGGAGTTTGCTGGCTTTTCAGAATAACCTTTAACATTATTTGTAAAAATGAGAATAAGACTTACTTTGGCATAATCTTGAAATAATTTGACTTTAGATCGGCGAAAGAATTGGTTAAATATTCGATGGTTTTAAAAACCTCGTTGTTTTCCGTTGCTTCGTATGTACAGGAACATCGGATGTTTTCGGGGCATCGATGTATTTTTTACACCACTAACTGCGGTCTGGGGTTGATTCGGCAAAATGTCAACATTATTTCGTTTATAAGCTTAACATGAATCTTCGCATAATCTTCAAATAATTTGACTTTAGATCAAAAAGTTGTCACATTATTAAAAAAAAAAAAAAAATTTGTATGCTCTAACTCTTATAGTCCTTCAAAGGGTTGTGCGTAGGGTTTGGGACCCACCACGTAAAACCACAATTCCACTGCCACGCCTCCTTCTGCCTGTTACATACGTTGCACAAATCTATAATACCTTTTTACACTTTGTGTACAGGGTATAAAAACCTATCCAATATCAAGAACTTGTCAAAAAAGAAAGAATCAATCAATCCTGCTGTACCACATATCATCTAAGTACATATCTGCATCTATTATCATTGTTCTGTAGCGCTCGTTGTTGACGGTGATTACCTCACCAGTGTCGTTTTCAAAAATCTACGAACCAATGATACCGCGGGCCCAAAATCTGCACCAAACAGTAACTTTTTGTACCATAACTTTGTTTTGTTAACGTTCGTATAAAAATACGGCTCGTCAATAAAGATTTGGGAGAGCTCTTCTGGTTACGGTCTGATGTAGAGCACGCTCATATATCAACGTTATGTAGTGCATCCTCCACCTGGTACTTCCAACGGAGACACCCCTTCGTCCCCTTCCTTAACAGTCGTTCTCTGAAGAAAGCCGCTGAATGTTATTTCGCTTGACTATGTCAATGTCATCGTAGAGTTCATAGAGCAGTTGTTGCCAACGCGTTAAGGGCTATAGATTTTCGCTAAAACACTAAGGGCATATATATTAGGCTGCGTCATCACCCATGCTTCATAATGCAAAAGAAGAAGGATAACCGTCTTTAAGTGTTAGTTTCGTTTATCGAGAGTAGTCTCTACTCCTCACTAGCCTACTGAGACCAAAGTAAAATCTACTGGCGGAAGCGATTCTCCGCTTGATCGCCATGATGACATCATTCTTCATTGCGATGGTGAAATCGTTGGCAAAATCTCTTTCAATAGCCGCAAAGGTTTCGGTAGCTGCTCACTTAGTTTTACCAATGAAGTGAATATCTGCGTAGGCGAGCAACTGAACACTTATATTTCAATATTGTTCCATTCCGATCGGACTTTCGAAACCCATTCTCCATCGTGGGTTCACTCTTCTTGATGACTGTGCAGAGGACACCAAGGTTCCAATCATCTGGCTAGGTTCCGATACTGCGGTACTGTTGTTCTAGAGCCGCTTGATGACGAACCTAACTTCGTCATGGCTAGGCGACGATATTACCAAGCCGTCATCTATGATTGGGAACGTTGGGAAGTAAAGTCTCAAGCCAAATCTGTAGAGTGTATAAAAGTCTTGAATGGCTTTTGTTTAAAGTGGTTCCAAAATTTTCGTTACTATGGAAATTAATTTTACCTAATTTGCATAACATAAATAATCATATTTCATTGATACTCGTAAATCTGTCCGTCAAAGCTTACGCAATTGATCGGCACTGCCTTTCTGCCTATGCGAACATCGTCATTAACTATAGACCTTTAAATTTCCACACAAAATATTTTCTAAATTGCTTTGTTTTCTATTATAGTTCCATTACGGGGCTCTAGATGCTGAGCTAGACGTACTACTAAGTATATAATAGTCGTCATATGTACTATAAATGAACTTGTCTGGAATTTGTATAGCGCGATTCTACTTATATTTGCTTTTGCTTTATGTCCGCTGCTCCGCTCAAGCCCCTATCGAGAGTCGGGAAGACGTGTCTTTCTGCTTCTTCGTCGCATGCTTTTTTTGTAGACATTCTTTTGTTCGGCCTTCTTATCGTAACATTTTTCTAGCATTTTAGTTAATTATTTGAGGAAGTTGTAGGCCTGCCTGCCCCTCTGTTTCAATTCTGGTTCGCCTTGGAAAGGCCGTCTTATCTGACACAACGTCATTAAATTTAGTTACTTTATATGCATTACTTTTGTGCTCAGTGCTATCATAAAACGTTTTAGATACTCTGAAATAAATATATATACATAATACGAATATTAGTGATAAGAACAAGCTGGCATTTATACCAATGGAAATCCATTGTTGTGACTCACAGAATTGCTTATTGCAATTTATTTTTTTAAATTTAAGCAAAAAACGTGTGAGTTGTAATCCAAAATTTCTTAGCACATGTTGTAGGTCTTTGAATGGTTACTTAATATTGAAGGTAGGCAAACTCAGCTGTTTTAAGTGTAAACAGCTGTACTTGTTGTTGAAAAAAGTCGAAACTTTGAGATCTATGAGGTTCTTTTTAATTATTAAGTAAGAAATATGCATTGAGATGTCTTTGATCGTTACAGAGTTAAGAGTTGCTTTATAGGTCAACTGGTTAAGCAATGTCATAATCCGGTTTACGAGCCCAAAACAGTTGGTGTAAAGCATCGTTGATTACAAGAGCGTCGAGCTTATTAGTATGTTTGCTTATTAACGAAGAAACTCTTAAGTTGAATCGATATACAGTGGAAAACCCTTTATCTTACTTCAATTGCAATGCTGATATAATATGAGCCTGAACCACCAGCCTAGAAAATTAGTTGCATTACGCAAGTAGGATCCGGATTAAGGTAAAAGTAGAAGCCATAATATATCCCAAGCGTCGCAAGGCACTAATGCTCAAATATATGATAAGACTACAAAAACCATGTTTAAGGAACTCTTACAAGTATTTCTAAAGATTCTTTCGAAAACTAGGAGTAAATTAAACATAAATCCATTTGTTTTGATAAGTTTTAACTTTAAGTTTTCATACAATTTGAGTTGCAAATCGAACCTTTGCGAATGCTTTGGTTCAGACTCACAATACTGTTATTGAACAAAACTCTGAAGAATGAAGATTGATTTTTTGTAGTTTCGTGACTACTTTCTAATGATCTGTAAATTATTTTGAAATGCACTTCCATACAGAACTAGGGGCCGCCCCTGGCTCGCTCCCCTCACCAACACCTGTGCCCCTCTCGAAGTGATGCATATGCTTCTTCCCATTCCCGATCCCCTTCCTCTTTTTCTTTTCTCTATCCTCTACCATTGCCCCTACCTCTTCCCTTATTTCAAGAGCTATAAGATGAAACAACCCGATTGTTACTTCCTGTTCTAAAAGTAGGTTTTTAATTTTTGTTTCATGACACCAAAATAAGACATTTTTAAAAATTTTCATTTGTAAAAACATGGCCCATTCCAAGAGCTATAAAGAGAATCAATCCAATTTATGTTTCACTAAACCGTTTATCCAAACATCGGCCATATACCGAATTTTCTATTAATTTTTAAATATGTATATAAATATGTATGTATAGATTTCGAATACTTTGCAAAAACTTTGTGATATTACAGCGAGTTTTAGTGAAAATAAAAAAAAAATTGAAAAATGTTTTATTTGGCGGAGAAAATTGGTTTTTTTGGACAAAAACTACCTATAGGAAATGGAACGAGTAAGAAGAAACCGTCGAGAGATATCGGAAGAGTTTTCTTTTGTGTTTTACAGACGTATTATGAAAGTCATTCGCAGAGAAAGTGTAGATAGGCTAGAAGAGCATAACATAAACTGTTGCCGATATTTTTTCCACAGACTTTGAAAATTTTCTGGAATCAAACAGGTCGTACCAATATCTGCAGCTGGCCTTAGTATAAGAGGAAGATGGAGAGAAAGGGGAAGGAATATGATCTACCTTGAGAGGGGTACGGGGCCTTGCGAGCGGAGCAAGCATTGCTCGAAATCTTTTATAAATAACGAAAAGTATTGTTTTCAAATTGTCTTGACAAACTTTGTCGATTTTGGTACAATCTTCCAAAATCATACACTTTTTTTCTTTAGTGTAAATTTTTATAATGAATGATTTTTCAAGATTTGTTAAAATCAATGCAAACCGATATGACAGTATTTCTACAGTATTGTCCAAAAACGCTATTAAAAACCCTCCGAATATTGCATTTATCCAATTTCGAATTCAAGTGTAAATTCTTTTGATAAATTTGTCACATAACGTATGTCACATCGTGCATACTCATGGAAATTCCGGATGGTATTGAAAGAGGTTCAAAATTTTTGTGCTTTTCGCTGACTAAAATTTCTGTCACGTCACGTATGACATTTGACTTGCTAATATTTAAATAGCATGCTTTCGACGGCTCATAGCTTTTATACTAAATATAATCACTAACCATAGAACATGCATATGTTCTATGCTACTACAGTTATAGATGCAGACAAAAACCGCCCCTTTAGTCTGTCACGTCACGTATCACCATTTGCTCGTTTTAAGACTACATATAATACTACTAAAGTGTTATAAAAAAATCAAAACAAGGAAACAAATTTCTTCATATTGAAGAAGTACGACTGTCACGTGCATAGCCATGGAAATGATAGATCATTTTAATGTAAGTTTAATTGCAGAATTTGACAGCTTTTTGCTTAATTTTGCGCTTTTATAGATGTAAACAAAAACCACCCCATAGTCTGTCACGTCACGTATCACCGTTTGCTTGCTTTAACACTAAATATAATGCTACTAAACTGCTATTCGAAAATCAAAACAAGGGAACAAATTTTTTAGTCATTCTTCATATTGAAGAGTAACGACTGTCACGTGCATAGCCATGGAAATGACAGATTATTATTTTACTAATCTGCATTGAAAAATTGGAAAGGTTTTCGCATAATTTTGCGTCTTTAATGCAGACAAAAACCTACCTATAGTCTGTCACGTCACTTATCATCTTTGCTTGCTGTTACACTAAATATAATACCACTAAAGCGCTATTCGAAAATCAAAATTAGGGAACCAATTTTTAAATCATTATTTATATTTCTCTTTTGGAAAGTTTTATCTTACCTTAAAAGAAACTTATCAGTTAAAAAAATGTTTCTGTTCCCGATTCAGTTGCAGCTGACCAGAAAAGAGTAGATTTGGTTTGTTGTGTGCTCAATTTACCAAAACCATTCAGTTGTGTATGAACCGGTTCGGTTCAAAGTCGGTTAGAAGACATTTTCTCTTAACAGATGAAACGAAAACATTTAGCTAGCTGAAAACAAAAGTTGTAAGCTAATTTCTTGGAGCTTTATAGTTGATCGCTTGTATTTGTAGTAGATCTTTGAAAGCCACGAATGTAAGCTCTGGTTCAATGTTAAGATCACATTTTAAATGGATTTTTTCCTTTCCAGGGTTACACATCGTTTTGGAATGATTGCATATCAAGTGGCTTACGCGGTTGCATACTGATTGAGCTGGGAATTCGTGGACGTGTCATGATCGAAAAGTCGGGCATGAGACGACGTGGTTTATGTACAAGGTGCGTAGTAATGCTGATTTTTGAATTCCTAAAAACTTAATGCCTACTAATTTGTTAGCAGAAAACTGATATTGAAATCGGATCAACAAACAGGCGATGTTCTGCTTGATGAGGCACTGAAACACATTAAGGAAACAGATCCACCAGAAACGGTACAAAGTTGGATTGAATATCTGAGTGGTGAGTTTTGAGAAGCGGCTGTATTACATGTTCTTAGAGTGGTGCATCTGACGTCAATGCATGTAAGAGATAGAGAGGAGTAAGAGTGGTAGAAACGACGAAACAATATTTCATAAAAGATAGTAAACTACGATTATACATATGTTCTATTCAGCATATTGATGCTTCGCAGTAACAATCGACAGAAGCGGATTCTTCGAAGAACGTGGAATGATATGTAGCTTCTATTTGCAAGTTATTGAACTTTACTAAGCAGTGAATCTAAATGCAGTTGGAATATCTGTTTCAATTAAGGCTCGACTTATACCAACTGCCAGACTTAAGAGTGCATTAGACTTAAGCCTTGATTTCACTATCTGATTAGTCAGCTGTGTTTTGACTTTGTGTCTTTGGGTGTTTGTGTCTAATCTTGTATCTTCACAAATAACAAAGTTCTTACACATTATTTCAATTTGGCATAACTTTTGAAGGTAAAATATACCTTATAAAGAGCTCCTTGTGCATGTCACGACTAGATATGTTGGAGAAGCAGCTTTTTTGGGCAGTTACCAGTTCATAATGCCGAAATGCAATTCCATCCGTAATCGAAACTGCATTCCAATTAGATTCCCTAATACTTATTTGGAATTTCTAATTTGTTGAGCAAGTTAATTACGGAATGGCCGCATAGCCAATTGAGTTTTGCTTCAATTTACAGGACTTCAACTTATGCCAATGATATTATAGGATGTTTTTGAAGTATTGCAATTTGTTTTCACTCCAGATTTGTACTCCTACGCAACGAAAATAGATTTAAGTGTATTAGGCATATCGATTACAAAGATTATTCTCATAGTAAGGTTTATAAGTTCTTTGGTGCTGATACATTCAATCAGGAAATAGAGCCGAAACTAACAGTGATATCGTTAACCAAACATATTCAAAGGTTCTGACGGTTCTTTACGAACCACCTCCCAAGTGGCGACCCATAGTAGCTTTTCAAATTTCGATTTGGTTGAAGGATAGTTGGAGCCTTATATGTAAAGCTCATGGGCCACGAATAAAAGCACGGTCCGTGCCCAAGCATAGTAGTGAGTCAAGTAGAGTTAAAACAGGGATATTCGCTTGGGACCCACGAGAGAAAAAACCAGCAAAAATAACTATTGCACGAATCAGACGCCTGTAGGGACTCTCTACATCAGCCCGTAACTCACAAATGGCTTCTAACGGGCAGTGAAGAAGAATCTTTATTAGAATATGCCGATAAGCTATAAAACCCATATGGTTCATTTGATTTGCCAGCCTGACTACTCTTAAGAGCTTGAATTCAGCAATTTGAATTGTTTCTGATTATAAAAGCACATTTATCAAGGCGTTCATGAAGGATTGGGCAATTATCGGAGAAGTTTTGTTATAACAAGTTCCAACTAGCTCTAGTTCTTATATTGTAAAGAAATATATTAAATGCACTTATGCTTACAGGTGAGACATGGAATCCCTTAAAACTACGCTATCAGCTTAAGAACGTACGCGAACGTCTGGCCAAGAATCTTGTAGAGAAAGGCGTGCTCACAACGGAGAAACAAAACTTTTTGCTTTTCGATATGACAACACATCCGCTGAGCGACAATGTGGTCAAATGCCGCTTGGTCAAAAAGGTAGAATAATTGACTAAACTTCTAAATCTGCATTTCTAAACTTTTAACTATTTGCAGATACAAGATGCCGTGCTTTCCAAATGGGTGAATGATCCGCAGCGTATGGACAAACGCATGTTGGCACTGATCTTTTTGGCGCATGCCAGCGATGTCATTGAGAATGCATTTGCGCCGCTGAATGACGATGATTATGAAGTGGCCATGAAACGTGTACGAGAATTACTGGATCTCGACTTCGAAACGGAGGCAGCCAAGCCAAATGCGAATGAAATCCTTTGGGCTGTGTTTATGGCATTCACGAAATAAGCTCTGCCAATGGCATTAATTATAAAAAACAACAACACACACACCCATATACATTGCTTTTGTTTTTTTTAAACGATGTGTAAGTAATTGAGTAATAAGAGTGAAAAGAAACTGTTGCAGTATAGTGCCCAAATTGATATCCTTCAATTGCTGGATGATCTAGAGAAAGAAGAAAAGCTCATCGGCCTTGTCAAAACCTTTCATACTATTTAGTCTTCTTTTGCAAGTTTTTATTAAAAGAAATTGCTAGTTAATAGTTGAGAGTTTATAAATGAAATATGCAAGTATTTTCCACAATTCATTGCAGTTCGGCCAGCGAATTTGTCTTTAGGAAACTAAATCAAAATTCATAGAAATCTGTATAGTTAATCTGTAAACAAAACTAAAACAAAATAACACTTTGAGAATCACGTAACACGTTTTTATAATTAAAAAAAAAAATACACTAAGTAAGAGCTAAATAAAGTCAATGCAATCGTCGTCCCATCCTGCCTTGTATCTATATATGAGGTCCTGGTGGGCATTTTACTTCCTAGTATTGCGTGCAATTTCCATTGTCTACTTTCTGTCTGAAAAACATATTATTTTCTGTTTCGATATATTGTGATGCTTGTTTTTCCTTTTTCTCTATAAACACACAAACACACATAAATTTTAAATTTAATTTTTTATGGTTGTACATTTTGGGAACATTTTGCAAATTTTTTGTAACAAAAGAAAAAAACAAAATTTTGTGTAAATGTAAAATGTACACGTCAAATAATTCTAGGTATATTTAAAGACCTAACTATATCTATAAATATGTACGAAGAAATCTGCGAAATTTTCCATAAGATTTTGCATATATAAAAAACAAAAAAATAATTAATATTAAATAAATGATATATACATAAAAAAAAATAATAAATAAAAAAACACAGTTAATATAAAATACGAATTGTCATGATTATATCGCATTAAATTTATAATAAATAAAACTGAAATATTCAAATGTGCCTAATTTGTGCTTCATTTTATACTCTTATATGGAATGTTTTTACAAGAATATTTTATAATTAATTCTGAATAGGGAGCTAATTTTTTTACGGGTATTAAACATTGATTTCAGCGATTGGTATTAATGTATATATAATTTTTTTTTAGTTAAAACTCAAAACTTTTGTAAACATCATCAAGATATGAATCCAACGGGTCATTAATTTTTTTAAATATGTATTTTAACGTAAAATCAGTTCCTTGATTTGTTGGAAATCAAAATTCCTTTGAGAATGCTGGAAACCTATCAAGAGAGCTTTTGACACAACATCGATGTTTACCATCGAAAAGTCGATTGACAATGGACATCGATGTAGGTCGATGCATCTTACTAAAAACATCGATGGTTTTCCTATTGTTGCATTTAACAATGTGACTCATTATAGAAGAAACTAATAAAGATTTCCAGATATTATATACTACATCAGCGTTTCGCCTACTTAAGCTCTTCGGAACAATTCCGGCTTAAATACTTGTGCTAGGCGGTTATGGAGAGCCCAGAACTACTTGTATGAACAAGTCGAAGCTTTGACCTCGTACTTGCAGCCATCAATGTTTTTGATGCATCAATGTATTTTTTTGGATCTAGATTGTAGATCGTATGATCTTCCTTATGCTTAGGCGCCTGCGAACATTGGCTGCAACAAGTTGGTGCTCAGTGCTGATGTTGAACCCACGGAACTTACGAACATTCAGCACACTAGATTCATAACTCGAGTTGCAAAACTATCGATAGTACTATCGAGGTATCGAACAAAGCGGCTAAGCTCAAAGAGCATGTATTTTAATGGAGTGGAATCCTTGGCCGTTACAGGTACCACTTTCAGCACAGTGCATACATGTGGGTTTTTTTTGCTTTTTCTCTATTTCAATTTTGCTTACGATTGAGTCGGTCGGACAGAGACAACACCACATTCAACATCACACGTAAGCTGTGCTGAAAATGGTCGCTTTTCAACAAAAATTTTGAATTTTTTACGTTACAGGATTCCACTTTACTTTCTATTTCAAGCGTTTTGGGCTTAACATAGGTTAGGAGGATGCTAAAAAGAATGGTACTATCGATGGTATCGAATCTTTTCGAACCAATGGTACTGGCGATAGTATCGAATCTTTTTTCTGAAACTATCGAAAGGCACCACTATCTTTAGCTTTGCAGCTTTAATCATACCCTTCATCGATCACAGCGTGATGGTGAATCTGTTTGCCTGTGGTTTGATCAGGGAATTGTCACGTAGCCTTGTAGATATTGGGATGCTGATGCGACTGCTGAAGGTGGGAGTACAAATTCAATAGAGGTTTCCAGGTGTAGGATGGTTATAAAAGAAATAGAGGTTGCCAAAAGGAACATCAATCCAGTTGAAGGAAGCGGGCTGCCGATAGTGGTGTGAGGATAGTGGGGTTCAGATGGTCAGTAGTAGTATTCCCAAAACTTGACGTCACTATCAAAATTTTAATAATATTGTAAAAAATCTTTATATTTTTGGCAATGTCTTCTTTCCATTTCGAATTCGAACATCGATTAAAGATCTTGCATGAATTTTTGTTGCACGACTTGGGACGTCACATTAGGGGGAAGGGTTGCCTTGATGTGACTATTTGTCACAAATGGGGATGGAAGGGGTTGAAAATCTTTAAAAATTTTGTGACGTCCTTTTTGAACAGTTCAAAGAATTATTTCTGAGAAAAACACTTGTCTGGGTTTGATTTTTGTGGGAAGCTTTGGGAGCCCATCAAACTATTTTACAACCAAGTTCACTTGAAAACTTCAATCTTTGATGTCGTCAGATAGCTTTGCAACAAAGTCAAAATTTCATTATCATTTAAGAACTTAAAGATTTAAATTTATTGAATGCAATGAATCTTAGAAATATAAGCACCGCGGAGTGGCCTTATTATTATAACTTATCTCAATGTGCTTAAACAAGTTGTCTATGCGTGTGCTTAACAATCCTGGCCATTTTCCCAACGCTGGAGATATCCCGTAGCCACCATCCAATACATTCGTAGAAATGTTTTTGTAATCTTGGTGCCGCCTTAGACAACAACATGCTGCTACAAGTTTGTGGTAAATATGACTCTATAGTTTAATGCTCTGAGCCAAGTTTTGGGTACCAAGAATGCGCAAGGAATTGCTGTAGCCATAATTGCTTACGGTGGAATCTTTTTGTTTGCGCTGGAACGTAAGTATTTTCTATACATATATTATATATATGACATCATTGGTCGTACCAAGTGAGATGTCGGAGCCTTGGCGGCTATTGAAAGAGAATCTGCCAGGGGCGGTCTGGTAGTAAGGGAGAATAACTCTCAGGTTGATATTCAAAACTAAAGTTTTGAGGTTGTCAAGGATTCTGTATAATCTTGGCACCACTCTCACAACAAAGAAAGATGTCATCTTGGAGTTCAAGTGGAGAATCACTTTTACCAACAGATGTTACTTTGTTCGAAGTAGGCAAATGAGTAGTAGAGACCACTCTCACCAAGAGATACTACCACACTATAAAACATTCATTCATCCCGTTTTGCTTAATGACGCTGAAGCATAGGTTGTGACGCAGTCTGATGCAAACGCTCTTGGAGTGTTTGAGCGGAAAGTAAACCGTAAGATCTTTGGCCCTTAACATGATTGAAGTCGTTCGTAAAGCAGAGTCGCCTGGAGTAGTGTCCTTGATCAGGCCGTAAGACAGTAAAGGGTTGTTATGGGAAGTAAGGTTTATGCCGCCGGGGCGCCATATGTCTTACTATTATACAAGTGGTCCCATACATGCCGACACTTATGATGACCTTGGAAACGCTGCCTGTCATATTCAAGCACAATGTTATTGTTTCAAAAGTTTTGGCACATTGATATATGATCTGGCGAACGTGTGTACCCTAAGATCAAAATAGACTGCAAACATCTTGCCAACAGATTTTTAAAATTTTAACGATTTATTAAGCAATAAGCTCATTTTATAGGTGCAAGGTTAAGACTTTTGGTGTAGATAATATCGAACTTACTTCCGTTTTTTGAAGCTCCCTCTCTTCACAGCATATTTATCGCAGTGAAGCTTAAGGAATTCTCTGTTATATGCATTTTAAATTTTGAAAATATCTACTTGCTCAAATATTAGGATTTTCGCCCAGTAGGATCCACTGTGCGCTGTTAATATAAATTGCCATCGATAAAACATGTTATCATATGACAAAGCGTGTTTTCAATGAAGAATATGTGATATGGAACAGGGCTCGGCAGCGGCAACTGAACAAATTTTCATATAAATGCATAAACACTTGGTCGCAGAATTGTGCGTACAGGGCAAAAAAAAATTAGAACATTCAACTTTGACTGCATTTTTTTCAATTTATAGGGTACGTATTTATTGTTTTAAGGTTCAGGTAGGTTCAGTAAATAGTTAATAATTTACATACTTGGTGGAATTGAAGTTTCTAATAAGTAGTTATAAAAAATAAATTGATCACTCTATAAAATATAAAAAAAAAATATATTGCTGTACATACCCTATAAATTGAAATAAATGGAATCGAAGTTGAATTTTCTATTTTTTTTTGCACTGTACGCACAATTCTGCGACCAAGTGTATGTGCTAAAGCCATGCAATTTTGTCTTTCATTGCGCAAATACAGTAAAGCGCATAAAGACTACAATCGGAGCAGAGAGCGTAACTGACACTCCTCTTCACACATCTCCAAACTATCGCAAGATAGTTACAATCGAGGCAGTTGACCCTTGGCCATTTAAAATTCGTGGGTTGGTAGGATTGGCTGTGGACAGAAAGAGCGATAGTTGTGACGAAAAAAGGCGAAACGTGTGTCCCGGAAAAGTTCGTGGCACTTGAGGGGTAACCTTAAGGTGCTACACGCATTAACATTTTTATATCCTGTACACAAAGCGTAAAAGCGTATTATAGATTTCTGGAATGTATGTAACAGGCAGAATGAGGCGTGGCAGACCATATGCTCTATTGGCAAAAATGATCAGGAGCGATAGTCGAGTCGATATAGATATGTCCGTCTGTCTGTACGAGTTTTCGCATAGTTCTTAGAAGCTATAAGAGTTAGAGCAAAAATTTTACCAAAAGATGCGCATTTTCCCTACATACCGCTGCGTCATCCGGTATTGCATCCCCATTACTTGATGGAGGCCGAACAGCTCATTCAGATCTTAAACTTCCGTTGAATCTGCATAAAGCCGGGACACCTACTTGCAACGCAGTGTTGAAAGAATGCCAACTGATCACATGGGAGTGCACAATGGCACAAAAAAAACGCTTGAAGCGCTTGACTGTACTTTGCAAGATTTGCGAGGCAACGATCAGCCAATTAGCGTAGCTCTTATCCTCCTAGCTGGTGACTACCGTCAAACTATGCCCGTCATTCCGCGATCGATGCCTGCAGTCGAATTACATGGTTGCCTTAAAGCTTCTTTTCTTTGAGAAAATGTAAAAAAAAATCATCCTGTCTACAAAAATGAGAGTGCATTTACTGCAAGATTCTTCAACGGAAACATTCGCTAACATGAACGAACAAAATAAGCTGTGAAATAATGCTCAATTGATACAGTGGTAAACGAGGATTAGGATCTTTGGAGCCTTAAGGAATGCCACCACACATCTTTAAACTCAAATTGGCGCACTTTGATTGTGCAATGGCACCAGACTTGCCGTTTTAAAAGTAATTGTAAACATAATTGAGACGACCATCACTAGCGGCAAAAACATAGGCGAAGATGTACTGCTTCCACGAATTCCGATAATCTCAAATGATAGATGTTACTTTGCTCTCAGTAGGCAAATGAGTAGAAGAGACCACTCTCTATAAGACGATCATCCTTCCCGTTGTTCTTTATGGTGCTAAAGCATCGGTGGTGACGCAGTCTGATGAAAATGCCTTAGGAGTGTTTGAGCGGAAAGTACTTCGTAAGATCTTTGGCCCCTTACGCGTTGGCAATGACTACCGCTTCCTATGGAACGATGAACTCTACGAGCTCTGAAAATCCAGCAGCTATGCTGTCTAGGTCATGTTGTGCGTATGGATGAAGAGGGTAGGCGACGACGGAGCAGACCATATCTTCGCTGGAAGGACCAGGTAGAGAGTACAGTAGCTACTTTGGTATCACCGATTGGAGAGGGCGCGCGAAAAGCAGAGACGCCTGGAGGAGAGCTTTACATCAGGCCTTAACCCGGTAACGGGCTGTTATGACCAGTTAAGAAGATGCATTACATCACACGAAAATAAAAAGAAAATTATAGAATAATGCAAATTTGTTTGCCTTTGAATGGTAAAACGAATGTTAAGAAGACGATATTTGTGCATTTGTGAGTATAAATAGGCTAAGGAAGAATTTCCTCCTCCTTTTTTCACCAACTTTATGGCAAGTAATATGGGTGAAATTCATATTATTGTGTAGGGAATTTTCATAAGTTGTGCGATATATAAGTTTTATTCGTACATTTTGCCAAATCATAGGAAAAATGGTATTACTATTTAAATAGCCGACTGCGTGGTTACCAAAAGTTTATAATAAAAGCAATTTTATGTTTTAATAAGTTTTATTTGCTTTTCAGTTTTAATAAATGTTGCGCTCTCTTCAAATAATTCTCACATAAAACATTTATAGATTATAAATAATAATCCTTTGAATTACACAAATAAAATAGACTTTGATGACAAATAAAATTTTGCAAACATTAAGACGACGCATTTACATTAGTTTCAGTTAAAAGAAAACCAATATAAGCCAACTAAGTTACAGTTTTTACCCATTCAACATAGACAACTGATATAGTAAGTATATATAGTACAGTTAATTAGATCTATGTTTATGTAATTTTTAATTTTGAATACAGTTCCACAAAATTCATTGCAATGTTCAACAAGGTGTGTGAGTAAAAAAGTTTTCAACTAAAGGAATTTATTTGTATGACGCCTTTCATTTTTAATTGTATTAAAAATATGCAGAGGATTCAATTGTCTAATAATTTTGCAGTTGCATGCTTAACAAATGTGTGTATTCTATATAGGGAGTTTAAGCACGAATCAGGCCTATAAATAGCATTTTCCAAATGAATTTACATACAAAAAAGTACCACGAAAATATTTGCACTATGATGAAAAATAAATTGAAACTGGAAGATTGATAGTTAAAGATTTGTCTGCTCTGTGTGTATATTATAAATATGAATCGTATTTTATAACTGCTTCAATTAAGCTCCAGCAGCTGCTGAAATGTTCCATCACTTGCCTATACGACTCCGAAGGGATAGACGACGCATACGCGCACGATTCTGGGAGTAACTGCTGGCCCAGCTGCCAGGGCAACGATCCTGCTGAGCGGCACTGGACGCTGCTGGTAGCTTGTATGTATAACCTACGTGCTAACTTAACAGTTCTTTAATTTCCTTGTGCATGTGACACAAGAAATCCACATAACTGGCTGAGCCATCAACGCCACGATCCTCAACAAGGAAGTGCCGGAATACGCTCTCCAGTTTGTCGTTCTGGCGCACACAGGTGATCTGTAAAGAAGGGTAATTGAGTTAATGTTAAATACAAATTAAGTTTGAAGCGAGTTACTAGTAATTTAAAGAATCCTTAGTTTCAAAAAGCTCGTACGGCACTTCGTTCACTACTTACCCTCATATAACGCGTGCGTTGCTTCATGATCTCCTCAATAATATTGTTAATCCGACGAGCCAATGGCGTATCCGCATTGATGGCAAAACGCTCAGCATTCACCTGTTGCGTGCATTGCACACCAAATATCGGTTGGACAAAGCTCTGTGGCAAGGATTGTCCCAGCCAGATGAACAAATAAACGCCATTTTCCAGTATATAGGCGCCATCTTCTGCAATTCTGTCGTGCGAGCATCGCATTGGTGTGGGCAGCTCGGTATCATCCGGATCCACAGTGTGTATTGGAATGAAACGTGGATACAGATAATGCACCGAAATGTTTAGATCCATTGCAAGCACAAACTGTATGGCATAGGAGCGATCATCTAGCGTCATGTCTGAGCCACCCGAAATGGCATCATTCTTTATCAAACAAGATGAATACAGGGGTAATAGTTTCAGGCACTCAGGCAGTATCAGCTGGCCAGATGAAGTGGGCGATGAGCAGTGCTTGCGATAACAGGCCAATATCTGTGCTGAGCGATTAATAAGATTGTCTTTGACCTGCTTGGGTGTGTGCTCCATAAGCTTAAAGCAGGCCTGCTTGGCAAAGAATATCATCATGGCGTCCAGATCGCAGCTCTTGACAACATCTGCAATGACTGTGGTAACACCCAGCGCTAAGTTGAGTATGCGCAAGCGCCGCTGGCCACTACAAGAGGTGTATAGTAGAGCAACTTGCAAGTATATATTTTCTTCTGGGGGCAATTTGTCATCGTGCTTGATTTCAATGCTGATGGACTTGCTGGCATCTTTAAAAAATGTAGAACAAAAGTGAGTAGGAGCAGCAATGCGGCTATGATGGAAACTTACCAACGCTGGCCAGCTCCACGTCGGTTGTGTTGGTCATAAAGAAGTGTCCAAAGAACTCTGTGGGACGTATGCCTGCGGAGGTGCGCACCCGCATGACCGCATCGAACGCAATAGGACGCGAAATATTCTTGATGATGTCCTCTATCAAACGCTTGCCATCGGTGTCAGCCTTGTCGAGTTATAAAAGAGCTAAGGATTAGGCTGTTGTATGGGTGAAAATCGATTATGCTTACCTGGAAATATGTGTACTTGTAGACTTCGCCTCCAGTTAAACGCGACACTTGCCCAATGGTTGCAATATCAATGTAGGCATTGTTGAAAACAAACAAGTCCACGGAGCAGCCTTGCTGCACACATTCCTGTCCCAGCGTATTGTAGGCTGTGGTTTGTGGTGTCAACACTGTCTTTTCCTTATCCGTGCCCAGAAGCTTGCGATCGTCGCGATTTTTAAGTTTTCCCGGTGCCTCTGCAATGGGCAGGGTGGAGTTAAAGACCAACAATTTGCCAGACGCATTGGAGGCCTTAAGAGCTTCTAAGCCTGCCTGTATGGCTGGATATAATATGGTCTCCGTTTCCTTAGTGTCGACAAACATGCGTGGTATTTCCTCCATCAGTGCATCAATTACGGCAGCCGATTCCTCAGGATGGCAAAGAAAACCGTCAAGCAATGGCATAAACATCTCTTGCACATCGCCTACAACAAGCATTTGAGGCTGTCCCAGGTTGCTCTTGATGTTATAGAAATGCACGGTGCTGTTGTACGTGATAAAGCCAACGCGCACCTTGGATTTGTCTTGACCCTGATCAATGGGCAAATGCTTGAGTATGTGCTTAATTTGGGAGCAAAGCAAGTGCACTAGGCCAGACTTGATGGTATTGTAGGACACGTCTATGATAAAGATAAAAGCTGGCACTTCAGGTGGCGTGTTGTTCTATAAATTTTCGAAAGGAAGATTAGAGATTTGTGTTCTCAATACGAGCATGCTTTTCTGGCCCTTACCCGGCAATAATCAGTTGTGGCGAGAAACTCGTATGTGCCCAGAAGCAGCTCCGGACGCTCATATTTATCAACGCGCTGTCCGGTATGATCCAAGTGCTGATAGTAATCCGGATGCACTGTAAAAAAAGGGAACCAACTTAATGATCTATCCCTTAATTCTTTTAGGCCCGAAACATACCTTCAGTGGTCACCTTGCACATCAGACACTGGAAACGACGTCCCGCATCCACAAACTGCATATTAGGCGACATATAAGCTTTGCAGCGATTACAGCGTATAGGTCCAATATCGCCAAAGTTAACAATTGGCGGCTCCATTTCTCCCTCACCAACGCGCGCCATTGGCGATATGTTAAGGGTAAATGGCAACGCTGATGTCTTAAGCAGATCTCCAGTGTTGGGTATGCAATAGATCGATGAGCGCACAAAACGCGGCGACGAGTTGCCCTGATCATGACACACAAATTTTGTTGTGACCAATGGTGGCAATAGACCCGGCTTATTTGTAACAAAAGTGCCACCCGCAGCATGCTGATTCTCAATCATAACTTGTATGGGATTTGGCATTTGTTCGGGATCCAGTCGTCGTACCGGTGGCGCCTGTTGATACATGTTACCGCCTGGTAGTGGTGGTTGCTGCAAGAAGTTGACATGAAATACTGCTGAATTTTAGTTCGATTTATGTTTACGCTTACATTAAAGCCTCCTGGGTGGCCGGGCTGCATTTGTTGGGGCGGCATCATTTGACCGGGATAGTTTCCAACGCCAGGCATTTGTCCAGGCTGTGGCGGAAAGGCAGGTGCTGCTGGCTGTGGTGGAAAGCCTGCGCCTGGCTGCTGTCCTGGTTGTGGCGGATAGCCTGCGCCTGGCTGCTGTCCAGGTTGTGGCGGATAGCCTGCGGGTGGCTGCTGTCCAGGTTGTGGCGGATAGCCTGCGCCTGGTTGCTGTCCAGGTTGTGGCGGATAGCCTGCGCCTGGTTGCTGTCCAGGTTGTGGCGGATAGCCACGTGGTTGACCAGGCATTGATGGCTGTGCGCCAAATTGTGGGGGTTGGCCCGGTAAAGGCGGTACGCCAGACAAATTGTGCCCCGGCATTTGACCTGGCTGTGGCATGGGTGGACCACGTTGTTGTTGCTGTGCTGCAAAATTGGCATGATCCGCAAATTGTGATGGCGCTTGCTGGTTTGTCTTGGGAGGTACTGCAGTGCCTGGAGCTGGCTGCGGTCCTGTTGCTAATGGTGATCGTGCATTATGTGCGCCAAATGGTTCTGGTTGGGCAGGGGCGCCTGGTGCGCCTAATGTTGGTGCTTGGCCAGGCATAAAGGTTGGTGGTGCGATTGAACGAGTTACTCCCGGTGCAGCCGATGTGGGCGGTGGCATATGTGGCAAACCAGCAATGTTTGCGCTGTTGATACTCATCTGATTGGGACCGCTGGGCACGCTCTGCGGTGTTGCAGCTGCCGCCGAAGTTGGCGTATATAATGCTGGCGATGCCGGAGTTCCATTGGCAAAGGGAGCTCCAAAAGCATTATTGTTATTGGTTTGTGGAGCTGCGTTGGGTAAGCTAGTTGCTGGTGGTGGCGGTCCATTTAGCTGCGCAGGAGGTGCGGAGTTTGCATTAAATTGATTATAAGGGCCTCCTGGTGCTGCAGAAGTAGGCGGCAAAGGTGGCTGCGCTGATTTCAAGGGATTACCGCCCATACTCAAGCCACCCATAGATGTGGTCAGCTGGAAAGTTAGTGCAAGTGCATAAGTATTAGTTTATATATACGTTATAATGTACATTTTTGAATAATAATAGATGATGATATAAGATGAATAAGGTTTACCGGTATTGAGTACTATACTTATGTGAACAGATTAGATTATTTTGGAGCTTATCCTGTTCCATTGTGTAATAGTTCAAGAAGTTTGTTTGCATTTATGAAAATGACACCATTGCAAGCCGTACTCGGTACTTTATGAAGTAGTCTTTTTCTTAAAAAAAAAAATAAGCAAGGGACTAGTGGCTTATCGTTGTCAATCTTATTAAACCTTCTTATCAGAAGGATCAGATGTTGCCCCACAAAGTCACCAAGTCGGAGCTCTTTTTTGAGCCTGCAATTACTCTCTTCGCATCTCGTTTTCCCATATTATGCCTATGCTTGGGCTTTTGCTCTGGCCTTTTGTATTCTAAAGATGTGCTCTTATCACAAAATTCTTGACCTCTTTTGGTTAGCTCAAACAGAAAGGCTTATCAAAATATGTATAAGAACTGGCTGCCTTTGCCACGACACAGAAAAAGCCAAGCATAAATAAATTTAAATTTTACATTTAATTACAGCTTCTTACCTGCTGTTGATAATTGCCATTTAGATACGTTTGGGGGGCGGGAGCCGCAGATGTGCTTGTCGGTGGTGCAACGCTGCCGCTGCTGACAATTGGAGCTGGACCTGCAGATGGGGGCATGCCATATTGTTGTTGTGGCTGCTGCTGCGGTGGCGCTGCTTGCTGTTGTTGCTGCATTGGCTGTTGCGGTGGCCAACCCGCACCTGCCCCGCTAATGGGCGGTGGAGCGTATTGTTGTTGCTGCTGCTGCGGTGGTAGCAAAGGCTGTTGTTGCTGCTGCTGTTGAAATTGCGTTGGCGGTGCTCCGTACATGTTAGGATTCATAGTTTTAGTTAAAGCCTTGAGTTAATTTTTATTTTAAGCACATAAAAACACAGTAACTTAGTTTGTAGCCAGACAACTTTCACACTCAAACAATTGCAGCTCAAAGTTCGCTTTGCGCAAAGTTCTGCACAAAACAACAGCGAATTTTGGGCAAGTTTGTGTGCCACAGCTAGCGGTTGTGCAGCAAATTACAAATTTTAGACACAAATGCACAAGAATTCGCGTTATTTTAGACAAAAAATCAAGCAAACGAACTTCCACGTCAGTTGCCTAAATTCGATTTTTTTCTTGCTGCTTTTTAGTGGCTTTGACAGTTTGCCACGTAAAGTTGTCGCCTGTGCGGGTTGAATGGCTGTTCGCGCTTAACGCTGAATGGCACAAAACAGCTGTTGGTCAGACATGTTAAGGCGCTGTAAATGATGAGACAGAGTAACAGCATGTTAATCAAAAAACAGTTGATTTTTTGAATTTAATTTCTATATCATAAGATAAATTACATTGCAGTTAAAACTTGATTGGTCAACTGGCTAAGCAGGTTCTTACAGTTCCAAAGGAAAGCTTAAGCCTGTCACTTGTTTAATTTCGTCAATATTGCTAAGAAATTGCTCCAAGTTGCCAGTGTCCCGGAGCAGCCTATTGGGTAAAACATAAACCTCCAAGTAGGGTCTGCAATGAAGCAGTTGTGAGTCTATGATTAAGACCTTAAAGTAGTGCGAAGGCACTGGTATGGCCTTGCAATCAATAATTTCGTAGTTTAGCAGCCAAGCATTATCTCGGGTGAATGCGGGTGTATAAATAGGACCGGTGTATGCATACACTGAACCATGCTGCTGAGTCAATTCCGCAACACGTTTTTCAAGCATCAGCCAGATTGTGCTTTTCAAAGCCTTGCAAACGCGTTCTGATGGCTGGGACAGCACATCGACATCATTATGATGAAGCTGTAAATGATCAAAAGACTTGCTACTTCTCAAATGTTGACAAACCCAACGGGCAGTACCTGTGCGCTCATTACATGACCAAATATAATCCTTATGGACGCGTATGTTATCCATGCTAGGCAGACCGTATTTAAGCAGCACCATAATATTTTCTGGCCCTTGGCACTTCTTTTTGTCCATAAACAGCTTATCAAATAACGCAAATACAGCTGATATTAGATAATCCTGGATTCTATACGCCATGCTGCTTGGACGTTGCCACAACTTGGCCTCACATTCAGCTTCAGAAGCATAGACCTAGGCATTATATTTATAAGTGAAATGATAGTTATTGCCCGGCACAATGATAACTTACAATGGGATACAGATTTAGGCGTTGCTGCAACACATCAGGATCCCTCTTTATTAGCTGGAATAGTTTTCTTAAAGCAATTTGCCGTTGACAAAAGGCGCCACATAAGAAACTTGCTACACCCAACACAGCAATGCCCTTAAAATGCTGTTCAATACTTAAAGACATGTTAAAATTTTTCGAACTTTAAATTTTGTGCTTTAAGTTAAATGAACTGTAGCAAAAATAAGTTTGAACTTGTAGGTTTTATTTTATTTAAAGTAACTACTAGATTGACACAAATGTACTTTTTTTTTTTGTTCCTAAACTTTATATGTGTGCGCCAAAAAAGGTCTCCCGCCGGATACCTTCAAAGAACTTGAGTCCCGCAAAGTGCTCGATATCGGTTATATCTGTCAAATATGAAAGCAGGCTCTCCTCTTTCTCAATCATGGCATTTGGCACCACATAACCCTCCATAAATGGCAAGGATCCTGGGTTTTTATGCTCGCTTATTATCACCTTAAAGAAATAGTTAGGCACCGCTACGGTATTGGGTCCAATGACACTGTGCTGCATAGTCCAAGTACCGTACTTTACTTGTTTTGGCATAAAAAGCGGACCTGTGTACACATAAACCGAGCCAGACTTTAAGGTTAGATTACGCACATATTTCTCTAGTCGCCGCCAGACAAAGTTACGCAAACCCGGAGCCTGTGGTGCGACATTTGTCAGCTTTAAGGTGTCGTCACAGTCCATGCATTCATGATTCAAAGGTGAGGCCAGCTGGGTGGGCTCCCACTCTTTGTCCTTGTAATCATATATATTTGCTTGAAACATGATTGCAACATTTTCTTCTGGCTCAAATTCGGTATCTTCTGGTGATAAACGATCATCATTCTTACTAACACAATCAGCGCTGAGATGCTCACAGACCCAGTGAGCTATGCGACTACGACGATCGTAGGAGAGCACAAAGTTCTTGTACACTCTTATATCGTCCAAGCCGGGGAAGCCATATTTCATAATATCTGCTAAGTGTTCCATGGATTTATCTACTAGTTTTGGTTGAGATTCCAAACGAATGTCGAAGGAAAGTACCTGCCACTAGAGATGTGAAGAATCGTTTAGGGAACATTTTTCCATCATTTTTGTTTAGCTAAACTCACAAATTCGTGCGCTTTTGCACGTAGCCATTGGATATAACATAAACAAGTTGGGTCTTGGTCTTCATAAGACTCATCTTCGTCAGCTTTCTCTGTGACAGCCGACAAGCAGATCTGAGCTTGCAGAGTAAGTAAGTAACGCTGTATAGGTCGAAAATGTAGCGAATACTGTACCGCTTACCGAGTTGAAAATTCTGCAACGGCTATAATAAGAATACGGTTCAGCACTCACAAGTTTTTGCAAGTTACGGTAGGATACATCTTGTTGATATAGAGCGCCCAGAAGGAAACAGCTACAGCCTGTTATGGCGAATAAAACCACTGTCCTGTAGCCCATAAGAGCGGTCAAGTAGAATTGAATAAAATTTTTAAAAATAAAAAATAAATGTTGACATTACAATCTAGCAGCTACTTTAATGAAAATTTTGAAATACTCCCGAGGCGCTCGGATAGTTGCTACCAAAAAGTTCACTACGTCTGAGACCATTATAGAACTGTAATCCAGCAATATGCTCAATTTCGCGTATATCGCACAGAAAATTTCGCAAGCTGATATTAGTAGGTAGATGCTGATTGGGCAGCACATAGGCCTCCATATAGGGTTTACCCAGCTCCAGTTTGGACTCCACTAGGATCACTTTAAAGAAGTGCGTGGGCACTGCTACCATATTCGAGCCAATCAGTTCGTACTCAATGCTCCATTTGCCATTAGGTTGCTTTTTAGGCTTATACAGAGGACCTGTGCAAACATAGACCGAGCCATAACGTAGCGTCACATCTCGCACATAGTTCTCCAGCCTGTTCCAGGCATGTTGGTTAAAACCTTTGCCTATCTGCGGTGCAATATTGGTCAAGAAAAATGTCTCATTACAGTGTGTCTGGTGTGCACGATGATTGCCCGCTGCAGCCAGGTGACCACGATCAAAACCAGATCGATGATAGTCGGCGAGCACTGAGCGAAAATTTGATGGCACTCTCAAGTCCGCTTGGTATGATAAGTGAGAACGGTGTGTTCTCTGCTCTGATTTAAACGATTCGGGTCGCAAATGCTCGCAGACCCAATGGGCAACACGATTGCGGCGATCATAGGAGAGCACAAAATCGCTATAAAGTCGTATATCATCTAGGCCTGGATAGCCGTATTTCATGATCTGCTGCAGGCGTGTTTTGTCCGAGTTGCAGGTTCCGAAGAAACGTAACTGCGTGAAAGTGTATCCAGATCATTAAAACCAAATTGCTTTTGTCGGTTATCACCTTACCACACTGAAGATCTTTGAGCTGACATAATGGGCATAGGGATCATTTTGAACCAGCAATTGCAGGTGCCACTGGGCATGCTCATGCTGAAAGTAAGCACCACCTATAAAAGAGGACGCGGTTGCTGCCAGCAAAACCAGGAACATCCGCAAGCGTCTACCCATTTATTGAATTTAAGTGGTATTCACATTATCAAGATCCTGCCAGTTTGCTGCCAGAAAAATGTTGAAGGCTTATGCTTATGCTACTACTGTAATACATTTTTTTTAGAGTTATACATTAAAGAAAGTGGAACTTAACTCAACTGAAGTTGGCGTGCTTTACTCGGTTTTCGCTCTTCTGGCCTATTAAAATAATTGGGCTTAGGTCTCGACGTGATGAACATATGCCCATGGCATTGACGTTATTCAACAGTTACTAAATGATGTTCATCTGCCGGTTCATTAGGAACAAAATTTGCTGCCACACGATTCATGTCTAAAACATTTGCATGGTTGTTATTAAATTGACGATTCTTCATTTCTTTCTTTCTTTTCTGTTTTCATCGATTCTTGAGGCGCTGGGGCGTCCATGGCAACTTCGACTATCAATATCGAATGGCGACAATATCGATAGTTTTGCAGCTCTGCCGACTGACAGAGTGCAGATTATTGGGCGGTCAGACGTGTTACAGACAAAGAGTAAAGCCGGTTAAAGTACCAAAAAGTCACCCCAGCAATTTTTAAAAACTAATGATGCAGATCGATTTGTAGGTGGAAAAAAAATTCTAAAAAAAATTTCAGATGGAAAATTTAGCGCGTTACCGCTTAATTTAAAAACATGTTTTTCACTTTTTTCGACTAAATTATTGAATATTTTTTTAACAAAATTTCCCCGATAATACTTATTAATAAGGGCCATGAAAAGGATTTTTTGTCATTACTTTTTATTAAAAAAAAATTCAAAAAGTTACTTTTTTTTTTTTAAATTAAAAAATTAAAAATTAAAAAAACAAACTCCATTTTTTTTCAAAAAATTCCTTTTATACTCTTCCATATACAGTAAAAATTTGAACCAAATCGGTTTGGTGGAGCGATGTTAAAAAAAAACTAAAATTTAAAATTTTTTTTCTTTTATTAGATGAAAACAAATTTATTTTTTACCTTGACTTGAATAATATGCTATAATTTTCTAAAATTAAGAGGACTTAGGAACTATCGAAGCTAGGGAAGAACTCCACCAGAAGGTTACCTGAGCAAGCTGGGCATCACCGGCACTGCCACCTGCAGGTTCTGTGAACTTGACTGTGAACTCCCACCACATTCTAGCCGAGTGTGATGCCCTGGCAAGACGAAGCCTGACACTCCTGGGCGGATACAGGATCTCATAATTCATAATTTTTATTTTTTTGGTGAAGGTGAAATTTGTCTTATGTCCTAATAATAATAATAATGTTATTGGGGATTACCGCACCGCGACCTGTGAGATCTATTGTGCGCCCTACTGAGCCCTGTTAATCCTATCACTGTTATAAACTGAATTATATGGGATAGTTCCAACAAGGTAATATCGGCCAGCGAGATATTGTCGATTAAAATATATCGATTGTACTGAAACATATGTTGCGAAACCACTTTTAACATAAAAAAATCGTTATAATTAAAAAAATCATAGACTGTAATCTTAAGCAAGTTATTTAAGAAATTTTATCTGTTTTATCTCTTCTTTTTAGGGTATCGGCAAGCCGAATATCGGCCCGTTTGACCGTAGCTTTACTAAGAGACAGTCTCATTGTAATAAATGCAGTGAGTTTTACAGGTCGCAGGATAAAAAGAAGTATTTAATCATTAAAAAGCTCTGTATTGCAAGAAGCTTCACGACCGCTTGGGAATGACACGGTGGACGATGTGTTTGACTTTCTGCTAAGTACATAGGTTAAGGGTCTTGATATCCCAAATTCGCTTTAGAAGGTCTCAAGAAGAGCTGTTATGGAGAAATTTGCTCATGCTAAAAATTACTACCATGCCCAGTCATATGGAGAGTTCGAAACCCTTTGAGCTAGCTTATCTTAATGAATTGGTCAACATTCTTCTTTCCAATGATTTTTTGTGATTGTTGTAGATTCCCGTGCTATATAAGTCGTCAATCTTTTTTAAATTTTATCTGAATTTTATAGGCAAATAAGTTCGCTGACTTGTCATCCTAAGCTCTTGGAGAAGGATTGTCTTGGTTTCTTAAAATGATTCTACGAGGATTATCTTCAAATTGAGACCAAAAAAGAAGCTAATACAAACACTTAAATTTATTTGTTAAATTCTTTTGATGATTAATACGCTTTGTATTAAAAATTTGTCAAACAATTAGGAATATGAGGTAGATTACCTCTTAACAGGGGTACAAAATAAGGTATCTGGAACCTATGAAACGAAGAGTTTCTTAGAGCATAGACTACAATCGAAGCAACATCTATTAATAAAACTAAATAAAATTAACCAGGGGTGTTGCGATCGAGATCCGAAAAAATAAATATATTTCTATTGCAAAATGTATGTGATTTTTAAGCAATTACGCCATAACTTATAGATTGTTCGGGTTCAGCGGTAATTGTTACAGATGAAGCATTTGCCCGCATTTTGCAGACCATTGCAGACTTATTATTGATAAAACTGCGTTGCAGACCTTCGAAGAATGTTAAGCCCGTTGAGTTTTCAATATCCCGTATGTCACAAAGTAGAGTGCGTATATCTATGTTCTCATCCACGGGAGAGTTGGGTACTGCATATGCCTCTGCATAGGGCGCATTGGTAATCTTTTCCGGATCGACTATTATAATCTTGAAGAAGTGGGTTGGCACCGCCACCATAAGTGCGTCAGACGGTTGATATTCCAAAACCCAGTTTTTACCTTTCAACTGTTTTGGAAAATAAATGGGACCCGAGTAGACATAGACCATGCCATAACGGTTAGCCATTTCCTGAGCATAAGTATGCAGTTTATTCCAGATGATTGCATTAAAGCCATGGTGTAAAAAGGGTTTTATGTTTGACAAAAAGAATTCTCGTGAGGCCACCGATATATTTAAGGGGACTGGAGCCACCGTCACGTGTGCAGAAAAAGTAACTGTCTTACTGCTCACAGTTCGGGTTTCAGACGCTGTTCTTAAATTTCCAGTAGTTACTGGCTGGGCCACTTCGGGTTTGGCGGCATCTAAGCGCTCACAGAACCAATGCATACATGAGTTACGACGATCGATGGAGCTTACAAAGTTCTGCCGTAATATTATATTATTCGTGCTAGGAAATCCATACTTCACAATGTGGCTCAGTTTATGCGATTCATTGAGCTCTTTTTCTTCCGCTTCGCTAGTGTTGAAAATGCTCAACTAAAATGGAGATAAGTTTACAGCGAGTTTATAAGGAATATTATTCCATAAAAGCTGTAGTTCTTACCAAATTGTATAGCTTTCGACGTATGAAGTAAGCATATGCATTACGTGACTCCAAGCGCCTAATATTACGCATGACATCGAAATGCTGGTAATATGCTCCTAGTATAAAAAAACCTATGGCTGTTGGTACAAACACAGGAATAATTCTACTCAAGGACATTGTTACATAATTGAGCTAATAAATTTGGAAAGCTAAATGACAAAGCTAAAAAATTTAGAAATTGTTATTAGTTTTGATTGAAAACTAAGTGCTGTTTTGTTGAAGTATTAAAAAGTTGAATATTTTGAAAAATGTTTCCAACAAAACCCAGATGCATACTTACAATAAAACACTGCTCGATTAGCTCGCAAATCCCAAAGCTCTCAGGAATTTTATTTTTCAAGTCCTATAATTCTTCTTCTTAACTGGCCATAACAACCAGTTACTGGTTTAAGGCCTGATTTATAGGACACCTAGAGGAGCCTCAGCCCCATTTCTCTAATAAATAATAAAAGCTTATCTAGATTTTCTTAGCTGTGTTGCATTCATTTGGAGTCCTTTAGCAAAGTGGAGCGAGGTGAGTTCCATTAGAACTTCGACAGCTGCTTTAGGGCAGGATTTTATCGTTCTTGTCATATATAGACAAAAACATCAGATTATCTTGATACTGATACTGATAAGGACTGATGACAATACAATAATTTAATAGGTTTGCTTCATTATCCTGGACACGATCAGCAATTCTCGTAACTAACGTAACCTTGTCATCGAAATTCGACGACTTAATAGCAAAACCTTGTTTGTGTGTACAATACATTTTCTTGTGGTTTTTTTCTTTCTAACATATAAACATACCCCTTCCTCCTTTGTCACAAATCGTCATATTAAGGCAACCCCAATCCCTCTAAAGTGACGTCACAAACCGTGCAACCAAGAAACAACTGTGAATGTTCGTAGAAACTTGGAATAGAATATCAACTGAATCATTGCAGATAGGATGCTCAGAGTATACGCTGCTATTATAAATAAAAAAAGTAAACATTGCATGGAAATATAAAGATTTTATCATATATACACATTTATATACACATTGATTGTGACGTCTCGTTTTCGGAACATCCCACCTCCCCCATTGTCACAAAAAGTAACAATTTGATGAAAAATTTTAGTTTGAAAATAGTTAAAAACACTTGAATGGTAAAATGGTACCCCTTGGGGGTAAAGGCGACACGTAAGCCGTCGCGAAAATCTGTTATTACGCCCGTATGGTTTTAGATTTGGATGGTGTTCCGCTGTGTGTTGTGTTAGCAGCGTCTACAGGAGAGCGAGACGGTTGCAGTGAGAGCAAAACGAACAGCATGTTAGGTTTATGTTTTTAGCTCTAGTATATCCAAGCTTGAAAGAAAGCACACCTAAAAGGTTCAAATCAAAGTGGACCAAATTGTTTTTATAAACTATTTGCTTAAAAGTCGAAATTTTTGCAACATTTCAGGTAGATAAAGGAAAACAATTTTATTTAGTTTAGCAAAAGAAAATGTCAAGAACATTTGCATATAGTCATTCGATATAGATCTAATATTTCAAGACATATTCATCAAAACCCTGGCTGCTGAAGCTTACCCTTAAGCTGCTTTTATCTTTGCTGACTGTAAACCGAATCATACGCAAAATGTCTGTGATTAGCAGTACAGCATATAAGTACCTACACATTACCAAAGTATCTCTATATTAACTTGCTTAGCCATGCTCCCTAATTCCCGTTTAAACTTTCAGCAACTTTCACTTTTCCTAGCTCCTTTTGGCGGCATCAAAAGTTTTTGTGTAGAGCGCTTGTCCTTTAACTGTGACTGCATAAACACCACAAGTATGGCAAAGTTTAAAAGGCCGAAATCTACTGCCAACACTTCAGTGCACTTTCCAACTGCACTAAGTCAATAAAAAAGTTCCAGTCATCGTTGTAACGTCGAAACCAAAATCCCACGACCCCCCTCAAACACTTTACGCCCCAAAAGGCAACGTAATAAGCGCCACTGCCACGGCTGACTAAACCAAAAACGGCGTTAAGATTTATTTGGAAAATCTCGTCGCACTTTGTTATGCTTAAAAATGTTAGTTGCAGATTTACAGTTTTTGGTTTTAGTCAAAACTTTTACAGGGTGGCAACCACCCACCACCACCCATCAAGTGCGGTGTACAGCTATGCGGTGTAGTTGTCCCTTTGGGCGCTGACAAAGCGGCAGTTACAGCTTGTTGCAGGCTTTGTAGTATGCGCTACGCATTGGTTCTGGGGGCTATTGGTATCTCGAAACCCGTGCTTGACAACTATATAAGAAAGTGCTATCAATTTTGTTACCTATTGTTGTTAAGGATTTTGTTTATATACCAGCGGAAGCTCTCTCAGCCATGTTTAATGCTTGTCAGGGGCTCCGCTACCTGTCTGCTTCGTTTAGTGGTGAAATGAGGATAGGATATGACTGGGTTTGATAAGTTCCATTTTCCGTTCACGAGACTATCTTCCATGTGGTAGAAAAAGATGAAGAAGTATCGAATTCGGTTAAATTTTAACTTGGTATACACATTCTTGACAATTTCTTGCAAGATTTAGAGAGGAAAGTCGAATCGTCTTTATAAGTAATTTTCTATATTCGTAGATACCAGTAATGTAGCTGATGTTGCCAGAATCATATTGATGTTGGCAAAAATTACTTCTCGTAAGAATCTCTATCATAGAAAAGTTGGTTTTGAGTCAAGAAATTTTGTACAAGATCCCGCAGTTTTTATCAATTTGCAGCTACTTTGCGAATTTCAAAGAATCAAGCGTAATGATCACCGATTTTTAATATATATTTTATCTATAAAATGAATTAGACGTCATAACAGGAAAGTAATTCTAAATACTGTGAGGATTCGAAAGCTGAGGGTCAGATCCGAAGTAATTTGCTGCGTATAATCCGAATCCGGGGTCAGAATTGGCCCATCACGTCATGATTTTGAGATAATAATACAAATAATATAATGACGCCGAAGGGATATATTTCGTAACTTTGAATAAAGCCGTAACTTTGCGAAAAAATATCATAATTGAAATCTTGAACTCTTAAATTAAATTAAAGGGTAAGAGTGGTTATAAATGAAGTAACAGAGACAGACCAGAAAACATTTTTGCACCCTAATTTTTGCATAACGTAAAAAGTAGGTTAAAAATTTCCGCTTTTTGAGTACATAACCTCAAATATCTTAAAATGGTAACGTGATGGGTTCTGACCTCGGATTCGGATTCTACGCAGCAAACTACTTCGGAAATGGTCTCTAGCTTTCCAATAACTAAACTACAGTTAAACCTCCTACAACGCGGTTTCCTATAACGCGTTTTCGCTACAACGCGGTTCCCAAAATGCGGACATTTTCTTACAACGCGATTTTTACGAAAATTTTTTCAAATATTTACTATTTTAATTTGAAAAAGGTTTTCTTGCCCAAATAAAATTCTTTGCATTTTGTTCATACTTTGATACATATCTTTTTTATAGCATTGAAAATATCGAAAAAGTTTTAAATATGGCAAAGCAGTTGGAAGAATACATTTTGGAGAACGACCCTTTAAGTGACAGAGCAGAAATATTTAAACGAAATCTTCAAAACAATTTAGCTCCCTATCAAGAAATTTATAAAGATTTGCGAAATAAGAGCAAACAAACTTCAATGCACGATTTTTTCAAACCAATAATCGTCGAAAGGATGCCCGAATCTGATAGTGGATCAAGCTCAGATTTTGAACTAGTACGAACAAAACGTTCGAAACAAATCATACTAAGTGATGAGGAGGAGTAGAAAGTTATCGTTCTGTTTTGGCTTTAATTTGTTAAGTCTTTCAACTTGAATATTTTACGTAGAATTGAATTTTTTTTATATTTTATTTTGTTTTGTTTTTGTTTAAATAAATGGAGTGTTATTAAATTACATAATATGTATGTTCTTATGACTCAACAAATAAATACACAAAATTATATTAAGCACATATTTTTACTATACAAATTCCAATATTTTATTGAAAATTTTTTTACTTTGGAACCAAACTCTGATTTTTGTATGGAGTTAGAGTCTCCTACAACGCGATTTCCTATAACGCGGAGTTTTTCAGGAACCTATTCACCGCGTTGTAGGAGGTTTACCTGTATGTTGACCTGTGTTATTCGGTTGTTTGATTTGTTTGTTTTATAGTAGTTGCTATTGGATACATAAAAAAAGTATTTCTCAGCGAAAAGTTAAGCATTTCTCTTGGTTTTCTACTAAGGGGCTTCCCTTCCTATAAGGCAGGTTCCATGCCTATTTGGTGGCTAATGCTTTATGTTCTGGCTACGATGGGTTAGGGAGAGCAAGTTTGTTCGTTTTATTTTTATAATAAAGGGGTTTCGCTACCTGTCAGCTAAGTTTAAAGTTTATTTAGTTTTTTTGCTTTGTTTGTTTGCAGGACTATTGGATTTCGGGAACATAGTATTTGCCAGCGGAAAGTTTGCCATTTGTTGCATTTTTTACCTAAAGTAGAGGGCTTCTCTACATGTCAGCTATATACTTACTCCAAAAGTAACAAAAATGATTTAGGTTAATTTATTTTACATGGTTTTAGGTGAAATGGTTAATCTATGACTTATTAACGACTCTGCTTGCGCTTTGTCTTAAGAACCCAGCCGGAAGCAGTGCAATGACTTACATTTTGAACCTCTTTTTTGTTTGAAACATAATTTATGGCCAAATGCTTTAACGACAAACAACTTGCGTTGCCTTTTAGTCTCTTTGTAAACTCCCTTGGGAACATTTTTGGGGAGTAAATTTCTGCACAGCTATAAAGGAACGGAGAGGGGTGGTGAAAAAAAAAAGTTTCTGACACTTGAACAACCAAAGTTAAAATGTGCAAAAGTGCAGTAAATTTTCGTGCAAAACAAATATTTTAATTCGTAATTTCCAAAGCCCCCAAAGCGTTGTCCAAAAGGAAAAAGTAAACTGTCAAATTTAAAATTAAGTGGAGCAGCTTAAGCTACCAAGTCCAAGTCCTACTAGAAGCATGAAAAGCGTGTGAAAAACTCATTGGAAATTTTCGCCGCGGGTTTGCCAATTAATTTGTGACGCCTAATTGGTGGTTACACTTCATTGGTGAAGTGGTGTGTGGGGCGTCTTAAATTTGGTGCTCTTAAGTATATATTGATTAGTGCGGCAAAATGCTTTCGTTTTGACTTGTGAACAGCAACCGCAGGCATCAAATCATTGGCGACAAACCTCAAGCATCCAGTGGGTACCATTATAGTATCCTGCACAGCTACTGCTGCCGATGCTCAAGGGTTTTTGCGGATTTTCTAATCAACGTTAAATGCCGAAGCTCACAAATTTGCATAATTGAAACGTCGAAATGTCGTCGTGGGCGTGTCTCAGGTGTGTTCGTGACTGAAGTGCTGAAAACTTGAGCAAACTGTCGCCTAACCCTTTGGCCCCGCACCACACTCAACCCGCATGTCTGGCGCTCAATCATGGCTAACCCTTTGTGGGCCTTGGCACAAGGCCATTTTACTAGCTGAACGATTGACTTGCCAAGTGGCTCGAAATTTGTTGCTTCATTTGGCAACTCATAAATAAATTATTTCCACAGTTGAATAATTAATCGGGATTTATATTTGATTAGAGCAAAGCAATTAGCTGGCAGGAGTAGCAGCGGCTCGCTGTATTTCAATTATTTTTGTATCTAATTGGATTTATCTATTTTGTATATGTAAGATCATCAATAATTTCAGCGAGAGATTAAACTTAGTTGTACTTTTCATTGGCTGCTCTCTCGTTACTTTAGAGAATGCTACAGCTACAGCTACAGAAGCAAATCGATAACTTTTCAACTAGATATATAGATAAAATCATCAGGCGAGATACTTTTGACAAAAGCTTTTCTATATTGGATGGTTTTTTTAAGCTTGCGTGGGTAACGACCCTCTCTACAACACAAAGATCAAGTTTTGCCCAGAATAACGGCCACACATACCGTAAGTGCCGTGTGTTCTATCAACGCTAACCGGGATCCTGGAGTCAGACATCAAATCGGCTGACGCACTGAAGAACGCACAAACGGGTACGCTGACGCAAGTGCACAAAAACCGATCACTTCGTTTTTTGGGCACCTATGGATTGGCGTTCTATGCACAATTAAATGCCCCTTTTTCGTGCCACAACGCCTACCTAAGCATAAACTAACTGCATTGTTAATGAAGCTAACCCAGTTGTTCTCGACCTACTCATAGAGCTGCAATGCATAATTGCAGTGGTCGCCCGCTACTTTTTGAGTATGTTTTCTGGGAACTTGGACTAACGCCTCTGCTACCCGAACACATCTGCTCGTCCGTACTCACGTCCCGATGCAAACGAGAGCCCATCCCGCGCTTCCGCCTACTGCTTAATTACTTTGGTTCCTAACAGCGCCCTTAAAAGGACACTTGGAACACCGAACTAGATCCATTTGTAGTATTTTTTTAGTGGAGCAACATTCTGCACTACAATTCCACAAAGCACTCAACACTACTCAACTACCCGTGGTCCCTTCTTCCAAAGTCGAGAATGTTGCCAAATCCCGTCAAAACAAACCCCTCCCCTAACCTATCAACCTAGCTGCTTCTTCTTCTTAACTGGCCATAACAACCCGCGTTATCGGGTTACGGCCTGATGTAAATACATTCTTTCATTGGAATTGTGGTTTTACGTGGTGGGTCCCAAATTCTACGCACAACCCTTTTAAGGCCTACTGGTCTCGAAAGAACCCAGTGTCATTGTTAGTCGCCTTATACGACAAGCTTCGACCTGCTGTGGTGGTATTCTCTAACCCGCTCACCACAACCTAGCTGCTAGCAATAGCAATACTCAGCTTTTCTAGGCAGAATCCACTTCCTTTAAATTAAACCTATCTTATACTTTCAAATCTCGCACATAAGCTACCTTTATCTTCTATCTCCCAACACCTGTACTGTGCGAATATGTTTCGATCCCAGAACACAAGTGATCTGATTGTCTTAAAATAGTGCCAGTGTGTGTGATCGCAGCCCGATGGAACTTGACAAAAACCCACCAAGTACAATTATGGTTAATAGAACTGATAAGAATCCAGATAACAGGCTCCAAAAAAAGAAAGTAATATCTTCTTACAATCATACGATGGTACTTGACAAAAACCCATTAAGCACAATTATAGTTAATAGTTAAAGTTTAAGTTTCTTTATTTTAATGAATATCTTTGATTTGACTTCCGTTCAAACAGGCATATAAGTTTGAATCCAAGTGTGGATTTGTGAAGGTAAGAAAAAACCTCTCCGAACTTTTTCATACCGAGCACGGCTTCCTGCGGTGTGTTTCGCACGACCGAGGTAGTACATCGGAACGATACAGCAGATGATATACATATCGAAAAATAATTTACCAAGGCGAGTCTGCCTGTAAGGCAAGACAAAGAATATGTTTCCTTCGAGTAGAGAGATGCCGGAGTTGGATTATCAGACTGATGTTGAAAACTATACTTATGATGTTGTCAAAGATTTAGTCTAATTTGGTCACTATCAATAAAGATGGAGATTGAATGGAGAACAATCGGAGAATCATTCTTGTCAATAGTCTCTTTGGTCTCAGTAGGCAAATTAATAGTAGAGACCACTCCCGCAAGACAATACTAACACTCTAGAAGGCGCTGATCCTTCCTGCTTTACTTTATAACGCTGAAGCATGTGTCTGATGCAATGCCCCTATAGTGTTTGAGCGGAAAGCTCTCTTTAAGATCTTTGGCTCTTTAAGCTTTGGTAACGACTACAGCATTCGATGGAACTACGAACTCTATGAGCTATACGACGACATTGACATAATCAAGTGAATGAACATCTAGCGGCTCCGCTGGTTTCGTCATCTTGTGCGTATGGATGAAGAGCTACTGTGAGAAAGGGCTTCAAAGCGGCTGCTGATGGAAGCCTATGAGGAGCAGGCCAAGTCTTCGTTGCAAATATGGTACTATCGATTATAGAAGGCGCGTGCAAAGCAGAGGTGCTTTTAGGAGTTTCCATAACCCGATAATGGGTTATTATGGCTTAGTTAAGAAGAAGAAATTTCCGAACAATAGATACATATCTTTTTTGTTACAAACATGACACTAACTTTTAGACACAATCAATATATCAGTATAATACTAATAATCATAGAAAAACGTAATCGTGTTTTGAGATTTTTAATAAGTGGCTTACCATTAAAATTAAGGTAAGATGCCACAAATAGTCACATTTAGTCTGCACTCACTGCACCTGATGTGACGACACAAAACGGTATTTGAATGCCATTGACATTGTAATAATAAAGTCACTTTTCGAAAAAACCCCCGAATCATCACAATTTCATGTCATTTATTAAAAGCCCTTAAGATGTGTTTTTTACAAAATGTGAATAATCCTAAATACCTAAAACCCTGATCAATTCTTTCTCCTAAAAAAAAAACATCACCCTCGTTATCGCGCTAAGCTTCTCTATTATCATCAAAATCACTCTCTCATAGTCATAAACAGCAGATCAAATCGCGTTGATAGCTGTTTAGCTATTAACAAATTAACGCCTAGGTCATCATTATCATCATCATCATCATCATCATCATCATCATCATCATCATCATCACTCTCAGCAAATTCGCTTTCATTATCGTCGCGAGAGCGAGCACAGCACTGCGATCGGCTCTGACGGTATCTCCGAGCGCTCAGCTCTTTTTGCTAATTGCGCGAGTCCGCATTGATCGCAGCTGTCAGTTGTAAATGCACCATTGAACGGATCGGAGCTCGGAGCAAGTAAACTTCGACTGCGACTTTTAGATTGGTTGTTGTTCTTTTTACCGCAAGCTGCGCGAACAGCTGTTTTGGGGCAACGTACGCGCTTACGCATTTATTTTCGAGTGTTTCGCCGTCTGAGCTCAAACTCATCTATGAGCGCACAGCTGGCAAGAGTAGTTGCCGTTGTTGTTGTTGCTGCAGTGGTTGTTGTGGGTGAGTTAAGTAGTTGTTGTTATCATGGTGTAGTCAATTTTATCTAAAATCTCTTTCTTTTTTGCAGTTGCCGCGCCTGCAGCGGAGACGGAAGTTGAGCCTTTTAGTGATCAATGCGGTCACCAGTTGACGAGGCCCAAGGGTCTCATTAACAGCGTGTTCGATGTGTCATTTATGAAAAAGGTTTTCCATCATTGGAACCCTTTCAGTAACGGTCCACGCGTTAAAATGCAGTTCTTTTTGTTCAAACGGGATTTTCCCAAATGCGGACGAGAACTGGTCCCTGGCGATGATGAGCTGCTGCAACAGTCCGGTTTCGATGCACTACATCCGACAAGGTTAGTTATTTTTGCACTACTTCCGTTTTTGTCTAGGTGGGAAAAACGATTGGAATTTGCTGTTATGGCCCTGCTGATAGTTATATGTAGATAAGAAATAATTGTGCCGTTTAAATGTTTCTAGGGGAAGTTTATGGGAATTCGAGCTTTAAATGCGTTACGATTTTTCGTCGATCCATTGTGGGATCTTTCTAAATTGTAGAAAGAGATTTCAAATTAACCCAGGTCATCAGCAGTTTTAGCATATCAGCGCGAATTTTAATGAATAGAAATGACAAAAACTGGTTTTTGAGTGCTTTATTTTGTTTTCTTTATCAACTTATTGCCATGCATGTTTTCGAAGGTTTTTTTTGTGGTGGCTTATCAATGACTCATGGCTTTAACGCAGAGCTCTTAGTAAACATTCAAATAAGCGAAAAGAAACGAAAAATGGCTAAAATCACTTCTTGATGCCCTTCATAAACAATATATTTCGGCTTAGCCAACTTTGGCAGCCTCTACAGAAAAATTTTTTCTTAGCACATATGCATATGTTTGGATAGATATAAAAACCGGCAAAAATGATACTATCATATTCTCACCGTGATACTTTCGGGAGTGAGCCCTGTTTTTATGAAGATCGACTTAATAGAACATTAGTTACGTTTCTTTCAAGCGCACTTTTTTTCGAAAATTAATGTAACAATAAAGCTTAAATTGAAAATTTCATCCAGATCTACGCAATCGCACTTAAGTTCCATTTGTTTATAGCACGTATTTCCAAACTCTTCCGAAGGAGCTATTCGATTCTCGAAAACGAATTCAACTACGAAGTAGTTCTTCAAATGCTTATATTTCGAAAACGTATTTTCGAAAAGAGCTATTGCTTGGACTATGTTTTTTTGAAAACCAGAAAACCAAAACTGATAACTCAAATTTCTTCTAGATTAATAAACCTTTAAATGCTTTTATTTTGAAAACATATTTTCAAGCAGAAGAAGTTCGGTTGTGCCCTTCTCGACTTTATATTGCTGACCCCATTATTCAGTGTTGTGCCAGTAATCGGTTTCAATCAAACATAAGTTTTTCGTACCGCAATCCGTCCATGAAATTAATTTTTCCGTAGATTTTAGATTTAGATTTTACGTGGAACAATCCAGAGATCTCCTCCGTACCCCTGATTAGCTTGACTGGGTTCAAAGACACGTAAATATACATACCTTTGTAGATTACAGTATTATAAACACGTACATTTCGAATAAACATATTTTGCAATTTAACAAAATGGTACCTTTTTTTTTACCCAGAATCATCATACACGGTTGGATGAGTCAAAGTAGGGGCTCGCTGACACGCGATGTAAAGAACGCTTATCTAAGCATGACGTATCCCTCAAATAACACGGATTCCCACACGGAATCCCCGCCAACACCACTGTACAACGACTTTAACATAATTGTCTGCGATTGGAGCAAGATTTCATCAAATGTGAATTACTTTGGGGTTGCCGATTTGGTAGAAGACTTGGGATTTTTGCTTGCCGAATTCGTGCGTCATCTGCACATGCGCACAAATCTGCAGTATAATGACGTTTACTTGATTGGTCACTCGCTGGGCGCTCAGATAGCGGGCAGCGCTGGCAAGCAAATAAAACCATATCGTTTTAATACCATCTATGCTTTGGATCCAGCGGGTCCCAAGTTTCGTGAACAGAGTGATGAGTATCGCATAGATGCCAGTGATGCGGAATATGTAGAGTCCATACAGACCAGTATTGGTCTGGGTTTTGCGCAGCCTATAGGCCATGCCACATTTTATCCGAATTATGGCAGAGATCAAAAGAGATGCTATATGTACGGTTGCTCACACAAGCGTGCGCATGATTACTTTGCGGAATCTCTTATAAGTCCCAAGGGATTTTGGGGCACGCGTTGTGAGCGGCAGTCTGAGCATGTGTGGATCTTGCTGGATGATGAACAAGAATATCGCATGGGTGGTGAGCCCTCGGAGCCCAAGAATGGAACGTTTTATGTCAAAACCTATGATAAGAAACCTTACGCTATGGGACGCAGAACACGATTGAAGGAGGAGCCGCTGGAGGTAACTACAGAGAAAGAACTACTGTTGGCTGAAATTGCATAAGCGAAATGAAATTGTGAATCATGTTAAACCATCAGAATTATGCTTACTATAACTGTGAAATAAATTTATTTAACTAGGGTCAGTGGTGAAGTTGGCTTTAAGATAAGGTAGATCCAGATCTCAATGTTTAAGATTTTCTTCACCTTGTAAATATGTACATTTTAGGTTTAAATGCAATAAGTCGGGTTTTTATTGTGAAGAAATGTTACCTGTTGTGCAAGCTGTTGGGATAAAGCTCTAAAAATATTCGCGTTGAATAGGCTGGCAGTCTTCTGAATTACTGACGCATCGAGCATTGTAACTTGCTAAATTCTGGCCGAATCTTGTGTTTCATCCATCAAAACAGAAAAACCTTACTTAACAAGCAATAACAACCTGTTGTCGGCTTACGGCCTCATATAGAGCACTCCTCCTGGTGCCTCTGCTATATCTTGGTAGAGTGTCGGCAGCTTTGGGTGTTCAGGGTGCCATTCCTGACCATCAGTTCGGGTTCAGGCACTATCATGGTACTCCTAAACAGGTGCATGGGAGTGAAGATGTCCTTGAAGGGTTTGAAAAAAGCTCTACAGCTCTGCCGTCTTCTTGGATATCCAGCAAGCGTTTAACCGCGTCTGGCATGAAGGTTTGCTCTTCAAGGTCAAGTCACTTCTTCCAGTACACTGCTGAACTTCCGGTTCCGGATGCACCAAATTCGATGATAGCCACATTTGCTGATGACACTGCCGTCCAGGTCGGGTCGCCCCAATGAAGCGGCGGCGCTCAGGTCCTTCGACGCTCAGGCAAGGCATTTGGTTTTCTGTCAGCTTTCGAAATTTGGTTATACCACAGGTGTCTTGTGTTGGGTAGTTGCGGCCGCTTCTAAAATCGCTAGAGTCCAAGTAATGCAAAACCGGACTCTTAGGTGCATTAGGGGCGCGCCGTAGTATGTAACGATCGGCTGAATGCCCACCTGAACCCGTGGCAGGGGCATTGAAAGACCTAAAGACATTTGGCTTTGAAGGAGGCTTCGTTAGTTTGTTCAGTGTCCATGTTTTTGTTGAATCAAGGAAACACACTCCAGAGAGTGTTTTAGAGGTCGCAGGAGAGGAAACCGTCTTGTATGAAGGCTCGCTCGGTTCAAAAAAAATCGCAGAGGTTCTTTCGTACCTTGACAGAGCTGTGTGTGTTGATGTGGCTTAGTGTAAATGTTTGGTCAATGGTGGACTTCCCAGGTGGTAAGCCACACTGATAAGGTCCAATGAGTTCTTTACCGAACGGATTTAGTCTTTTACACAATACACTTGATAGGGCTTTATATGCGAAATAGACTATATATATTATCCGCCTCCGATCTACTTCGGTTCCGACACAAACATCAGAGACTGTCTTTGAGGTCGCAGGAGAAAGCATCACCTTGTCTGAAGGCTCGCTCGGCTTTCCTACCTTGACGGAGCTGCGTGTGTTCAATGGTGAATGGGCACTTCCCAATCAGTTCTTTCCCGGATGGCTTAAGTCTTTAACACAATACGCTTGATAGGGTGAGTTAGCGGTAAAATCGTTTTGAGAAACACTTCGCCCTCTATACGATTCCCATTCAAACCAAATTCTCGTCGACCAAGAACAATAACCGCTTTAATAACTGGAATAATGTTTTATCTGTTTTTTGAACTTTACTGGATTCTGCACTGCAATTTTGTCTAGTACATAAATTTCTTGGTTCTGGAGCCACTTGTGCACGGTGGTGCTGATTGCTCAGCGATGTGCGATCAATTGAACTTGTATGCAGCCACCGGTCTCTCTTTTATAGAGCTGTCCGCTGTTTTGTCAGCCAATCATTGATTGCGTCTTATCGCTGCCTCGCTCTAACTTGCATACGCGCATTTTGCTTAGTTTCATTATTCTACCGTGGCCTGAGGTTCATATGTTTGTGCTTGCTATACCGTGGTCTGAGGTTTGTATGTTTTATGTTTATTAAACTTAAGTTTAGTTGAAATGCCAAGCAAAGCGTCAAATAAATTATCCACTGATTTGCACTGATATTTGGCAAAGTGCAGCTTACTGTCACGGTCAGCAATTTCATTAATGTGGTACAATTTGTTCTGATGTTTTTTGAAAAGTCTGTACAGAATACTATAATCAAATGTTTTTGCCATAAACTATTGTTGTAAACTTGTTGTTGTGCTTGGTTAATCTTTGAATAATTTCGATAAAAATGCATCTGTAACAATAAACCTATTAAAATAATAGGACAACTTTGCACGCTATTGAAAATAACAGTAACATAAAAAAGTTAATCACGTATTACTACATCATACTCTGGAAGTTGACCGTGTAATAGCAACTGGACGCATAGTATGCCTACAGGGTCGACACCGCCTACGGAAAGTGTGTGGATCTTTTGCGATCCGGAAAAAATCTAGATAAGAAATGTAATTGATCTCCATACAAGAAGAATCAGACACTGACCATTCTGACGTGCATCTACCCTTAACGATTTGGTGCTGATCCGTTTTCCACAGGTATCCGATTCATATATAATTTAATCTCTAAATTAGACGCTTTTGTGATTGACCGATATAAAATCTTTTTTGCCTGGTAAAAGACGACTATTTATGTCATTTTCATAGAAGTTTATGACCACATTTTCACTTCTTCAGACAAAGGATGTCCACAATTTTTTTTTTCTTTCCCTTGTCTTGCATCTTTTACAAATGAGCGCGAGCAACCAAATTAATGTTGACGCGGAAAAGGGCTTTTGACGGCATAGGTGGAAATCTTAAAAGATTAGCAGCAGTGGTTATTTACTATTTTGTTACAATAGTTATACATAGATTTTTTATGAAATAAGGAACATTTTAGGCTAGTTTTGGTAAAATTTCAAGGGGGGAAAGTTGAAAAAAAAATTTTAAATAATCAAAAACTTCATTCGAAAGCTTGGAAAATTCTCAACAAAAAATACATATAAAAATTTTAAATTCATTGATATGAAAAAAAGATATTGCCATTTGAAAATTATACTGCAAAAAAATTGAGCCCCTGATAACATGGCAACATGTGACGAGATCGTAGGTACTTGTATGCAAATCATAATATATATGATATAATTTATGTGACGAGATAATAAACACTTTATATATTCACATCGATTTGAAAAAAACTATATACGTTCGAAAAAAACAACAACAAAAGACATTGTGCACACAAACGTTGTTATTTTGTATTTTCTTACCTCCTCTTCGTAATCAGCTGTTATGATAGCGTGGATTAAGTCGTAGAATGTCGACGACAAGGCGAATACTAGCAATTATAAATTTTTTTGAATTCCTAAGGAATTAATCTAGACCATGTACGCCTACTAGCTGTAGGTTGCGGAGAGTCAAACATCAAGATTGGGTATACCATCTATTCTCTTCCATATTATCTGGGAGAGCGGCCCGTTGGGAAGCATCCGAACCATATACAACTCCACCTAATCTTGGCAGCGGCCCGTTGGAAGAATCAAGATTGGGTCCTCCGCCTATTTTTTTCCACATAGCCTTAAGTAGAGGTCCGTTGGAAAGTATTCAGACCAAGTGCTCCTCCCAATCCTCTCAAGCCACTCTGCCACCTACGCACTTCGGACTTGTTCTAAACTAAAACAGTAGAAGTAGCGCCATCCAACACGGCAAAAATAGAATTCAGCTCCGGCACTAGTCGAGTGTGTAACTGCTGAAAAAACATTATCTTCTTATTTATGAGCGTCAAATTTCTGTAGCAGATCGCCTGGGTACACCAGATAGTTTTATCCAAGCCTGAGACCTTTACAAACTTGTTAATGTTTCTAGCAACGACGGGCCGAGAAGTTATATAATAGTTATGCGAAATGAGTTTCTTTAATTTTTATTTTCTTTTATTGATTATAACTTAAGCAAGGAACTGCCGTCCTAAGGCTGCAGCCTGTACCGCCTTTTCCCCGAACCAGAACTTGGAATCCTTTGCTAGATTTTTTTTGCGCAATTTGCAGCTCATTTTTATTTGGCAATTACTTTAATTACTGTCTTAATTACCACACGTTTCGGGGAAGCTTTTTTATTTTAAGTACCTTTAAATCAACTTATCTATAATTGGACCCAGTCTTAACTCTCATTGCTTTGAGTTTATCAGGTGTAAAAATTCTTTGCCGCGAAAATTAGAAATGAAGGCACTATTATACAGTATAAATAGTTGTACCATTTTCAGCAGCTTTTAGTTCCAAACTAAAGATGAGATACATCCAATACTTTACCGTGACTTGCTTTGTGGTAGCTGTCGTTGCTATAGCTTTTCCTGAAGGTCAAGCAGAATTGCAAAAAATCGCTAAAGGAGGAGAGAGTTATGTGCTAAAGCTGCTGCCCGAACTAGAAACCAAGCATGAACTAAGGAGTAAAGAAGTTCAAAATTTAAACCCTGATTTTCAAGACTCGATTTATTTTGATACTGATGATGAGTCGGATGATTTGCCCGTTTACACAGATCTTATTAAGAGATGCAATGTACTAGACCAGCTCATTGAACAACTTTTTCAGATCTTTAATGAAGTGGTACAAGAACTGGAAAGTTTAGGTAAACTTAATGATGAGGACATCGGAAAAACTAATGCGTTTACGCACAGTTACAAAAACCTTTTTTCAAGATGTCATGAATTAGAAGAACATATAGGGGAGCTTGAAAAACATTTGAATGCATTGAAAAGCAAAATAAATAGTTTAGAACACTAGTTCACGGAGAAAGAAAAATATGTAAGAACTTGATTTTTTGGTATTTTTAAAAAGATAATAAACAAAATTCAACTAAATCTATGAAAATTATGCCTTTTACAGGCGATGATCGATCGCCTTGGCTTAAAATTGAGGTTTTGTACATATATAATTTAGAATTGATATATAAATTAAATTTTGAGACAATTTCTGGCATTGATATTGAAAAAAGGCAATATCAAAATTTTTGTGTTCGTGCTCAAAATTAGTTTTTGAAGGAAAGCGCCGCATAAGCTGTCATATTTGGTAACATATAGCAGCCAAGAAAGTGTGAAGATGAAAATATCGTGATATTGAAAATCGCTTGCAGTTGACATTTAGGTAGCTCTAAACACTTCAATTAGTGCTTTTGAGCTTGATAAAGTGTGAAGTGTCAATCACAAAGTTTTGCTTGGGCCCAAGTTCTCAAAGTCCCTAAAACCTTTTTTGGAAGAGCTGAAATGATAAGTTCTCCCCACCCACCTTTTTAAGCAGAAATTACTTTATCTAATTTCCACTTGCGGTTCAGAGCAGCAACTTCAAAAGTACGAAAAGATATATCGACTAATTTGTCGAATCTTAAGGAGAAGAATTCTTATGACTTCATATCTGTGCCAGTAAGTTAAATAAAAGTAGTTGAAAACGATGGGCAGAACTTTCAAAAATATATATGTAAAGTTGGTTGGAGCCATTATGCAGCTGTTGGCAGCACCATCATTGGCAGTAAGAAAGGAGACAACAACAGCAGTTTAGAGTTCGTTCCGAGCAGTCGAGTTTCAGAAGTTTAAGTAGTGAGTCGAGTCGAGAGTCTGTTACTTTGACCGAGCCCATGGCGAATGTATCTGGAAATCTTTAGAGAAGAGAGGAAACACCCGAAGATTGTTGCTGTTATAAATGAGTCGTAGGCCGCAAGTTGCTTCGTTGTAGTGAACATTCTGTTGCCGTTATTCTTTTAACTGGCGATAGATAATGTACTGAATGCCACGATAGTTATATCTGAGAGATTTGGTATCCAATGGAACCGTTTGAGATGCTACAAATGGATCGATGACTATAAGCCAAAATACTGCACACTAGTGGATTATTTTGAGATAGGCACCTCTATAGGAGGTCAAACAAATTATCTGGATGTTACCGCTCCTTGCGGTTAGCATAAATAAAGAATTGTGGCATTTAACGCATCAAAAACTGTTGAATGCCGAAATTAGACAGCGGCTGTGGCACTGAGCAGACTAAACAAGAAGATGGCGAACTAGTTCTTCGAATGAGAACCTCAAGGTATATGCCGACTTGGTTGTTCAAAAATTACATAGAAATCAACAGTCTTGGCCGAAGCAGCAACATAGCGCATAACCTGTCCACAGCTGTAGTATATAGCCGCAGATCGAGAAGGACGAAAGAAATTTATATGCGTCTTATGCTTAACTCGAGGTGGAAGGATTTATCTTCTTCTTAACAAGCAATAAAAACCCGTTACCTAGGTTTAAACCTATGTTAGCAAAGACACACACCACCCACGCTACAGCTGACCTGTAAGTTTTGATCCGCCAGAAGCACAAAGTTCACCAATAGCGATCTGGTGGGAAGTTCGCCTTAAAAGTTCAAGTGAAGCCACGCTTCGAAGATTGGTAGCGGTTCTTGCTTAATCTTAGAGACTTACAGCATCGCCTGGTGTCCCTCACTATCTTGTAATCGTAATGTATTCTAAATTTGTAACTCATCAGTTTCGTCTCTGCGTTACCGAATCTCGCATGCTCTTGCCTAACATTAGAGACCTAGAGTATAACGCATCAGCACCGCTCTCAGTCAGCTTTCAGGCGCAATAGCATCGCCTTATGCCTCTGAACGCTGATTTATTCCTGTGAGGACGCTGTCCCTCCGATTCATAACGCATCATCATTGTCACTGCATTTCTAGAAACTCGCATGCTATTCTTCTGACCACGCTATTCGAACGCTTTGAATCCCCCCTGAACTATGACCCTCACCCACAGACGTCCCCGCAAGATATAAATATCTTGTGCCGATCCCTGGACAGGCTTAGTATAACCCCGGCCACGAAAGGTTTGTTAGGTAGACGAAAATCTTGACAATATGAATAGCCAATCTGAGAGTCCAGCCGCTGAGTCTCTTTTCTAGAAGAAAATATACATTTACATTGCCTTTCTCTCATGTACATCTTACTTACTTACTTAACTGGCCATAACAACCTGTTACCGGGTTACGGCCTGATGTAAAGCTCTCCTCCAGGCGTCTCTGCTTTGCGCGAGCCTTTTCCAATTGGTAATACCAAAGGTAGCTAGCGTACTCTCTACCTGGTCCTTCCAACGGAGACATGGTCTGCCCTTACGTCGCTGCCCTTCGACAACCGTATTGAAGACTCTTTTCACAGAAGCTTCTTCATGCATACGCTCAACATGACCTAGCCAGCGGAGCCGATGGATCTTAATTTGCTTGACTATGTCAATGTCGTCGTAGAGCTCATAGAGCTCGTCATGTACATCCCTGGCAGATTCCCTTTTAATAGCCAGTAACTGCTCGCATAGTACGATCAAAGATAGCGATATCATATGCGTATGCGAGCAAATGGACACCCTTATGGTTCGATATTGTCCCGTTCCGAAGTACTTTGACCTTTCGCAAAACATTCTCCTTCACAAAGCTCTTTCGAAAAGTTGAAAGGATTTATATACTCGATATACTATATCGAAATGTTGTTTATAACTTTGGTATTTATTATCAATATCACACTTTATCTTTACAGAAAATTTAGCTTAATCCTTTATGTTGTATTGATTACCGTAGCCCACGGAAAAAGCAAAAATATTTAATAAAATATATATTAACTTTTCAATGCGATAAACTATACAGAGCGAATAAATTCTTTTTCCGGCTTTGCTAATAAGCTTGCATTTTATATGAATTATTCATACGCCATGTGTGCTCGTATGAGCCAAGAGCTTCTAGCAGACCGACATGAAGAGCCAAAAGCTCTTTTCTGCATTTTTCACTTAATTAAAACTATTTGTGGTCTTGGTTTTTGTTCGAGAAAGTTAAGCTGCATTTATGACCTGTTAGTAGGTTAATTGGGGTGCGAAATCGAACGTTTGAAGGATTAACCAAGCGGATTGGAAAATCTCAGCACTTCACCAAACTTTATAGAAATTTAGTACAGTTTGTGCGTATGGATGGTAATATGTAAAATTATTTTTTTTTTTGCAAAGCCTGGTTTTGGGTTGGAAACAGTTAAGTCAAAAGACATCCTGTCGACATCAATGTCGCTTACTTACTCTAAGGTAACAAAGATTGCATTGAATAGGTTGGTACTATACAAATTAACAACAAGGAGTGTTTATATGTTTAAGTTCATTAAAGCGCCTAGAGCAATAGTTGGCAAAGTGAGCAAGGACGTCGGCAGAATTCCAATTTGTGAGTCACCAGAGAAAAGCTATCAATATGTTGCATGCAGGTATACGAAAATTTACACAGTTGCCAGTGGTAACTTCTCAGGTCACTTTGCCGTATGTTGGCCTAGAGCCTTGAAGAGATCGTAAGTGCCGGTCACTCCATACAAATAGCCAAGTTTGGCGGCAGGTCACAGGAATTAAACTTATCAACTATTTAATTGTGCAGAAAATGGACCCCGAGAAATAGGCCACAGGAGCTGTATAGTTTCAGGAAAGGACTATATTATTGTAAAAAATCGATTGTTTGCATCTGTGTGTGTTGATTTTACTCTCTGACATTGATTTTACATTGACTGGCAATAGAAGTCTCTTTGTTCCTTTCCTGTAATTTTCAGGAAGCTCCCATTAGCTAAGAATAACACACAACTGTAAAACTCTTTTTGGACGTTCCTGAGCTTTACCAGAGCAGCCATATACAGAAAAGGGACACATGAACAAATGTTGATGGCTATTGGATTGTTAGTCCAAGAAAGGACAGACTGCCCGTCGTCTTCCGAGCAACATTTTCTTGTTGTCCAATCGTATTGATTTTGTCCATTGGAGATTCTTTCGCTGGTGGCGTTGTGGTGTGTGTCTTCTAATATATTGCATTTTAGTAAAATTCCCTATCCCCTATCCCCTATTTTGGTCGGTAACTGGAGAATCACGCGAGTAAAGCTGGCTTCCTTTATCCATATAGAAACAAGTGTTTTCGGACCTTGAGCCGGCAAAAAACATCTTTGCTTTTGATTTTACGCAGCTCCAAAGGAGAAAGGTCCACAGCGTGAAGTAAACTGTTCATCGAAGCGTTCTCTGAATATAGCCATTGTTATAAAAGCTGTAGGACATGAAGTGTCATTTTGTAGGAACGAAACATCGTCGTAATCTCTGTCTTTTTCAGGCAATAAATATTCAGTTAAAATGGCGTGATTCACTGTTAACTTCGATCCATTCTCATTATCAAGTTCATAATGGTCAGTGGTGCACTTGTAGGTACCGCCGCTTTATTCTCTTCTTTACGGATGCTAGATGCGGCCTTATCGGTCGAGTATCATCCAATAACACTTTACAACAAAAAAAGGCTATGTCTAAAACACAACTGATAATCTCTAATATCTATAAATTGAAATGTTTGCAAAGAATTTTTGATTAAATTCTTCTTCTTCTTAACTCGCCATAAAGGAAAACGGGAAGGATGAGCATCTTGTAAAGTGTCAGTTTCGTCTGGCGGGAGTGGTCTTTACTACTCATTTTCCTACTGAGACCAAAGTAACATCTATTGGCAAGAGTCATTCTCCAATTGATCTCCAAAGTAGACGAAATCCTTGACAACAAAAAAAGTATAGTATTCAACATCAATCTGATAGTCCAACCGCTGTGTATCTCTACTCGCAGAAAGCATATACTTTGTCTTGGTCTCATTAACAACCAAACACATCCTGGCAAATCGATATTTAATAACCTTTAATTTGAAGTACAGTTTAACTCGATTGGTAGTAAGGTTCCCGAGTAACATGAGACTTGCTGACTTTGCAACTCTCAAAATCTAGAAATTTTTTAAATAGCCATAATTTGAAAACGGTGCTAGAAAATCCAAAATGATTTCCGGATTCGAAATCAGCTACCCCAAATTAGCTGTTTTTGCGATAGTAATTTCAGTGATGTCACATTTGTTGCTTAGTGTTTCAAAGTTGCGTATGGTTAACCGCACCATAAGTTGCTCTGAGTGAATGAATGTTGTACCATCGACTTGTATAAGCAAAAAGGTCGCAACCGTACATTTAAGGTTCTCAAATGAACAGATTAATAGATGAGAATTTTAGACAGTGTTTTGGCTGTTTCTTTGCACGTCTCCCGGCCCTGGCGCTTACAGTCTTCAATTTAAAGGACAATTTATGCCCTTTAGCATAACTAAAAGCTAGAAATTAAATAAATTCAAAGGCAAAATTTCTGCCTCAACAGCTTTTAGGTAAGAGCCTAGCACTTTCAGTGCAAATTGCCCCAAAAAATCTCAGGTGGAAACGACTTTAGTTGCCGTTGGAAATATATGCAAAAGGTAAACCCTTTTTGAGTTATGCAAGGCACCCTTTTCAAGACGAAAATAGTTTCGACTATTCGATTATGTAAACGGCAATTCAACATTCAAGGCAAAATGGCACAAATCGCCGCAGCTCAGCCTAAAAGCAGGCTACTGTCAATTGCTGCGTATACGTAATTTCTGAGAAAAGGAAATGTGTGTATGCGTCTCTGTGTGTGTGTGTGTGTGTGTGTGTGTGTGTGTGTGTGTGTGAGGTTTTGAGAATTTGATTATTTAAATTTTATGCTCATTGCATATAAATTATTTATGAGCTACGAGGCGTAACACAAATAACTGGTATAAATTGTGCAAGTTCGTGCACACACACTGTGTGAGTTGGCATTTTAATTAAAGTTTACACATAATCAATTCGGCAAATGTATCCCGAGAGCAAACCGGAGTAAACACAATGCAACCAAACTAATGACTATTATTACACGGCCACAACCGCATACATAAATGTGAGTATGTATAGGAAGCACTTGAGTTCTGCTGCAGCCCCGCACCGCAGCACTTTACAACACTTGACTTCGCTTGAGCTGCGTCCAAATGCAATTTACACACTTTCAACACTTTCAACACTGGCAAACGCTTTGCTTAAACTTAAAGACCAATTTGTCGCACACAAAATGCTTGGAAAACCTTGGAGCCACATAACTCACTTTATGTGTAGATTGCTGCCAGCCAAGTGGAAAGAGTCCCTAAAAAACGGCCAGAAATTAAAATAAAATCAAGTTCCCCTACCAGAGAGAAAGAAAAGAAAAGTAGTAAAAGTGCAAAAGGTTACACACGTTCAAGTGTATCCACATGATGATGGGTCTCTCTTAGTATATGTCTGAGACAAGCAGGACAATGGCTTATATCTAACGACCGACAAAGCAGAGTTTTGGGTATGCTCCACTCGGAGCACATAAAAACTCAGACAATACACTCACACATATGCATACGCACTTTGGCTTGCAGATACGTTTTGTATCTGGCACATTGTATCTATATAGTGATATGTATTTGTAAAATTTTATAGCATTTTTATGGCGCACAAGTTTTGTGTTTAGTGCTTAAAGCCATTGCTTTAGCCCCTTTGTTGTCCGAGCATCAAGTGCCATACACTGCCCTACGTAATATTTGAATATATCGTATAATATCTGGCTTAGAGGTTTGTTAGTTTACAGGAGTCTTAAGCAGTTAGTTGGCAAATTGTTGTGCACTTCAGGATTAACACTAACAGCTTCGTAATTCCCAAATGGAGCGCCATTTAAATCTGCAAAATGTGTTAGCCATAAAAGAAATACTCAGGAATGTTTGGCAACCAATTGGAATGCTTAGTTTGATCCTTTATGTGCTTCGTAGAAGCTAAGGAATTCTTAAAGCAAGCCCTGAAGGCATTTTAAATTTTTGTGGCGCTGCCCTGGTTCTGGTTCCAAATTCCACATGTTACTTGGGCGAGTAAAGTACACTGCGAAACAAATTCTTCATTCTTTTTTTATCGAATCGCAAAGGAATTGGTTAAACGTGAAATTGTACTAGCCGCAAACGAAATAACTGTTGCTCAGTTGGCTTGGGCACAAACTCAAGAACTGGTTCGCAAAGACCTTTGAACCACAAAAAGACGTAAAAAATGTTTGTAATTACAGCACATGAAAACAGAGCTTCCGATTTGCTTGGAGTTTTTTTGCTGTGCAATTGTTGGCCATGCGGAAAGTCAAGAATGAATCAGTTCGTGCACATCAAAAACAGCTTCAGCGAGCATGGCATTGCGAACACTATCGATTGCTATGTCGCGTTGCTCCTATCACTCTGGAACAAGCGTCATTGCGCTTAGAGCTGAAAAACTATCGATACTGGTGCCATTGCATGTTTTTGATAGTTTCAGGAAGAAAATTAGATAGAAACGATAGTACCATCAGTTCGAAAAGATTCGATACTATCGATGGCACCAGCAGTTTTTTCCTACTTTCCTTACCCTAGCCGCTTAGCTTGAGTTTAAACTATCGATTATGAAAAATAAACATCGATAGTGAGACACAAAGAAATAATCGATATATCGGTACTAAAGATAGTTTTGTAAGTTAAAGAAGATGAAGAAGAGCGCGAAGGTTAGGCAAAGAGAATGATGAAAAGGGGAACGACTGCGAAAAGGAAGCCAAAGAAGGTCAATGGCGAAATGAAAGGCGAAGAGAAAGTCAAGGGGAAGACAAAGAAGAACGTAAAGAGGAAGGCACAGGAGAAGACGAAGATAAAGGCATAAAGTAAGTAGAAGAGGAGGCTGAAAGGGAAGGCGATGTGGCAGAGGCAGTGGCCGGGTAAGTGAAAAGGGAAATGGAGAGGGAAGTGAAAGTGTAAGTAGATTTCGAAACAGCGAGAAAAAAAGATGAAGATACGATTAAGAAAAAAATGAAGAGGAGTAGCATGAGCAGGAGAGTGATTTTTGAACCGGATGTCAAAGGAGAAATAAGTGATCCAGGCCCAAGTGTTACTTAAAGTATCGCACATTTGCTATGCCTTGTGGTAACTGTCGTTACTATAGCTTAAACTGAAAAAGGACTAGAATTGAATAAATAGATAAAGGAGTAGAAAGTTATGTTGCAAAACGGTTGTCCGAGAATGAACTGAAGTTTGAGAGGTTCATTGCACCTCAGCCCTACGACCCATGCATCCACACAGGCATTCTACTCAAGGAACCATTATTTACAAAAACTCTGCTAAAACAACAAAAATTTTACAAACAGAAAAAAATCGTAGATTTTAAAGCCTATTTAAGACCGGAATTTCTTACTTGGTACATAAAATTCCCTTAGCCAGATATTTTCGTTTAAAATTTTGATTTCTCTCGGTGTTTATCTGTACATTTTAGTTGAGCCTTTTCATGTTTGCGGTGTGATTTTATGTGCAAACTTAAATTATACAATTTGACCGTCATGAATACGATATACTCCAACATACATATGCACATATAACCACACACACGCACATACATACACTACTGCTTGACGTTGAAAGGGACAATGAGTTGCTAAATGCTTTGAATATTCTTCTGGCCATTGCCTGCAATGCATGCATAATATACCACATAGTAGTCACACACACACACACACCCACACACACACACACACACACATACACATACACATATACTCTCTTTTAAGATACTTTTCATTCAGCTGTGACCATATGAGACAATCTAGGTAGTTCATGTTGTGTATGTGTGTGTGGGTTGACAGGTTGTGTATGTCATGCGGTTTTCCCGAGATCCATATATAGTATATACACTGACTTGAAAATTATGTCGACCTGTCACTTGAAACAACAATTTCTGGTTGTATTTTGAGGGCACTCTTTGGTCATTTTACATCCTTGTCATTTGCCAATGTTTTGCTTATAAAATTTGCAAATATTTCTACGTAGACTGATATTGTAAATGGAAATGGTAATTCTGTTAGTTTTAAGACAGTTTTATTGTCCTTCATGCAAATAAATGAATATTTAACGACTCAAATTAAATTAAAAATCGATTAAGAACAAAAAGTGTAAAACAATAGTACGAGATATTAAGTTTTGAGAAGAACAAACAAAGGTCCTCTTAGAACGTTTTGAGACCGTGCGAGACCGAAGTGCAGCGGGATGTGACCATTTTCTATAAAAGTGTCCAGCTACGTACTTATGCATATGACATAGAGAAGTTTTTGCGGCTATTGAAAGAGAATTTGCTGGGGTTGCGGTAAATGAGAGCAATACAACGGCGAGAGTCAGCCCATGACGTTCCAATAGGAAGGCCCAAAATGAGTTGCCGGAACCTTGTACTCTTGTAGTGTTTGTCATTGCATCCCTGACAATGAGATTATTTCATTAAAGGCCATGAAGAAGCAAAACCTGATGCGCTATAGGACTCCTATTTCCAATTTCCCAAAACCCGACAACCCACCACATCCATTTTGTATAAAAGTATTAGTCGGGATCATAGAACTGAACGTGTCGATATAGCCATGTCTGTCTGTCCGTGTTGTCGCACAGCAACCCCACCACCCTCAGTACCGTTACCTTGATTTTGTTCACATCCATTTTGAATAGAAGTTTTAGAGGGAATCATAGAACTGAACGTGTATATGGTGGGTTGTCGGGTTTTTGGGAAATTGGGAAATAGGAGTCCAACGTTTTTTACGATTTTAACGTGTTTTTTATGTCATTCTATCACACTTACACAAAATGAATAGGATTATTAACTATTTAAGAGAAAAAAGACAACATTCGCAACATTAACATGTTAATATTCCATTTTAAACTTACAATAACATAATTCAAATGACAGTCCATTTGTGCTCTCAATTAGGGAAAAAACTAACTATAAACACAAATAGTTAAAGCGCAAAGAAAAGCTTATTAAGTTTTAAAAATCTCAAACGAGGAAAAAAATCGTTGCATACTTTTGAGCTGCACTTAGTATGAATGCTGGGAAATAGTGTGTTGCTTGCTTTTTGTTGCAATTAGTTATTTTCTTAATCCGTTGCTTAGCTCGGCTTTATTAAAAGATAATAACAATATTATTAAATAAAGGAAAATTTTTTCATTAAGTAAAGCCAACAAAAAAACGGCGACAGCTGTTGTTTATCCTGATTCTTTTGCTTTTGCAATTTTTTCCATGCTTATATTTTGCTGTTGCAACTTCTATAATGCGCATATGTGGCCAGGCACTTAAAAATGGCGTAAAACAAAGCTCTAGGCAGAAACGGATGCATTGTAGCAAACACGCAAACATTCACGTATATGAGGTAAGTTACAGTGCGGGTCACATGATTAGCTACAAGCGCAACAACTTGGTGAGGAAATGTGGCAGTTACTAGAGTAACGACTGTTGTACCGTTTTGGGTTTTTTGTACTGTCGTAAGTCAAAATTTAGCAACGCATGCCGCTAAGCACTCAGTAGTCCATAGTTATCCTATTCCTCCCCAGCATTATATTGATTTTGGTCGTGTTTAATCCCATTGATTCCATGCAAACCTGCGAATCATCCGCAGTGTGGTGTTTGATCGCACCGTAAGCATTCTTATCTTCCAACCTTTGCCACACGGGAATTTGGTCGCGTTCGCATTTAAACCCATGTTGACCACCTCATCCTTCCCCGCATCACATACAGTGGTCGTAGCCATATAAGCTTTAGCCAACAGGCGATGGTGCTACCCCACCTTTCCCACATGGGTTTTTGCCCAAATTCATGCTCCTCTGCTAATGTACTCCTGCTGTAGTGTCGCTTCTGTTTTGAAGCACGCGGTTTTTGTTTGCTGGCTTCGAAACTAAGCCGCTGAAATATTGATGATGAAACCCAACATCTGACTACTCTTGGATCCAAAATATATCACGCCCCCATTCTCAAAGGGCAATTGACAATAGCCAGATGCAGAGATCAATCTGCAACCCGTTTTGGTCTAATTAGAGACAACGGTTAGGTTTTTCAAAATAGTTAGCTACATGTAGATATAAGTATACTTGTCACTTCCAGTGACCCGGAACCCATATAAGGCTAAAAAAGAACTGCTTAACCATATCTTATCCTATAAGATCTTAACTCCTGCGATGACTTATGTGCCTGGCCGAGAATCGCAATAAAAACAAGGCATTTTTTTAATTTTCATGATACCAATTTTTCTACATAGAGCTTTAAAGTTATTAAAAAAATCACTCCACCGAACAGTTACACCATCTTTATGTTAGATTTTGTTGGATTCAGCCGTAAATAAACCATAACAATATTGAAGTGAGTTGCACCTAATTGAGTGACTCGCGGTATAGAATATGGATGCAGAGTAAGTCAGATGCCTTAATTCAATTATGTCGGAGCGTACACCCACACACACAGATACAAACGCAAGCACGAGGCTATTAGTCCGCTCGGCCAAAATAATGGATATGTGCAGCTTTTACTGGCGTATATGTGTAAGCATTAGTGGTGTAAAAAACACATCGATGCATCGAAAACATTGATGGTTGGCATGTCATTGTCCGATGTTCTCCGATGTTTTGAACAGACGATGCATCGGCAAAACATCGATGTTTCTGAAACCATCGAACATTTCACCAAGATCATGCCAAAGTAAGTAACTTATTCTCCGTTTTACAAATAGTGTTTGCAGAATTGAGACTGTCATCTCAAAGTTTATTCAAAGGCCAAACTCTCAGCGAAATAGACTGCTAAGGGGACTGTTATCAAAACATTTATGTTGACATAATTTAGTCGTAGATCTATTGGTCTGTATTATATAGTATCTAAATATCTTCTTATGTTTAGATAGCTTTAGTATCACATATTTTGTATTATATAACGAAGTTTCTTCAATAATAAAAAGCAAAATTTGTAAAAATAAAACATCGGAACACATCCGATGCATCAACCTACATCGATGTCCAATGTCGATGGACTCTGCTATGGTAAACATCGATGTTTTGGTCTGGATTTACATCACTAGTAAGCATGAATGTGCGTGCGTGAGTGTGCGTGCGTGAATGTGCGCACCAGACGCCTTTGTGTGGGCAGTCGCTAACGGAACAAACAACAATATAACCCGTTATTGTTACTGAAGAGCAGCACAACTTTGTCATTTTTTTTTCGCGTGCTTTCACACATTTGTACAAATTAAATGCGATGCTGTTGCCGCGCTGAAAGCTGTTCTTGTTGTTGTTCTTGTAGCGGTTGTCGCCACTGTCTCTTTTGGTTTAGACAGCCGCAAATGTTACTCTTCTAACCCCACATAAAGCAGCTCCCAGGAGCGCCAACAACAAACTAGCGGAAACTATGTGCATTATGAAAACTATGTGAAAATGTAAAATGCACGCGGAGAAAAGTTTTAGACTCTAACCTGGCCTAGACAAGTTGTACAGAAATTGCATGCAAGGCCCAAAATAAACAAAGAGTTAACAACAAAGACAACTGCACACACACACACAGACACGTGCATTGCCAGCGGACCAAACGCTCGTATATGATATCACATACGAGTGAAATGCGAGACTCAACCCGACAAAACGCTCGTTTTTAGATGCGAAAGAGATATGAATAAGATTCATATGTCGTTCAGTTAGTGGCAGCAAGAAATATTGTTAACTTGCTTTTGGCGATGTCTCTTTTGACTCGTTAGAAATATCAGAAAGGCTCGCAAACCCTATTTTTGCGAGCATTTTAGGTTATCTTTTGCGATTCGTTTTTAAATCAAAATAGTATTTTTTACAAGCCGATAGCAATATCAAAAATGGCTCGCAAAAGATATCGAAAATATATATTCCCAACAAAAAACTGTTTTTTTGTTATTAATATTGCTTTTTAATATTAACTGGGGAGGCTACAATTTTATGGTCCAACGCTTGTTGCTGTGATTGCGGAGACCCCGGAAACCGCACTTCTTCATGTCTGTGCCACACCACGAGCATTATATGGCTACTTTATCGGTTATAAGCAGACGCCAGGAGCTTCTTATAAACTGGTCTTACGGCTTCTTGGAGTTGGCGAGTAATTTTATCAGATTGAGAAATATATGCCTATTTATTGCAAAACACTCGCTAAAATGCTCGTATGCATGTATTTTACGAGCATTTTGCGCGACTCTCGCTAATATTTTGTGTAACCAGTGACCAGCGGACCGTATTCTTATCGCAAAACACTCGTTTCAAAGCTCGTATGCGAGTGTTTTGCGAGGTATCACTGTAACACTCGTTTGCGAGCATTTTGCGAGACTTTCGCTAAAGGCACGTATGTTGGTCCGCTGGGTTAACATATAACTGCTACAAGCATCCAGTGCAGTAGGCGAGACAGAGCACGTTCCGCAGCAGCATTAACACAAACAGCAGTCATAACAAGAACCAAAGCAACAACAGTGCAACTTGAAAGGCATGTTAAAGCTACAGCAAACATTTGCACAGTCACTGGACGCCGCTCCCCGGAGAGCGCAAGTTAAAGGCAGCACGACAAGAGAGAGAGAGAGTCAGCAAGAAAGAGCGCAACAAAAAGAGAAAGAAAACAAATCACAAATTGAAAAAACAGATAAGTAGCAGCTGCCTCTGCCGCAGCGACAGTAGCCATTGCTGGACGGACGACCAACGGCCAACGGCAAGCTGCACTTTACACACACAGACGCACACATAAACTCTCTCTCACACACACACACACACACACACACACACACACACACACACACACATACAGAACGTGCGCATATGAAAACATTGGGAGCAAAAAGTGCAGCAGAGTTGCAAATAAAAACAGTTTTAAATATGGTAGTCGGCAAAACTCCGGCTATTAGATACTCTATGACATAGTCTCTGAGCGCGAAAATTCAAGATATTTCTTGAATAGACAGAATCAATTAGCAATCAAGTCGAGCATTTGACTACTACGGAATTTTTAACTTGTGTTTGTTTTAGGTTTTCTATCAGCTTCACACTGTTTTTGCTGAAAACGCTAGATAAGCTACACTAGACAAACATGTCAGAAATACTCTACTGAAGCGAGAGGTGTACCCTGTATCAGCTGAAGAATATCCTATGTGAAGCGGTATACAATAAGAAAGTTGCAATGTGCACCTTTCTAGATATCAAGGGTGCTTTGATTACACATCGCGCAACGCTGGAAACCGGGCAACCTTAAAACGGGCCGTGAATATAATTCTATACTTAAGACAATGCTATCTACAGCGGAAGCGGTGGACTGCTCCGTAAACTTAGCTACAAATCGTTGCTGCCCATGAGGAGGTGTTTTATCCCTTGGCTTGAAGTCTACATATTGATACATGATATAATGGCAATGCATTGCAAAATTGAATTTCTATGTGACTAAATACAGAGAGGATAATATGTTAACAACAATTCGTGAAGAAAAATAGATCACCTCCTCAACCCTGTAAAAATCATAGTAGTTTCATTCACCAGAAGGTATAGACTATCACGAATGAGTCTACCACGTACCAGGGTCTGTCCTATTAACACGGTTGGGGATACTAAGTGCCTGGGAGTCAATTTTGATAGTAAACTTCACTGAATAGCAAAAAAACCATGGGAAACTTACCTAAAGTTATCCGATGGGTATAAGACCGATGCTCACTTACGGGGCTATCCCATGATGAACAAGAGAAGAACTGACTCAAGAATATAAAAAGGTTGTCCTTCGTATGTATGACAGTAGCTTTAAAAACCTGCTAAAAAGTGTAAAAAAAGTCAGTGGAACGGACTGGATACATATGGAGTTGAGGGACCACGAACGCACCTCTTGGAAATTTATGGCTATATACAAGAGCATTTTCTTAGCGGCTTATGCACCAAAGGCCGACGTGAGCTTATAAATTTGGATTATTATTATGAATTACCACAATAGAATAAACTATTAGCTGTTTCGGGAAACCTACTTTAAACTAGGTCATCTGGGTCGACGGAACAAGATCTGCTTGAGATGGGTTCATAAACATACCAACAATCCCGGAACTGAGATTGCAGACAGGTTGATGCCAATACTTTAATAAGCTATTGTGTGTTATAGGAGGACACATAGTGAAGCCACTTTTTAGAGTAGACAAAAGATTCAAACAAACTGCAGAGTGAATATCCAGACCTCAGACAGACCCGATAATTCCTCTGCTCCTATTACTTTAGTAGATTAAAGAAACGCTTACTGGCAGGTACAGACTTAAAGGATACTTGAGTTTTCGAGATGTTTGTTTTAACAGTATACCCTTTCCTAGGCATGCATAGTCTTCTTTCAAAATTTGTATATGTTACATCCACTGCCATAAAGTACTCGGGGTCACCAAATACCCGCTTTGAGAGCTTAGTATGTTTACTTAAAATATAAAGTTTCAGTTAAGCTCCTTCGAATGATTCGCTACATTTTTAAGAGCACATCTTACGTTTTTGTAAAACTAACAGTAACATTTGCTTTTTATGCGATGCGTAGCTTGAGGCACTCGTTGCAGTTAAGCGTTAAGCTGATGTTTTGTTTATTTTCCTTGTGAGTTGCATGCATACTCTATTTATTTCCACAAAAGCCAATATACCCTTTTGCTCCTCTTATGGTAACAGTGTATGACAAAATCAAAGGAAGCTCGTAGCCATTCCAGCATTCCAAAGCAAAAAGCAATTGCATGCTCTGCCTCTGTCTCCTGCTATGCTTTAACCTAGCTCCTATTCTCTGTCTCTCTCTCTTTTGCTCTGTCTAATGTTGTTAACCCAGCAAGTTATGCATTCTTAATTTAATCGCTGAAATTGACTCTCCAAAGTGCTTGTGAGGCTTAGCACCGTCGACGTGGCTGAGCCAGCGGCACAAACTGTGGCAGCCATTTTCTTGCCCCCCTCTATTGCTCCTATGTCCAACTGTTGCCGTCTCTCTCTGTTTTTTCCCTTAGTCCGCCATTACTCGCCGTCTGGACGAAAGGAGTTTGGAAAAGTTTCATGCTGAGATTAGGCATATATCATGCGATTATATTGCATAGTTTGCATTATCCAATGACTTGGAAATTTTTTGTACAAACAGCCATTAAGTTGCAGCCACAAACAGCTGCACTCACACACACACACCCACACACAAACAAACATGCGTTGCAAAAGTTTCTTAACTTTGTGGCTGCATAGTTTTATGGTTTAATACGTTCTTTGAGGAATGTTGTTAACTTCAATTAAAGTTCCTTTTTACTGGGAATATTGATGGGGTTCATTCTTTTCGCGGTTACCTCGTGATGTGATTTACAGTTAAACCATTTCAAATTGTTCATGTTCTAATTGTATCAAATTATCCGTCTATTTAATGGACCAGCGCTTTTCCAATTTTTAGGTTGCCAAAAATTAAGAGTCCTGCTTCAGAAATTCCACTAACGTCATAAATATATCCTTCTTTTCAATGCTGCTGTCATCTTATCACTCACATATTCACTTCATCCTGCGGTCTGTTTTTAACCCTTTAGTCTGATCATTCGCAACAAGTCGCGGATACGTTTTTCCTCCGAGTATCCAGCAAATATATCTTAGGCATGGGTTAACAAATAATTGAAGTCATGCTACAGTAGGGTAAGAATTTCTCAAATGGACCTCTAAAAGGTAAAAGAAAAAAAAAATATATTCAGTGTTCTCTATTCGTTAACGAGGTATAAATTATTAAAAAAAAACCTATTTTTTCAGTGCTTTACACATCTCATAAAACTTTGAGTATGATTTCGGCATGACGAATTATAAGGGATTACTTGTGAACAAATCTCACCCAGTAGGGAAACGAAATCATGGATATAGAGCGTTTCAAAGTTATCATCACCCGATAAAAGCATTTCGTCTTTCATTTTCAATACATCAGGTCTACAACAAACCGATGATCTTAAAATTATGCAACTTCTGCTTGGTGGCTTGGAGGGATAGCTGACATTCTATTTTCTCATCAGTATCTGCTTCGGTTCCGCAAAAGCATATGGGTTTGGTGCATCCTCTAGTGCAAAGTGAGCGACATCTCATGGCAGTTGTACAGGTATAACAGGGAATAACCTCAACTTAAGATGCCAATGAACTATCTGATAGGAGAGTTTTGACAGGTTATAATCCTATAATTTTAAAGAGCGTTGAAGGAGCAGCTATAACAGCAGAAGAGCTACTAAACATGGGTAACTTTAACAGGACAGCAGAGAGGATAACAGAAGATCGGAAGAGCAGCACAACAGAGCTCTGTGTAACAGAGAAGTGGCAATAGCAGCAAAGAGACATATCGGAAACAGCAGCTTTGCAGCATAACATGTAAGAGAAGATTTGCAGAAAAGGGACAGCAGCAGAGCAGAAAGCAGCCAACGAGCAGAGGAGATAAAACTTAACAGCAGGAGACGAACTTTTGAGTTGATAGACAGCGGATGGCAACAGCAGAAGAGCAGCAGCAAATATCAGTAACAGCAGCATAACAGAGTACAGTCAAATGCCAGGGAGTGAATACTGCAGTAAAGTAACAGTAAATGAGAGAGCAGCAGTACAGCAGAATGGATACCAGCAGATCAGCATACTTGGAAGTCATGGTCTGATTCCCGCAGGAGGCCTAAGCAGCATAGATGGACAAAGTGCTGGAAAATATGGCACGCATATTGAATATACAGTCACCAAAGATAGAGAAAAAAGAAGCTACATGCATGTATCCCCCCGCATTCGCCATAGTTTCCTCCGTGAGCTCCCTGCTAAGTGGTTTCTATTCCCCTTATGTTGAGAGACAAGCTTAGCATACTACATACAGAATCCGTTGGCGCCGTAGTTCTGCTAGCTTGACCTAGCCCAGTAATCCAATAAATGCCTCAAAGAAGCGGCTCCCACGACAGGTAAGATTAGCCTTAGCTCAGTTGCGTTTAGGAGATTCTAAAATTCTTAGAGTAATTAGAGGATGCATACCAACCCTGTGGCCAAAGTCACCAAAACTACTTTTCGACTGCGCCCTGAAGCACACGTATCAAGCTGGACAGATCCTATGAAGAGGCTGGCTTTCTTGCCAGTCTCTGTCTAATTTTCTACTATCTATTTGTGTCTTTTCATGTGAAACGTCCGAGACTTCAAAAGCTACTTAAGCAGTAGAGAAGCAGCTATAGCAATACAGATAGCTTCCATAGACTGACCTCCTTCGTGGTCAATGTACGATTAGCTTTATTTCTCATTCTTCTTCACCTACGATAACTAAACCTTTAAACATCGATTCCACTTACATTATATCGATTAGTATCAAGGTATTTTATCTGTTTAAATATTAACATCGATAAGAACAAGGAATGGCTCACATATACACTTACTACTATATAGCAGAGGACGTATAATTAAGCAACTGAACATTAAATTTACATAAATGACAAATATATATATATATATAAAACTAGACTTTCCATGAGTTACAATTTTTTTGACTACAAAATAAGGATTTATTTCAAGAGATGCTACATTAACAACTATCATAATACGTAGATTCTGTTCAGCTCACTCATTTTATTCCAACCTGTTCAACATAATTCTTTGTCACATTTTCAGCTAGCTTTTTGTGTGTATTTGTGTGAAGTCTGCACGTGTTTGTGCCCCTGGCCGCATCTGTTGATGTTGCGCGTTGACGTGTTCTAATTTATAATGCAACTGCCGAGTTCTTTTGGCCGCCGTTCGGGCACACACACGGGGTCTCCACAAAATGTCACAGCAAACACATACAGAGGTTAGTTTGTATGTGGCATGCGTGTGTGAGCCCTTTGAGATTTCTGTTTGCTCTCACGAGATTTACAACGTGACAGCAGCAAAGAAAAGGTGCATGTTGACCCAGACCACACCTGGCCCATTGATGATGCCCGCCAGCGACTTGGTTGTTGAGCCCGGCAAGGTTGACTGGGAATAGCTACGGCGTCTACAGCGACACGTGCCAAGGGCACTGATTTATATGTTTTTCATTTTTGTTTTATATTAGTGAAAGTATCTGTGTGTGTAACCCTGGCGGCAGCGGCAGCCATTACGTGCGTAGAATTAATGAGGCTCAGACACCAGCCTACAGACGCCAAAACTATGCATTTCCCGGCGCTGACTGAGCAAATTAAAATGGCATGAAATAATCATAAATTGTGCATTGGCGCATAAAAATTTCATAGCAACGGCAACTCTATTTGAATGCCCTGACTCACACACATGCACACCAACACGCACACTAACCCGTATAGCTAGTGGGCAAAAGTTGAATCTACAATCATGGAAATGGCTGCGCATATCCATCCTGTTAGGAACGTTACTGCTTCCCCATATATATATATATACATAGAGTCGCAGCGTGGCGCTTTGTTGCTGCAACTGAACAGTTGCGTATTATACATATATGTATGTATGTTGCGGCTAAATCTTTACAGTGCAGTCAGCGAACACAAAACCCAAAAGCTAAACGGACGACTGTACCCGGAACATGGGATAGGAATACGGAATATTGTAAAGAGAACCTGCCACGCTATTCATTTAATTTGCTTAAGCTAGAGATGGGCGCGTGACTGAAGCGTTAGAAATAACGTATAAGTTTCATGCTTGAGATTGAATCTCGAAATAGAACTTAACTGGTAGCTGCCAAAGAAGTAAAATGGAAACCGTGTAACCGTTGTTGAAAAAAACTCTAAAAAATGAAACAATCAGCGAGTAAAATTATTATTATGACATTTAAAACCGGACCGGAACACCGAAATTTGGTTTTACGCGAGAACCTGTCTTTGTGGCTTAATCTCAATGTGTTTGAGTATTCAAGCATATAACAAACGGATTGATACATTTCGCCAATCAACGATTATATGCAGTTTATTGGAGGAGTTTATCAAAGCATGTTTTATGATAATCTATAAAAAAATACAGGGTTCTATATAACATATAAAGCTAATATGAATTTTTCCAATTTCCGTTTTCTGGATGTCAGCACCCGGTTGGTTAGGAGCAGCGCCAGTTCTCGCTTTTATTTGAAATGAGTTATGAGTTATAAATGTCAGTTAAGATGACTTAGGAGATCCGAGTTTCTAAGCTGAACTTCGTGACTTTTTCTTGTTTTAAATTGATCATTGGAAGTTTTTTCACATTCAGCCATCTGGATGGGGAATATGACCGAAGGGAAAGACGAAGAGGGTAACGGACGAGGAGGAATATGAAGATAAAACTGAGGATAAGGTTTAAGATGAGGACGAAGGTAAAGGTGAAGATGAGAATGAGGCTACGGTAGATGAAGATTATGACGAAGATGATGGGGAAGGCTATGTGATCTGCCTCGAGAAGGGTACAACCTAAGAGCGCTTGAAGAACGAAAAAAAACAAGGAGGAAGGAGAGAAGGAGATTTCAACATTCCAAATAGTCGCCCTCGATATTTTGAGCCCCTTCGACTAAGGCGGTGTGTCTGGAACAACGAAGCGTTTGAACCCTTTAGAACCTTTTGTCAGGAATATAACGCCGCTTCACGATCTTTACAATTCCGGTAATAAAATCTGGCTCTCTTGTAAATTTGTATGCTTTAAGTGATATTACGATGTTTTTATATTTAGCCGTCGTAAATAAATAAATAAAACAACTTGGGAAATAGTTGCATTTGTTCTCATTTATAAAGTAGCTGTATTAGAGCTGGAATTTGGTCACACCTCTTCATTCCATATTTGGTATAACAATACTTCTGTACCTCGAGTGGTAGCACTTATCATTTCGTTACAAATCTGTAGAACTATCCCAATGCATTTGCCAGCGAATTCAGGCATGGCGGTAGACATAAATGTCATCACATTTGTTAAGCACCACAGGTGTCCTCTGGAGTTTTCTCAACAGAACCTAATTCAAGTTTCGTGAGCGTGTTAAGCCCAACCAATTATCGCGACACGCTGCCATCGTTAGATCAGATGGCTGTATAAATATTCCAGAGTGTTTGGGTAAGTCCGTCGTCTGGCAACCAGTCACGCAGCCATTGAGCCGCATATTGAGCAATTTACTATAACGCTGAGCATCTGCCGCTGTTATCATTCATTCAATTGCAGACTGGGCTGCCACATCCCCTACTTCCGCGACTTTTCGAGCAACCCAAAATCCAAATGCAAAATACATGGGCTAAAGGGGTTTTATTTTCATTTATTTTGTTTTTTTTTTATTTTTCGGCTAGATTTAATTGCCTGGATGAGTGCAATGCTCGCTTAACCACTCACTTGACTTTGGCACTAGACTAAGTTCAACTTGTTGGCGGGCTTAACTTTTGGGGCATGTGGCCAAAAACTTTGTGCCAGATAACGCATACGCCGCGTAAACCATCGCGTTGCACATTGCACACATTGTCACCTGATGTGGAATGCAACAAAGCTGCGCATTTTCATGTCAACACGGGGGCATATTGAAAGCGACTGCCCACCCCTTCCGTGTGTGTGTGAAAATCCGTGCTTGGTTTCAGGCCAACACCCAGCGGCATGCGGATGAACTGTGGTCGTACGGTTAAGTGCATGGTATCTGATTGCATTGTGCGGATTGAATAGCGTTTAAAACGTTTTCGAAGCCAACTACGTGATTTGAATTTGTCGCTTCATTCGTGCTGGTCAAGATCAGGATATACGCTCATCACGTTTGCATACGAAATGGCTCTAATTCAATGAATAGTCGTAGCTAGTTTTAGAGTGTGTGTGTGAGCCAAAACAAGTTATGAGTCAGCGCAAATTTTGTTACTCTTGGTTTTCCACTTGAATTTGCTTTTGTTTTCGCCGTGGCCGACAGGCATTTGACTTTGTTATTCTTGTTGTGCCAAAGTCTGAAAAGTAATTCTATTAAAAAAATTGCTCGATTTGCAGGATAACATTTGTGCATGTAAAAAATAACACAAATTTAAAAAAAAAAACAAAAAAAAGCTATAACAAATATGAAATTCAATTATGTAATTTGATGGCTGTCTGCATAACAAAGCAACTGCAGCAACAGGGCGTATGATTAATACATTTTACTCACTTGGGCATTCGGGTAGAACAAAACTATATTAAGATGGATGGATGCACTGGATTTATGCAAAAACTGCAAGTAAGATAGCTTTGTTATTCCGAAGGATGCTCCGACTAGTAGTAGTAGTTCTCTTTTGAGCTTATAACAAGCAGTTTATTTTAGCTTAAAGCTGCTTTGCGGTAATAAGTTGATTAGTTTTTGCGCTAGCAACTCATTTTGTTCCTTAATAGGGAGTTCGAGAATTTTTTTATAAATTGCAATAATTCAAAATATAAGTCTGGTACTCAAAGTTAAAACAGCTTTTGAGACAAACCGGTTCCACAGCATTTAGACGAGGAACTGAACCGGAGCTGAGTTTTCAATGATTACCGCTTTCGATGGAACGACGAACCCTTTGAGCTTGATCCTTGCCTAGCACTCAGGCACTTTTGCGCAGTTTAAATGAGAGAAAGAGTAGGTTTGCATCGAGTTTTGCTATTGACACAATCTTTTCGACTACCGTAGGAAGTCGTGAAGACTGCGTAAGGGTAGAGCATATACCTCGCTCATGCTGAGTGTATCACTTCCCAAATGCGCATTCGTGTCCTTGTAAAAGCCGGCCGCTAACACAGAAAGTGTGCCATTTAATCGGCTTCTTCAAAACAGACAGAGCAGTTTGGGACTTTAATTAGGCCCATACAGAGCAGGCATTGGCCGTGTTTATTCCAACCAGGGCTCGATGATCTTTCCTCTTCTGACGAAGAAGATATTTGGAGGATTGGTTTCTTTCACAAAGTGTTCCTTACATATTTGTTTTGTGTGGAACGCTATCCATCCAGCCCATTCAGCCACGCTGACAGGAATGATTGGCTCAGGCCCTATTGGCAGTGACGCCGAACTGCGGTGTACAGGGACCATAGCATAGACTGACTAGGAGAGAGTTCTCAGTTACAGTTACCCTAAGCCGCTTTCTTTCATAGATCCAGCATTTAAAATGTGGAGAGATTTCCGTTTGCATGTCGCGCATGAGCCCAACACAAAAACATCGCTAAATCGCCGGAAAAGTTGTCAGAGTGCTTAAATCGTCGAGGAACATAAAATTAGAAATTATAGTTTTTTGGCCAATTGCGATACTTTATTTTGTTGAAAAGTAACAGTTGCTAACCAACTCAGGCTTTTCTGCACGTTTATCAAAATAATCGAAATTAGCAGGACAATTCTAAAAAAATATATGAATATGAATATGTTCCTTCTCTCTGTCGCTAGCCCCCGACGCTTCCACTCACTTATAATCAGTGTTGCCAACTTTTAAGCAGCAAAAAAAGCTAGATTGACAAAAAAATAAACAGTTGGTAACCAACTCAGGCCTTTCCGCACGTTTATTAAAACAACTGAAATTAGCTAGAAGAAATTAAAAAAAAAAAAAAAATTAAAAACAAATTTTGTTTTAAAATTTTTTACTCTTATTATTTTTCTGGCGACTATAGCGACTAGAGTGCTCAAATTCAATAGGAAACCCTTTGAAGATATGTCCAACACGATAGAAAATAATTAGCTTGGTAAAGTGAAAATTACTAGTTATTGAAAAAACAAACTTTTTAAAATTATTTACTCTTATTATTCCTCTGGCGACCCAACAATATCGACTAGAGTGCTCAAATTCAATAGGAAATTCTTTGAAGACATGCGATATACGATAGAAAAACATTTCGCTTGCTAAAGCCTAAATTGCTAAAGTTATTTGAATAACACACTACATCGACTACGACAAACATCGCCAAATCGTCAGAAAAGTTGTCAGATTCGTCGAAAAACATAAAATTAGAGATTTTAGTTTTTTGGCCAATTGCAATCGTTGGTATATTTGGGCTCCAAGGATTTTCGGAGTTACTCATATCGAATGTTAGTTGCGCGCCACATGGACAGAAAATTTTTGGTTTTTAAAATACTTAGGTTATGATAGACTTGAGTGGTGTTCAAAATTTTAATATACATGTCTTATAATTGCTTTCGTAAAAGCAAATACCTCAAAGTTAGCGTGTTGTGTGAGCAGCGGTAGTACAGCACGTTTTTGTGTGCTGTATTAGCTGTGAGAGCGAAAAGAAGAGCATGCATGTTGCTTTCACGCTAGCATATGCGCACGCTAGATGGCGCCACTTTATGCTGTAGACTGTTTTAACTTTTTTTGCATTTGCTGATCCAGGATCGCACCTTTAACCAGTATAGACTATAAACGTAATCGAAGCCAAACCTTTTTGGCACTTGATTCGATTTGCTGGTTTCAACATTTATTTACCACATTGCCATAGTTTAAGCCAATTCGATATTGAAGTGTTTGATTTTAACTGCATTTGTGCATTCATTTTACTCGTTACCAATTTAATTAAATTTGCAATTTTTTTTTTATTTAATTTATATGTATATTTCGTATATAGTAGCTGAATGAATGCATTTGGCAGATTCACATATATCGGAGCGTTGATATATGTATATTACGTTTCTGTTTTAATCGAAACCGCAGCATCTGTTACCGGATCCGCTTGATTGCATTTGCCTCATGCGGGATTTTTTACATTTAAGCCGTATTCAAAATTGCGTTTCAATTAAAGCCGTTGAGTTTCGTTTTTTTTTTCTTTGGTTAAAAATTGCAAACATTGTAACAGCTTGTTGCATGAGTGTAAAAACAGGTTGGACACATGGAATCTCAGCGCTTCTATACCCACTGCATGGGATTACATATATTCAAAAATCTTGTTCCGGTATTCACATGTGTGTTTTTACACAATTTTAGCGGAAGAGTAAACCGGAAATGACGAGTTTATTACATATAGGTTTGAACTTCCCAACAAAAACAAAAGTCTCATTGGTACGTGTAGAAATGAGGAGTCACGTTTGACAGCAAACTACAATTTGGCTCTCTTGTCGTAAATTTGACCAATTAATGCATAATACCCAGAAGAATATCTTGAAACTCCTAAAGTTAACCAATAGATTTACCCAGGCCAGCCGTATAGATAAAATCCGGGCCCGGAGGGGAAAATGTACCGGCCCCTCTATTTAGAGGGTTAGTTTATATATTTTAATAGAAAAAAATCTTTTCCAGGAAATAGCGTGAAAATAATTATACATTTACCAAAAAATTCGGAAAATGTTATTACGTCAGTCATTACACCGGGCCCCTGAGAAAACTCCGGGCCCGTGAGGAACGCCCTCCTTTTCCCCCTCTCTCAACGGGCCTGGCTTTACCTAGTCAGCTCTCGAGATGCAGGTAAAGCGTGTACTTCTACAACCCAGAGATTAAATGACAAACGGAGACATGGCCTGTTCTTTCAACTCCACAGTTCAACAACCACATTGAATATCTTTTTCGCAGGAGCTTCTTCATCCATACGCTCAACATGACTAAGCCAGCTCTAGTGTTCATAGAGTTAGTCGATCAAACGAATTCGGTAGTCCTTGCCAACGCGTAAAAGGCTAAAGATCTTAAAGAGTACTTTTTTTATGCTTCAGGGTCATACAGCAAAACGGTATGGATGAGCGTCTTATAGATTTAGTTTAGCCTGACGAGTGTAGTCTCTACTATTCATTTGAGAAGAACTAAGTATCATCTATTGGTAAGAGTGATTCTCCACTTGGTCTCTATGCTGACATCATTCTTCATTGTGACGGTAATGGCAAGGTAGACAAGATCCGTGGCAATATCAAAAGTATAGCTTTCAACAACAATCTTAGAGTCCAGCAGACGCGTCTCTCCTTTAAAAGAAAACATATACTTTGTCAAATACAACATAGAACGACCAATGATATCGATATCATCTGGGGCATGCAACCTACCAACTCATTGCCGCGAGACTTGAATAGCCCTGCAGGCAGATCGTCATCGCCAGCAGCTTTGTTGTTCTTGAGCTGCTTTATTGTGACCCTGACTTCGTCATACCTAGGCAGCGGGATATCCTCGCAGTCATCAATGATTAGGGACGTAGAGAATTTGGCTTTAGAAGCGGCATTATTCCCATCATTGCCCGTTAGTTGGCCGGAGAAATTTGTACGTTTGAAAAGGAGGCGTTTTTGATTGGTTCCTGTATAGTGGGCGTTGGGACTGCGTCCGCAGTAGTTCGCAAGGATCGGAATATATGCTTCCAAAGTACATCGGCGCTATCAGGTCCTGAGGGAGCTTGAGTGAGCTGCTCAGAGAGTTGAGCGGAATAGGCTTTGGCAGGTTGCTGTGATTGCAACTTTATGATGTCCAGCTTTAGCTGCGCGCTGGATCGTACTTTCTTGGCTTTGCTTGGTCAGACTTGATGTTGACCCCTCTGAAGGTAAGAACATCCAGCACACTGATTGTGTGCCGTCCATCGATCAAACTGGGTGCGTGTCGATTGATCAGGACTCAGCTATGCAGCCTTGTGGATATGGGGATGCTAAAATCTGGTACTACAGACTATACGTTTCATGTTCACGGAGGTCTACTGAAGGTTGAATTTTTTACAGTAGTACGTAGGACAGTATCGCCAAGAACGATTTTAATGTTATGGCCTGGGCAGCGCTCATAGACAGAATCAGGCTGATGTTCAAGCCTCCCTGATGCAAATTGTTGCCAGCTTTGCATTTACTGGTGTGAAACGGAAGAGATGGTTGCGTAGACTCTGGCTAACAACAAATTCGCACCCCAAGTAGTAACTGGCGCATCCTATGTGAATCTATAATGAAATAATATTAATGGTATTACAACTGCACCACTTTATTAAAAGGCATACTAGTCTGTGTTGCAATGATATCGTTGCAACTTGATTTCTGGTTTACTCCAACTAAACCCTTTGAGTCATCGCAGGGAGAAAACAATCCCAATCAACACCTCGTCAATTCCGTGCAAAGTGCATAGAAACAGGCAGCGTTTGACGGAAATGGAAGTTGTACGCAAGTTTATTGCATCAGACCTCAAAGCCAATAAAAGGAACAAAGTCGTTTGACCGACACAGACACACTCTCTCGGTCGCTCTTTGATGCACACAAAAGCGGATACAAAAAGCCACTTAGTTGATGCCGCTAAGCCAGCGGAAAAGTCTAACACTAACCTGTCTGGAAAATCAGCAAACAAGTGAAGAGAAAAGAGCATTGCATGCAAGTTGCAGTTGCATGTGGCAGCCTCCAATTGAAACGGAGTAGTCGCTAATCCAATTTAGCGCAGTGCTTTCAACCTTTAGCGGCTCATGCGTTCGTTTGAGCCGTAAACATTTTAGCTTTTATGACCAAAGGGCCAAAAAATATAGCAACTTAACGCACACACATACAGCCATACGCCCACACACGCAGCTGCATGTACATATATCAAGTGCCTATAGGGAAAACGCAATTTTCCAAAAAATTTTGCGCTGCACCAAAAGTTGACTACGATATTCGACATGGAAATTTTGTTGAAGTTTTTACTTAGGCTGCGTGTTCGGAAAACGTGGCAAATATTTTCAGTGTGGATGTGTATGTGCGTGTGTGTGTGAGTGCGCCGTTGCTGCTTGTACTCTATTTTATGATTTTGAAGGTTTTTCAAAAATATTTTCAATGTTGTTGGCCAACTGAACGGGTTTTGCTCGCAAAAAACAATTTCAAATTTATGTCACAAACAAATTTTACATAACTTTGGCTTAAAATGCAAATTGAAAACTTAAATTCTTTTAAAGTTTGCAAACAAAAACCGACTTTTCTCTGTTGAAATTCCATTCATGTTTTGGCTTAAATAAAAATTGTACGCTTTAAAAAAATAAACTCATTTTAGAGCTAATAGAATGTAAACCACAAGTCAAAAGCTTTTTATTAGCAGTCATCAATTTTCACAGCTTTTCGGTTAAAGTTTTGGAGTTTCACTACATTCAGGGCAGGATTAAAGTATGAGGAAACGAGTATTTGTTATTAAGAACTGCTTTTGCATCTGCTGTCTTACTTTAGACTTATATATCATCTTTTGATGAGGCTTACAAATGATTAGTATAATTAGAGCTACGATTATAGTATTGTCTGCAGAAATTTGATACCTTACATGGAATTACATGCACACAAAGTTCCAATCTTTTCGCTCCATCTCAAGAACAGTTGACTTTAGAAGATATTGTTGTAGACCAAATTTGTAGCTCTACTACTCTTTTGAAGAAACAAACTGATTTAAAAGCACTCGAAAGACTGTATATACAAAAAACCGATTTTCGTGAACTTTGACCTTGAATATCTTGAGAAGCAGAAATGGGAATCATTTTATGTTTTGAAAAGTATCTTAAAATGCCAAAACAATCATTCTTACCAAGTTTCATCAGGTTATCTCTCAATTCCACGGATTTCAGTTTATTTGAAAACATTGCTAGTTAGGCATCAGTTGGAGGTGTCACCACAAAAACATTCATAACTTCCATAGCTTTGAGATCAAACATTTTTTTTTTTCTTTTTTCTGTGAACATGTCCACGTAAAATGAGTGGTTTAATTTTTTTCAGCATGTATTGGACATGTTTTCTTTTTAAATTAAAAAATAAAAATCCTTAAAAAATAAAAAATTTTATAAAATTATAAATAATTTTTTTTAAAGGTTTTTTTTTTCATTAATCTCTATTCGTTTACGAGATATGAATTAATTAATACCCAAATATTCATTTATCGATAACTCGATAAATAATCAGAATTAAGGAAAAAAAAGTATGAGGTAAATTTTCTTTTTCAATACACTACATATAATTTCAATCACTAATTTGATTTCAGTTTGTCTCATGGAATTTCAAACTAATGCCAATGTATTGCTCAGATAGGCATTTGTTAATATGTTGGGTAGTCAGTACTCTGCACGGTATACACTGCGAAACGAAAAGTCTTATAAGACGATCGGCTCATAGTAGCAACCGGCGATACTGCCCTTTTTATTATGAGGCAGTTCTCTATCATGAAAACATGGCTCACCCGGCTCACGTTGCCTTTGCCTTCAGGCAGGGGCATTACCCTCTGTTCAGCTAAAAGCAGAGCCCATCGCAGATTTTGAAACAAATTATTAGACAAACGTCAATTAAGGCACAAATCCAACTGAGCATCAGTAATAAAGTGCTTCTGTACGCCTCTTTATAAACCGCTTTGGCGCTATGAGATTGAACTGAGAGGCACAGCTGCCAAATCCAACATTATACAAACATTGCACAACAAGGTGTTCAGAATGCTTCTTAGTTCCTCGTGGTACGTCCGCAATACAATAAAACATCTAAACTTACAGATGCCAATGAAGTAGAGCTCAAGGCATATAGCCTGCTTTAGCTCATGACTATAATGACCCACAATGCATCCGGTCGTTGGGACCTCAATTATAGCCCCAATATTTAAAGTTTAAAGCTGCAACGTTTAGCGTTTTTCACTCTTAAACAGTTTTCATATTCAAGCTGATCAAATTTATGACCCACCACCTATTTCCAGCCCGAATATTAGCGTTTTCATTTCTTTTATTGTGCCCATATCATCAAATGTATATAATTCAATTTTTTCAATCGAACAAATCTTTTTCTCTCTCCCTCTGCGCTATTGCATTGAAATAAAATTGCACAAAATTCGCATACGTTAAATAAATGGCATGCCATAAACGATATTCGCCCAACTTTAGAGCCAAAAAGCCACCCAACAATTCATTCTGAACCCGCCCGCTGTTAGTAACCCGTATGGAGGAGCCATTGGCTCTGACTGCCACAGATAAATCATGTCATTGCATTGGAAAGTCTGCTGAAAATAACTTCAAAGTAAAATATAAAGCTAGTTTTATGCAGCATTTCGAGGCACAACTTAAAGCTAAAGCTAACACAGAACTGTGTATAACATTAATCATACGCACTGTCTGACGATAGTTTCATAATTTGCATGTTGAATGTGTCTTTAATTGCATGCTTCGCGGCAAGAAAACCAACAAACAAACATTATTTTCACAATGACGCAGCACATTTTCGCCATTTTGTTTGTAGCGTGTGTTCGCTATCATTTTTAATTTACACAAATTCTACAAATTATCCGAAAGTCTTTCGCATTTCAACTATAAACGATTACAAAATGTCTAACGTTCTTCCTGGCACACACGCACACACACACACACACACACACACACACACACACGCACTTTCTGCTGATGAAAACTTCAGGAAAACGCTCACGTACAACGCATAAATATTATAATTCATGTGAATTTTGTTGATAGTTTTATGTTTTCCGGGCTTGGATTGCACGCATTTGAAGTTATGTCTTATATGGCTTATAACTGTAGTACATGCCATCACATTTTTATGTGTCTGAGAATACTGAAATAAAAGACAAACGTAATTATGTCAGTTGGTTCACAGATGAAGCAGGCAATCCTGTATATCTTATGTTGACTACTTCCTAGAATAGACTTCCCAAACGCTTTGACAACGGAGCCTTTTGAGAACATACCACACGAAACCCAACACAAAACAAGACCTGGTTAAATGGTTTATCTAATTGAGCAAATTTTGGTTAATATATTATAATAGGTGAGAGAGTGAAATCAAGTGGATCAAGAACACCAAAGCTTCTGGCCCAGATGACTTGCCTGCGGAGTTGTTCCAAATTGGCGGCAATCGGTTTGTATAGTTGGCTGGATGAGAGCATAGCCGATAATTAGAATCCAGTTGTCCCTTGCCCTGTTCTGATGAAGGTTGATCCCACGGTATGCACCAACAGCCGTAGCGCCAGTCTAAATTCTATCGCATATAAGGCCCTATAGAGCGTATTGTGTGTAAAGACTTTTGATGTTGTCAGAGATTCCGTGTAGCGAAGAATCACTCTTGCCAGTAGATGCACCCTTCTCGTTCTGATTTATGTTTAAGTGGAAAGTACTACGTAAGATCATTGGCCCTTTGCGCGTTGGCAATAACAACCGCATTTGCTGGAACCACGATCTCTATGAGCTCTACGACGACATTGACATAGTCAAGCGAATTATCATTCGGATCAAGCTAAGTACTATAAAAGGCACTGCTCAAAACAAAAATTGTTTTAGTTTAGACTCATTTTAGAAGTATTAATTTCAACAACTCGAAACTCGAGACATGCATTTTTGAAGGTGAACAAAATGAGTCAAAATACCGCTTTTTCAATATCTTCTAAGCACCGAGATATTGCTGTGTAAAGTTTCGACAAGAGAAAATTTCTTAAAAAGGCTTATTAAAATACAGTTTCTTTTCACAGAGATAAAGACTACAATAATTTTATACATTTCGCACATAACCTTAAATGTAAAAAATAATATCCCGTTTTTTATGTACATAACCTCCAGTAAATTGCTGATGTGACGTAATGTGTCTTTACAATTTGCGTACTTTTACATTTTGAACTATTGTTTTTAGTTTGACTATGTTCCCAAAACTTTTAACGTCTTTTATGATGTTTTTCTTTTGTCCTTTTTAAATCCTTTTAGTTCGATCGAAATAGGTGACACCAATCTTACTAATGTACCTAAAGGGACAGTATCTCATCTTATCTCATCTTATCTCATCTTATCTCATCTTATCTCATCTTATCTCATCTTATCTCATCTTATCTCATCTTATCTCATCTTATCTCATCTTATCTCATCTTACCTCATCTTATCTCATCTTATCTCATCTTATCTCATCTTATCCCATCTTATCTTATCTTATCTCATCTTATCTCATCTTATCTCATCTTATCTCATCTTATCTCATCTTATCTCATCTTATCTCATCTTATCTCATCTTATCTCATCTTATCTCATCTTATCTCATCTTATCTCATCTTATCTCATCTTATCTCATCTTATCTCATCTTATCTCATCTTATCTCATCTTATCTCATCTTATCTCATCATAATTCATCTTATATCATCTTATCTCATCATATCTCATCTCTTCGTACATAACTTATCTCATCTTATCTCATCATATTTCATATTTCTTATCTCATCTCTTCGTACATACCTAATCTCATCTTATCTCATATTATCTTATCTTATCTCTTCGTACATATCTTGTCTTATCTCATCTCTTCGTACATATCTTATCTCATCATATTTCATCTTGTCTTATCTCATCTCTTCGTACATAACTAATCTCATCTTATCTCATCTTACCTCATCTTATCTCATCTTATCTCATCTTATTTCATCTTATCTTATCTCACCTTTTCGTTCATATTTTATCTCATCTTATCTCATTCAATTTCATCTCATTACATCTCCTCTCTCTCTCTCTCCTCTGTAAGATTAGAGATGTGAACTCTGTCAAAGTTTTAAACTAGTGTCTCTTCTTTTTTCTTCATAATATAATGAGTTCCTGTTCCAAGAAGACCTACCAAAAAAATTCGTTTCTTTCAGTGTGATTGTTGCAAAAGAAAATTTCCCATTGCTGTAGTTAAAAGTGAATCACAAAGAAACGGAAAGTGCAGCAATGCGAGAAATGTAAGCAAAAGCGAACATATGTAAATATTTGAGTCTTGTAAATAGTTTCTCTCATTAAGAGCTATATAAGTGTATGTGTATATTCTACAAGTACAAGTACTACAGTTACCTATACATAGGTACATTCCATGTCTACATTGTAGGTAATGCTGCTTTGCTTCTTGTTGAATCGTCAACTCTTTTGCAAATTGTTAGAGAACTGAAGAAGGAGAATATTTCGATTACTTTCTGTTTCAGTTGTCGTTATTTTTCCTCTCCTTTGGGATGCAATTAAGTACATCGTTTGGGGCACATATAAAGCAATGCCTTCAATGTGTGTGTTTAACATATATATGAAAACCACTTTCCTACAAGCTGCTGAGTTTACCTACGAGGGCAGTTTGATAAATCTGTGACTTTTTTAATTAAAGAAATACTTTACCATCGTTGAGCTCTAAGCATTTAGTTCAAAAGTTGAATATACATACTATATATTGTTTAGGTTTTATTATGTTCCGCAAAATAGACGTTTATTCAGTGATGATCTCTTCGTTCAACCCGAATCTATTACCGGCGAGGTGTCTGGAAATAAGTGCAGGGTTCTTAGTCTGGAAAATATGCGGGATGGGTGAGAAACTAATGGATTGCGTGCAGTATTGTAGAGGAGAAGTACTTTTAATTCGCAAGATGCAGTCGTTTTTGTTTCAAATCAATGTGGAATCTGTTCAACTGCTCTGAATAAAATACGCCTGTATTCGTGATATTTTAAAGCTAATCAATGTGAATGTGTCTTCTTTGATGCACGATTACTTGAGAGATCTATTGTCGTGACTGTTCCTTAAGCTCCGGTTTGTTGTAATGAATCCAAGTTTCATCCACGGAGCACTCTTCTGAAGTAGTAACAAGCTTACGATTATTGTTCAGAATAGCTTTTTCCTGTTTCAGTTAATATGCCTTTAGTATCATACACCTTACGCACGTCCATACTACGTTTTTTTATCGACACTCTACGGGCTGGAGAAAATCGGTAAATCTTTTCGTTACCATTGAAATTCATGTTGCAGAGGGCCCATAGTATTATTCAAGCTTGGCTTCAGTGATGGCTTTTCACTTCTTTCCATTTTCATCGAAAATCAGGAGGTTTTCTGTTTTCAATGGCTATCTCGAACAAAGTGATGCAGTTTACTAACAACTAGTTCTTCATTAACAGCTTATAGCTGTCAGGAGCAGTGCTGCATTTGAAGTTGCTACGTGGGAATCAAAAAAGTCACTAACTTATCAAACAGCCCTCGTAAATTGGTTCACTTTATCAGCACTTTCAATTCGATTGTTTATTCATTAATCAACCTTTGACAGCACTTTTTAGACAGCAAAACTACACATTTGAAAAATGAAACAAAATGAAAAAATACAACAAGCTCTTAAAGTTTTGCTCTGGCTCGAAGTTTAAATCACTTAGTTTGCTTGAGGCGGCCATTTTGACAGTCTCCATTTTGTAATAACTTAATGTGTTTGAGTTTGTCATGGCGTCGTTCATATTTAAGTACTTATTTGTATGCATATGTCTCTGAGTGTGTGTGTGTGTTAGTTTATTTGCTTAGCTTTGGCAACAATTCGCGTCTGAGGCACTTTATGTATTTTACTCTAAAGTAAATAAACAACTTGCAACAACCACACACACACACACACACACGCACACACACACACACACACAAGGACTTTCGGCATATGAGTATTTGTATATGTGTGTGCATGTCTGTGTAAGTGCTTCTTTGTATGCATATCTGCAAATAAATAATATTTCATGGCTTTATACATTGAATTAAAACATGTTAAGAGCTCAATTTGTATTCAGTTCTCTACAAACAATTTGTAGCGCGCTTTAAGATTTATCAATTTAAATAGAAAATTCGTTGGATTAATGCTAATGATTTTCATGTATTTAATGAGCGAAATAGATGATATAATGGTTTTACAACAGCACATGGCTTAGTTGTGGTATGTCTATTAAAGTGTTTAACTGGGCGTACCAATATCTGTAGCTGCAGTTATCTATCTTATCGAAGATAAGAAGAGGGAATAAATCGGGACACAGAAACCGGAATGAGAACAGGAAGGTATTTGATTTATCTCGTAAGGTTCAAGGGGGTTGTTGAGCAGATGGATTAAGGGGCGAAGTCTCTTAGTATATATTTTGTAAAGTTCCGATTACTTTGAATGATTGAGGATTTTGTAAATAGCCTGTTACCGTGTGGCGGCCTGATGTAAAGCACTCCTCCAGGCGCCTTTGCTCCGAGTGCGTCATCACCCGTGCTTCAGCGCCATAAAAGAAAAAGGGAAGAATAAGCGGTAATATCGTCTGGCGAGAGCTATATCTACTTGCCATTTGTTTACTGAGACATCATTCTGCATTGGTGCCTAGGTTGACGAAATTCTAAAGTATAACTTTTAACATCAAACAGTGTCCTCCTAACGTTATTCCTGTTCCAGTACATCTTGATCTCCGCTTGCTCCATCTCTCCCATATCTTTATATAGAAATGTAGCAGCCGACTACAAGCACTTTCTATTGTGAGTTGCTTCACGACATACTAAACGTACCATTGGTCGTTGGAAACCAAGGACATTTTCTGCGATAGTACGCAAGGAGCGGGAAATATGTTGAAAGTCCCGTGGTGCTGTCAGATTCTAAGAAGGTATCGGTAGTCTGTTGGTACAGCTTTGTGTTGTACAACGTTCGCTGCGTTCTAGATCTCACGTTTTGCGCTTGGCTTAGCCGCTTGCAAATATTTGCTGCAACAAGGTAATGGTCAAAGTTGGTGTTGACCCCTCAGAACGCACGAATATCCAGCACACTGGATGCATGCCTTTCATCAATCCCAACGTGATCAATCTGGTTGCGTGTCGGTTGTGATCTGGTACTACAGACGGTGAAGACAATTAGCCTTATTCCGTTGTTCTAGGTTGTACGCTCTATTCCAATATTGCCATTAAACTCGCCTAAAACGTTTTTAAGTCATGGGCTTGGCTGCGGTCATTGATCGACTTAAATATAGCATAGAACCCATCTTTGGTCGTATCGTCCCTGTCCTCCGACGGGAATGCGTGCAAACTAAACTGATGTTGAAAAATTTAGCCTTGATGCGGATTGTTTCCAGCCTTTCGTTCACTGGTGTCATAGTCCTTTATACGTTTGCGAGAGTCATAACTTTTCGGTTTTACCTTATACGACATACTACGGATTTCAGTGGGAGGCACTGGGAGTTTTCGTTGCTCCTACAACCCAGTGAGGAAATGGCCACTGAATACTATTTGAAACGGAATTTTAGTATTTCCATAAGGCGCCATTTACACGAAGCGACATTTTTAAGCGAGGCCGTTTGAGTTGCATCTTGCACCGTTCGATGGCACGGTAATATCGCCCGTATTATCTCGCCTGCAACCGAATGCAACTTACTTCATATTAGAATGTATTCTAATATCGAGCGAGATTTTGGACAAAAGTGTTGAAAAGTGCAATTCAGTGTTGTGTTGTACCTCAGTGTTGCAAGTGTGACGAACACAAACAAGTTTTTTGGCACCGAACAATGTTAAAGGTCGTTTTCGTAAATTAATATATGGATTAATAATCAAGGATGTAGTTTCAGAATTTTTTTTATAAGAGGACAAACAAGATGCAGGAGCTTATGAAATGTAGCTGAAGACATCCTGTTGAATGATTTGAATTGCTGAAAGTCCTCATATATCAACTCCTGCATTATCAAGTGCGAGTCGCGCACTCCCGGCTCAAAATACTTCCTAGATGACTCTTTCATACAAAATTAAAATTTTGCAAACTTCAATATTTTTTCTTTTTGTTTATTGTTTGTATTATGAAGCAATTCGTTGTATTTTATAGCACTTATTTATTTGTATTTTAAAACACTTTTTTTAAGCCACAAGCATATATTCATGGATAAATTACACACTAAATCGAATTTATTTGCCAATATCGTGAACCCGAAATACCATACCAAATACCAATACAAACTTTTTTATCACCTCTGAGTGTATACCTTTCATATGGTTTATGGGTCCAAACGCGTATGTAACTGTCGTAGAAGCGATGTATTATACTTGGTTTCCCCTGCATGCGTTTTGTTATCGCATCCACGACTTATCGAAAAACCAACCTTGTTTCAGTTCCCCATTTAAACGAATGAATTGCCGATGTCCCGTAGTCAGAACGTACATCCTTAGTAATTTTTTTCCATTTCGTGTTTAATGTTAGAGACCATAACTAAACGTATGTAAACTAATTTTTCAGCAGATAATTGGCTTCTTTACTATTCAAGTTCTACCTCTTATCAGATAGAGATTATCCATATAAATCGTTGAAAAGACAATTCAACAACCTAAGTTACAGTCAATTTGGAAAATCTGTCTAAAACGACTAAAGACCCTAGGGTAGTCTTGCAAAACTATCGATATTTCCAATAGTTTTAGGAAAAAGATTCGATAGTAACGATAGTACCATCGGTACGAAAAGATTCGATACTATCAAAAGTAATATCGGTTTTATTTCCTTCTACCTTCCTAGCTTGAGCCGCTTACCGTGCGTCGAAACTATCGATAGTAAAATAAAAAACAACGATAGTGAAACACAAAGGAAAAAATTCGATATATCTATGGTACTATCGATAATTTTGCAGCTCTACCCCAGGGCTACATAGAAAAAACAATTTTTTGTGATATTTGGAAAATAAATTAGCTCCTTTTTTTGTTATTAGGTTGTAGTTACTCTTGAAGTGGCTAGGAGTGTACTTGCTTTGGCTACATTGGCTAGTGTAAATGTACTCAGACATCTTTTGATACAATAAAGTGTGCAGCTAGAAGTTTCTCTACGCAAATGAACTACTGCATTGCTGTTAATCAGTCGTCGAACTCACACACTCACACACTCACTCACACACATACACATAAATGATTTATGGCCCAGAGCATTAAGAGCAGACATATTGAATTTGCATGCGCCTTTTGCTTTGGAGCAGTCTCCTATAAGTTCAGAGGCTCAGCCTCTCTCCAATCGCTTCGACATCATCCGACTGTTGATTTGCATTTGCACAACTGATTAAGGATTCACACCTGCGAAATCACACACAGGAGTGTGTTAAGTCCATAAATAATATATGCTTAGGTGTCTGAACATCAAAATTCGCAAAATCTATCGAAGTAGCTTGAGGCTAACTTAATGTGTATGTGTGTAAATGTGCGCCCAGAAAACAACTTCAGATGTCAATTAAGCACGTGGAGCTTAGCTAAAGTGCGAAAAAACGCTATAGCAGCTCATTAATAATCGCTGCTTTGGTAAATGTATACAAATGTTCATATATCACTCATACGTCACGTTTCCTAATCCATCCATCACAACTGCTGTGCTTGGCTTTAGGCCCTGCTGCGCCTTGTGCTTGACAGCCCGTCACTTTTAGGCTGTAAAATGTCTAATCTATGTCTAAATGTTATGCCCGTATACGCTTTATACAACAGTAGCAACAACAACAACAACAACACCAACACCAACTGTACGGTATCAATCACAATGTTAATCCCGCATTTAGGGTTGCCAAATGTTTCTTCTGCAGACTGAATTGAATTAAATACAATGTAATGACATGACAAGCATGCGTCCAAAGGACGTACAAAAAGTGCTGAGAACTTCTTATGAAAGGGTTCCAAATGCCACACGCACATGTGGATTCGTATATAGAACTCAACTAGGTTTAAGTGGCAAAGGTTAACAACTCAAGTTGTCACGTAAATATCATATATGTATTTCAAGCCAACTGCCAGTAAATGCTTTCGGATCCTTGCTTTTCATAACTAATGAATGCAAAGTTTTCATTTGATTTCCTTGCATTTATTTGTTACAAGTTTAATGAGAAAAACTAGGCGCGCAGCACGAAATTGCTTGCTCGTCAAGAAAACTCTAAATTGATGTAGAAAAAACTTTCTTAGCGCAAAGTTTTGTAAGTTTTTTACATTTTCAAAGCAATGCGCTACATTATGGAATGATCTGAAAGATTTAAGGGCTACAAAAATATGCAATGCTGGCTAGTTTGGTAACTTTGCAAATGAAAGTTTCACTCACTATCAATAAATAATTTTTTTCGATAAATTTAGCTTTTAGAACTTTTGATCAAGTCTCTTCCTAACAAATATATATTCTCGTTAAGCAAATGTTTACAGAGGTTTTTTAAGTTTCTTTATTGTAGCGCATCCAATTTTTGAAGCTGCCACATTTAGAGGTGGTCATTTCAGAGTTATTTCTATTTGTTGTATTTGTAGCAACGTGTTTTCAATATACGTAGAATATAGCGGGTTTAGTAACACATCTCATTCGTACCCTATAGCCAATATGAGGACTGCGAAATAAGCATTCAACATATTTGAATCTATTTCTATATATTTTGCATTTTCATAAGTTTTGGAGCACTACAGAATCACATTCTTAGTTGGTTGTGGAAGGAACAAGAGAAAAGCATCTTTGATGTTATCAACACGTGTTTTTGCTTATCTTATTATACCTGGGCCCAAATTAATAACATTTTCTGGTTATGAGTTCCACTCTCTACCGTCTTTTGAAACTAACAATGGGTTGACCATTTCATCATGATTCAATTGTTGTTGATGTGTCTTTTTTCACTTCCCATCAATTCATCTGTTTCGTCCGGAATATAATTTTCATTATCGTCATCGGAAAGATCTTCATGATAAGACCCATTCGTAATTTCTTCTAGTTCTTCGTCGGTAAGGTATTTCGGTCTGGCGTTGTTGTGTTTTCAATTAGAATCAGCAACTAACGCCTAAAATGCAAACTGATTTTTTCTGTAAGTACGAGTATTCAAAAAAGCAAAGTATGAGTATTTCTCTTGCATATGTCAGTTACCTGCCATAGGCAAAGCAAATAGTACACCTACTTAATTTTTAATTTTCCTGAAAACGCAATGTTTCATATACGACACAGAGTATATACTACCAACGGCAGAAAAGCTAACAGGACCAGTGGATTAAACACCACCAATGTTTATACCGGAGAACTGCAAGACTGCGTATGTTCAAGACCGTTAGAATACTCGAAACTTATGTGGTTTCGGTGCATATACACACCATATTATATACTCCTTCCTCTACTTGCACATGCCTGATCATGATTGTGGGTTAGAAGAAAACACCCACGCATAATTTTTGATAATCGAGTATATCCAATATATTTTTATTGTACGCACACACACTCTTAGTGTAAAGTTAAACACATGTCTTCTTCTTCTTAACTGGCCATAACAACCCGTTATCGGGTTACGGCCTGATGTAAATGCATTCTTTCATTGGAATTGTGGTTTTACGTGGTGAGTCCCAAACCCTACACACAACCTCTTTAAGGCCTCTACTGGTCTCGAAAGAACCTAGTGTCATTGTTAGTCGCCTCATACGACAAGCTTTGATCTGCTGAGGTGGAATTTTCTTACCCGCTCACCACATGGGGTGATAAACACATGTACATATAAAAAATAATGTTTCTAGTGCAAAGTCCATGGAAATCTCATGTGTTTCAAAAGTCACACGTGAGGGAAGGCAACATAAGTTTTTGAATATCTCGATATCAAAAAATAAAATTATATGAAATATAACTGTTTTTGTGTTAAATTGATGTTTTAGGAATTGTCAAAATGTTTCATAAAGATAGCTTTAAAAATAAGTTGCAAAAATTGAAGTTAAAAAAATTTGATGCAGACAGTCGGGACGGTGCCCGACAGTGGAATACCCTGTACCCTTTTTCTTTATAAACACTAAATACGGTAAAATGATAACGGAAGTATCCACTTTTTTATCCAATTTCATAAGATCGATATGAAAATTACTTTTACGCCCATAACTCCAGTATTCTTGGGCCAATATCGTTGAATTTTGAAACATAGATCAATAATACTTTTATAAATTTCTGTGACAATTTTCAAATCAATATATTGGGGGGAGTGCGGAAGTAATTAAGATAAATCTTTGGTATACAATTCATTCGATTTTAATAATTTTTATATAATAGATGCACATAAACACGATGCAAACCAAGATGCGCATCTTTTGGTAAAATGTTTTTGCTCCAACTCTTATAGTCTCTGAGAAACACGTTACAACACGAACAGACGGACATGTCTGTAGCGACTCGACTATTGCTCCTGACCATTTTGGCTCATGGAAAATATGGTCTGCCACGCCTCCTTCTGCCTGTTACATGCATTGCACAAAACTATAATACCCTTTTACACATTGTTTACAGGGTATAATCAATTTGTGTGATTATTCACACAAGGAGGAGATTAGGGGTTAATCGAATGAATGCTTTTTTTCAAAACCAATTAGTGGCAGCCAGATTTCCGAGTCATGTCCATTTACCAAAGATTGGCTCTTTATATATGATAAATGTGCATAGTTCAATTATGAAGGCTTCTCAGTGGGTTTTGTTATGGCATAGACCATGGTCCATCAGCAAGCCTCGTCTCCTTATGGATAACAAAAGTTGCGTTCGCTTTTTGGAAATAATTTTTAAAGTAAATCAAAAAGTAACGGAGCAACCCAATTTTCGACTGTCCGACAAAAGTTTTTCATAAGCTGCTGCTGAACTCCCAGTTGTTAGAAAACAAACTTGCTACTTTTGGCCTGACACATTTGGTAAACAAACAAGTAGTTCAATAACTAGTTCATATGATAGTTTCTTTCATATGCTCTTTTCTCAACTTGTCACTGGAATGTAGTTAAAGTTTTGTTTCAAAATTTTTGTGTTTGTTTCTGAGCCTGAACCACATTCAAAGTTTTTTGTCGTGTCCATGGCGCAGCACATACCCAAAACAGCACCACGTAAGCCTGGTCCCATAGGAGAAGACACCAAGGAAAACAATGCTAACTTTTTGAAGGCTGTGTTGGCAGAGTCCAACAAATATCGTGCCATGCATGGTGCTCCACCCTTGAAGGTCAACCAGGAGCTAAACAAACATGCTCAGGAATGGGCCAATGTATGGCGGCATGTGTTATAATATAATGTTACAAATAATAATACGACCTCGATTCACAGCACTTGCGTGATGATAACAAAATGGAGCATCGTCCTGACCCTAAATATGGCGAAAACATCTTTCTATCCGGTGGCATGGATGTGACTGGCGATTTGCCTGTGGAAATGTGGTATCGCGAGATTAAGAGCTATAATTTTGCCAAATCAGAATTCTCGCCGACCACAGGACATTTCACACAGTTGGTATGGAAGGGCAGCACGGAGGTTGGAACGGGCGTGGCACGCAAGTCAGTTGATAATGGTTCTTTTTCGGAAGTCACCCTAACCTGATTTTCTTTTACAGAGAAGACAGAACTTGGGTTGTTTGTAATTATAATCCACCTGGCAATGTCGTGGGACAATTTAAACAAAATGTGCTGCCAAAGAAGAAGTGAGTGTAGCCGGAGCTTTGGATCTTCAAATTATATGCCAAATTTATCAAATATATTTTAATAAATAAATAAAAACAGGTTCAGAAATCTCAAGAAATCATCTTTTAAAAGATTTTTTGACAACTACTTCGCCAAACTTTGTATCGGCAGGTAGTTCTTTAGGTTGTTCATCGTCGGACTCGGTTTCGGTGAGCATTACTTTGCGTGGCAGCACATTCTCCATATAGTGGCCTTGAATATTGCCCTCTGGCCAGTAATTGCAAACGATCCATATGCGATTACGACTGATGAAACCACAAATCATTAACATTAGAATTTTTTAAAGTGAATTTGCTGTCTACTTACTTGGTGGCAACACCAACGCCTATACACTGTGTATCCCGCCAGACTAACTGCGTAAAGTGACCCGTATACAAGTTAAAGCCAGGATCCTGGTAGTTGTAGTGGTATTTCTCTTGGTACCACAGCTTTACAAGCTCCGGCACATCACAAAGCGACTGCTTCACACATAAAATACTTTCTCCAAAAATCGGCTCTGGTCGCGTTTCCAGCTTAATATTTGCAGCCAAGTGCTAGAAATTTCAGAAATAAGTGGGGGTTAATACTGTTAACAAACAAGCACTTCGATCAAAAGTGAGCTCTTCGAATACTATGTCAGTAAAAATTTTAAAATGAACAGTACTTGTTATATTCTTATTTGACGTGCAACACGCGCTCTCTGTCTCCCGCTTCTGTTGTCCTTTAAAGGACATCCAAATGCATAAAGGGTCTGTTCATAAATATCGTCACCACTGAGATCAGGAGAGGGGTTATTAAATTGTAAGAATTTGGAACGAGGGCTTAGGGAGTCTACTAAGACTCCAAATTGTGAAGTCCTTATTGCAGTCAAAAACTGCAATTAAATAAAGGTTTTGCTAAAACGATTTGTGACGTCACCAAAAGGCTTGCCTAAGTGGGGGGGGGGGGGGAGGGGCGTTAGGAGTCCATAGGTATAGAGCCAGTCCAGGATATATTTAACAAGCCCGGCTTAACTGCTTCACCTTAAAAATGCCCCCCATAGAAGGTTATATTTGGGTTCGTTGCTGATTACCGCTCCATAGTAATAGTACCTCTCATCACGGAAAAGCAGTGTTTAAGCTTAGCCTATCAGCCCCAAAACTCTGCCGACACTCTTTTCGGCACGTCGACTAAAGAGGTGTCTAGCGATATTAATCTTATCTTTGACGGTTGTGCTATCCCTATAGAGATCCCAAAGAAATCACTGTTGTGTCCTTTGGTACATGCCTTAAATCGGTGCAGAAGAGGCAACAGCTTCGGTTGATTTTCTTGAAAAGGCGTTTGTTGGCGCATTGTACCAGACTCGTTGTGCTATCTGTACACTTAGGTGATACACTAGAGCCCCGTTGAAAATATTACCCAAGGAAAATATTGCGTTTATTAAATTCTGGTGTACGTGCGGTAAATAAGTATAAGTCGATCTCTCCTCGACTACGCAGCACATGTTTGGCCTCCTAGAGAAACTCGCTCCATAAGCTTGAAAAACTAAGGAGTCTGTTGAGACTATGATCCATTTCATAAGGCCGAACGCATTGTTAGGTGGTAGATCCCCCGATAGGTCGCTAGCTACGAGAGATCTACATTGGCCCAGCTACGTTCAGGATACTCGAATACTGCTTCTTCCATCTGCACTTAGGTGCTCCTGTTGTCTAGTGTTCCTCTAACTTCCCCCTTTTTCTCGTATATTTTCATAATTGTGATTTCCACGTAAGCATGTGAATCCCCGCCCTTGGAAACACAACAACGATAGATAGCACAACAAGCCAGCAACACAATAGCGAGAGCAGCCGCCGCTAACAACGTGTCAGCCATAACACCGACATAGATTCTTTGGCGAGGGCCTAATAGGTCATCATATTCATGAGTATAGGACCAAAGAAAGCCAGAGTTTATCGCTTATAACCTTTAATGGAAAATTTTCGACCCACAGCCTTAGTATTCATACATATCTATCTATCTATTATATAAATGGGCTAAGGAAAAATTTGTTCACCTTTTTTGACCAATTATATGGCAACAAATATGGCTGAATCTTATATCATTTTGAAGGGAATTTTCATAAGTTGTGCAATATTGAAGTTTTAATCATATATTTTGCCAAATCATAGGTAAAATTAATAAAAATCAAAATCCCTGTATGTTACATGGCGATGCCTTTACATGTATTGGTTCCTGTTCTCGAACGTTTCCTCGTTTATCTATTGGCACTACTCTCGCAAAAGCAGTGAGAGACCTCCCGAAGTTGCACTTCGGCTTTGTCTGTGTAAATAGCCAACAATCGGACCGTGCGGGCAACTAATAATTTGACTGTTCTGCTCAATGGCTAATATAAATCAGGATTTTGCATTAAAAAATCTATGGATTTTAATTTGCAGTCGGGAACCGACAGCTGGGTTACCACTTGTTTCTGTTAATCACTGAGAGTCCAACCCCAGGCTGTTTAGAAATACGCAAACACAGTCTAAGACTTCCTTAGAAAATTATGCATTGTGCCAAGGACCAAGAAGCAAGGTAGAGAAAGAACTTTCAAATCACTTATTCTCATTTGCCAAAACGTTGCGAAAAAACTCGGAAATCACTGAGATTTGTTTTCATAGAGCTTGCATTTGCCAACACCGTTACTGCCTGGAAATGCAGATATGCAGCGTTTTTTTCGGTGCAAGTTTACAGCATATAACTGAGTTATCCTAATACCTTTGCTATCGAATACATTCTATTCAATTTTACTTACATCCGCCCATATCTGCGCGTATGCCGATAATTCTTCGTTCAGGCCTAAACTGCTCACAGAATGCATTTGTCGATAACGGTTGGTCTCCCTAAGCACGGCTTCCTTTATCACTTCTGGAGCGAATAAATCTGGTTCATCTTTAAGCTGCTGTATCTTCTTTTTGCCACATTTGGATCTTAGGGATTTAATGACGCTTGCCTGTGACTTTTCTTCGCCGTTCATTTGGCACATTTTTTTCCAAACTTTTTTTTTTTTTTTAACTTTGAAAATTTTGACTATATTTTCAAATTGGCTAGATAAAAATAAAAACGAGAACAATATGCATTCATTATATGCATAGTTTACGCTATAGAACATAAAGTTTATTTGGACTTGCAACATGGAACAATTTTATAGCTTGGCCGGTTTTTTGTCAGGCAAATTTAATTTGACACATTTTTGCGACAGTTTCACGTCACACGTCATTAATTTTGCATTTTTGCCATAAATATAAATGCGGGCGGTGCCCGACTGACATGCCCTCTCCGGGTTCAGCCAAAAGTCGGACGGGGGGATTCGGTGTCCCAGCAAGGTGTGGCCAGCCATTGGTTGCTGTATGTGTGTGTGTGCCTTCAATTCTCTTATTTTGCCGCTGCCATGATATTTTTTGTCCATGTTTCGCTTTTTTTGCGCCGCTGAAATTAAAAACGGCAAATTTGCCATAAAAATTCATAGTCTACTCTCGGGCGTTAAATTGTGTGCGCCTACGGTGATTGTCCTTGCGGGTTATGAGCGTCGCGCCGCCGCTGCTCTTGCCGTAACTGTTGTACTCCTTGTTGCTGTTGCTGCCTCTTTTACCTTCGTCACTGCATTTGTTGACTTACCGCCAGCAGCATTTTTGTGGCATGATGCCAACATTGACGTGATGCCAGCAACGCGTTGTCTTTGCTTGACGAAGCGTATGTGTGACAACGTATACGTGTTCATGTACATACATATGTGCACTCTCTTATCACTTGTTGGTGACAGACTCGACGAGCCTGGCATAAAACTCTTCGCAGCGACCAGCCTACAACTCTTCATGCTTTTCACTCAAGCTCGACAATAAGTCATGCTCTCGGGCTATATATCTCTTTAAACGCTACACCAAATGCGTAGCACATCAAACAAACGAACTTAGAGTGGTTCTCCCTTTGCGCAGATAGAGGAAGATGTTACGCTCTGTTTAGATCTTCTTCTTCTTCTTCTTCTTGACTGGCCGTAACAGCCTATTAACGGGCTACGGCCGTATATAGTTAATTTTTCCAGGCGCCTCTGCTTCGCGCACGTCTTCTTTACTTCCTGATACTCAAGGTAATTAGCATGCTCTCTACATGGTCTTCCAACGAACACACGTCGCCTTCCTGCGACTGCATTGGGACATTCCTCGCAAGAGCTTCTTCGTTCATAAGCACAATAGAACCGATTCAAGGGACACTTTGTTCGCTAAATAACCTTAGGTGGGTCTGGTTTCTGGTAGAACAGGTTGAAAGTTTTCGATAGCCCTCTAATTGGGAATGGCCAGGGTGCTGCCTTTGTCTGTCTTAACCAAGTTGTCGCACGGCCTACACGTGGTGCCCCTTACTTAACTGCGCTTGTTGACACCCGGTGTAAGTGTAGTGAACTTATGTGTGCTGCGAATCCTTCATTTCCATCCCATTGAACCCCACTTCTAATGAAAGATGATGCTAATGCCTCGGATAAGGTAAATCTGAAAGTCGAGGACCTCAGCAAAAGAACAAGGGACTATCATTTAAATATAAATTTATAGCTCAGATGTCCAGACTTTAAATTATTCAAACTTTATCGGATGCTCTCGATCTATGTAAAGCAGATATACCCGTATAGGAAATGCTGCTTGGGTCTAGTGCTAATTGCAGCAGCGCAAAACATGGTAGTCTGTAGCGTTTCAGCATACCAACATCCACAAGGCTACTTGGCTGTCGCCTGATCAATCGACACGTTACCAAATTCATCACATTGTGATCGATGGCAGGAGTGCTTCCAGTATGCTGGATGTCAACATAACAATGCTGCAATTACAATGGACTGCCATAGCCTTGTCCGCTCAGCTCTCTGAGTAGCCCACTCAAACCCCCTTAGAACGAGCAAGCGATACGATATCGAGTTGTGTACGGCTTATTGCTTGATCGATCAGGGGAATAGTGCCGCCTTCGGAGTTAACTTGCCGTCGTTCGCAAATACAGATGTTGCCGTTGATATGACGCCTCCTAGCATGACGAAGCTAACGTTGCTATCAACCGCAAGAAAGCTGCTGGCGAAGATGACCTGCTCGAATAGTTGTGCAAGCCTGATGGCCATGAGCTAGCAAGAACCCGATGTCCCTAGGTGTCCTCTGTCCTCAAGAAGGGTTACCGCACGGTAAGCGTCACCTATCGCATACTATCACATACAAGGGCACTGTTAGAACCTTATCAGTGCCAACTACTAAGACCATCCCCACATTCACACCACAAAGGCGTCACTAACATAAGCATGGAAGCAGAGCGTGCTCTCTGGGCACAGTTCTCTGCGAAGATTCTACAAGGAACCAGCTATTCAGCTGCGGCTGCTTGCCCAGAGAGCACGCTTTGCTTTTATATATATATATAGGAATATTGTGGAAGCAATAGCAAATACCTCAATACTAAGTTAAGGAGTGCCTTAAAAACTGTATGGAACCAAAGTATCTTTTATCGTTATGGGCTAAATGGCTTTCAGTGTAGCTTCTTTGAAATACATTTCCAATCTGCGAAAGAGACAAAAGGTACTAGGAGCTGTTGCACGCTTGTCCAAAATTGCTGACCTTTTTTCCTACTGCTTCATCCTCGCTATTGAGAACTTAAAGTAAAAAATCCCTCACTGATACACGTTTCCACTGTGAGGTCTGGAACTGATCCAATGGCAACTTCTGTGTTGCTGCTGCCGAAGCCTGCAGGTTACCTTCTCAAGCAGAGTTAAAAAAAACTTTTTCTTCAATTTGTTTAAAACACTTAAAAATTTTGGTGGCATATTTCTTGTGTAATATTTTGGATGTAGCTTATATGAAAACTACTTTTATGTGAAAAATAACCCAGATTTTGGTACAACAAAAAGTAACATTTAGTTAAATTTACTTTGAAGAATTTAGTTTATTTTCGTTCTTGTGTATCCAATCCCGGTATTGCGCAAAATCAGTGTACTGTGTGATTCCATCGCAGTTTGCATCTCCTTCTGAGACAATACCAGCAAATTTTCCATCCAGAACTAAGGGACCACCTGAGTCTCCAATCCATGGACTCTTGCCCGGATCTTCAGTGCAGATTATGTTTGGAGAATGGCTACATTTTTTAGCATCTACAATGGAAACTTCTACCGATTGAAGGATTTTAGAAGGCTTTGGGTTTGATTGGCTGACTAATCCCTAACCCGTCACTGAAGCTTTGGTATTAATATTGGGCGTCTTCTCCCCAAGCGAAATTGTTTGAATAGTTGGTCCAAACGTAACAGATTGGTTTAAACGAATGAGACCATTATCGTTTGTTTGAAAGAAAAAATGGTAATTTTCGTGCTTCACAGAATTGTCTATATATCTCAATTCGCCTCCGACGGTCGATTTGCTACTTCCAAGCCGGACTCTAAGGAAGGTCATTGACTTAAATCGCGGCAGACAGTGGGCGGCGGTTATAACGATGTTGGCTGAGTAGAGGGAGCCACCGCAATTATGACGTCCTAAAAACTCTATGGAGACTTGCTAAGGTGCATCCTCAATTGTTATATTCTTGCCACCGATTATACGTGCAACCGATTTTGTAAGCCTTTTTTTCCTGCTCACAAGTAACGGTCAGCAATGTAATTGACAAGCACAGAAATATATATGCGATGTTCATGTTGAAAGCAACTTAAACCTTCTGAAGAAGTACAATGAACAATTTTAACCTTTTTATACTTTTTATGTAGTTGGCTTTAGTCTGAAAGGCCGTTAGTTTAATATATATATATATATATGTATATATATAAGCCGCTGAGGCTTATTCGCTGAAGAATTTGTTCATTAATTTAACTTGATTTTGCCTTACATTGTATTGTTAAATTAAATTAGAACTTTCAGTTTTTAGAAGTAGTATACAGTTTGTACATTCATAATCATTTAATACCTTGATCCGATATCTGGCTTTATTCTAGACGTTATTAACTTCCGACAAGTGACACAAATAAAATACTAAACTTTTTAAATATTTTGCCATAACTGCGTTTTGTTTTGGAAAACCGTAAAGTTCACATCAGAAATTGACAATGGGCTCGACATTAGGTGATTGACCATTATAGTACGTCCATATTATGCTCTTGGAACCATGCTTCGACCAATCGCTGTTGAGTTGATTGGATTGTTGTCCTGCAAATTGTCATTGGCATATCATAGTATTATAGCACGAATCAGCGTTTCATCACTATAGATGATATTCCATGATTGCGCCCACGTGTTTCAATGGTTTCAATGTAACCAAATTATCCGATTGTCCCATTGATGTGGCAATGAATAGTAGTTTATTTTTGTCATATCGGAGCTGACAAACAAGCCTTTTCTGCACTGCAGTGCTTGACAAGAGTCATCACATATAGATCGTTCTACAGGCAGTTATTTACAGGAATTATCCGAGGGAAAGAGACAGAGCAATGCATAATGCATGCAGTGAACATGTCGTCCCTTTCACAGTCCGCTAACTTAGTGTTTGTTTACTGATTCTCCGGCGGATCGTCATATTATTAATACAGTGTAAACTCTCTAATCAGGACACTGTCTACATTGGACAACCTGCCTGAATTGTACATTTTAGGTAAAACCAAATAAATTTCATACAATATTGCATTTTTGTCACTGTTTAAATTGGTCCTTATCTACCCTATAAATTGGACAATTTTTGTTCCATTTTTAAGTCGATTCAGCTTGTAATATGACAGTGACACTGAGTTTTAAAGCACCCAACAAAGTGCAGATGACCTATAAATTAAAACCTTTTCAGCAAGTAATGGATCCCTTCCCTTCCCAGAAAATGAAAAATGTTTTTTAAATCACGACCAACGACGTCAAATATATAACGGCAATAGCGAATATATAACGGAAAATAGAGAACTTTTCTGTCAGCAGCGCTGTCGCAGTTAGTGTTAGCAGCAGCGAGAGAAAATGCACATTGATAGGCAAAGGCAAACGGCCTGAGAGAACAAATAATAACCGCAGTGCGACAGAGCTTTCGACTAAAATCAAGGTATGTTCAGTCGAAGTCGGTGTCTCTTAAAATAGTTACCAATTTAGTCTACGCCTGTCAAAGCTTGTCGTATGAGGCGACTAACAATGACACTGGGTCCTTTGGGACAAGTCTAGCTACCCCAGGCCTTAAAGGGGTTGTGTGTAGGGTTTGGGAGCCACCACGTAAAACCACAATTCCAATGAAAGAATGTGTTTACATCAGGCCGTAACCCGATAAAGAGTTGTTATGGCCAGTTAAAAAGAAGAAGAATTTAGTCTACGTTTGACAAATGTGGTGAGTAGACGTGGGAGCGCGCATTTTTCAGCAATTTTTGATATATGTTAAAATGCAATAAATTATATGCTATTTTTATAAGCATCTTCATTTTTGTTAGTTTAGTGTAAGATAATTATTTATTTTATCATACATATGAGTATGTAAACAAAGCTAAGCTTTTGATCTTTCGCTCACATTTGGTAACTTCAAAAAAGAAGAGTGAACACAACTTGGTTTTATTCCATCATGGCTGCACACTACATTATACCAAAACATATGAATTACAAGGTATGCGCCATCTGCCGACGCTCGCTCATTTTTAGGGCATTATTTTTTCATTATGTTGCAAGATAATTATTTATTAATCATGCATATGAATGTGTAAACAAAGCTAAGCTTTGGAGCTTTCGCTCACACATATTTTGGTAACTTATAAGAAGAAGAGTGAGCTCTCCTTGGTTTTATTCCATCATGGGCTATGGAAGAACAATACTGCATTAGCTGTTAAAATCGAATGACTCTTGAATTTTGGCTTCCCTCATATTTAGATTCTAGCTTTATATTCAGCTGCAAACTTAAGATCGTAAATACGGCCAACATTGCATATCTGTTGCATGCTTTTAGGAGATCGATCGATTAATGGATAGTTTTAAGCCATTTTAACAGATAATTTAATATAAATGGTAAAAGCCAAGTTGTATGTTCACTTTCAATGATATTAACGAACCGTTCATCAGTGTTCGTAGCAAACAAATCATCAATGGCCTACGTTCTGTAGTTGTATGAATTCGTTTCAATGGGTTTTACAAGGTAATTAAATGGCTCGGCAATGCACGACTTACAGACAGTTAACGCCAAAGTAACCAGGTCAAACTGGCAGATTGTGGCATATGCAAACAAGACTGACTCACTGGCTGACAGATGTTGCAACTGCAGTTGCTGTTGCAACTTTTACGGTAATGCAAATGAGTGAAATTGTGCAGCTGCAAAAGCCAATCTAAAGCAAAGCCGATACTAGTGATGGAAGCAACTCACGTTTGCTTTAAGGCACAATATGTTTGCCGTTTAAAGCGCTATTTCGTGAATGTGCGATGCAGGTATTGTTTTTAAGTCAGAAGACTGTAAGCACGAGCTCGGATATAGCAAGGATTTGAGTAGAGTTTATGTAAAGCAGTGTTAATGAGAAAATTGAAAATGGCCATACATTTTTGAGTGGATGTATTCAACTTTTAATATAAAATATCATTGATTTTAAGAATTTAATCGTGGCCAATGGGCGATTGTGATTGTGCATTATCGTCATATGGCATACCATGATATTAAGGCATTTCTGGGCATTAGTTGCACCAGTTTGCATTCAATATTGTATTAAGATTTGGGTAACAAGAAGATTTGTGCGCTGAAAAGAAAACTCATATCGATTGTTGTAAAGAAACTTTTAAAAAATATAGCTGCAGTGCTTAAAAAGGCGTTTTTAAGAACGTAACTGTACAGGTCTTCAAAGGCGATCTACATCTAACAAAAGCAAATAGTCGCCAGTTTTAGAGAAACCTAGAACGGTCAATTCTAAATTATTTACAACTATTTGTTAGCCACAAGTTTTCGGAGAATGCAGGAAAACCATCCTCCAAAAGCGGATCATCTTTCATTACGACAATGCGAAACGTGAATGTATTAGTTGTGTTGTGAGCGATTTGAACGACAATTGAATTGAATTCCAGTTGAATTCCATCTGAGATATTTTATTTATTTCGGAAAGTTGTAGAGTATGTGATCACGGCTACTATAACATTTCTGGTTTTTAAATTTGACAAACTCTTTAACATTCGTGCTTAAACGCAATTAAAAAAGCACGCACTCCTCGCTAACGAAGCGATTGCCTCCCGAATGTCGAAATATGTATGTATGAATTCATGCATGTGGCCTGACGTTATGCATTGTAATTTGCGCGTAATTTCTGTGAAAACGTGAAAATTCGCTTGCATTTTATTGTAATACCAAGACAGCAACAACAGAAGGTACAAAAACTCGAATGGGTAACGCGTTACTGCAGCTACTTACGCCAAAGTCGCATTTATTTTAATGTGTCGGCGCTGACGACGTGCAAATGGCAGCTCAGCCAGAGTTGCCCTTGCCATATTTAAGTGCAGCACATCAGTGGGAATCGGTGTGCGTGTTGCAACTATTAAGGTGACATGACAGCAGCTGCTGTTGCACTTTCAACTCTGGGTCAGATATTGCACATTTTTCTGCTCGGTTGCTTGGTCAGTGGGCAAAAACACAAAGCAGTAAGCTGAAAACATTGGCATTAACAATGCCAATTTTAACGGCCGTTTACAGTGCTGCTAACAATGAATACGATGTACAAACAATAACAATAAAAAATGCCCAACAACAGCAGCAGTGCAACATGGCATAAAGGAAATTACGTGCATTTATTGGGCTTACGGGGCGTATTAATAATACGTATGTACATACGCATGTAGCTGTCTGTGACGTCACACACACACACACATGAAGTGCAAATAAATTAAATTTCAATTTCAACATTTGCCAACAACAAAACTATGTTAAATTTTAACAGGAAGTTTATATAGTTTCGAGCAACGAAGCTTATATGCTCTTTGGGTTTGCATATAAGAGTTGGGCTGTACATGCGCGAATAAACAAAATGGAGTTGTTCACTCAACTGAACAGCTGATATTGCGTTTATGCGGAAGCTTTATTTGCATATGTTATATTACGAATTTCGAATAAAACGCGCATTTAAGCCGCGAAAATAATATATTTGGGAGGATGTCACAAATCTCTTTATGCCGAATGTCAACGCAAAGCTATTTTTCGGTGTGCCAGTTAACTTTTTGCAACGAATTTCAATCAAAAAGCAATTCGTTAATGTGCCGGAACTCTCTTTGAGAGCATGGTATGGATTGTTATGAAAAAGTTATCTGGTAGTGTTTTTATACAATACATATTATAATTAAAGAATATAATGTCATTATTGGTATCTAGCAGCATTTCTTGTTTCTAGCACCGTTTTCAAGTTCTCTCTATAGAAAAACATTAATTTTTTTCTAGCTCGACTCGATTTTGCATCACAGAGCAATAAAAATAAATTCCTAGTTCTATCTGGGCCGCTCTTCCTGTGGAAGCTTACTTTTGAACATGCGTCTTACCTTGGAAGCATATTGTGATGGTCGCTGAAAGCTTAAAAAGTTGAACAACCTCCTAAGTTCTAGAAGCCAGTTGGGGCTTAAAAAAAAGGTTGCTAGGTGATTTGCTAATTTGGTGTGCGCACCTAACTATGCGAACGAAAACCACGCCCCCCATCCGTACGATATCCTTTAAGCAGAAGCTTGACTATTTGGAAGTCGATCTCCTCCCGCTTGCGCTTTACCTACTGACGTTTTTTACATCTGAAAAGTCGCCTTTCTACTACTTCCGATAGTGGTCTCACATAGATGGCGGTCTGAAGGGTCTTTCTATTGGAGGCATTCTTCACTGCAGTGGCTTCGCGACACTCCTGTTCAGTATGCCTTGGGCATTGGTGACACGTTGTCCGCTGTAGTACGTAAGGAGCGGTACTCAGAGAGTTGTCCGAAGAAGTCTACGGCAGTTTGTTGTGATTGCAGCTTTGTGGTGTCCAACTTTCGCTGTATTCATAGTTTTTTTTAGCTGCTTGCGAATCTGGTACTACAGACTATTTTATTGCCTACGTTGTCAAGCGAGATGGTCATGAAGGGCTGAGTTGTCCGGTAGGACCTTATCCGTTTTACCTCTTGCTCACTTTTGCCCGTTACCCCTTCCCTTCTTCATTTTCTTCTCCTTCTTCCTCTTTCTTTTTCTCTTGCTCTTCTTCATCCTCTTTCCCTTTTTCTTTGTCCTCCTTCTCTTTCTCTTTTTCGCCTTCTTCTTATTCCTGTTCTTCTTCCTCTTCATGTTCTTTTTCTACTTTGTCTTCTTTTTCTTTCTCTTCATGTTCCTTTTCCACTTTTTCTTGCAGCTCCTTCTCCACATTCTCTTTGTGAATGAATGAAGGGAACTTCATCTTATTCCTCTCCCTCTTCATCTTTATCCTCTTCCCGATCCCCTTCCGGATAGGTTTCCTGTTCTTATTAATAGGCGTTTCCTCACTCTGAGAATATTTTACAAAAGTAGGCCAAGATTTTATGTCATTTTTTTGTAGTTCTATACTTTTTTGCCGATTAAAACGAAAAAAATTTTGGATTGCATACTATATATATAGATTATAGCAAACCCTGCAATCTTTGTTTTGCCCAAAATAGATCGAAGCATTCACGATTTTACTCGAAATTTGTTTTATCGAAAGTGGTGGACAGTGCCTTTTGCTAGCTCTACTCGACAACCCCCGTACCTCATTAGAGGTAGATTAAATTCTTCTTCCCGTTCCCCTTTGCGCTCTCCTTCCCGTTTTAGTACGAGTTTCCAGAGGCTTTGAGATTTTGTGTCATTTTATGTAGTTGTACGCTTTTTTTCGTAGGGAGTGGTTAAGATATTGCCACTATTTTTATTTCAACGTTCTATCTATTTGAAATTCACAGTCGAAATGCGATAAATCGGTGACATGGAGATATTTGCATGTTTCTTAGTGAAGATTACAGCTCATTTTCAAATTTAAATTTATTCATATTTTCGATGGCTATTGGTGTAATCACGGCTTTTGACTGGTCAATATGTTTATTATCTTTAAGCGATTGCCGACCTTCTTTTAATTTTGTAAAACATCCGTGACCTCTACTTTGGTATACTCATTAACACCAGAAACTTGAATGTTTTGCCGAGTTTAAAACAAAATTAAGAATTAGCACTTTTTTCGATGTTCATTTTTAGACCGATGCTGAAAAAGTACGTAAATAAAAGCTGTAAGCCCGATATCTCTGTTTGGAATACAAGTTTAAAAGTTTTTTTTTATATCTGGATTATCTATTTTCGATAAATTCTCTAGATTTTCGAATCGATGAATACAAACAAAAACTAATTGCAAACAAGACTGCGGGAGATGCTTTAGGTTAGTACTATTGTTTGTGCTCAAAGAATATCAATTCTGAAAATAACGTAGCTAGGTGAGGACATCAGCGATGTTTTGCTCTGAAACCGTTTCGCAAACGTTTGCTGATCTGATATTCTGAAATATATAAAAGTTTTGGATGAATCGTTTTTGAAACATTACGTTTGTGTATTCTGGTAATGGCCAAGTAAACTACTTTATTTATTACGTATACGCATATCAATGCTATTTAGCGGAAACCTCAAAAGTGTTGCATGCTTTTTGACAAACTTATCATGTTTCCCTATGTGAAGAGCATGAAAACTGCAGCATCAGCATTTCGATTCTACTATTTTTTTTTCGTAATACATTTCCGTTGATTGTTTTTGTTGCAATTGTGCACGAATAAGGCAGAGCTCAATTTTTGGCAATTTTCCGTAATCGCGCGCCTCATCTGCGTGTCATAAATTTACCCTTTTTACGAGTTATTCCTCCTTTTTCGAGGTACATTGGGGACATGGTCGTTCGATAAACGCGTTTTGGGTCGCTGACTGCAATTCGTGGGCGTCCATGTTAATGTGTGTACATGAGTGTGTGTGTCCGTGTTTATCGCGCCTTCATCGTTTATTTCAATGTATCCTTTTTTTGGCCGTAGCGGCTAATGTAGGGTTATGTTTTTGTGAAAAGTGGTAAAATGGCATTACATTTTTTTTGATTTTGTAAATGGCTGACCAAATTATCTGATTGGAAAATACAGATTTTGCTTTTTGCTTTGGGATTCATTTGAGATAAAAACTGTCAGATTAAAGTTATAAGTGGCTTAAAATGTAAAACAATTTGCATTGGATGCAAAAAATTTGTTAGATTTACATTTAATAGCTTTTTAAATCTAAAAAATAGAGGGAAGCAAACCGTTTGACTCTTTAAAATAAGTTCAATAATTAAGAGTTTCAAGTTATCTCTCTTACGCCCAAGAGCGTTTGAAGCTGTCGACATATAAATCAATTTGACTTAAAATGTAATTTAATAAAGATGCAGATGCTGCCAAGAAGAAAGTAGCCAACTCCATATCTGCTCCTACAGTCGTCTCTGCTTTACGTGTACCTTGTCCAATTGGTGATACCAAAGGTTGTTTGTGTGCTCGCTACTTGGTCTTTGCAATGGAGACATGCCCCTTCATCGCCTCCCTTCAACAACGGCATTAAAGACCTTTCTTGAGTGAGCTTCTGCATCAATACGCCCAACTGACCTTACCTGCGGAGCGGATGGATGTTTCGATTGACTATGTCAATGGCATCTTATCAAGTAGTTTGTCGTTCTATCGGATCAGGTAGTCGTTGTCAATGCGGGGATAAAGATCCTACAGAGCACTTTCTGCTCAAACACTCCAAGGGCATCTGTATCAGACCCATGCTTCTGCGCTGAACAGGAAGGATGCGCGTCTTATGGAGTGTTAGTTTCGTCTGGCAAGAGTGATTCTCCGCTTGATTACCATGCTGACGTCGTTCTTTATTGTGATTGTGGTGCTAAGGTAGACGAAATTCTTGACAACATCAAAAGTATAGTTTTCAACATCAATCGGAAATTCTAACCGCGGCGCTTCTGTCATCGAAGGAAATATGTACTTTGCCTTGCTCTCATTTACAACTATTCTCTTTCAATAGCCGTAAGGTGTCCGATAAAGCTGCACGCTTAGTACGACCAATGATGTAAATATCATCTGCATAGGAAAGCAACTGGACTCTCTAATACTTCAATATTGTCCTGTTCCGATTTACTTCGACCTTTCAAAACACATTCTCCATCACAAAGTTGAAGAGGTTGCAGGAGAAGGCACCGTCTTGTCTGAAGCCTCGCTTGGTATCAAATGGCTAGGGGAAGCTCTTTCCTACCTTGACGGAGTTGCGAGTATGCAATAAAAAGAAGACTGATGCCACGGTAGTTAGCGCAAACCGTAGCGTGACGCTTCTTAAGGACAGGCCAGAGGTTCATCGCGCATACTCTTATATAGCCATATTCTGCTTTGGAAGGCCATTATTTGAATGGCTATAGAAAGCTAATATTTCTTACCTTTATATCCAAACCTAACTACTTGATTACGCTGTTCTCTGTCCTTGTTCATTAATTTGAACCTGTTTTGCCCTTAAGTCCCGATTTTACTTTCAGTCAGCTATGTTTTGACTCGCCTAATCTAGTAACTAGTAAAGTTCTCACATATAATTTCCTAATGGGGTAACTTTTGAAAAGAAGCTAAGATATCTTTCATAAGGGGCTTACTTATCACGATATCTATCTTGAGTTGAGAAATAGGTAGAAGAAAAGGAATATGACAGAAAACTACGCATGATGAGGGTGGACCCGTATGAGGATAACGATGAAGTGGATTAAGAAGTCGACGAAGAAAAGGATGAGAGGTTCCACCCGAACGATGGGGAGTATAATCGAAGGCGAAGGGGAAAAGAATGACGATGGCAAAGAGCATGAGAATTTACTTGCTATGCTGTAATTTCCCGCTAAGCCACAGCTGCATCTTAAGGTTCTCTAACACCTTCCGACTAGTTTTAGCTACTTCAAGCTTTAGAGTGTAAATTGCCACACATTGAACACTAGCTAGAGTTCTTAGATAATTGACTAATGTACTTAAAGACCTAATCATATAAACACAGCTTGTTAACTGATAGAAATTTCCGCTAATTCATTTCAATTAACTGGTAGCAAATCGCAGCAATTATTACGCATACGCAACGTTGGCCAGTATTTGAACCCAACAAAATGTTAACTGATAAAGCACACACACAACAAGCAGTTTATCAAAAGAGCTCCAGCAAGTTTTCCGTGTAGATTTCGAATGCAAATTATTGCGCCTTGGCAAGGATGCAAGGATGCAGGCAACGAGCCGCATCGAAGAAGCGCCAGTAAATGGCTTCCTGAGATCTAGTTGCCGCGAGACTGTTTGCCTTTGGTTGGCCTTGCGCATTTTGTGTGTGAGGGCGGGAATCAAGTGCAAAATATATATATTTTGTAAATTGTAATTTAAACATTTTGGACCATAGCCAAGTAATAATTTTTGCCATGCTCATCGTCGTTCTCGCTTTCGTCTTGGTCCTCGTCCGGGTCGTCGTAGTCGCGGTAACCAACAGAAAGGGCGAGAGAGAGAGAGTAACTACTGCAGTTGCTCGTCCTGCAAATGGATTTGTATTTTGAATTGTGAATTGCCGGAATTGATACGCCTGGCTGCACTGAGTCAGCCCTACAGCACTGGCATTGTTATCTCTCTCGGGCCCGCGCTCTCGGATCACCCGCTGTTTGGCATTTTGTCCTTACTCCTAATCCCCAGCCTGTCTCTGCCCATCAAGACAACTGCTTGAGAATGGCTTTATATTGCTTCAACATGAAAGTCAAGTGTTGCAGTTGCGCGCAATTATGTGCCCACTTCCCGTGCCACAGCCTAGTAACACTTTTTCGTGCGCTGATCTGTTATGGGAATTTATTTTCACAAACGAATTGCAATCGTTCAGCGCAATAAATTCTATTAAAATGCAATTTGAAGGGTCTGTGATTTTAAATAATGCCAAGGCATAGCAGCCGTAATGCGGCCCAGTGACTCCGACTGACTATCAGTTGGATACTTTTGTTGCCAGTTCGTTTTGGAATCACTGTAGATGGAAATTTATGTAGGCATTGCGAATTGTTTGGTAGTGACTGCTTTTTAGCTCTGACCTCTTGTACGGAATATTTATGGCTTTCTTGCGCGTTTACTTGACAAGCTAATTAGGCTGAAAAGATACTATATATAGTTTTATGGACAACAATTGTTTTTGGTTTATATTTATATCTCTACATTTTCAAGATTTTTTCCCACTTATGTGTAGTAGTAGTGAGCTCCGACACCTGATGGCCTTGCAACCCACGTGCTACTCAAAAGTAGCTCCCAGCTTTGCTTGCCGCGTTAAAACTTTTACCCTCACGGCACCCCTGGCAGACGTCAGTCTTAAAAATTGGTAGTTATCGATAGATTTTTTAGAAATCAGTTTGTTTTACGAGTTTAGAAGTTTGATCGTAATGTTTGCTTTACCAAACAAACGAGAGTAAAATGTCCAGATCTCACTCATTCTTTTCATGTTCACAGAAATAACGAATAACGGAGTGCGTGAGCTCGTATGTGACGTCTTCTTCGTGCTGCCATCACGACATGTACGTTGTATACGAAAAACACACCATAAAAAAACATACCATCTGCGGGCATAGATATGTACTTCTATTCTACTCTGCTTCTCTTTTGCTCTGCTTCCCATCTGCTCTGCTTCTTTTCTACTCCTTTTCCTTTCTTCTCATTTTATTTCTTACTCTTCTTCGCTCTTCTCTCATATCTTCCCCTTTTCTTCTTGCTTCCTGCTAATCTCTCATATTTTCCCCTTTTCTTCTTCTCTTCTTTTTTCCTCTTCTTTTCTTCATCTTTTCCCTTTTCTTTATCATTTTATCTTCTACTATTCTTCTTTTCTCCTTCTTCTATTTTTCTATTCTCCTCTTCTATTCTTATTTTTTCCTCTTATTTTCTTCACTTCTTCGCTCCTTTTCTGCTTCTCTTTATCTTATAATCTCGTCTTCTCTTCTACTATTCCTCTTTTTCTCTCCTTTTATTTATCTTTTCTTATATTTGTCTTCTCTGATTTTCTTTATTTAATAATCTTTTCTTCTCTTGTACTTCTCTTCTCTTCTTCTCTTCTTCTCTCCTCCTATTCTTTTCATCTTCTCTTCTTTTTCTCTTCTCTCATTGTCTTTTTCTTTTCTTCTTTTCTCCTCTTCTTTGCTTCTTCTTCTCTCTTTATATCAAGATCTTTTCTTCTCTTTATCTCTTCTTCCTTCCTTTTACATAGAATAGCAGTAGAGTGAAACATTAAATTCTTGTTGATCTTACATTTTATGGAGAAAATTCGTTTACCGTAAATTCGTTAAACGTAATCTTTACAGTTATGTTAAACACATACAAATGCAAAGTCTACCATAAAATATAACTAATATAGCTTTTATGTACATATGTATGTATAGATATTCTTTTAAGCGTAGTTTCTATGTAATATACTTATCATTTGAGATAGATGCAGTTGTATATGGAATTTTATCGAGTATTTCTATCATGTTTTTAGCCATTTCCTCTATCCATGGTTTCACATTAGCCACATTAGCATAGAGAGCTGGTGCATCGCACAGTTTGCTTCCAGCAGACACAACACCAACCAGTTCACCCTCGACAACTAGTGGACCACCAGAGTCACCCATGCATGCAGTTTTTCCATCTTCTCCAGCGCATATAGGAAAACTCCAAGAACTTCCATAAAAAAAGCACATCATTGGATTTTGTATTTTAATATCCACACTTTGAAGAGTTCCTTGTAATTTTGGATCGCTGCCATTATTTCTGCCCCAACCTGTTACGGTTGCTATGGTACCATACTTGGGACTCTTTTCAGCAAGTGGAATAGGTTGAGCTTGTGGGCAAAATATAATCGATTCTTTTAGTCCAATAATAGCAATATCGTGTGCATGAACTTTGCCTCTGCAATCATAATTTGGATGCACAAAAAACAATTGGGCCGGTATCAATTGGCCTCCTTCGTTCCATTGGTTGGATCCAACCCGCACCTTATATAATAAAACAAATATCTTGATTCGGGGCATGCAGTGTGCGGCAGTCACGATGATTTTAGCTGAATAAATAGAACCACCGCAGATATGAGTATCAAACACTTGTAAAGAGACCTGCCAAGGCGCATTCTCAATTAACTTATCCTTTCCACCGACGACACGCTCTTTGGGTTTCGTTAGCAGATTGTTCTGCACACAATTTGCGCCCAGCAAGGCTAGTGCCAAGAATAGAAAACAAAACTTGGTTAACATGTTAATGAGTAAGCCGTAGAAAATGTTAATAAGTTCTAATAAATGGAGTTTCTGCTTTTATACTCGTCAACTTCTAATTTGTCTATACCTAAATTGTATACCTAATGTACTGACTTATCTGCACAAAAATTTCTTCATTACTGAAACTTGCATTTTAAATTAAAAGTACGTTTATTGAAATTGGTTGGAACTTGAACTATTTTGAGATTAAGAGTGTCAACTCACTTTTGTACAATGTTTTCAGAGAATCGAAGGGTTTCAGGGTTTTTACCAACAGTACAGCAGTTATGCATTGCACAGTAACATAATGAACGAAATGATTAACAGCAGAATAGCAGGAGAGTATTCATTCGATGTTGAACCCATGGAATAATAATAAAAGGAACGCGCCTGCTGCCAACGTGATTTCCAAATTTTTAAGGAGATCAAGAAAGCGAAAGAGAAAGGCGCAAATTCACACGCAAATAAGACAAAGCAATAACATGCGCAGGACAACCTTACTCTTTGACATTCACAGCAGAATGAACATTTGGCAAGCGAAAAGTGTGAGAGCAGCAGAATGCGCGTTCCTTGTATTATTGTTCCATAGTTGAACCGTAGCAACAGCTACCAGGTATTAGTCACTGCTGTTCGAGAAGGCATTTAAGTATGCGCCGCCTACGGATTTACAAAGAAACCAAATATACTGGGGTACTCTGCTTCATGCAGACCGCCTACAGACGGTGTAACCAGTTACAAATTGTACTAACCAGAATATGTTTCACCTCAACCAAAAAAGATTTGTTCACATGAATCCACATTCATAGATAGTGGCATTTTTTGTTCAGCAGAGGCATATGAGTGGAATTTTTAGCATATTTTGTTCGGAATTCAGTACATAGTATATAGACGAAGGAACTCTGTAGCTAATCGGATTATGGTTATGGGCACTTGAGCTGGCATTTACGGTTAAAGTTATGCAATCGTGCTGCCTTTTAGACTCAAAAACTAATGTGGCGTGATTTAGAAAGGGTTCTAAGCTATGTGATATGCTGCTAAGATGTTGGCACCTGTGTAGTTTAGAAAGCTGCACAAGCATATAAAGCATGTTTTGCTCACTTTTCAACTACCTCATAACCGTCTCACTTGCATTTCAAAACAAATACTTTAGTGCCAAATGAGCTTGGTAACAAAACAAATAGTGCGCAGACAACTGACAAGCCAATAAAGCATATAAACAAGAGTTAAGCGAAAGAAATCTAATGTAGAAGAGATTTAAAATAACAACAACAAAAAAACGGCTATCTGAGCGCGGAAATTTAAATGTTGGCATGGTATAATAATTTCAATGTACAATCAATTACCTTGTAATTATAATACCATTGTTCTGCTGCACACGCTTTTTTCTTCCAAAATTTACCGTTACTTTACTTACTTTTAATTTTTTTGCAGATCAACAAAAACCAAACGCTATATTCGCTTAGAAGAGGATTTTCAAGTCATGCAGTGTTTTTTTTGCTGAAAAGCTAAACCCTCTAAAAAAAATAACATTGATGTTAACGTGACACTGAAGTACATTGCTTGGTCAGTACTGTACAGTGTGGCCCATAGAACATTGTTGAAGTGCTTGTGCAGCTCTCAAGTACGGATACTGCCAAAAAATGTCACCATCCATGCCATTAAAGATCAAAAGATGCGCATCATTAAGATCAAACTAAAACGAAAGAAACTAGATTCACCGTTTTGGGTGGCTAATTTAGCAAAAAACTACACTTCAGACTATACATCTTATAGGATATAAGCTTGAATATTACAACTAAAACGCACAGTCAGTCACTTCAAGAGCTAGTGGGCATCGAATACTTTTCCCCCCGAACTTCCAGTTCTCAGATGGCCAACAATAAAGACAGTGGTAGAACCAATTTCCCCCAACCGCACACATGGTCTTAAAAACTATGTGCTCCACCTAATCATTTCAAGGCGTTCTGCGATGTTACCTATATGCAAATATAGAATTTTTAATAAATTTCGTTTTGTTGTTTTAGTTTAAAAAGTATTTATTGAGTGAACATTGCATATTCTTTGTTGGGCCAGGCCAGGGCGGCCAGATATGTCTCAACCAGGCACATGGCACAGGTTATCTGCGCAAATAGAAGTACTTTGCATATATTACAGGGGTAGTATCAATAATTACATTTTATGAAAAACAAAGCGTATACGCAATGATATTGGTTAGCGCTTGAATGTAGCTTTAAAGAAGAACCTCATCAAAGGTAGATTAAGACATGGGCTTTTTAACTTTTACTGCAAAATACTCTGTAAGAATTCAAGATTAAAAGTTTTTTTTTTTAATTGTTTTTGTATTTAATTTTACTGTTATTTTTAACAACAACTTAAATTAAACTGAAAGAAAAATACTAATACAACTTAAAAATTTGCAATTAAGTCTATGTTTTTATAAATTTATTACTGTACATATTTACATAAACCTATTGACGAGGTCGACCGGATGTAACCTCCGTAATCTCCTTCTTATTGTGTGGCCTCCTTTTTTGCGTCGCGCTAAAAGACGCCTTGACAAAGGGTTTGAGTGGATTTGAAGGCGATATCCCCAACTTTAGGCACATCTAGGTCACTCGCTATGTCCGCAGTTCGTATGTACCCGGGGGGGGGGCACCAGTTAGCATGCAAAGGGTTTTTGCTTGCACGATTCGAATTTTTTGCAAATGGGTTTTTGCAGCAAATCCGTAGACCTGCAATCCATATTTCCATCCAGGAGCTATATACGACTTGAAGATGGTAACCTTGTTTTTTAAGGATACCTTTTTGCTGCTAAGAAGCCATCAGAGCCAGCAATTTCTGTTTTTAAGGCCGCCTGTAACGCTGGAGATGTGCTTGCCGAAGGTAAGGCGCCTGTCCAGTTGTACACCCAAGTATTTAAAACTGCTGTGATGCTCCAGGAGTTGGTCCTGCAAGAAGGCACCAGGGCAGAGATCCTTACGCAGTGCGTAAGACACATTGGCGCACTTGTTTGCCTTTATGCCTATGTTCCAACGCTTAGCCCACATTTCAAAGCAATACAAGTACTTCTGTAGAACATCCGTTGCTTCATAAATACAATTGTTTCTGGCCAGGATGGCCGTGTCGTCAGCATAAGTGGCGATAAGAGGCAGGAGTCAGAGAATCTATGTAACATTTAAACCAGCGCCCAAAAGTATGCTTTGCAAACTGAGCAGTTCTTTCAATTTCATACAATCTCCTGCACTTCATTTGTTGTTGTTGTACACGCGCACACACACACACACACACACACACACACAAACACACAGAGTGCTACAACCCTGCAGGAAATCGGTCTTCTAGTAACAGCTTCAACTGGTTGTAATTACAGTTGTAGTCAAGTAGTAGCGGACTGGTTGTAATTACAGTTGTAGTCAAGTAGTAGCGGACTGGTTCAAAAAAGTATTATGGCGGGATAGGAGAAAACGCTCTCACTGTTTACTTGTGTTCGCTCAATTTCTCTGAAAAAGTCTTAACACGTTGGGTTTTTCAGCTCTTTTCCTGTTGTTGTTTGTGTAAATTGAAGAAATTTGTGTATACTCAGGAAAAATAACAAAAAGAATGGTGCTGCAAGAAATATGCGTCATTAGGCGTCAAAGAGCAAAGTGTGAAGTTGTGCGAAATTGGTAAGTGCTGGTAGTATTTTGTGTTTTTAATTTAACATTAATTTATTATATAATTTACTAAAGCAATTTTATTTTACGCAGATGAATTTGGAAAGTTGGAGTGTTTTCAGTTAATAAGGTAAGCCAGAAATACATACATATGTACATACTAAGTACATTAAAATTGTTTTCTATTCTGTCTTCCATTTCGTAAGTAAATGGTGTCTATATATTATTTATTCTTTTATACAATCCATTTGTAAAAAAGTATATTTCAAATTTGCTCGTTTTTTATTTTCAGTGCTTCAAGTCAAGGTGCCCAGTAAACCGTAAGTGATAAGAAAAAAAAAATGTACAATAAAATTTTAAACAATTAAAACATAAAATGTTTTTAATAAAGTCAAAATAAATGTATAAAATATAATTTTAAAAGAACACTATAATTGTTTTATTCACGGGCAAAATACACTTAATTCCTACCGATATGGAAGATATTAGGAGCATTCCACAAGTACCTGTAGTAGTTTGCAACAATACACCTCAAACTGGTATTTAGCCATTTCCCATTTACTAGTTTCATACCATTTGAAACCAGTTCCTATGACAGCCCCATGTTAAACATACCACTTGGTCTCAAACAAAAATACTAGTAGTGGACCATAATTACATCCTCTTTTCCTTGTTAAAAAGTGATTGATTTCGTACTAGTATGCTTCCATAGCGCAAATACACCCCCAACTGGTAGGTTGTCATTGCCCATTTACGAGTTTCATACCACTCGCAACCAGTTCCTATGACAGCTCCGTGTTAAACATACCACTTGGCTTCAAACAAAAATACTAGTTAAGGACCTCAAAATCATCCCTTTTTTCTGGTTCAAAAGTGGCCCCCAACTGGTATACTTTCCTGCAGGGAATATGCTCGTGAGTGTATCTGCAGATACACAAACACACACACTCTCACACAATGACTGATTATCTGCAATTTTGTAATTAGTGACGCATTTACTCATTTGTTGTTTTCTAGTAAATGTTTGCTTCTTTTATTTGTTGCCGCCTTTAACCCCTTTAATTGCCAGATTCCGTCAACAAACACAACAAATGCAACAAAAATAACTAGGCGACTTTAAACAACAATAGCAACAGGGTCAGCGACCACACAACAAATGTCTAAAATAAGCCAAACAAATGTGTTTTACAAACTGCCAACAAATGTGACCACAAGCATTTAGTGGCATACCTTCAGGTAGAAACCGCTTGCCACACACACACACACACACACACACACACTATGTCTATAGGTATGTGTGTGTGTGCGTGCTAATTGCATGCCACAGCACTTTAATTAACATCATTTAACATTTTACTTGGGTAAATATTTACTTGAAACTAACAATTCGAAACCACAAAATTGCAACTTGCAATTAAAACACTAAAATATACTTGAGTTCAACTTTTATAAATTGAAATATTTCGATTGATTATCAAAAGGCATAAATATTTCAACTAACTAAAGGCAACTTTTAGAGTAAACAAATTAAATGTTTTAATTTAAAAACTAAAAGTGCTGTCATAAATCTTTTGTAATTTGGCCTTAAACGGAATTCTGGTTGTTCTCGTTGTTGTTGTTCCCTGGTAAATATATGAAAAATACAAAGTTATTTCATGTGCCTTCTATTCTGTTACAACAACAAGTAATGCACACATGTAAACCGACACACACACAGATACACACACACACACACACACACACACACACACACACACACACACACACAGATACACACATAGATACTTTAACATTAGGCTGGCACTATTATAATTTTAGCAGCTTGGCTGTTAACCGCAATAATTTATGCTTTTGAGCCGTGTTTTACTCTAAAGTCTTTGTGTGTATGTGTGTGTCTGTGTGTATGGGTGCATCTAAGTGTGTGTGCGTGTTGGTTTATATGTGTGTGTGTGTGTGTGTGTGTGTGTGTGTGTCTGTGTTTTTGGTAAGCGCACATAATTTTCCCTATTAAAGTAAAACATACTAACGGCGCTTATCATTACAAGCATTGCCATCATAACAACAACGGGCAGGAAAAGCGAACATAGAAAACCGAAGACTGCATACCCTTGTAGAGACAATAAGTGTGCTTAGGCACACGGCATCGACAGATGCTAGCGCCACAAGAGGTGCATGTGTAACCAGTCAAGTTCACTCTGCCATAATTGATGGGCATTGACTAAGGCTGTTTGTGGGCGTATCGCGGTCTAAATAGGGGGTACGGCCATCGTGTTCAATCAGCTGTTCCTGTCTCTATAGCTTAAGAACTGATACAGCTCACTCTATCCAAGGGGGAACGCATACCTGACAACATGCAATTTAATCGATACTGAAGAGGCAACAGCTTGCTCATTATTCAATACATTAAATACAGCCTTTAATGGTATAGTGTAGAATTCTAAAGTTTGTGTAAGACATTTCTGATAGCAAACAAGTTTTACCAATTAAAAAAATATTCCTTACCATTTGCAATGGCTTTTTATCGAAACTCTCTAACAAACACACATTTGTATACATACAGATAACAATCGCCATAGTCTGACAGATTTCCTAAAAGCTTGTCGATTATGTTATGGGTGTCAACATTGCCATGTCTCTAGATCTCTGAGGCCATAGATCAAATTTAAAAGGACCCAAGAAGTAGACAGATTGCCTTCCTTCTACTTCTTCTCTTTACCAATATTTGTGTAAGGTTCATTACTCCATATCTTCTATTTTCATATCTCTACCTACACTCGCCTCTTCTTTTTACAATTTCCTTTCCTCATGATTATCCTCTTTCTTTTGAGCACCAATTCCCCTCCACTTCTTCTTCGCCATCCTCTTTACCTTTCTTTTCGCCTTCATCTTTTCATGCATCTGCAACTTCACCATCCTCTTCGCCATGTTTTCCTTCCATTTTCCTTTTCGCCTTATTTTTCTTTCAAGTATTCATTTTCCACTTTGTGATCGTCTACGTCATAATTTTTACCTACCCATTTGACTTCCTGTTCGCGTTCGCATTCACCTCACCTAACTCTTTACGGTTGTCTTCGCCGTACTCTATGTCTATCTCTCTTTCCATCTCTTTTTCATTATCTCAATACTACCCCTCCTCCTTCTCTGTCACTTTATTTTTTTCTCCTATTTCTCCTTCTCTTTCTGTTATCTATCTTTCTCTTGCTCTTTCTCTTTCAGCTAGTGTTTCTATGGTCTTTATTGTCGGCTTCCGTTCGACTCAAACGTCTTCCCAATCTTGCTCCGTGCCCAACTCTTTCTCTTTTCTATTATGTTTCCCTTTTCTTACTCATTCTCTTTTTCTCAATCCCTCTCTTCCTCCACTATTTCGCATTCTCTTTCTCATTGTCTTTTCCTTCTTCTTCTGCTTCGTTTTTCTCCTTTATTTTGTCTTCTACTTCCTCTTCTGTTCTCCTTTTTATTATAAAAATTCAATTTAACACCTGTTTTTATTTTTCTGCTTTAGCTATTTGTGGCGACACAACAGATGATCAACAAATTTTTGCGATTTGTGACTATGGAGACAAATCTGAAAATCATCGTGACGTCATATATGAACAGCCTCTTTTTAGTTTCATTGTAATATGGATACTTAATTTTCAGAAAGTCGTAAGTGCATTTTTCTCTGCATCACAGACGTCACCAGGAAGTAGACATACCTGCTGTAAAGGGTATAACAACCACATGCTGATGCTGAAACTGACTGCGTTGCGCATCCTTTCGTCGACGCCATTTTGTTTAGTTTATGCAGCGCTTCAGTGTTTGTATGTGTGCAATTTCCGCTTGCGTTAGTAGTAGTATTACGATGTATGTGTATGCGTGTGTGTTTGTTTGTGTTAGTGTGCGTTTTGCTTGCTAATGCAAAAAGGCGACTTTTCAGCACAATTTTTTAGCAAAATTAAAATATTTATGTTGCCGACGTGCTTAATACGAGCGCTGTAGCCATTTTGTTTTGTGCTGCGCTGCTCTGCTCCAGCTCCAGCCGGTGCTTTCAGCAGCTTCCTTCTCAACAGTGCCCCTTGATCCTTGTTACATCCTGCCGTTGATGCCCCTTTCGCCTGTGGCATGCAGTGCTTACTGTTAGTTTTTAGTGTGTGTGTCTGCGTGCCGCTACGTGCGTGTTTATGATGAACAGGAGCAGGAGCAGTACGGCGTGTTTGTGTGTGTCTGCATTCGGAGTCGCTATTTGTTGTTGTAATGTTGTTAGACAGAGGCAATGCCTCGCCTTGTTGGCACTCCCAAAGGCAACGCTGATGCTGCCACTTAATGTTCGCGCTTTAGCAACGTCAGTTTAATGTACACAATGCAACAATACTCTCTATATAGTGCGGAGTTACACCCCGATTCTTCCCCTTCACAATGCAGTTTTCATATTAAAAACAATATATTTCGGTTTATTGCATTGCACTTGCACACATAGACAGCTTGCTTTGAAACATTTGTGACTGCATTTCGCAGAGTTTGGCAGTTTGACAAACTCAACAATGCAGGAGCAACTCGTCAAAGTGGTTTCTGAGATTTCCGATTTTGAGAGCTTAAAGCCGAGACTTGCATCCAAAGGTAACACTACATGGAATGATATTTTTCGTTCTGTGAAAATTAGGCAGCGTATGCCTAAGCGTGTCAAAGTGTTTTACTTAAAACGCTTCCTAACTTTTTCTCTAACTAAGGAAGTTTCCGTCTTACTTAAACTTAACTAGTTGGGGGATGAAACCAAAATGTCAGACGGAACTAATACTTATGAAAAAAAGTATTGCGGACTCTCGAAAAATGCATGGTAAGATATTTACTCCAACTAAAATTTCATACCCAAAGGCTACGAAGCATTGGAACTCCTTAAAGTTTATGTTGGCTTTCCTCATTATCTGTTAAAAGATTATCTGATACTGTAATACTAGTTACTACTATTACTGACCTGGTAAAAGGCTGTTCTGGCTAGTCAAGAAGGTAAATTAGTTGATCTTTGCTAACTTTATTCCCAACTGAGTGCATTCAGACACAAGGTCCTTCTGCCCAAGGATTAGGGCAATATAACACATTACATGGCAGGGATTATTGGTTGATCCAAAAACCAGAAGGTAGCCAAAATTTGTGGCAATATGCTTTTAGTAGAAGCAATTACATAAGTCTTTCCAGAAATCAAAATCCAAAGAATCGTTGGAGCTTGTGGATTTCGGCGTATATGGACCAATGCGCATTTAGACTGTTGGTCACTAGAAGTATTTGGTTCACGATCAAAGTGGTGCAAAAATTATTATTATATAGCAAGTCAAAAGTACACTTATGCTTATACTTCTTCTTGACTGGAAATAACAAACCGTTACCGGGCTACGGCCTGATGTAGAGCACTCCTCCAGGTGCCTCTGCTTCGCGTGAGTCTTCTCCAATAGGAGATTTCAAATGCTGTTATACCTGATCCTTCCAACGGAGGCACGAGCAGCGCCTTTAGCGCCTTCCTTATTGAAGACCTTCGTAGAAACTTCTTCATCCATACTCTCAACATGATCAAGCTATCGCAGCTGCTGTTAGATAGAGATATATGCCATAGTAAGAAGACTGATACCACGGTAGTAGCTCCTTAAAAATAAGGGAATAGTGTATTGGTATGCCAGACAACTTTCTCAACTGAAACCATGTCAAAAAATGATATCAATACCTAGCTTAAGTGGTGATTGTCGACACAGCCCATAAAAGAGCAGAGAAGCTAATATGACTTGGCCAAAACACCTCGGAAAGGTTAATTTGAAGCTTCAGCGTGTACAATACACAGTCAAAAGGATATGAATGAGCTGAGAGTCATCGACAAATTAGAAGCAAAGCAGTTGGAGAATTTCATCGATCAACGACTGTTTTCAAAAAAGTCCGAAAATGAAATATTCGACGTACAGACTGACGATCTTCAAGATGAAGTAGTAAAGGACGCAATAACAGATACTCCAGTCACTCCAGTCATACCAAGGTGGGGAAGACCACGCAAAACACTTCGGTTTACGGAAGAGGTAAATTCGAACATTAGGATCCCATAAAGGTATATGCCGGAGTTGGTTGCAGCGCTTAATATAAGCACACACTGTACACTCGCCTAAAGTAGCCCCATGCACACACGGCGTATGCGCAACACTTTGTTGCAAATCATTATCAAATTGTATTAGATTAAATTTTTAAAGTGGAGAGGTGTACACCCTTATAAGGTAGAATAGGTAGGACAAACAATAAAAGGGCAGACAACAAGTAGAGAACGATAAACAAGCGAAAGAAGTAAGACAAGAATAAAGTAAATTAAGAACAATTCCTTTAGGCGTAACTTTGGGTGAGTTTTGCGTTTTTATTTCTAGCTAGTTTGTTTTGTATTTTCTTTTGCTTTTGGAAAAAACACGCTTAAATTTATGGTTGTTTTGGGACTCAGCCGTTTGCGGCTTAAGCGCCTTGGGCTGGTTTTTCTACCATTTTGGTACAGGTTAAACTCGCTTTTTATGAAGCTTTAAATGGCATTTGTAGGGCTTTAAATAAGTGCTGAAATTTAACGTAATGGGCAAATAAGTTAAAGCAACATTGCGCATACGCCACCAATATCAAAAGTCTAAATTGTCAAGTCAACTGGCGCAAAAAATGTCCAACGAACTTTGAAACGAAACGAAACTAAGAACGGAAAACGGAAATTAACTAAAGCACTGTAGAACTTGCCAAACGGAAATAGTTGAAATATTCAATAGGAAATTCAACAAAGTATCATCGAAAAATGCAATATACTATAGATACAACTTGAGTTGAGCATCCAAAAGCTAAACTCTCGCTGGACTCCGCTTTGAATTTCCAATTGCTGCAACGGATAGGATGATACACTTTGGTCCTGTCGCTGCTTAAATTTAAACAACTAAAAGCTTGTCTTTCACATTTGGCACACAGACTGCAACCGAATCCGAACCAATACGGAACACAATGCAACGGAAAATAAAACTACAAACCAAACAACAACAGCAACAAACTGACCCGTAAACCCACCATGTATGTGTGCTGCAGAGTGTTTGTGTCGGTGCGACTGCGGCCGCATTCCGCACAAATATTGACACATGTATGGGTCGCCCGTTGGACAACAAAACCGAAACCGAATGCTGACCATTAGATGATTTATAGGTCAGCCAGCCATGACCACCCCTTGTGGGCGGTAGTACTATGTAGAGTTAGGAGTGGACCCCCCAACATTTCAGTGATGGAAAAACAAAAGTAAAATTAAACAACAGCTGCAACGATTGACAGATATAACTGTACCGAAATGGAATCATTCGGGTTTTGAGTTTCAGGCAAAATCTCTTCTAATTGAGATGGACACGTTATGGGCAGCATAATTAACGAAAGTTTCATATGCGACAAATACTTGCAAATAGTGTGGCAAATGCAAAAAGCTTGAACATGAATAAAAAGCGTGCAATATAATAAGAATCTCTGTAATTAAACAACGGCATATAAACGAGGAATGGATGTTTGGGGGACTCTGTGGTATGCACTTATTACCATGGTATCAGAATTTTTTCTATAGCCTATCGAGCGCATTGTGTGAGAGACTATAGCCATTCGCAAAACAACTGATCGGAACTTATCAGTTTGCCTTTATGTATGACCACCATCGACTAGTTCGCCAAATCTTGGAAAAGACCCAAGAGTTCCAAATCGATACCCACCATCTCTTTTGCGATTATAAAGCAGCATTTAAGAGGCCGTTGATAGATCACTCATATACCACATTGTCTGAGCTGCGTATCCCTGCAAAGCTGGTGCTACTTTACATTGAGCAACGCACGCAGCTCTGTCAAGGAATGCAGGAGCCTCTCCAAACATTTTAACAACGAGCAAGGCTTCCGACAAGGCGATGCCTTCTGCGACCTGTGAGTCTAGGTCTGATTGTAAATGAGAGGCAGACAAAGTTTGTTTGAGTAGAGATACGCGACAGTTCGACTCCCAGATGTGTGTTGAAAACTATGATATTGTCAAGGGTTTCGGCTAACTTGGCACCAACGTCACAATGAAGAATGATATAGGCATTGAGCATCAAGTAAAGAATAACTCTTGGTAATAGATGGTACTTTGGTAGCAGTACGTATATGATTATTCATTCAATATGAATGAATGAGCTGCAGACGACGTGACATAGTCAAGGGAAATATCCTCCAGCGGCTACGTTAGCTTGGTCATAATGAGACGTCGTATTGACGAAGAAGCTTCTTAATTCGGGTTAAGGAACAATGTAAGTATCGCCATGAAATTGGAGGACTACAACACCTAAATGCACAATATATTGAGCGATCTAAATACATAGGATCGAACATCCCTGTCATAATTTCAAAGATCTTGAAGCTGGATAACAAGGTAACAGCTCTACCAATCAGAAATTGCGGACTTAAATTCACAAGTATGCTTGGTACCATTTTTGCCAAAATTTATCCAACACTTTAAAAAACTTGACAATGGATGCACAGAACGCGGAAGTTAAAGACCAAAACAGAGAAATTTTAAATATGGCACCGAGTGGCACCAGGATCGCCTGAATTATCAATATATGCTGACATCTTTGTGGAGGAGATCTTAATCAGTGACTTTTGACGAAATACGTGGATGATATCTTTGCAGGATTAAAAGAAAGCAAGCTTCCGAGATATGTGCTGAAGAAGAAAAACTACCCCTCTTGGACAGAGTTGTTTAAGATAAAGGCAATAAATTAAAAGTTAGTTGATATCAGCAGCCGAAAGCAACTGCACGGGCTTTTCCATAGGACGTCATGGGCAGAGGGTATCCCACCCGCCACCCTTCAACTCGGCCAACCTTAATCCCACAGTTACGATCTATAGTGGCTGAAAGTGGATCCCACTAGACCCAATGCGGATTCCATCCATTCCCTGTTGTCCCAAGGATGGTCTCATCCAGAGTAAACAGCTCGTAGTGGTCAGTAAGGTCACCATGTCGACAATCGCTACATTGATCATTATCGTTGGACATTCCCTTCCATCAACGGACATGCCCCTTTGTACAGGCCCTCTTGAGTGTCTGTGGGAGGCGTCTGTGTATCATTTGAACCCACCACTGCTTGCTAAAGCTCCTGTGGCATGGCAGCTACAGGAGCAGCCCCCTATGGAAGGTATCGGATGTTCTACTTGGTCACCGATCCTTGCGGGATTATATCGAAATTCGGGGTGTCAAAATGGCAGCTCGCTCTCTTGTCTTCTACACTTCGAATTCCTAGGCAGTTCTTTTGACGTACCACCAGCTTTTTCACTATGAGATCCGCACCATTTCAATCCCCGTGTCTTTCCCCCTTGATCCCCATGTATTTGCCGTGATAACGCCCTCAACATATTGTTACACAAGTTGACACAGATATTTACTTTTTTCTTGCATATCCCACAACCGCATGATGATCTTTATTATTTAGGGCGAATATAAGTATACATTATGGTGCAGGAATAATGTGGCTGGGAATGTTGTCGCATAGCAATTGATAAATCACGTACCAATGCATCATAATCTCCAGAGCGAACAAAAAGATTCCACCGTAAGCAAATATGGCTAAAGCGATTTTTTCTGCATAGCTGGTACCCAAGGCGTAGTTCAGAGTTATGAACAATAGAATCATATTTTTCGTGAACTTGTAGCAGCATGTTATTATCCAAGGCAGCACCATGATTACGAAAATGTTACCACGAATGTATCGGATGACGTCATGGCGTTGCATATCCAAAGTGGCGACAAATGCCAGAGCTGTTAGGGCCACGCTTAAACAAACTTGTCTAATAACATACGGATAATGTATACGAAGGTGAGCTTCATCGGTGGTTAAATCGGATTCATGGACAATCCGCGGTGTAACAACAATTGCCGAAAGTAAAGTCGCATAATAAAAAAATTTACCAACTTCGTGACGAAACATTTTTTCAATTTTAATTTCTTAAATGAAAAGAAAATTTTTTGTAGCAAAGCTGTCTGACATCGACAATGATTGAACTTTTTTGATATCCGAAGTTTATAATATTATCGAATCTTTGCGTTAGTTAGTGAAGAAATTTAAAAACACGTCCGTTCACGTAAACAGTTTAATTGCGACTAAAATTTGTGCCAATAAATTTGAAGTACTTCTGCATTTTGACAGTTTTCGCAGTGAGTGTTTTCTACATGCTGCATTGATACGATTAATTTCAAACATCCTTCCTTAATCATCCGTTTGGTGAGCGGGTTAGAGAATACCATATCAGCGGGACAGAGGTTGTCGTATAAGGCGACTAACAACGACACTGGATTTTTTAGGGTTTGGGATCCACCATGCAAAACACCAATTCCAATTAAAGAATGTATTTACATCAGGCCGTAACCCGGTAACGGGTTGTTATGGCTCCTATGCCATAGAAGTCCGTCGATCTCAAATGCAGCATAACACTTATTACTCATATCATGAAAAGTATACAGGCTGCCAACTTTCTTTACATTTAAAATGCACACGCCATCTTGTATAGCACTTGCATATTTCTTATCGAATTTTACAACACTGCCTTTCTCTAGAGGTATAAGAATAGCTTGATCTTCTTGGAATACTACTTTTCCGTTAAGTTTGACCTTTGCTGCAACGCCTGCGAGTTCTGCATTCCCTTGGCACTTTCGCCACGTCTACATTCCCCTCCTTTCTTTAATTTTATACAAAGAAAGTCAAATGGAGGCAAGGTGTCACGGGTTCCTATAGCAACAACAAAATTTTCATACTGCTTAGTCAGACTCGACCGTAAAATTATTGTTTGCAACTCCTCATTTAAATTGATCCCAACTGCAGCTAGTTGATCCAAAATCTAGACATAACTTTGCAAATAACTACACCTAGCAGTCTCTTGTGTACAAAAAATTCATGCAGACAGTCGGGACGGTGCGCGGCAATGTAATACCCTGTACCCATTTTACACATGAAAATCGAAACAACAAAATTTATATCGAGGCGTTGAAAAATCGGCGTTATTAAGGTGGGGAGTAGGGGTTTATTTGGCAAAATGTCAACAATGTTTGGTTTATAAGCTAAACACGAGTCTTCGTACCAAATTTTGTGGCTCCAACATAAATGTTAACTTTTAACATTGCTGTAAATTACATTTATCTTTTAAAGTTTCTATCTGCTCATGATCATTTTGACACCAACCATGTATAGTAATAGTGTGAATAACTGATTTCCGATTTAAATAGAGGTAACCTCCTTGAGCTTAAATAAGCTATTATAGCTTGGACTACATGCATCGTGTTGTGGGATTTCTTGTTAATGTCACTTTCAACAGTCTACAGGTAGTGGTAGCGGGTGCGGAATCTGCCTGGAATGGTTATACTCTCCCAGTGGCTATTATCTCCATTCAGGGCTATTCGTATTCATATTGGAGCGATGTTCGATTTTCGATTATTTGGACAGTTTTGTGATATTTCCAAACGATAATTACCGAGAATTCGACTATAAATACGAAATTTATGCACTGACACACTTTTGTAATCCTTTTCTCTCAAGCAAACCGACTGGTTTGTGGCTTCTACCCCAAATCAATATATGGAACAAACACACCTGTAAAATTTCGTTTTACGGGTTCACATTTGGCTTTACACGTCGGTTAAAGCGTACCTTCACGTCTGAATATTTACGCTAAAATGAGAAGCGACACGACCCAATGTTCACCATTATGATACTTTGATTTTCGTTTCAGTTTTTCGGTTTCCTTCACAAAAGGACTTTTAGCGCTAAAGTTAAGAACTCTGTTTCTGATCTCAAAGCTGTGATTGCCAGCCTTCCGCAGGGAAGCGGTGGAAGCATTTGTTGCTGGAGTTACCGGAGCTCTTACGGCTATTGAAAGAGAATCTGCCTGGGTGGGTCTCCAGGTAAAGGGGACCTAGTATATGTTTTCTTTGAGTAAAGAGACGCAGCGTTAAAACTTTCAGACAGCTGTTGATACTATACCTTTACGGTTGTCAAGGTGCGTCTTCCCTGGCACTACTGTAACAATGAAGAACGATGTCAACATGGAGATCATGCGGAGAATCACTCTTGCAACGGTTCCCGTTGCATCCGCCAGCTAGGCTGAGGCACCAGAAGGTGCATATACTCAAATCTTAGTTCTTAAACGTTTGCCTTGTCCTCTTTTATGTTTGATTGGAATTGGGGTTTTCCGTGGTGGATCCCAAACCCTTTTAAAGCCTGAGGTGTCTCATACGCACAAACGAGTTTTCATTACTTTGTTTCTATTGGCGCAATGCCTGTGACGTATTTTGCAAAACACAAATTAAAAATTGTTAGTAAAGTTTTAGTTATTTTATTGTTTGCACATTTGCAGTTAAAAACAGAAATTAAAAACTATTGCTAGTAGTATTTGTGTCACCATTTTCCGAGTTGGACCTGCAAACATGGCGTATTTGCATCCCTTTTCAATGAATGTTTCACATATATGAGTGTGTGTGAGTGTGTGTGTGTGTGTGTGTGTGTAACTGTAGTTGCCTTTCGGTACTTTCAGTTGTTGCTCTTGCTTTTCGGATGAATGTTCGGGTTCTGCTTGTTCGTTTATTTGTTCATTTGTTCGCATTACAATTATCCAAGGACCTCAGTGTACACGTACGCAATTTGTTTGTAGATCCTTTGGTGGCACTCAAGAGAATGTTCTGCCCAGTGTACGTGCATCAATATGAGAATGTGTGTGGGTGTATTCAGTGTGTGTGTGAGTGTGTGTTAATGTGTGAGCATACTCGTGTTGCACAAACAAATTAATTTTGGCAAGCACTTGGAATGTTTGAGATGAATCTACAATCTCGATGGACAACTGGTATTTTAATACCAAGTAGTCGGAAGTAAACGACTGCAATCAATAATTGCAGTAATATATCAAAGTAAAACAGTTTTGAAAATGTTTATAAAAAAAATTAAGGGAAATCAAACAATAAGATAATGAATTCCATTGATTAAGAAGATATGTAAGTATCACTGTACACTGTTGTAAGTTATTCTAACAAAGGGCACGGTTTTTGTTTTTTAAACTTTTTCATTTTTGTTAAAGATTTTTTAAAAAGTAGTATTGGCGTATAATACCAACCCGTTACCGGGTTACGGCCTGATGTAAAGTTCTTCTCCAGGCGTTGATATATTCTTATTTACTTTGCTTTTAAGCAAGAATGACATAAAACATTGACGTTAATTAGGCATATAAATATATCAATACCACAGTTTGTGACTACAACAACAAAAAGTGGTCACTGTGTAATTACTCATGCAAGAGATGGAAATGCAAGCCACGCACTTAACACAAAAAGTCCATTTCTCTTCTCGTTCTGTTCGGGAATTTTTAATGAAAAACTTTGGCAAAAAAGAAGACAACAACATATAGTTTTAGTATATGTTGGGATGTTTTTTTGTGATTTTTATGCGGTATTTTTTTGTGCTTTTATTTTATTTATTTGCCAGCGGAAGTTTTGTGCAGCGGCATGCAGGATATTAAAAGGACACGTAGTCATGCATGTAAAGTGCCGGGCACTCCCATATGCTGGCTGTCATCAAAGGGCGCCAGTTTTTGTGAGTTATGAGTTAGTCTGCCCGAACCGGAGAGCGAGCTGGCGGATCCAACGATGTCAGCAAAATAAAGTTGTGCCTCTAGAAGAAAAAAAAAAAACCCGGCAGTCAGTCAGTGCGTCGCTCTGTCCGCCGAGTGTGTCAGTTAGACAGTTAGTCAAAAAGCCAGCGATTCGATGTAAGCTGCTCCTTTTGTGTTCAAATGTCGACGCTTTGTGGCAGACCAAAATTTTAATTAAAAGTCTCTTAATGAATTTTTAAACGGCTATTCAGCGTCTCACACTGTCTCGCTCTCGCTCGCTCTCTCTCTACAAACATTTAGTTTTAAGCAGCAGGCACTAAAAACTCACGAAGTAAACCGCTTGCATTAATTAAAATATGCGAGTGCATTTTGTTCCTGCTGTTGGGTCAGCGAAAATTTGCGGCTGAGCAACGCCAACAAAATGGCCGCCACACACGCCAACACAGACACACTCACACACACACACACACGTACAGGAAGTGCAGCAAAGAAAAGCGCACCAAAAATTATGAGCTAAGCTCCAAAGAAATGTGTCGACAAAAAAAAAATGGCAGCCAGCGTAAAACGTCATCAAGTGACCGCACAATTTTGGTTGCACTCAGTGGCCATTTTGGAATTATGCTCGAATTTCACTGCCTAGCCAGACTGGCGCACTGCAGGATCATGTCTGGTCCTTTGTGCTAATGGCATTTCAACTATTTTAATTTTGTACTTTGTTTGCATTTAACACGAATTTTCATTTTGCAATAAGTACACGCCATTTGAAATCAGCTGCTCCTTTTATCTCTAGCATAATAATTATACTTTCGAAAAAAGTTGGGTTACCTTTTAGCGCAATCCCGTGGTCTGAGTCGGTCATGGCCCATGGTCAGTACATTATACAGCGGATAGTGAGTTCCTTTCCTTAGTTTAAGAGTTTGTACTTCGAGCCAAACGAACTTTGCTATAAACCAGTGATCGGCAACATCAGCAAAGACGTCAGCAGATAATTTCTTAATGTGTTGAGTTTATTAATTGGTCAGTATTTAAGATTACCTCAGACACGTGGTTTACGTGGATTTACACTTACGGCCCGCTTGTTGTCATTGGTACAATTTCTCCACGCTGGAAACCCGGGCCCAGCGTAAAGTACTGATGACCCCGCCTTTTGTTAGTGCTTGTCATGGGTTAAATCGTATTTAATGAAAACGTTAAGCATTTAAAAGTTTGCTAAACTAATTTCCGCCCTACCACCTCACTGCGTATACTTAATATGATATATAGCCCTCGTACAGCTGTTCTGTAAAGAATGCATCATCACAAACTGTTGACTGTCCTCAATTCTGGCAACTAAATTAGCTTTATTTATGCCAAAATGTCCTCACACACACACACACACACACATAAATGGAAAATTTTAGACAAAAATATTATATAATAAATGGCTTTGTACATCACTTTCATTCCAAAGCACACATTGTGTCCCTCTCTCTCGGTTGCTCTTTTCCGTTTTACAGCTCATTTATTTGCTTTTCATTTTACAGTTTTGGAAACTATTTCGTAATGAGTTTTTTGTTATTTTATGAACATTATTTAATGTTCTAATATGCTAATATTTTTTGGTCACTTTTATTTTAGTCATTTTAAGCATATGAGTACATTTTAGAATGTTACTCATTTTGGATACATTTTAATGCTAGAGATAAACAAAAATCAAATTAGTTTTATTAAAATGTAATATGGCTAATTTAAGGGCTTGGCAACAGATTTGGAAAATTCGGCTTTGTAAAGTTTATCAGAATGGATTTTCACTACTTAATTCCAGTGGCTAGTAAATTATAAACTTTTTATTTTTTCTTAGTTTAAAACGACATAAAAATATATAGGTTAGCCTGTGTATCTATGATAGTAGCAATGAGAACCTGTCTTACATCAGGTCATTGGAAGTTTTTATGGATTTAACAATGCTGCCCATGGCCATTGAGCTTCGGATGAAAGAAACAATACTCAGAACTTTGTAAAAGTGATGGGTAACGACCATATAATCAGCACTCGAGACGCTGACAAGCTAGGAATGATAATTCCGCCGGTTTGACAACCCAGAAATGAAATGGCTACCGGCTGCGGAACTTCAGTACTATAACACGCAGCAAACGAGCGAAGACAACCCTACAGATGGTGCTGTCTATGAAAAAGTACATACAGTAAAAACATAGAGATAAGCAGATCGGTTTTGGAGTTTGTTTAAATTGGTATTTACCTTAGTATTATATATAGAAAATAGAATAATAGCATATGTCGATCATGGGATACTCATCATTGTTTCCATTAGAGCTTATCGATATACCGAATGTTTTTCCCATCGATAGTTTAAACCCTCGGTAAGCGGCTAGGTTAGGATGGTAGGAAGAAAAATTATAGTACTATCGATAGCATGGAATCTTTTCAAACCGATGTTACTATCGAAACTTTTTCATAAAACCATCGACAATATTGTTCGTTTTGCAGCTCCAGTTTCCATAGATACCAAATGTAAAAAATATATTTGCCAATTTCTACATAGGTTTGACATGAAGACTATCTAAACACTTTCTTATTTAAAATTACTTATTTTTAGGTCCCAGCAGCCGGTTTTTTTTTGGAGCAACGCCACTCCGTACCAAAGCTCTGCTCGCTTTTGAGTATTGAACTACAGCAAACACGAAAGCAGACAGAGCTTATTCTTAGAAAACAGGTACTGAGGGTACCAGATGTCTTCTGATAAGGGAAGATACAACCTGGCTCAACCCCCAACAGTTAGGAATGGCTAACCATGTAAAGACTATCAATTGTTTAACAAAGTAAGACGCTAGCAACGTTGCGTTCTTGCTGTGAAGATAAGATCAATTAGATTGTTGTTCCAGCCCGGCGGCCAGCCATCCCATGATTTGGTGTCCCAACTGCACTTGATCTAGGATAACAATTGGCCAAGATTATAAAAGGACACTATCAAGCAGAAGTCCGCGTACGTGGCTAATGCGTCCAGCGCTCTTTAATGACAAACCTCTGACATATATGTAGGTCTAGCGAGCCCGTTAACTGTTGGGAGTTGCAGAATTGTAATACCTTCGGGTATGAACCTCATATCAGGAGTTGATACTAGAACTACGGGTAGTCAGTAAAGCCGGCATAGTCGTCTATTTTTATGGGCGGCTATGTGCTGACTTTAATAGTTGCGGCCCCTCGGTTAGTTTCGTAGTGGCTGTGGTTTAGACTCAAAAGCGAGAAGTGTACTATAGTTTATTATAGGCCATTAAAATTTATTGTAGTGCACCTTATGGCATTCTGAGTTGACAAAACACATTGATTGTCGAGAATATCAATCCGTGTGTTATGAGATAGAGCCAAAACGGCAGATGCTCACGTAAAACACCATTTAATTTCTAATGTTCTTCCAGCCCAAGTGTATGGAACACATTTGGACTAGTGATGGCTACCCACAAGTTTGGTCTTTAACAAACGAAAACTCCGCACTTGGATCGCGGTCTCAACAGCAGATTTTAATTGAATTTGCTCCATAATCCGATGCACCGATATGAATCTGGACAGGAGTTAGCAAACAAGAATCATCAGTGTGACTTTTAGCCTGTTAAGTCTACCATTGAGTAGATATTCAAGCTACGCCGAATACTGGAAAAGACCCACCAATAGCAAATTGAAACCCACCATCTGTTTGTCAACTATAAATCAGCATTTCATATTTTCCCTTTTGGGAATAAATATATAAGCGATATACCGCAATGTCTGAGCTCGGTATCCCTTTGAAGTTGGTAACTTAAACACTCAGCTATGTCAAGATAGGAAATGACCACTGCGATTCTTTTAATACCGAGCAAGTCTGCAGAAAATGGACAGACTCTTCTGTTGCTAGTTTCTTGCCTTCGCAGATGATATCGGAGTTAGTGGAGTCTTTTCGGCTAATGAAAGAGCATAAATAAGAGCAAGACAAAGTAAATGTTGTCTTCAAGTAAAGTGACACGGCTTTAGACTCTCAGACTGCTGTTGAAAACTATACCTTTGATGTTGGCAATACCGTCACAACGAAGACAACGCCAGCATGGAGATCCAGCTGCTGAACACTCTTTCCAAACGATGCTAATTTATTAACAGTAGACAGATGGGACCATCAGACGCATCTAACACTTAAGATGCTCATCCTTCCGCTGAATCATAGGTACATTGATACACCCTGATGCTGTTGCCTTTTGAGTGTTATGAGCAGTCAGCACTCCGTAAGATCTATGATCCTTTACGCGTTGGTAGGGACTATCGCATTCGTTGGTATACCTTGCTCTAATAAAATCGTCAAGCGATATTGCAATCAACGGCTCCACTGGTTCGGTGATGTTGTGCATTTGAACGACGAGTTGTAAGTCATGTATTTTTTAATAGGCCGAAGAAAAGCTACATTAACTTCCGTTGGCATCTTCGATTGGGAAGCTAGGATGCCACCTCTTTAGTTTTATTACTTCATGTCTTACACCAGGGCGGAACCTGGTTACGGGTTGCCAAATAAAGAAGAAGAGAAGAGTAAAAATTGAGACAGTTAGTTCCTCGGCTCCTATAACCTTAATAAGTTATACCTTATCAAGAGCTTAGTTACAGTTTTAGCTTGAACTTACCGACCTTGTGTAAGACGGAAATAACCAGCTCCAATACCTGTAGGCTTGTGAACATGAGTAGGAATCAACGAAGCACGTTAAGTGCGACCCCTGGCAAGAAGAAGGATGTCGCTCATCGCAAAGCAGCCCGTTTGGAACCAGAATTGGTGGGAGAGCTATCAGCTCAATAAAGTGCACAAAAGATTCCAAGGATCATGACATTATCGTGTTGCATTCGAACTAGTTAAAACTTCAGGTCAGAACTGTTTATGTTAACGCCAAATTAAGCTTTTGCGTTAAAACTTTTAAGTATTTCCGTTATATCCGCAATTAAACTTTATATTCCAAGAGCGTTAAATTAGAGCTGTTTAGTTTAATACGGATTTTATGCAGTGCCATTAACCGGAATGATTGCACAAACATGAAATCCCATTTGACTATTTGTAATATATTTTACAGTTCAATAAAATCTAATTATGCTACAAATTGAATAATGCATTCAATTATATAATGCCATGTGGCATAATCCTGTGCTTTGTGTGTCCAGCTTTTTGAATGACCAATTTAAAAATTGTAAAAGCAAAGGCAACACTGCTATCATTAACACAACACTGACAACAAATAAACGTGAACACTAAAATGTGTTTTTAATACATCGAATGAAATGAATAGAAAATCGATAAAAGCACAATTTTTGTTTTTGTGAGTTAAAATGTCCGTGAAGCGCTTGTTGAATGCCATTGAATGGAAAAGGAAAATATATGTGACATATACATATATCTCGAATCAATTTTCTATCAACTGGAAATCACTTGCAGAGCACTAGAGACGTCTGGCAGCAACATTGGAGAAGGTTTAGATTGAATCTATGGAAATATTTGTGTGCCTTTACCAGGGCTGTAAGCAGAGTTCAAGCGGAACCAATTCCGAAACGGATTATCCGCTTTTTTCTCCAGCAGTTTGTTTGGCAACAGAAAGTGGGTTTCCTTTTTGATTTTGGTTTCTCTCGCTGTTTGAGAATGTTTATAAGTTGTGGCGCAGCAATTGCAATGTGAAATTAATCGAATCAAACTGTTGTACTTAGTGTTTCGTATCTATCCCAAAAGTTTCGACTTCTTTCCATCATAAAATACATTTATAGTTCTTTTGTATATACCTAAGTTCGTTGATTTTGAATAAATTGATTGTCACACTTCCAAGTGTAAAGATACAAATATCGAAAGAGCGAAAGAGCGTGTGAGCAATGTGACTGCTTTATGTACACACTCGCTTGCATGCATATGTTTGTACATGTTGTCAGACGTAAAACGAAATTTTGGCACCTCAAAAGAGGTCGCTACTCTGAGTAGTAGTGGAATAAGTAAAAGGTGCGATAACTCTTCTTCTTCCAGTTGCCGCTATGGTAGCCACGATTCTTAAGAGCCAGAGAGCGTGAGAAGAAATGTGCTGCTGCTTCGTTTACATACATACTCTCATGCATAGTATAGGAAAACGTGGTACCTTAAATTTGTTTGAGAGCTTAAGAGAGCGCGATTGTGAGGCGCCAATATTTGCAATAACATGCGCTGTACAACCTTCCTCATTAAGAAAAATAAGATACCATTGCGAGGCACGTCGGCAGAGTAAGCTTACCTTGTTATTTTATACTATGCTCTCATGTATACATACATATACATATGCAGTTAACAGCTTACAGTAGCTAAGAGGCAAATACCCTGAGTTATCTTACCCTCTGCTCTGAGTCAGAGTACTTTCTAGTATCATTGTATGTGCCCACCATAGAAATTTGTGCGTTGAACTCTCATAGCTTGCCCTCAATGATCTTTCATGAGAAGCTTAATTGCTTTCGCCATGCGACTCCAACGATTATTTAATCCCATCTCAAATCGTGGTCTTAACTTAAAAGCTGTTGCACTAACTCATTCCTGGCTGCAGCAAGAATTTGTAAAACTATATGGAATCCAAATGTACTCAGATAGTTTCTTCTAGAAGTATTAGTACGGCTTTTGTCGCATCCCCCATTGCAACAGATTTTTCAGATTACTATGGTTAAATATTCAAATAATTAAACACTCTAGATAATTACAAAGAGTATCAAAAGCAATAAAGTGGAAACCTTACCCGTCGACTTGCTCATAAGCGACCTAGGATTCGACTTTATTACTTTCAGCCTCATTGGGTTGTACCGACAGAACACTTTTATTAAGGTTACTTTTGTGTGTTTTGATTATTTAAAAGTGACATTTTTGGTATATTTCTCATCAAAATCAGGTATTTTTCCTAGTTCACGTCGGTGAAACTTTGCGTTCGCAACTATTTTATATACATATAGGGCAGGCCTGAGAGGAGTCCGTCACCCGGTACGGTTTGTTACGGCCGGTTAAGAAGCTTTTCACAGCTAGTTTTGCCAGAGGACGTAAGAGCTGTGGCTTAGGGGTGTCTGTAGTTTAGAGAAGTGTAAAGATGGAGTAGATATTTTAGCATATTTCAACTTAAGCGGAGCGCTTGTCTACGTTACTGTAAACGCTAAGCGGGCCGTGTCCCGTGGAGGTTAATAGGTTTGTGTGGAACCGTTTGTGCCAGAAGACATCAGTAGTCGACGCGGTCGGCAAACTTTAAGTAGTCCTGCGCCCAAATTCTTCGAGAGGTGATTCGTTGCCACGTTGACGCTTCGCTTTCGCCGACCTCCGTCTTGGAGTATCCGCATCGACGAATCCACAAGTGTGTTAGTGATTCGAGAACGACGCTGCTGGAACATCATACTGACGCCGTTTTACCATCCAGAACACTGGTCACAAGGGTCAATCTGGCTACACATCGAGCTTATCGATGCTTCTTGAAAAGTTTTAGGTTTGCGATAGAGATATGCCAATTTCACATTTGTGTACGACCGCGCAGAACACCAAAATGAAGAAAACTCATAGATATCTTATGTATACTCTATATTTGTTTCAAAATTGAACAGTTTTTATGCTGAACTATTCGAGGACTACTTTGTGGCATTGTGTTTTCCATAGAATTCATCAAGCTTTTTTTTGTACTCCTTTTGATCTCCCCATAACTTGGCAGCGTCCCCGTTCAGTGGACTCTTGGTATTGGGTTCGCCTAAAAGCGATTGTATAGATAAGAGCAGGGTGCGCACATCGTACAAGGCAGACCACTCATTTTGAATGATATCCAAGCAAATGTCGCCTTTAAGGTTCACATTTGGATGAAAACATGGTGTCAAGAACTTGACCACGGGTGGAACATGTGGATATAGCTCGGAAAACTCCAGCGACAAGCGATATGTCTGTTTCTCATAGACCGTGTTGCAAGGGCCTGTTATGGTGCCCACCCATTTGAAAATACTTTCGCCCTCCGGAAAGGCTGAAATGCCGGGTGTATTGGCGACCATCAGATCCATTAATTCTTTTTGAAGTCGTTTGGTTACGGCATGAGCGGCTTGGATGGGTACCGTATCACTACCTTCAGCCATTTTGTAAACTTTTTATTTGCGAATTTAGTTTGAACGCAATTTGCCAAAATATGTTATTTCTTTATTTTTTTGTGCACACTTTTCGGAATTATTTTTTCACAACTCCATTTGATGTGCTACACTAATGTGCTTCACATTGAATATGACTTGTTTGACATTAGAAGCAACGCTAAACCTTTCATATAAAAAATATATTTAAAAAAAAATCACTTAGTAGGCGTCCGTGAGCAATCAGAAAAAAGCCTTGATCTTATCGGAATCGAGAAGCATCATAATAACTTAGAACTTTCTTTTACTCGTATTGGTACTTACTGTGTCGTCACCAAATCGAATTTTACAAAGAAAAAAGCCTTTAAGAAAACAGCCTATAAGTATGTGTACATGGTGTTCGGGAACGGAGCGAGAACGTTGTCTTGAGGTAATCCAGCAGTAATAGTGTGATCTGCGATAGTTCATTTTTAACTGAAGCTGTCTTGAGGTAATCCAGCAGTAATAGTGTGATCTGCGATAGTTCATTTTTAACTGAAGCTCGAAATAAGTCATTTACAGCTTTTCTAGAAGCCCCTTATCCCAAATACAGGCAAAAACTAGCTTGAATCTAAAAAGCTCCCACGCAGAAATGTTTTCTCTTGAATTCGTTTCAAAAACATTTTGTGGGGTCTTTTTCTAATATGTCCAACAATAAGTTTTGGTTTAGAATTGACAGATTCTCACTGGGAGTCATCTTTGTCAAACCCAAGACAGGCTGCGGCCGAAACCTTTTGACTCCTTGAATCATGATCATGATAATATTTTTATTCTTTCTTTCGTTTTGGAACCGTCCTTGTAGAAGACATGGGTGTTCCTCAGTTTGAGTCCTGAATCGAGGGGTAACACCACACTATATCTGCAGGCATTGAGAAAAGCTTGCAGTCTTCTCTAAGCTGGATATTAGTGTGTGTCCAAATCCCAGTTTTCTCGTCCAGACTCCGTCCTTATGGAGAGTATGACCATTCTGGATAGGTCATTTAGTGCATAGGGATAAAGAAGCTACTGCTGCTGTTTTGTGAAGCCGACGCAAGGGCAGGCCATGCCTTCGTTGGAAGGACCAGGTAGAGAGCAAACAAGCTACCTTTGGTATCACCGATTGGAGAAGGCGCGCGCAAAGGAGTGCTCTACATCAGGACGTAACCCTTTGACGGGTTGTTATTATCAGCTAAGTTGAATAAAAAAGCCCATGTACAACCAGGAGACAGTGCAAGGACTCCACTGGCACTACCAGACTGGTTCCCATTCCGCTAAGTTTGAATTACTCAAGATTGAGAAGGTACGAAGCATGCTACGATTGTCTGAGTCGACTTAAGATGGCGGGTATACCCAACATCCATCAACCTTTAAACTGATGCTTTCGTAAACTGAAGTTATGTTACTTTGGAATGTGGTTTCAAACCATTGTGATCTATATCCCTGCAGCACACGTTCTTCTAAACTAAGGAAGCGTATTTGGATCCATGGAAAGCATGCTCTGAAAAATGAAAAGACTTTATTAAACTTACTCGTGAACTACTAGTCATTGCACGCATAGCAGCTTTTAAGCACTGTAGTGAACGTTTTAAAAGATTTCCGAGCTTTGCAGCCTCGGCATACGGTATACTACTAAAGTAGACACATAAAGCCGTTGTAATTCAATTCACACTGGCAAGAAGTTGGCAAAGCGTCGCACTTGAAGCTCTTTGAAGTGGTTGGCAATGAGTGTCATGCATGTCAGCTGGAAAGGCTTTGAAGGATGCAGCACAGACAGCCTGTCAATCTAGTCAAGCGTTAGGAGCTGTTTGTCATGCTGTCAATGTGTGTATGTCTGGCCAAAATTACAAATTTAAGCCAAAAAAGAAGGTCATACACACACAAACACTCACTCATTGAATGTGCTGGCCATAATGTGTTAATTAGAGGCGCGTAATTTATGCGAAAAGTCACACAAAATGGCGCCGCCATAAAAAAAAGACAAATGGGTTGAGTGAACCCCGTGGAATGGTCGCCAAAGGCGGTTCCACATTTTTGTATGCAATTTGGAGCGATTCTAATAAACAATTTGTTTTTTGCTGTTTGTGTTTTGTTAATTACAGAGCAAATGTTAAATTAATGACGCGTAATTGAAGTTATTTTATGTTTCTCTCTCTCTGGCTGGCTTTGCCCCTTGTGGCTGTCGCATATTTCGCTGCTTTTTAAATGCAAATTATAATTAAGAGCAACGTAATTTGTGTTTTACATTTATACCTCACTTTGACACACAGCATCGTTAAACGAGCATAAAAAAATTCAATTAAAATGACTTACAGCCAAAAGTGGTCAACTTTGAAGCTGTGTTAAACCCAAAACTTTATTTTCATAATTTCAAATTAATTTGCTGAAAATTAATTTGAAAATGTTAAGCGCAAATATGCTCGTAACTCTTATAACAACTGACGTCATTCACTTGACGTTATGATATTTTTTATTTTTTGCAGCATTTCAAATGCAATTGACGTGCCACATTGCGTATGAGTAATGCGCTCAATGCGGCAACAACGAGCGGGGTTTATGTGAAATCGCAAAAACCTTGAATTGCACTTAAAATTCTTGGCACTTTTTCTATTTTGACACAAATTTTTTAATTGTTGACAGCTGCGTACAGGTGTGCGTTCGAGTATGCGTGTGTGTGTGTGTGTGTGTGTGTGTGAGTGTTGTGTAATGAGAAATTGGCACATTTGCTGCATTTGCATTCTGCGGCTTTCTAAATAAGTTGTAACAGCTTTTGGCCTCAGCATGCCAGCTACCTATAACTAGGTTGTATAGTTCTATGGAACTAGAACCTGTTATTTTGCACACTTTGTAAAAGTAAAGAGTATTTTAGGTTTGTTGGGAAGCCTCAGCTGAACATTGAGCTTAGGCGTTCAGTAGTTTGCAGATTCTGGAAGTGATTTGAAGTTATGTTATTCGCAAAGGGTATGAAGCCAAACGCGTATGGATCTGGAAATCTTTAGGAAGGCGCCCGAATGTCAATACTATTACAAAGGATTATCAAAATGGATAGCTTTCGGACTTTTTCCTTCTGTCGCTGATTCGATTTTTGCTGACGATAGACGTTATGTATATTTAGTGGAGAGCCACCAGGATTATGCCGTAAGTATATGTTTCCTAATAACTACCAATGCACAAGATGTGTCAATCACTGCAAGTGAATGGAGCGTCAAAATAAGGCATACTGGCCGCGGATTGTTCCGAGACAGACTGTGGAGCACCGAATTTGGATTTTAATAGCCGAATAAAGAAAGACCGCAGCGCCTTTGAAATACGCCTTAGTAAGCAAAACTAGACAAATTTAAACACTTATGTCCGTACCGTATGCCTGTGACACCTGGAAAGTCACTATATCCAGCTCGAGAATGCCGAAATTGGACAGTGGAAGTGGCGGTGGATAGACCACACGTTGTGGTGACCAAACGACAACATTGCAAAGCAGTTCTTTGAATTGAATACTCAAGATACATGGCGAGTTGGTAGACCAAGAACTACATGAAAATCAACACTCTAATCATATGGCCACAGCTGAAATATCGAGAAGGATAGAAGATATTTGTCGGCGTCCTAAGAACTACTTGGTGTTGAAGGATTCAATTGTATTGGAGATGGGGTTCGCAGGTCCGGGCAAATGATACTCTGCTTTTTCGCACTGTGGCAAAGGTCTGCACCTTGGGGAAGTGCCCGATCAAATTGCGGCCGCCTCATTAGAATTAGACTGAGTCGTAAGATACGGTAATAAGTCTTTTAGAGATCACTTGAACAAAACAAAGTAGGATAAGCAAAAGCTTATCGCATCATTAAGTATGCTTTTTTGACTTTGCTTAACTGGTAACAACATCTACTTGGATGATCTTAAGCTTCCAGTTGTTATATTTTTTTCTATATCAAACTCATTAGCAAAAAATAGATACACAAAAAGGAAATTCTCCATAAGTATGAGTGAATAAACTACTCAACAACTCTACTTTTCATCGAGCCAAACCGAAAATGTTTCTGAAAAGTTCAAAACAACTTAAAAAAAGTAATTTATGCTTAAAACAGGATTTTTTCTTTATTGAATGTTGAAAATAAGTGTCCAATAAATAATAATTGATTTTGATGAAAATCCCTTGTCTAACCAAACAAACATTCGGCTGTAAGCTCTCCCCAACTTGGCATAAAGTAGCGCCACCTAGCGTGCGCATATTCTAGCGCAAAAACATTCTTCTTCTTAACTAGCCATAACAACCCGTTATCGGGTTACGCCCTGATGCAAATACACTCTTTCATAGCAAAAACATTAACAACGTAATATAAAAATCGCTCTCACTGCTACTAAAAAAAAAAAACGTAACACCATGTGAACGTAACAACACCCCAGTGTTAAACCATCGGAGCGTTGAACGAAAACTTGCGATGAAACCATAACAATAGCCTCAAACGGCAGAGTCAAAGAAGGCTCTTGCGAAAGGATCGAAACAACATTTTCAGACAAGCTTGACTTTTCCAATGCGATCGTTGATATATCAACTTTTCAATTTAAATACATTTTAATATGCCAATTATTGAATACTTAATAATACTTTGATGGTTTCAAATTTCAAAATTGCTCACGTTTTACTCTCAAATTCTCTTGCTTGCGGATAACGATTTTCATCTTTTTCTTGACTGTCCATAACAACTATTTATGGCCTGATATAAAGCTCTCCTCCAGGCGTCATTGCTTTGACCGCATCTTCTCCAATTGGTGATACCAAAGGTAGCTAGTGTACTCTTTACCTGGTCCTTCCAACGGAAACATGGTCTGCCCCTTCGTCGGCTCCCTACTACATGCGCTTTAAAGACCTGTCTCGCAGAAGCTTCTTCACCCATACGCACAATACAACGCGGCCAAAGATCTTACGGAGCACTTTTCGCTCAAAACATTCCAAGGGAATTTTCACCACTTGCTTCAGCGCCATAAAAGAAAAAGGGAAGGATGGGCGTCTTATAGAGTGTTAGTTTCGTCTGCAGAGTGAATTCTACTACTCATTCACCTACTGACTCCGTTTTTCATCTTAGGAAATATTAAATTGTCTTGAATATACCGTTTAAGTCTTTGACTAGTTGATAACACCTTTAAATCGTTATTTTTTTTATGTGAAACATCTTTAGCCGCGCCTTGGGGGTAAAACTGCCACGTAAGTTATGATATGGTGTGATTCGAGCGGCCTGATTCGTGAGGCCGGATTCGAGTGGCCTTATTCGGGTTCTGCGTGTAGCTGTGACGAGCGTTAAGAAGGTGTGCGGTGCAACCTTTTGTTTAGTAAAATTTTCTCTAATAATTTATTAAAACACATTTTTAAAGATTTTGAAATTTAATTATTCTTGCAAAAGAATACTAAAACTTTTAAAAAACAAACTGCAATTTTCGTCCATTCTTAGAGGGAGGTGGGAGCCGACTGAACCTGTAAACTCCTTTCAGAAAAATTGTTTACATCTTTCAAAATAACTAATCTTATAAATGCTTTGAGGAAGTCAGCATTTTATTAATGTGATATATTTCTTAAAATGTTCCTTATAAGGCTTGGTTCGAAAAAACGTAAGTTCGAATCGACAATGTTGAAGTCTCGTTATAGAATTGAAGTTTCGTAAGATCCTTCAAGACAAATAGACTGATTTCTTCTTCAAGACGTCGGTTTGTGGCTCGAGTACATGTGAAATGGTCCTTTTATTAAGAGTCTTGGAGAAAACCGCGTTTAAGGTGTTAACTACTAACGTTTTGTATATGAGGCAAAAAAAATTTTTTTTTTTTGAGTAAAACCTTCCCCATTTGAGAGACATGGCACTGAAAAGAATGTCTGACCAAAAACACAAAAATAAAAAAATTTCGTATCACAGCACACTTGGAATTATACTTTAAAACAATATTTTTTATTTTATCCAAAATAATGCCTTATGTACAACGCAAGAATCTTAGCAAGCAGAACTTGGACAAGGTCAGAAACTGGCTAAGGAAGCACAATTTCGATATTTTACGCGTGCACCGCGAGTTTTCCGATGTGCGACCTCTTGCGAACATCTTGAAGATATCGCACCCACGCCTAATCGACCTCAACTTCTATCCCAAGAAGAACAGTGTGCACCTTAAGCTAAATAACTGGGAGATATTCAATGACAAGGTATTGTCCAAGCTGAACATACCGCTAAAGCGTCAGCTCATGGAATCACTGGCCGCTAGTGAGCCCGGCGCTGCTGAGATACTAATATATAAACTAATATGTCTGGGAGATCGTCGCAACAAACCTCGCCAGGAAAAATTTAAAGTTACAAAGGTATTCGTGACCGATAAGATCGCTGCAGACCAACCGAAAACGTGTGCAAAATTATGCCAGGATTTGATTATGGGCTGCTTGAAAAGCATTGTTCGGGCTCCACAGGAAATGTGTAACAGAGAATGCGAAAGCCAGGACAACGATTTGGTTAAAGGGTCCTCCGAAGAGACACTTGTGAACGAGGAGTTGGGCGAAAACATAGTTCAAGCTTCAAAGAAAATGTATGAACTTCTACTAGTCGAAAATGTGCGCAAGGATCGGTTTATTGAGGTCTTGGAAAACCTTATCGACATTAAACAGGAGCGCATGAGGGAGCTTTTAGTTTAGTGTCCAAAATAACAGAACTGAAAGTATTTAAAATTTTTTTGTAAAATTTCAGATTGAATTACAAAATCTTTATGTATGCTAATAAGTTACAGATTTATCAGTGCGTAAGTACGAAATAACGTTTACTTGATATTTGGTCGAACAATTTTGTACGTTTCTTTCTAAATTGAGTAGACCTGAAGTTCTTTCATTTTTTTTTACCACCGTGTTATCAAAAATCGAAACTTGACTAACTATTTGAATTATATTTGTCAGTTTTTTAAAGTGGGAGCTACCGTAACCATAACTGTAAATGAACTATCACGTCGTCTAGAAGTGTAACCGATAAATTAATCGATATGTCTATCGTGTTGATATCCCCGTCACTTAGGTACATCATAGGTTGGCATAGGTTTCCTCCTTCAAAGTAATATTCCCTAAGGGAGAGTGTATCACCTTCCAAAATCCTCATTTGTGTCATTGCAAAGGTATTTAGTCATTGCAGTGATTTAGAATGTTTTCCAGAGTTTATTTTAGATTGGACCGCTATCCATCCAATACATTCTACTGCGCTGATAGGAATGATTTGCTCAGGACCTATTAGCTGTGTTGTTTTCCAGCTCATCTGCAATTTTACTGCTCGTTGCCCAAAAAAGACTGATTTTATTATGACGTGAAATCATGTTGAGCCAGTATCCAGCTAACTAACTAACCGACGGAAAGCTACCTGTTGCGCATTGGTAGCTTGAGTTTTCCTCAAGGTACCAGCATCAAGGTACCAGCACTAGGTGTTAACCCTTAGTATGAGTCCTGGGACCCTTTTTGGGGGGAAGCACCACATTGCATCTGCGGTCAAAGTTTACACCTGGCACAACACTAATAGCAGGCATCCAAAAATTCCAGTTCGTTCGTCCAGAGGGAAGGGAAACCTTTTAAAATTATCAATACCAACTGTTTTTGAGACTTTAAAACCGCCAACATTAAAGCCAGGGTTATAGGTTTTACAAACGAAATTTACCTGCACAAACCGAACTGATCCCAAGGCAGTGACAGAGCAAGCAACACCTTTGAAACAAGCTATTATCGAATATTTTTAAAAAACTTTCGAAAATGCCGAATATAGCCACATACGATAGTTTTGCAGCTATAATTTTTGGTCATGTACGAATCAAATTTTTGTGTGCCTTCTCAACTCTACCCCTATGCATTGTAGTACCAAAGTGTACGTCACGTTCTACATCTCGTTTTAAGCCTGCCTTGCAGTAAAATCAGAATTTCTATAGAGCATCAAAGTTTCGTTGTTAGTCCAGTTAGCGAGTTCGTTATCGTTGCTTTTGCAGCTGTTGCTGGTGCTGACTTGTTGGCCATTTGTATGGCTGCAGCAACTGGGCCACACTTTGAGCTGGCAAACTTTTGATTATTGCTAACCATTTCCAACATTCCTTCCATCCCATTGCTCCTCTTACTCCCCTCACTGGCCACTACATGAGCTGCTGAAGAGCAGTTGATCGGTTTGTTGTAGGGGAGTCTACTGTGAGTTGTGGTTTGTTTTGCATGTTGCTGTCTGCCGCATTGTTTTAGCCATTTAAATGTTGATTTATACATAAATATGCATGCAACTACTTACGCTCGATGCTCGATTTTAACTGGGTTATGAGGTTAAAATAAACTGACACGTTCTTGTAGTTGCCCCGCGAACAAATTAAATTATGGCCAGAACGTGCAACGTGCCGCACAAATGGCAAATGGCGGATGAAAAAGCGCAACCAAAGTCGTAAATCATAGTCAAAGAGTTGTAAATGTAAAACTAAAGTTTAATGCGTATCCTTTAATTGCCAGTGTGTATATGTGTGTGTGTGTGTGTGTGTGTGTTTGTTTGTATAAGTGAAGCTCATTTTGAGCACAAGCACACTTCAATGCATAAATATTTAAATAATTCTAGCAAACAAATAAAAGCGCTTGTAAATATTTGCAGTGTACAGTGTTCTTTTTTCTCGATGTGCTTCATACCATTTGACGTACAATCAATTGACAGCTTAAATCACTCACACACGCACACTTAAGCACGCTCACACACACACACACACACACACACACACACACACACACACACACACACACACACACACACACACACACACACAAACACACACACACACATGCACGCTCCTATACGCACTCTTGTTTGACTTTTGAAGTAATAAATGCCGGCAAAAATCTCACAATGCCTCCAAATATATAAGATAAACAAACCGGTAAAAAGGCACACACACACTCACACACACAGACACACACACACACACACACACACACACACTCACTCACACACACACTTGCACTGTCAGAGAGTTTCAAAGTTCAATTCATACTCACCAAATTTCCCTTAGCTGCTGCTAGAGCGCAGCATAAAAGGGAATTTTTATGACTTAAAGAGCAGCGAGCAAATTTCCTGCTTAAAGGCATTTATGCCAATTTATTGCGGACATTTTGTGCTTATTTTTATGTGCGCTTTATGAGATATTTAAAATAATCTTTATGTATTACAATTAAGCAGGAAATTCGTGCTGTTTTTCTCAAGCTTGAAAGTGGAAATCATCTTAGGAATGCCCGAAATTGCTGCAGTACGATATATATTTAGATGTTGAGTAGAAGGAAGTTTTATGTGTAGTTAATAGCATTTTTCATTTGCTCATTAGAAGAAATGTGAATTTGAAACTAAACTGTTAACGGTGTGACTTTTGAACTTTGCTCTAGACGGATTGGCAAACGTTTAATATCTTGTGAAGCTTGTAGGAAAAATGGTTTTTCTTGTAAATTACGAAGTTTCTGAGCGATTTCAAATAATTTCATCTATATCTATAAAATTGAATGTCTGTGTGTATGTCCGATAGTGAAAATATTGTGTGCTCGGTTGTTTCCAAAAGTAGAATTGTTGAAAACTGTGAAAAATGCCATTCGCGAGAACAACTGGAAAAGGACAACAGTCACATCAGAAGAACTGCAAGTTCGTCTTGAGGTACACCTATCAAGAAGCCGTCAATCGAGAGCTGAGGAATCAAATGAACAGCGTTTGAAACAAAATTGTGTCAGAACTTCCATTTTATGAGCTGCTGAATCATCCGAACTACGCGACTCCCGTTTGCGGCAACTTCGTGCCATAGCTTTCACTTCAAGAGCTACGGAATCATTCGAAGAACGGGACGCACGGCTGCAAAACTATCGTTCGCGACAGACTCTAACAAGAGAAATAACCTATTGTAATGTAAGCTTTTAGTTACGATAAAGACTTCGATTATTACGCGCACCCCGATTTAGTGATTGGGCAAATGGATAATATCTGCTTGCAATGAAATTTCGCAGAAAAATAGTTTTGCCGCCCCTTAACGATGCAACCGAGCTACTCTTGACGTACTTGTCTGGAAATGGCAGTACTTCTATATAATTTATCAAAGACATTCGGAAGTACAACTCCAGTTTCCAAATGACATCTTTCGAAGCCGCAAATTTGTTTGAGATTCTAGCTTTACAACTATTGGTTTACTATTTCACAACCTGATACCGATCCCAGTTTTCTTCAAATTTATTTCATAGGTGATGAGCAAATGGAAACCGACCGGCGATGTGCTTTCATTGCAGAAGCGTGAAATAAATAAGAGTTAACGCAGTTTGTTCCACGAGCAAAATGAAATGGTTAAATTTTTTCGGAACTGCAGAGGAACACATGCTGACCAATGACTACAGAGTCTTAATCAGAGCAGAACAGAATTCAATAGGCGTGATATCGTCATCAAGAAGCGAAATATTTGAAATGAAGGCCTCTGCAATTCCTTTCTGCCAAGGAGACAATGGACATTTTTTTCTATATTATGCAGATCAACTGGCAATTCAATAAATACTTCCATCTATTCAGCCAAACCTAAGGCATGAATCAGTTCTTCTGCGGAATAGGCTAGATTAGTGTATGCTCGATCATTGGAACTTTGGTGTCCTCTGCCCTTTCCTCAAGAGGCATGAACTCGAGGTATGCCCCAACTACCATAGTATAAGACAAGGTTCACTATAAAATCACTTCTTTAAATCGCAGTATGAAGAGTCGATAATATTGAATATATGAATCCAGATTTGCCAGCGATGGCGATTTTGAACAGTTATATGAATGTACTGTACACTTTTGTCTTTTAGTAACCCTCTGAAGAATGATTTTTTTTTGGTTTAGTTTACATTATAAGAGTTTCTGCTTACAGCGCTGCAGTAAAATGTTGGTAAGATTTTCGGAAGACTGACTGATCGATGGGAACAAAGCAAACAAAATACTTCTTGAGTTCAGGCTTTAAAGGGTTCTTCGAAAAATCTACCTATTGCAGAGCTGCTCAGTTCCTGATACATCTATAGTTTCATCGTCAAGAAAACTAAGCAGTAGGTATTATGAACTTTATCTATCATCTTTTCAGTCACGATATCAGAATATGTTTTGCATTAATTGGTTCTAAAACCTTCTTCAATTCTTCATCATCTGCTTTGATTCTGAATTTGAAATTAGCTTGCAGAACGTGTCTGCTCTACTCTAAAAAGTCAACAGTTTTATACGATGCAAACTAAAGATATCGATGTGGAAAGTCCCAAAGTAAAGTTTATGCACTTCGGGCGCCTCCCTGGGTTTCTGTTACATAACCTATATCCTAAATAGTTTTTTTTTTCACAGATATATATAGTACGCTGGCAAATGCCAAAAGCCATTTGAACTAGTTCAAGAGCTTAAACGGAAACGCAAACAAGTTTCAAACAAATATGTCAGTTTTTGCAGCTTTGAGAACAAAATTCAATTGAAATTGAGTTGTCGTTTAGCTGCTTATGTGATATGTTTATTTGAATTGCCATTTCCAAGTCAGCTTGGTTTTGCGGTGCAGCTGCGGCTCTGCTTTATGCCACAAAGTTGTGCCACACACAAACGTGAAATTTATGTGGAAATGTGCAAGGAAAGGTTAAAAGTACGCATGGTAACATCGATTATACAAAGCCAGAAAAAGGGAACACACGCACACTAGCCGGTGATATATACTATATATAAAGCTGTACTCTGTTTCTGTGTGTGTGTGTGTGTGTGTGTGCCAAAAATGTGCCACAGAAGTTGTGTTTACGTATGTTGTGCCTTGGTTTGCAGTCCACGCATCGTTGCATGTAAGCTTAAAACAAACTGCATTAAAATGTTGCATACTTTTGGGCGCCCAAATTGCTGCAACACCAGCAACAATAACAAACAGAGCAAAACAAGTTTGTTGCTTCTTGGTTTTGTTGCTGCCACTGCACTTAATAATTATAATTTATGCAAGAGTCAACAATTGCCACGGCGTTGCAAAGCGGTCTGGGGCAGGCACCGGCCCAAAGAAACGAAGCCCAACAATTCAACAGTGCTGGCAAAACTGTGCCACACAAAAGGTGCACAAATTTAGTGCGACACTGTGCCCCAAGAGGGGGGCTGTGGCATTAGTTGCACTCGAAGAAGCCGCGACATAAAGTTTTGTCGAAGTAAATTTGCATAGTTCCTTTTTTTAATTACAGTCAAGTAGGCAGCTTCAGCTGCAGCTTGTGGCACCTGCACTTGCTGCAACATGCGTTCGCGTCTACAATTACCTATGAAAATTTCAAGGCAAGCAGCCATTTTGTTTTAAATTTCTAGCGAAACTTGGGTGTGGCCCTTGTTGCACTTGTCGCACGGATGTGCTCTGCGTCGGTCGTTGCCGCTGTGCGTCTTGTTGTTGTTGCTATTGTTGATTGGCCTTGCAACAAGGATTAATTTGACTGCACACATGTAAATGAACACTCACACACAAACACACACACACATACACCTACACACACACACCCACACACACACACACACCCACACACACTCTCTTATGGTCATTATCATCTAAGCGCAGGCAACATTTTGTTGATCATTGAAGCCTGTGCGCATTAACATGTTGCACTACATTTTGGCGGCCAAATTCTCGTACTTCGGTGCTTTTAATCAAAAACACAAGCCAACAAACACCCACACAATACAATATGTGGCATGACTTAGCATAGATAGCAACGAATTGGGGGGCGAGGGGGGGCTGATACGTTATCGGAATTTGTAGTTACAGCTTCTTTGACTATAACCGTAGAGTAGTGATATAAATCCAGACCAAAACATCGATGTTTACAATCGCAGAGTCAATCGACATTGTACATCGATGTAGGTCGATACATCGGACTAAAAACACAGATGCATCGTCGGGTTTCCGATGTTTTATATTTACAAATTTTGCTTTTTATTATAGAAGAAACTTCGTTATATAATATGAAATATGTGAAACTAAAGCTATCTAAACATAAGAAGATATCTAGATACTATATAATACAGACGAATAGATCTACGACTAAATTATGTCAACATAAATGTTTCGATACCCCTTAGCAGTCTATTTCGCTGACAATTTGGCCTCTGAATAAACTTTGAGATGACAGTCTTAATTCTGCAAACACTATTTGTAAAACGGAGAATAAGTTACTTACTTTGGCATGATTTTGGCGAAATATTCGATGGTTTCAAAAACATCGATGTTTTGCCGATGCATCGTATGTTGGAGAACATCGGAGAATATCGGAAAATGACAGGCCAACCATCGATGTTTTCGATGCATCGATGTGTTTTTTACACCACTACCGTAGAGTAGAATGGCAAGCTAAAGTGCTGCATATATTTCTGTATTTTCCTATCTATACTATATGCTTTATGCATGTCTCGGAATTCTTTGATTTTCTTCTTTTTTTGGTACATAGATAACTCTTAAGTTTAGGACTTTCGAAGATAAAACAACATTTAATTAAATCAATCAAGACGACGTTACGTTCAGCTCAAAATAGTAAACACCATTTCGCAAAGCCTCACCAAATAATTTAAAAGAAGAAGAAGATCTGGTCGCAAACTCTACATATTAAACCTCACCAAATATAACCAAGAACAAGGACACGGATTACACTAATGACGCCTTCTTCGGTGTCAAAGATCACTAGGTTGGAGCCACCACGACCTCCTTCTAGAAACAGCTTTGGCCAACACCCCAGCCAAGGGGCTGACGCACGCAATCAATTAATCATTGCATCGTCGAGTAGGATGACTTCAACCATCCATCACATGATCAGAACGCTGGACTTCCAAATATTAAGCCCATGTCCCATTTTTGGGTCATTAAATGGCTATCAAATTCTCTAACGATATTTATAGGGATAGTTATGGTCCCAATATTCTCATAAATAAAGTCGAATATGAATTTATCTCTTCCAAATACATGTGACGAATAAGTTGGTAAAGGAAGATTATGTACGGTATTTTTTCTGATTCATTACGCACAAATATCTAGATGTTCGCTTTAGGACGGGATCGATCTAAGCCCGTCGTCATTTTCGACGTTTTTTTTACACTACGATGTGTCGCTACCCCAAAAAAAAATTGTATGTATTAATGATAAATGGTACACTGCGACCCTCAGGATTTATTGTGCCTCCTATCTAGCTTTTCGATCCCCCAATAGTTCTATCTCTGATATGTGTTTTATTATCTGGGATTGTTGAAATCGCGCTACATCTGGCGTAGAGACTCTGTACTCACCTATGATGTTCTTTCTTCTTCTTGCCAGTGCCGCGCACACTGGTCTTCATCGCTGGTAATGCCCAGCTTACGTAAATGTCCCTTCAGTTTTCAGTCTCTCGTATGTAAGCCAATCAGAATAGCGGTTCTTAGATTGGCCCAAAAAAAACACACAAAATATTTGCATTGGAGCAGTTTTCTTTAACATTCTCCGGTACACTTTGTGTCACGTTTGCAATATGTGTTACGGTCAAAAAGAGGAGAAATGAAAACAATGATCAGCAGACAAGCCCTAGTCGATAGAGTTATGCGTCTTGATCAAAATCGCATAAGTGTGTATATTATCGCCAATAAACTGTTCCAAATTTCCACTTCTTGTAAATATGGTTATCAAAAAACGCATGTGAGCCCAACCAACAAAGCTATGTTAACCTTTTGTCAAAACAATTTAATTATTCAGCTTAGCCGAGTTATCGAATATATCTATTCAAATACAGTTGTTGCGTATTTGTGCGCTTATTAAGGCCAATTACTTATGGCACAACCCATGCTAAGGGAAAGGGAGAGTGAGGCAGGCGTGCAAATTGCTATGCTTCAATAGATGGCCAACAAAGTAAAAGAGCTGTGTGTGTGTGTATGTGTGTGTGTGTGTGTGTGTGTGTGTGTGTGTATGGGTGTGTGCGTTCATTAGTGTGTGTTTGTGTGCATCATTCGTATGCATTACAATGACTGGCAGCTGCCATTACCAGGGCAGCCACAGGGTCAAAGGTGTCAAGCGTCCTACAGCTGAGGTCATGGAGGCGGGCGGTGCTGGTGAAGCCATCAATGGCGGCTTTCCATTGCCGTGGTCCAAAACCAATTGACACATGATGCAGTTAACATTTTGTCGCTGACATTGAAGTAGCTGCAGGTGCCGTTACTTTGCAGCCTCTGCTGCCTGTTGACTGTGTGATAGATAGCTGGGCGGAGCTGCGGCGACTGAGGGGGCTGAGGTCAGGTTGCTGTTTGCGATATAAAGTGATTTGCCATTATACTGGATACTGACTGTCTGGTTGTCGTTGACGTCTTTGTCGCTTTGATCACTTGCCATTGCCTGTTTACATTTTAATTAACTTACATAAGCTTAATGAACTTTCAGCTGTTGGTGGAGTGTTTCCGAGGGAGAGAGTTAGAGGGAGAGTGTGTTTTGGTCGAGAGACGGGAGCCGTGCAGTTCTTGTGATGCTTTGTGACGTTCGTTTCACTTATTAGGCAAGCGTCACTTATTGGCTATGTCACCCACCGTGTGTGAGTGTGAGTATGCATGTGTGTGTGTGTGTGTGTGTGTTTGCTGCTTAAGTTTATCCATTAGCTTTATAGACTTTGTGGCTAAATGTGGCTGTTTGTGTGTGTGTTGCCTTCTAAGTGCTGCTTGAGACCTGCGTTATTATTGTTTCTCACCTGATTACTACGTCTGCTTTCACAGGCTTGCACTTAATTGTGTTGCTTTTCCTCGACATTCCTCCAGCTGCTGCCGAACCCTGCCGCCCTCAAAAACTAGACACAACTGAGAATTGGCCCCAATAAAGCTTACTTGTGTTGCTTGTTTATAAGCCGCTTAGCAAACTCTTGATTTTCAAATAAAGTCGATATCAGATACCCATCTTAACACTTTCCAGAATAAATTCCAAGTTGTGTGCAGGTAATTTCAAGACTTAACAAGTTGAGCAATTGTAAGCAAGTGATTGTTAAGGGTTTGAAGAAGTAAGTTGGCAACAGATAGTTGGGTTAAGTTAACTGTGTAAACCAGGCAGTTGATTGATTAGCAAGTTGGGTTAGAAACGATAGCGAGTGGCCATTATAGTCAATCGATTAGATTAGATATTTTAATTTCAGCATTATAGCTCTGAATAATCTTGTAGGTACTATAGTCATCTATATAAGACTCTTTTAACAAATCAATAATATAAAATATTTTATGGTCGGTACGGTACCAGACAGTACGTTCATACCCTTCATCGCATAGATACAAAAATTTACACCGAAATTTAATTTTCATGGAAAAAATGGGTACAGGGTATTTCACTGTCGGGCACCGTACCGACTGTCTGCATAACATTTTTTTGTGTATGTTTTTTTTACGGCAAGAGCATAATCATTTTAACATTATTTTAAACTCTCAGATATGCATTTTTGTTTGTCTGTTATTTGTTCCAAAGCTTAGTATGCTGATACGCTAAATTTTTATTTCGCTGTCAAACTGTAAATAAAAGTGTTGATATTTATTAGCGCTTAGAGTTTATTTATCTTACTACCAAATATGCGTGTGCTTCGCTTGCTTACACTTTTACAGGACTATTTGATTATCGTCAAACTTATCGATACAGATATTATGTTAATCGGTATACATCGATAACAACATACTGTTTGTTAGTTTCAACAAAAAGGAACCAAATGGTAGAAGTGAGGTACGTAGCAACAAACGAATTATCAAGTCTGCTTAACTGAAAGTTAACACCTTATGTTTAACAAATATGGATGGATGGACTTTTAGCTTTAATTTAGTCGCTCTTTTTATTCACAACAAACACAACTGCCGTAATAAATTTTGTTAATTTTTTCGGCTACGTGGTTAACATTCTCTTCATTACAAATCACGCAACAACAGTATATTGCAGATTTGGTCATTAAAATTTTCACGTATCTCCGTACTAGGCTTAAAAAGAGAAATGCAGTTTGCGTGCTTATCTTTGCGTTGGATAATAAATTAAAACGCATTAATTGTAAGACATTTCAAAGTTTTTCGTACACAAATTTAATCATAGCTTATAGTTACCGTTGCTTTTTTGCCATTTTAAATAACTCAAAATTTTAGCAAACGTTCTTAACTTAAATGTAAAATGTATTGAATTCAATGAAATTAGCCATAAATGCTTGACAGCTCATAATTCACTTACAGATATCAAAACACACAATTGGCAAATTAAATTCAATTTAAATACAATGAAGCATGTCAAGTGAAATCAGAAGATGAATTGTGCACACAAGAAGTTGAAAAAAGAAGAAGAAGAAGAAGTGAATACCACAAAGCGAATCCGTCTAAGGAGTATATTTACCAAATGCTTTAAGAAAAGCGAACGAAGCATGAAAAATTGTCTTCAAGTGGCAAGCAAAAAAGAGGAAAAGCCCCTAAGAAGAAGAAGACCTTTGGTTAGGCAAGTTTAAGGAAAAAAAGAAGAAGAAGCAGAAAAAAACCGACAAAAATATGGCCTTGGGCTGAGCATCAAATCAAATATTTGACAGGACTCCAAGGGAAAAAAAAGAAAATGAAATGAAAATTACAAGAATGACAGACATCTTTCGCTTTCGATGTGTTATGTGTGTGAATGTGTCCGTTTCTATGTATTTGTGTGCATTAAGAGCTGACAACTTTTTGCGGTTTTCAAAATTTTAAATTTAATTATTTATTTAAAAACGAGCAATTAAACTCACTCAACAATTTAACCACTTCTGTTTTTTTTTGCAGCTCAAGCAACAACAATAACAAAAGTACAAAAAAGGTAGAGATTCGGATTGTTGTTGTTGTTGTTTGGAGCATTCTGTTTATGATTTAAATGAGTTGTTAAGAAATTTTTGTAGTTTTTTATTTAATTCCACACAAACTGCCAACAACGAATTTGTTTGAAGTGTTTCCTGCAAAAAGTTGCTGAACTCGTGTTGCTGTTGTACATAGTGTATATAGTTGCTAATGGATTTGTGAAGCAACATTTTTGGCTCAATTATAAAAATGAGTTGCTAAAAATTTCCGTTTCCATAGCAAAGATTTTTCCTTTTCCGTTTACCAGCAGATGACAAAGAAGTCGAAATAAAAAGGAAAAAAATCGAGGAGACCAAACCAAATTGTGGCTCAACTTAATGACATTTTAATTTATTCGACTCTGTGTGATTGTGAGTGTGTGTGTTAATTGAAAGCTAGACGAATTGAATAAAAGTCATTAAAGTGTATTAAAGAGAAATTTAGCTCAAAACGCACTAAATTTAAATACATTTACGCTTTTTCAGAGAGCGTATAAGGTAAGGTATCCTGGAGCAGCTCCGCTCCAGTCTCACAATGTTTTGAACCAAAGAAACATTGATAACACTAGGCAACAATGTGGACGTCAATGGACGCTTTTTGATTCATCGCTTTTTTTAAGAAATTGTAAATTTTGAGAGTCTTGAGGTCATCTACTCGCTTATTACTCAAGTATCTTACTTCCGAACACAAACACTCAAATTCAATGCCAGTAAATATCGCAGAGAATAGGATATTTCTAAAGCGCACTGCCAAAGAACTAATAGTACAGTCAGTAAAAAGGCATATTTATTACAAGTTATGAGCTCTCTGCCGACGCTCACTCATTTTTAAGACACTTTTTTTTTAATTCTGTTGCAAACGATATTAATGGAAGTCTCTTCTCTCTGTGTCGGTCGCTAAAAAAATGTAGTGCCTTGATGCCGATTCAGTGAAGAACGCTGCTTATAGCAGAGCTATTGAGAGAAAAGGAACAAGGAGAGACGCTTTTCAGACGTTGAAAAAGAGAGCTATCAAAGCAGTAGGAGTGTCGTCACTCCTGAAAAACCAGTTGCTGGAACCAAAAGAACGGTAGAGGAATTGGGTATTCCTCGAGTCAAATCACTATTTCTTATAGCGCATCGTCAACTCCAACAGATCGTTGATTAACGATGCATATCAATCCGTGTGTTATTGTAGGTGTACACCGATGCCGTGTCGCCAAGAAGGGCCGACGACCATCAGTCTTTTTTCTTTCGCATATGAGGCCCTGGAGGAGTAAGGCCATTCGCGAAAGAACTAATTTGTCTTTATCAATGTGGCTTCGGGCCTGTTAAGTCCAACATTGACCAGACATTCACACTACAGTAAATCCTGGAAAAGACCCAAGAACAACAAATCGACAGCCACCATCCCCCTACCGATAATAAAGAAGTATTTGATAGCCATAGAGGAATCGCATAATTGCCGCACCGCCTGAGTCCGGTATCCCAGCAAAGTTGCTGTGCACGGTCGCAGTTGACGTTGCTGCATAAAGGTAGAAAAGAGGCACTCCGAACTTTTTGAAACCGAGCGAGACTCCAGACAAGCCGATGGATGGATGTTATCTTCTGCAGGCTATTCAACTTTGTGTTGGAGAGTGTGTTGCGAAAGGCCGGAGTAGCTCGAAACGGGACTATTTTCTATACAAATGTTGGGTTGCTCGCCGCAGATGCTATTGTCACCATTTATCATGAATCACTCATCGTTTTAACAGAGCCTTTGCGGCTATGGAAAACGAATCTGCCAAGTTGTTTCTGTTGTAAATGAAAGCAAGACAAAGTAAATGTTTTCTCCGAGTACATATACGGGATTGGACTTTCAAATTGATGTTGAAAAGTATACTTTTGATGTTGTCAAGGATTTCGTTCATTTTGGCTCTACCGTCAAAATAAAGAACGATGCCAGCATTGAGATCAAGCGGAGAATCACTCTTACCAATAGATGTTACTTTGGTCTCAGTAAGCAAGTAGTAGAGGGCACTCTAGCCAGACGAAACTAACACTCTATAATACGCTCATCCTTCTTCGAGAAGGGTATTTAAGCAGGTGGTGAAGAGCGGCGATGAAGGGGCGTTGAAAGGACCAGATAGAGAGCACACTAGCTACCTTGGCATCACCGATTGGAGAAGTCGCGCACATAGCAAAGGAGGAATGCTGTCATCAGGCCATAACCCGGTAACGGTTGGTTTTGGCCAGTTAATAAGAAGAAGACGACGCATTTCTTCGTACACTGTAAGACTAGTATGGATTGTGTTTTAGCACTTTTTGCAGATTTCCACAGTTTATAAAGGAACAACAGTTTTATGTCGTGTTGATTCGATTGCTATTAACTCATGTCAAAGATACAATATATGTGTTTAACTTCTTAACTGGCCCTTATAAACCGTAATCATCATAATTTATTGTTCTGTTCAAGCAAAAAGTAATGCATAACATTACAGCTAAAACCTTTATTGTGCCTCTTTTGCTAAATGCTTATCAAAAACATATAAACTAGAACTAAGTGTAACGAAAACTCACCTTAAAGTTACATACATAAATGTGAAAGCTGCACGCGTTAAGACACTGAAATCATAAAACTGTGTATAACATATATGCAACTTCATGAACTTGAACAAGTTTCGTAAGATATTTCTTGCTGACTTTTTATTTCACAGCTGGAGTCGAAAAGTTTTTGCTTCCCAGTCTTACCAAAGATCCCATTTAGTTTGAGTTTCTATGCTAAACTTTTTGTTTCATTTAGGCCAAAACTGTTTCTTAACAATAAGAGCAGCATCAGAAGGTGCTGCTCACTCCACGCAATGCTCTGGCTCAGTTTATTTCATTCAATTAACTAAACCGAATCACTTAATTTTAAAGTTTTCGTCATTTATGGTCATTTAAGTCTTAAACTTTGTTTAATGCTCACTCATAAACCGAATTTAATTTGCAGCATTTGTTACTACAAGTAGACTTCAAAGCCCCAACTCAATCAGCAGAATTTAAGTAAATTGGGTCACACTTGTCGTTTATTTTCACTTTTCGTTTTTATTACAAAGCTGGTCACTCTGCGCACGCTTTGATAGTTTTAATGAAAGCATAACACGAAAAAAGTGTGTACAAGCTTTTGAGAACACAATTTGTATTCATTGCCACTGTAATATTTAGCGATGCGTAAAGTCCATGGCGTTGCCGTATCAGTAAATTTTGTGCTTTCTCTTTGTATAACTGCGTTGTAAAGTGCAGTGCATATGACAACAGCTACATAATAAACTGAAGTACGCCTGTTCATTGGCAACTACAAATCAGAATGCATAAATAATAAAGAGCTGTAGTAAGAAGTGCTAAAATTCATACCAAACGCATGAAATCCAAAAAAAGAAGTGGTGCCACGAGATGTGCTTCTGGAATTATCCCATTAAAGCTGAAAAAACTTTGGTTACAGCCGTTTTGCAATTATGGCATAAAACGCAAAAAGCTTTGATGCAACCAAAGTCAACTTTTATATATTCCCGCCCTTGTGCTCAACTCATTAAAAATGTTAAAAGCTGCCCCAAAATGGAAAACAAACGGAAAAGGGTAAAAAAAACTACGCGGCAGCGGAAAAAGGGATACGGCCCTTACCCTCACACACACACACGAAAAAAAGTCAAGGCAAAGTTCCTTTCTTATAGGCAAATGAAGCCAACTACTGTGCCAGTGTTGCAAAAGCCTTTGCGAAGCCAAAGCCAATGCGTAGGCCAGAGAGCGTGGCACAGTAAAGTTGAATGCATTTCCTTTTTGCATTGTTTATTTACACATGACGTTTTCATTTCGTTTTCTGCTCTGCCAGCATTGACACACATGTGTAAGTGTGTGTGTGAGTGTTTGCGTGTGTAAGGTGCAAAAGAAAATGCAATAAGTCAAAAGTATTGGTGACAGGGTGAAATGTGAGCCAGTGTAAAAAAGTTGCGTATAAATGGGTTACGAGTGCAAGGCTACATACACAACTGCAACCGATTCTCGGCACATTTTCCGCCACAACCCGCTTGCCAAAAGTAATGGAAAGTCATAAAAACGATTTATGCTTGTAGTAAGCCACATAAAAACGGCTAAAGTTGCCATTGCGGTAGCTCTTAAACGTTCTAAAATCTTTATCGTGGGTTAAAATGCTTCATAAAATCATTTCAAGTACAACATTTGCCTTAATCGAAGTTTGCCTTTTGCCCTTAGACAGCGATTTGTCATTACGCATACGCCCCGTTTTGACTTTAACTAATTGCCTCGGCTGTTAACGTTGCTTTCATTGTTGTTGTTGTTGCTTCGTTTTATCGATCCAACTGATTGAGTCTTGTCAGCTCAGACAACTCATTTTGCTGCTCATATTTCCTACTTGTTAACATTATCTTCAGATTTCTTTGAGCAGGCAGAAGGGATTCTATAGTATTAACGATTAAATGTGAGTCCGTCGACGAAGGATGCTATTATTACAGGCATTCTTATGCCGTAATTTGATGTTGTTTTTGTAGCCAGCTCAGCTCTAGATGACGATAAGTGGAACTAATTTGAGGGTTTAACAAATATGAACATATGGTTTGAGTACTAACACAATAACTGCTTTAATATTTAAACAGAAGCTGCGAATTAGGGCAAAGGAATTGGATTCAGTGCAGTTTGCAAAGTCTTTTTTTTTGTCTTTTTTTTTGTTTTTTTGGAAGCAAGCGTTAATTTCAGGCAACACATAGAAATAGCAAAACAACATCTAAAGCTACTTATACTTGCTTTTTCTTTTCAATATTTACTTATAGTTAAAACCTTTCAATCAGACGTTTATCCTAAACATGATCGTGATATAAAGAACAACGCCCGGCAGAGCGGTAGGTTCTTGACAACTGGACATCATGTAGCGCCATCTAGCGTGCACATATGCTTACGAGAAAACAACAACTCGCTGTCACAAAAAAATGCTACGAACACAGTAGCCCCAGATAAATGTCTATGCTGGTGCCATTTAGCATTCAGCTGGCGCCATCTAGCGTGTGCATATGCTAACGCCAGCACAAAAGAAAAACCTTCCATGAACATGATTGCTCTTCCTTTCGCCCGCACTGATAAGACATGACACAAACGTTACATCATCAGAGCGTAACACCATCCAAGGATAACAACAGATTGATGAGATAGATACGTGCAGGTCTTATCTCCAAAGCGCACCAGCAGATGTCTGACATAAAGAAAATCAATTGGATTTAATCATTTTTAATCATTCTTCCCGTCTTTATAGTTTTCCCGCTTTAAAACATTTTGTAAATCCGGTTGAAAGAGTTGAACAGTTTTCCAGGCATTCCTCTTGTATAGTTCTATTTTGGATCTTCTGTGCAGACCAATACGTTGCTTTCTTTCGTGCCCTGCGCCCAGTCATTGGAAAAATGCTCTAAAATATTCAAATACACTGTAGCGTCAACGCACTTGAGTCCAGTGAATGTTTCAGCGCAGTCATGTTAGATCAGCAGAACTACGAATGGAAGTGACCCGATAGATTCGTTAGTTCAATAAAAAGGGGATGCTGAACAGATTGCAAGCCTTTCCGTGCCACTTGTCGTTTGAAAGTACGGCTGTAAATCATACCAGCCCTGAACACAATCCACCTATCTTCGAGCACTTAACAAATCCAAAGACGGTGCGTTTTACTATGCTGAATGAACTCCTAATAGAAGTCATCCGTTAGAATCGTACGTTCAACAAGAATAGTACGCGGCAAAGGTTGCAAGCACTCCGCGCCAGTGTCAAGCGCGCCTCGTGAGGCATTGGAATCTAAGAAAGGCCTGTTATTACTTGTATCATTCTCAATCAACACTTTTTGGGTTAGAGACAACTGGGTTCTACTCTTAATTACTATTTAAGAGTGTTGCACTCATACGGAGCATTTAATGACTTTTCATGCTCAATTTGCGCTTTGGTGTATTGGTAGCCTAGGACATTGATGGTGTCATCTGCTGCCAGACTGTCTCCCAACAAAAGTAAGTTTGAGTTTGTTGGCGCTCCTGTTTTTATGTCTATATGCATATGACTACGTCTGTATCTGTTGGCATTTTCAGGGGAGTTTCGAGCCAGTTTTAAACACAGATTAGCTCGTTTTGTTTTCACCCGTCGCTCTGCTGCTCTCTCTGTCCGTCTGCTCTCCCTCTAACCCGCTCTCGCTTGGCACTTTTAATTTTCGAAACTAAAACTTTGACGTAATTTTATTTTATGTGCCGTAGCAGCAAACAATTGTGTTCCGGGATGCACACCTGTACATGTATGTGGGTGTGTGTATGTGTGTGTTTTTGTGATATGTTGAGTTGTTTGTAAGCTTGTCTGCCAGAAAGTTTGCTCTGAAAACTTTCTTTGTTTGATTCCAAACTGTCATACGCTGATGATGACAATATGAACTTTGTATATATCATGTCTATATAACAGTTATCTTCAAATGCATAAATCTGTTCTAAATTGGTCATAAACTAAGCATTTTATTGACTCGCCATATGTTTACGACAGTCAAACTAATTTGCAGAAAAATGCGGACTTGCTGATAAGCGCCACAGCGAAAAATTTCAGAATTTGCAAAAACCGGGCTATAAATACAGTTCCATTATCAACGTTGCTCAGTTCTCAGTTTTTCAAATTCAAACAAACGTTATGTTCTTCCAGTTCTTGACATTGTTACTCGCGGCGCACGTTCTTAATGCTCATCCTGCGCCGCATAGGTATAGAGCTGGAGTAGGTGGGCGCATTGTAGGCGGTCTAGATGAGTCTATAGAGAATGCGCCCTATCAAGTATCACTACAATACGAGGGAAACCACATATGCGGTGGCGCCATTTATAGTGAACGGATTATCATAACTGCGGCTCACTGCGTGGAGAGCTTTAATATCAATAAAGTCCGCGTTGGATCCAAACATTTTAATACTGGAGGCACTGTGATTAGGACGGTTACTTATATCACGAACTATAACTATAACCCTGTGTCTTTGAGTAATGACATAGCTTTAATAAAGCTCAGCTCACCCATAGACATAAGCGCAAATAGTTCGGCAAAAAGTATTGCATTGGCAACTAGAAGTCCGCCACATGGTTCCTTAGCAAGAGTTACGGGCTGGGGTTTGACAAATGCTGGTCCCTCGATGGTACTGCAAACTGTTAATGTGGACATTGTGGATTATAAAGAATGCAGTAAATTGTACAAAGACAATAACTTGACCCCAGATATGATTTGTGCTGCATCGCCGGGAAGAGATGCCTGCCAAGGTGACTCAGGTGGCCCGCTTGTAGTCGATAATAAACTAGTTGGTATTGTTTCCTGGGGCAGCACCTGTGCACATCCAGTATATCCAGGGGTTTACGCTAATGTGGCTTATTTGCACGATTGGATAGTCCAGGCATCGGCGAGATTATTAAAATATAATTCTCCTAAAAAAATTTCGTCAAAATTCATTATCTTTAGAAGTAAATATTAAATGTTACAAAACAACTCACCATGTTTTTGTTTTTTTCTTTCAAAAGTACTATAAAAAACTTAGGTATTATACAGTTTTAAGAAGAATCAATTAGATATGGGACATTATTTAAACTAAATTTCAAAATTGCAACAAATGCGCTTTATATACAGTTCCCTTAACGCGATTGCCAAGCTTTATTTTCCGTACCTTTACTAACGATATGTTCTGCAAGTTCTTGATACTTTACCTGGCATTCAGTTTCCTTAATGCTGGAAGTGTGTCGCCTAAGCCCAAGTATAGTCATAAAATTAAACGTATTATAGGCGGCAAAGATGAGTCCATTGAGAATGCCCCCTATCAAGTCTCAATACAAAATGATGGCCAACATTTATGCGGTGGCGCCATCTATAACGAATGGATTATTATAACTGCGGCACATTGCGTAAAAGGAAACAATATTGACGGAGTCCGCGTTGGATCCGCACATCTTACTTCGGGAGGCACTGTGCTTGAGCCGATTATTTATATGGCGCACCAAAACTATGATGCCGTTACGTCGAGTAATGACATAGCTGTGATAAAACTCGGCTCACGCATAGATTTCAGCGGAAGAAGCTTAGCAAAAAGTATTCAAATTGCCTCTAGAAGTCCTGTACATGGTTCCTCAGCAACGGTTACGGGCTGGGGTTCGACTGGGAGGCGTCCCGCGATTGTGTTACAAACAGTTAATGTGGACATTGTAGATTATAGATTATGCCGTAAATTATTCAAGCGCAATAGTGTGTCCCCAGGTATGATTTGTGCTGCAGCGCCGGGAAAAGATGCCTGCAGAGGGGACTCAGGTGGCCCACTGGTATTCGATAATAAATTAGTTGGTATTGTTTCCTGGGGCGAAAGTTGTGCTCATCCAGTATTACCAGGTGTTTATGCTAATGTTGCTTATTTTCGAAATTGGATAGTCAAGGCATCAAATGTTTTAGTAAATAACCGTGCAAATAAAATTAGAAAAATTTCATCAAAATCCAATATCTTTACAAATAGTAAAATGTACAACAAATCGCACGCAGAATTAATAGCTTCCAAAATAAATAAAAATAATCCAAGAAAAGTGTTGAAAAATTCTAAAAATTTACAAAAAAAACCTTCACTTTAAACTAGCAATTATATTTCCATAAACTACTTTTGGTGAAACTAGTATTGCACCCAAGCAGAGTGTACTCAAAGCTAAGAGAACTCAATAAACAATAAAAACTAAAAGCATAAAATAACAAACAACAAAATAGCGCCTCCGACTACGCATCCGCGGGAAAACTCTGTTATTGACTTAATTTGCAGCCGATAAATTAACGATTTATCGTTAATGTGGCAGCTGTGGCAATTGCCTGATGAGGTGGACCGCTTAACTACCTGCGTACCTGCTTGAGAGTAACGACTCCAACTTAAGCTTAAACATAAGTCATAGCGACCTCAACCACGGTAGAGTAAACGCTGTGAGGACCCATTCTGCACCCTCACATTAGTATATAAGATAGTTATAATTGTATAGAACATAAGATAGAAGTAAGTTAGAAATATAAGCTTATGGTAAGGGCACTGGAGCCATTAAAATTAAGTTAGCACAGCACCCATCCCTGGCGTTCGGTCTGGGCTCAAGAACGGTTAGCGCTCCCACACCACCACAGGGCCCGCCAGTAGAGCGCAAACGGCGCTCAGCAGCAGCCACAGCTATCACCGCACCTGCACGCATACCTGCGGATCAGGCGGCGCTCAGCGACAGCAAAGCTCAGCAGAGGAAGAGCGCCCGAAGCGTCGCGCGTTGGGCAAATGGCCGAGTCGATCGAGGGTAGCTGGCGACGTAAGACTCGACAAGCGGGACAGTCCTCGTCGTAGCCTAAAACGCGTAACACGCGCCCGCTACGAATCGCGCGGCAAAAGTGGAGCAACGATAGTCACGAGGGGCCACGGCCAGAGGACAGCCACGGAGGGGCCACGGCCAGAACACAGCCACGAGGGGGCCACCCGACAACCACGAGAGCCACGCCTGAGACGCCACAACAACCACAACGGGCTATAATAATTCTATAAATAAAACAATCTTAGGGTGAGAGAATACCACCTCAGCAGGTCAAAGCTTGTCGAATGAGGCGACTAACAATGACACTGGGTTCTTTTCGAGACCAGTACAGCCACCCCAGGCCTTAAAAGGGTTATCCGTAGGGTTTGGGACCCACCACGTAAAACCACAATTCCAATGAAAAAATATATTTACATCAGGCCGTAACCCGATAACTGGTTGCTATGGCCAGTTAAGAAGAAGAATATGAACAAAAATAACAAAACACAAAATAGAAGCCAGAATAAACCAACAACAGACCACAGTAGGATAACGGGACTAAGACAAACATAAGAGTTAAGGCGCGAGCTGTGATTGGCTAACAGCACTGTAATAGTTAGACCAGTTGCTGCATACAGGATCACTTGTTTACTGGTAAGTGCCTTAGTAAGAAGTAGTAGAGGTAATCCTCCCTAACACCAAATAGCACCCTTTTTCTACTTCCCCATAGTCTTGAATAGCCGTTCGTTGGAAAGCATCCAGTCCATGAACACCTGCACTTAATGTTAGTAGCGTCCCGTTGGAAACATACAGACCATGTACACTTTCACCTAACCTTGGTAGCGGCCCGTTGGGAAACATTCATACTATGTGGTCCTCCCAATCCTCTCCAGCCACTATGCCACCACTCGACCTACGCACTTCGGACTTTTTCCAAACTACTTAGAATTATTTAAATAGCAAAACTGCAGAAGAGAAGAATAAACGAAAGACAGCGTATTACTGAAGCGAATAGATTAGCCAATCGAAAAAGAATGTCTTCATTTTTGCGTATGGCTTCCGTCTACGAACCCGATATAAATTACATTGCGCATATAAAAATCGCTATTGGCGACATGGACCAAGAATGCATTCTTTGCCATGCTGTAAATTTCAAAAATAAAACGGCAGGGAAATTGTTTGCTTCAAGGAAATTTAAATTGCCTTCAAACGCATTCAGTTGGTATTGATCATAAACAAGTCAACATGGCGGTCGCTTGAAGAGTGCGACAAAAATCTGGAAATGTCATGATTTCCACACGACCAGCTATATGTGGTATGTTCCCGAGTTGGGAAATCCTCCTCACTCTTCTCTTATGCTCCGGAGTAGCCTTAAATTGAAACTTTCATTGTTCTATAGTTTCAGATTTCATTAAAACAAATAGAATTCAATGAAAGTTGTTTATAGTTGATTTTATTATATTTTAGCAGAATATTGGAAGGGAAAGCTTTTCTTATAAATTAAGGATATGTTTCATTTAATCTATCATTGAAATTTGTGCTAAAGATTGCTAATTTTCGATTAAGAAAAAACAATTCGTTTGGAATCGTGAATGTTTAATCAAAAAAACCTATTTTGGACAAAACGAAGTTTGTGGGCCAGCTAGTAATTAATAAACTATAACTGCTAAGAACATTATCTTCATATTTATGAGCGTCAGTCGTGGCTCCAGAGCACGAAAATTTCTGTAGCAGGTCGCCTAGGTACACCGGCGAGATTTATCCCAGCCTGAGACATAGTTACAGGTGCTATAAAAAAAGTGGCTTTGACCTAGAAGGCGAACACGAACAAATCTTGTGGCCTGAAGGAAACGTAGCGGAGTTAGAGAATGAGACTAGAATCATGCGTTTAATAACGCAGCGATCATAGATGAGTAAGTGAAGCTTACGGTCTTAGAGTAAGAGCAGTCGACTTACAGAAGTTCAAGTAGTCAGTCATGCATCGTTTAAAGTTGATAGACTCGAACGTATGAATCGGGATGTTGTCAAGTCAAGATCGAGTCGTTGATAAAACCTGCACTATAATTAAAATAAACAACTTACTATTGTTTTGCTTAAAGCACTCTAAACAACGATTGTACAATACACTATTCCCAATCAATTAGACAAGGGACTTTAATGCAAATGGTTCTTGAAATTGCAAAAAAAAGGCTATACATACAGTCACATTAACACGGTTGCTTAGTTCTATTTCCGGTAGCTTTACTAACGGTATGTTTAGCAAGTTTTTGATACTTTATATGGCATTTCCTTTCCTTAATGCTGGACGTGTGCCGCCTCTGCCTAGGCCTAATTTTAAAGGTCATCGTATTGTAGGCGGCAGAGATGAGTCCATAGAGAATGCGCCCTATCAAGTTTCACTACAATACGATGGGCAACATTTATGCGGTGGCGCCATCTATAATGAACGGATTATTATAACTGCGGCTCACTGCGTGAAAGGAACTAATATCAATAGGGTGCGCATTGGATCCACATATTTTAATTCCGGAGGCACTGTGATTAAGCCGATTAGTTACATGGCGCACAAAAAGTACGACACCGGTACTTCTAGTCATGACATAGCTGTGATAAAACTCGGCTCACCCATAGATCTTAGCGGAAAAGCAAAAAGCATTCCAATAGCCAACAAAAGTCCTGCACATGGTTCCCTAGCAACGGTTACGGGCTGGGGTTTGACTGAGGTAGGTGCCACGACTGTATTGCAAACGGTTAATGTGGACATTGTGGATAATAAGGCATGCCGTAAATTGTACAGAAACGAATACGTGTCTCCGGATATGATTTGTGCTGCATCGCCGGGAAAAGATGCCTGCCAAGGGGACTCAGGTGGTCCAATGATAGTTAATCATAAGCTAGTTGGTGTCGTTTCCTGGGGCAACGCTTGTGCGCATCCAACATATCCAGGTGTTTATTCGAATGTTGCCTATTTCCACGACTGGATAGTTAAGGCATCGTGTGTTTTATTAAAAAACAAATGCTCATAGAAATAGCAAAATTTCATCAAAGTGCATCAATTTGGAAGTATATATTAAATTTTGTAAAACTACTCAATATTATTTGGTTTAAAGAACTGCAAACAAACATTGCACAAAACACCAATCCCAATCAATTGGACATGGAACTTTACTGCAAATAGTTCTTGAAATTACAAAAAATGGGCTATATTTTCAGTTGCATTGACACGGTTGCTTAGTTCTATTTTCCGTAGCTTAAATAACGTTATGTCCTGCAAGCTCTTGATACTTTTGCTGGCATTCCACATACTTTATGCGAAAGGACGTCCGCCGCCTAAGTCACAGCCGAATTCTAAAGGTGCTCGTATTATAGGCGGCGTAGATGAGTCCATAGAGAAAGTGCCCTATCAAGTCTCACTGCAACACAACGACCAGCATTTATGCGGTGGCGCCATCTACAATGAATGGATTATTATAACTGCGGCTCACTGCATGAAAAATGGTTATATCAACAAAGCACGCGTTGGATCCACATTTCTTTTTTCTGGAGGCGCTGTGTATTACACGGATAGTTTTATCGTGCACGAAAACTTTAACAACACAGTTATGAATAATGATATAGCTTTGATAAGAGTCAGCTCCCCCATTGATCTAAGGCAGAACAACGCTGCAAGAACTATTCAATTGGCTACTAAAAATCCTGCCCATGGGTCCAAGGCAAAAATTACGGGTTGGGGTTTGACTCAAACGGGTCAAACCCAGGTGCTGCAATCAGCATATGTGAACATTGTCGATAATAAGGCATGCACTAAAATATATGAAGAGGGCGACGTGACACCGGATATGATCTGTGCCTCATCACCGGGAAAGGATGCCTGCCAAGGGGACTCTGGTGGTCCAATGGTAGTCAATCAGAAACTTGTTGGTATAGTCTCCTGGGGTAGAAGCTGTTTACATCCCGTATATCCCGGTGTTTATTCTAGTGTTGCCTATTTACGCGATTGGATAACCAAGGCTGTGGACACATTAATGAAGGGTGTTAAAAAACATTAATCTCATTTTTTTTTTTAATCATTATCTTTAGAATAAAGGTTGGTCGCAGATTGAAAAATAATATCATGATTGATCGACTTGTTCTTTGTGACTATCTCCGTATTTTGAATGAATACCATATTAAAGAGAATGCCCATGTATTTCAAATGGGTTTTATTCTGTACAATTTTTTTGTGATAAGATGTCGTGGACTTGGTGTTATCCCAGCGTATACCTGGGAACACCAAAAAGGTGTTCAGCAAGTTGTATGTGGACTTTCGCTAAAAAAATCTCTACTGTTTCTCGAATTTGTTGCAGACTATGTCTTATTTCGTTCGTGCGCTTGATAGCAGAGACGAAATCCAACGACTTTTCTTGAAGAAACACCAACAGTGAAAGTGTCAAAATGAGCACTCTTTTGAATTGCAGCAAGAAAGATCGATTGAAGTTATGGACCAATATTCTGCAACGAATGAATGTGATGATCCTTTCATGTGTTTGAATAAATCTTCTCTCATATAGTCGGAGAAGTCATATCTTTTAACCCTGCCACCTACTTTTCTTACATAGTTTCAAAGTTCCTAGTTGCTAACAAAAAAATTGACACCAATAATCGCGTTTTACCTTCCGTTACACACTCGCAATGACGAAGTTGAAGAGGTCGCAGGGGAGGCGTATCAAAAGATTCGAAGAGTTCCCATTTGATCTTAACGGGGCTGGGTATATTGCTCAACATTGCTAACTGCCTTTGGTGTCACGGAGTGTAGAAGCGTGCGCTAAGAAATGGATTGTTATGACAAGTTAAAATGAAGCGGCTCCATAATCTCTATAAGACTTTCTTACACCTGGCTGATAAGTTCAACTTTTTTTGATTGAACCACACTCTGCGGATTGGATAAATTCCTCGGTGGATCAGTACCAGTCTTGCCGACTTGTATGCCGTCACGAGTGATGGATGATGTTTCGCTTAGTTGGTTTACTCTGAGAGCATGTATGTTTATGTCAGTTTGATGTTTCCTTCACGTAGTGACGCGTGTGCGCTTGCTAGATGACGTCACATTATGTAAATTTGAAGAGAACTTAGAGCTGAATATTTATAACGCAACGAATTGCATATCTCCTCTTTTCTGTTTGTTTTGGATCTCTTGATTTATATAATACTTAGAAGAGTCGTTTTTTTTCGTAGCGCTGCAGCATGGATGAAGACGCAGTCTGATGTAGATGTCCTTGGAGTTTGAAGGACCGGCTAGAAAGCACACTAATTATCTTTCGTATTACCGCCTGGAGGAGTGCTCTTCAGATGGCCGTCGAGAAGCCCCTCCCACATAAGCTGTTGTAATTATCTCATTGTTGATCAATTCAATTAGAATAAAGTGCGGTACTGTACATGATATTGCTGCCTAGTTCAATTTGTTATACAAGTTTAACCAAGTTACCAACAAATTGTTGCACTGTATTGTTCTCGTCTGACCGCAGTTTTCGCTGATTAGGACGTTTACAGGACGCTAATGAAGTGCCGCCGCCAATTAGCCAACGAATTGTCTGTGTTTGCTGTGATGATTACAGGCCAAACTTGGTTACTGATTAAAAGCCGTGTCGAATTAGTCACCGTATGGAATTGACCGCTCAGCTGATGAAACACCAAACAAACAAACATACAAGTTAAGCCGTGCACTACAGCTCTACGGCCGTAGTAGTGGAGTTTGGGACCCGAAGTTGATGACTGTACATCAGTTATCGTTAAATTTAAAGCGCCGGAAAACCAGCGCTTGTTTAAATAAATGCATATCATTAATTGATTAAATACGAGAGAGAGTGGCAAAAAAATCAATTAAAAGTGCATGAAAGAGAAGCGATTTCATTTGCTTTAAACGTAAAAATTTATTGATAAATTGAAATGGATTAAGTGGAAACGTTGAAAATAATGTGTAAATAGCAGAAGGCCGCAGTAGCTGTCAAAGTTGCAGCTGCACTTACTGTTAAAGGGAGAGGGGGGAGAGAGAGAGACGGGGTTCCTGAAATCGGAGGCCTGACAGATTGGCAGCACTCGGCGTTCAACAGTTTGGACATTTGGCAGATTTCAACAGTCCACAAAAATACACACAAAGAGGGAGAGAGACAGGGTTGCATTGAAATATGTCTATTTGGCTGAGGTTTTTCCGTTGATGATGACGACATCAAGGGCAGCGCTGTGTGTCGGGAAAAGAAATTAATTGAATTGCGTTTAATGTAATTGCAAATAACCTACCTTTTACCTTTACATCTTTACATCTGCAAATCCTTAGCTTGCTTATACGTATTGATCAGTTCCAGAATTTGCTGACGCTGAAAGTAGGCTGTAAGTTGCGGTCAAAAGAAAGAATAAGTTTAATCAAAAAATTCTCGACTTAATGACTCATATTGAATGAGAATAAGCCCAAAATGGTACGATAGAAAAAGATAGCACACGAACGAGCGAGAGAACGATATGCTACTATTTAACGGAACAATCCTAGCCAACCAAATAGCGGGTTTGATTTGTCTTAAAAAATTGAGCTTATATTACAGAATACTTGATTTTAATACGCTGCATACATAGTGTAAGAGAGGTGGGAGAAAGAGGTGTCGATAGTCGAGTTGATGTAGTCCTCTGTGCGTCCGCGTGAGTCTCTAGATTTCGGAGGCTACAAGATATAGAGATACAAAATTATTACCAATAGATGAGCATTTTTGGGACGCAGATGAACTTTGGCAAAATATGTGGGTATCTACCCACCCTTCCCGGGTATCCCAAAGTGGGGCAACGTTCCGACTGACTGCTTTTAGTTCCTTTTTACTTGTAGTAATGCTTACCCGCGGTTATGCCTAGCCCAAGGATGGACACGGACATCACGCTACGTAAAAGCCGTAGCAACTTTCTCCATCGATTTACATTTGGCAATTGCAACTGTTGTTTACCGGACACTGTTGTCGGGCTTGCAAGCGCTTCGGTTTCTAGTGAAACGTTCGAAAAGGAAGCCTCTTGCTCTGATCCAGGCAGTGAGATGCCGTGTTCAAAAAGATACACAGGAATGCGCACAATATCTATGCTACACTTGGGCACTATTTTAAAGAGTTTCAGCAAATTCTTTGTCAGCTGCTTAGGAGCTCTTATACACTTCAAGTTTAAATAATGATCGTAGATGTGCTGATGCTCAAAGACGAAGTTGTTAAGACTGATACGTATCTCCGTTGTGGCATAAGGTTCCAAAACGCCAAAAACAGGTAAAACATGGTAGAAGGCCTGCGCATTAGTCTTGATCTTGAAGAGGATCCGCTCAGGGTTGGGATTCATCAGGTTTATAGAACGTCGCTGTTGATTTTTGTATGGGGCATTAAAGGCCAAGCTCTTAGGACTGATTATAAGTAATTGCAGCTGAGGCATTATTATTATTTTTGAAGCAAAACAAAGTTTTTACAATAAAAGTGCTATGGAAACAACTAATTTTTTTGTATTTTTTTAATCCTTGAAATATGTATTATTTAAATGTTTTTGACAACATTTGCATATGTTGCCAGAACAGGAAAGTTGTTGGACATGTGTGCACACGTACTTGCAACAAGACGGCAACAAAGCAACATGTGCGCTCACAGTCAAATTGAATGCCAAAGTTACCATTGATTGTCCTAGTTGCATTTGTAGTTGCTGCCAAATGTGCATGCATGTTCATGTCGCTTTCAGTTATCCATTGCTATCCATATGTGCATCTATCCAATTGTTTGTCCGTCTGTCTGTCCGCCTGTTATATGCGTATGCTGCGTTTCTTTCAACCGCTGACCAAAGTTGGCTTCGTGCCGCATTTCGTTAGCAAAATGTAGCTTCAGAATTTTGATGCATTGAATTTGCAGTCGACTAGTTTCCGCCTCCTGCTAACCCACCGATCAGCCAGTTGGTCAATGAGTTGGGCGGCCAGTCAGTTGCCAATCCATTGCATTTCTGGCAGTTCCGAGGCCGAAATATTCCGTTGCGATAATCACAACTGTCAAATGTTGCCAGCTTTCAAATGCATTGAATGGCAGGCATATCGTAGCACTTCCACGAGGCAAAATCCCACATCGCATCCGGGAGAGGGTCTATTAAATGATGGATGCAGCTGCTGTATGTACGTTTAGTTGCTTGGAAAAATGTGCAAAAATTCATATATTATGACAATATGTGGTCGTTGTCTGTGTCAATACGCATCGGAAATACATATTGGCATATTTTATGGCAGTTTCGTGGGGTTTTATGCTATATGACTTCGAATTGAAACGAAATTTTAGTTCAATTAATTTCTAATGGAAAAGTACATGAAAATTGGGCTTAATTGTAGAAGTACCAATTATTTATGTGGCAGATCGAGTCGAGACTTTTACTTCCATTCATATTTGGAGTTCCATGTTGCGGTTTGGATGAAAGTCTTCGACATATGCAAAACAAACCATTGGTTTTAATTGGAATATTTCCTCCAACATAGTGCTAGAAATTTATACGGAGACCAACTTCCCTTAAAGAAGCTCAGCTGCGTACATTTTGGACAAGTATTACTTTTTAAAAATTGCATCGTCGATTCGACGAAGAACTTTTGAAACCAAAATCAGAACATGGTACGCAAAGATCTAATCATGTATAATTGATTTACATCGACATCAACTATAAACGACGAATTTGTACGTTCTATTCAACTTTAAAGTGTTTAATTACCAAAATTTCTTGCGTTATCTGCAAAAAATCGCTTGTAAAGAAAACAAAGTTCACCTTTGTATCTCTTGTATAAATTAACAAATAATATTAATGAAACTGAGTTCTTTTATTAAAAATAATAACAATGCAGTGGGGGAATAGAGCACCGCGACCTTTTTAGAACTATAGTGCCCGCTGCTGAGCTTATAGCTCCCCTGTCAGTCCTATCTCTGCTATACACTAATTATTGGATGGTTCCAACCGGGCCGTGTCGGTCAACGAGATCCTGTATCCGCCGAGAAGCGACAACCTTCTTCTCACCAGGGCATCGCATTCAGCCAGGATGTGCTGGGAGGATTCTACTTAAGTTTGCAGAACCTGCAGGTGCTGAATATGGTGATGCCCAGCTTGTTCAGGTGCCCCTTCCGTCTACAGTGTCCGGTAAGCAGACCTGTCATATTTCTAATAGAGCTCTTTCCCAAGTGAGATAGTTTCTTGAACCTTGAACTGTCCGAGGGATCGAGTAACCTCACATAGCTTTTCAAATCCTCCTTTCATCTCCTCTTTTTCTTCACTACATTTTCCTTCATTTTTTCTTCTCTTCTTCTTTCGAGTCTCCTTCTCTTCCAGTCTCCGCCTCTTCTTCTCTTCCTTGCAATAATAAAAAGTTTAGCTACTGTTCACAATTTTTTTTATATTTTTTTATTTGACCATGGAATAATAATGCAGGGAACGCACATGCTGCTGTTCTCACATAATTCGCGTGCCAATTTTTCATTCTGCTGCGAATATCAAAATAATTATGAGTAAGCTCCAAAAAAAATTTGGCACTCGCGTCGGCAGAATGTGCGTTCCTTGTGTTATTATTCCATGGATGTGACTATTTTATTAATTATCGAAAATTTGAAAATCTGAGACTGCAAATTATAAAATTATGAAAAGCAAACACGCACACACCGAAACAACTGGGCACACTGACTGCACACATTTACACACACATATCGGTGTGAGATGAGTAAATAAGCCTTAGGTAATGCGCTTGGGGGAGACGACCCGACAAGCGCATTCGACCGAACGCTTAGATCAAATGGTGCAATCAAAAATGTGTACAAGTTTCTCTCATTATCAAATTGCAAGAATTACTTTTGAAGCAGCGGCATATCCCAACTCTAACAAAATCCGTATAGTTGACATTGCTGTGCTCATCAACGAATCACGCCATCGGCACCCTCATCGCTATGTGAATATCCTGCACTGGTCAGAAAACGCATCAGTTGAGCCGCAGGCATATAGCACTTGCCTACCCTGTCGTAGAGCCGTAAAGTGGCTATAAAATCGTTGGAATGCAGCGTGCAAGGCATTTTACAGATTTCCGAATGGATCAGCAAAAGTCATCAAAGGATATGCGGGCCCAGCACACCGTCTGTGCCCTTATAGCCGCTTCGGTTGGACTTTAACCCAAAGCGCGTATGCAATCGGCTACCTGCGTCACGGCAATTGTGTCATCATCGCCATTGGTATAAAATCGGAAGGCCTCTTGGAGTTTTTGCAGCTGGGTGCTGTTCATATTGTTGGTCATGTTGTTGATTGATTGATTGATTGATGGATGGATGGATTGCATGCATTAACCGTTACTATTGTGTTGAACAGAGTATGTGGTAATTGAACATGGACACACACGAAATTGACTTAGATACATTTTGATTGGAGCAACCTGTCTATAAAATCTCAGCTCTACTACATTAGTGTTAGTTGCCTGCAAATTGAATTGATTACGTATGCAATGCTTCAGGAGCAGTCGCTCTCTAATGAAAAGCGAGCCAAACTTGAACTGCACACCTGCAATCTCACAATGTTGGCGATTTTCCACAACGTTTGCCGTTATAACACACACACACACACACACAAACACACACACACACACACACACACACACACACACACACACACACACACACACACACACACACACACACACACATGAGCAGATGTCCTGCAGAGTCAAGTCCTGTGACATATTTAACAGCATTTGCTTCAATTTCGCACGCTGCTTCTGCGCTTCCGTGAGCATTTCATGCAGTTTTAACTTTATGGAATTATCACAAGCAAACAACTACGCTTGAACGGCTTCGATCCGGATGTTAAGGATGCCACGGATGCTGCTGCTGGTTGTCAATGTCTGTGTCGAAGTCTGTTTACGGTTAGCTTCTGCAGTTGTGCAGTTAGTCATCAAGTCAGCAAATTAAGCGTATGTGCGAATTGCATGTGGCAATATAAGTATACTTTATCCTCTTGCCGAGGTTACTTAGTTATCCTATGGCAGAGTTCAAATTGAATTTATGCTAGGCAGCACTCCCACACACACACACACACACACATTCACACACATCCACACACACACCCACACACACATCCACACACACTCACATAATGCATAATGCATTTCACATGTTTAATATTTAATTAAATGAAAAATAGCATTCCATTAAGAGCCGAGGCATTAATATTGGCATACTTGCCCTCGTTGGGCTGTGGGTTTCCACTACTATTCATATTCCTTATCCAGGCCTCCTTTCAGCACGCCTGTCTCTTATTTCTTCTTTTATTTCGCTCTCATTATGCAGCTACAGTCAAGTTTCATTCGTTGTAAGTAGTACATATGACTGCAGGGTATAAATTTCTTGCAAATGGAATCAATTCCCAGTGCAAATAATTTGTTGCTCAATTAATTGAAATGCATTTGATACATATTAATGACTTTTGTTTAATAATAATACTTATTTGTCCTTAAGTTAATCAAATAAAGGTTTGCCTTGTATTGATAGATTCATTATAAATTGCCAACAAGTAGAAGCCCAAAGATCTACTTTCCACTCAAACATTCCGAGGGCATCTGCATCAGCACCATAAACTCAAATAAGGAAGATGAGCGTCTTGTAAAGTGTTTTTTATTTTGATCTCGCGAGAGTGACGAGCCTGCTTTCACGTAGAACCGAGTTGCTTCAGATTGTTAGTCTCTTGGTAATGGCCAGGGTGATCCCTGTCCACTCTTTAAGTAAGTGTCGCACAACGACCAGTTGTCAACATCAATCTATGATTCCAAAAATTTACTCGAAGAAAACATATACATTGCCTTGCTCCCATTTACCATCAGACCCATCCTTTTAGATTCACTTTCAAAAGCTGCTGGTATCAACTCGCATAGAAGGATCAATGAACAACAGAACCTCTAGAACTAGAAAATCGACACGTTGCGATGCACTCCTGCATACACTCACCAAAGTTTAAAGGTCTTCGAGGTTCTTATCTACGTACTTTGACTTAGCTGTGTTGCGGCCTATTTACGATCCCTAAAATCCCTTTCAAAGAGTTTGCGGATGTCGATTTGACTTTCGTTAGTCTTTTCGAGTATTTGGGCTAGTGTAAATATTTGGTCAGTGGTCCAACATGCTCGAAGTGTAGTTGATGCATACCGTCGCGTCACCCATCTTGAACAGAGGGCCGAGGACACCAAGATTACAATCATCGGCCATATTCTGCGAAAGGGCTGGTGCATGCACCCTACCAACTCAATGCCAACAGTTTTGAACGACTCTGCATCCAAGCCAGTAGCTTTGTTCTTCTTCTTGGCCTTCGACCCTAACATCGTCATGGTTGGGTCCTCTCGAGAAGTAAACTTCGGAAGCGATTTTATTTCCCTCATCGTTCGACATTATGGCGGAAAAGTGTTTCCACCACAAACGTATACTCTGTGCATCCACTACCTCTCTGCATTGCTACTGAATGACTCCCCGGTACTAAAACCTTGATTCATCGCTCGACATCGAGGCGGAAAAGTGTTTCCTCCACAAACTTAGTTCACAAGCTTCAGAAAAAAAGTTCTTTAATGCGGTAGTTGATGACAAGAGAGTAGACCGTCTCTCCGTAAGAAAGATCAGATAGAGGGCGTACTAACTACCTTTGGTGTTAAGCAGTGGAGAAGGCGAAGAGTGCTCCAACTCAGGCCGTAACCCGGTAACTCATTGTTATGAGCCGTCAAGAGGAAGCTATCTGCTGAGGTCGAACAAAGACCTTCATGGTCCTTATTGCTGAAGTAAACATGAAAATCGAAACGAAATATAGTTAACAGTTTTTTAATTTATGACATGCTTTCTTATAACTTTTGATAACAACAATGTTCTTGCCACAGAAACCACCTAATCCGATGGATCTTGCAGAGCAATGAATATATAATTTTCACCAGGTGCCACCATTATCTCGTGCTTAAGCGTACGCAAGCGCATAAAGGTGAACTCATTCGAAGCATCCAAGTCCAAAACCACCTGATGGGCCTTCTCAGCGAGCGTCTGGATTAGCGAAGCGTAGTGCAAAGTAACGATATTATCCAATGTGGACTTGATGGGAATGCCATCAATCTTTTCGATTATAATGTAGCCAACTATATTTTTGCTGGATTGAAAACGCTTCAACATTTCCTCGACCTCGGCGGACATTTTGAAAAATTTATATTAGAAAATCTATTTAAGATGCTTAATTGCCAAGAGTTTTACTGAATTTAAGTAAAAATTTTTCTAATATTATGAAACAGCTGTAGATGGAGTTCTCAAGGCTTGCTAGTGTTGGAAAATTTCGTGCACTAAATCAATTTGCTGAACATAATTCTGAGTTAATAAACTGACAAAAGTTTTGTATGAATGGCGGCGGTACATGACAGTGTTGTAAAATAAGTTGGTTTATGTTGTTGTCTTTGTTAGCTGTAAATAAGCATAAACTTCATAACAAAGCCGGATGTCTGGTTGTATGTCCCAATGTCTGTCTGTTTGTCTGTTTGGTTACTGCTGAAAAGTTGCTTTTGTGTAAAAAGTACAGAAAATTAATTGAATGTCGTTGACGCTTGTAGCTGCAGCTGGAGCAGTTCTGGCCATCTAGCAACCAACCAGCCAAATAACCGAGCCTGGCCAACCAACTAACAGGACGAGCTGCTGCTGGACACTACTTCCATTCGAATTGCAGATGAAATGTTTGCATCAAGTTTTGTGCGGAAATTATGGCACTCTTCCGGTCGAATGGCCGTGCACCGAGGGACAGTGGGGAGCGTTGTTAAAAACTGTGAAATTGTGCACTTTTGCAATTAATTAAAAGTCATAAAACTCATAATGAAATTATCAACAGACTGACCAGAGCCAGCAGTCATGCACAGACATGTCACACACACACACACACACACACACACACACACACATGCAAATGCCAAATGGCAAATTGTATAAAGTATTGCATAAGAAGCAGTTGGACTTTTATGCACTTGAAGGAAATTAAACTTGAGAAACTACATGAGAATTTGTAGCGTTGACATTTATTTTATAATTTAATCAATTTTTCATTTATATGCAAACCTCAAATTCAATTTATCTTCCTGCCACTTGCCAAATGGTGTTCAAAAAAAAAAACCAAACATGCTCTAAAACTAGAGTGCAACAATTTGCAGCACAACACTTTGCCATATGTGCTGAAATATCAATGAAGATAAATGGCATGGGCGTGTCTGAGTGGGCGCAACAGCAGCCGCATGTGGCACGGGGCATGTTTATTTTTATTGCATATTTGTGAAACATAAATATTTAGTTTCTCTCACTGGCCGACCAAATAGACATGCACACAAGCGCCACCTATTCGGCATGTTGTTTGAGTTTGATAAATGTTGCAACAGCCAATGTGGCGAAATTCTGCAACACCGAAATGCCAACATAAAGCAAATTTTGGACAGATATCAACAACAAAATTCTTGCAAATGTGTGAAGCAATTCATTTGTCACAATATTCATTTAATTAAATCGTTTTTTGGCATAATTTATGTGGTTCACTCAGTCTTTGAAATTAATCTACTGGCAGCGCAGGTTTGAGCCTGGTAGAGTCAAGTTTTGGAGACCCTCTTCTCTGGAGCAAAAAGAAGATGCAAATATGACTAAGTAAATGCTACCATTTTTGCGTAGTTTTAAAGATATTGCCTGTACAATAGAAAAGTATTCATATAAACACGTAATTTCCACTTATATCGAGCATTTCTTTAAAATAAAAAACGGCCTTTCACTTGTGGTACGGGTTTTGCTATGGATTTGCTGAAATCGACTTCATTTTACATCAACTACCGACTCATCTAATCACACTTGTGGTTTACCTGCGTCTCACATTATGCGGCCTTACACACTGATCTAAGCGTTAAAAATAGCTATTAACTTGGTCCCGAATTCACAACTTGCCTTAAAGAAGGGGTGTTCCCAACGTTGTGATAGATTCAGCAACTGGCTTTGTCGCTCAAGCCAGGTAAACCTAAGACCTCAGGCCCATTTGTCAACTAGATTCTGCAGGAAAATATTTGAAAGAATCATCTGTGACCGGCTTTCCCTTACAATTCAACTCGAATAGGCAGCATGGCTTTCGCTCTAGCTTAGCCGATGCCATTGCTGGCACGCGTGGTATGGAGAATGACCCCAATCGTTAAAACTGTATCCACCTTTTTTGATAAAACCCCCCCTTCGTCCATGTTTACAGGCATATCGATCTTATGAAAGGAGATATAAAAGTGGATACTTCCGTTCCCATTTTCCCGTATTTTCCCGTATATTCCACTGTCTGGCACCTTCCCGACTGTCTGCTTCAAATTTTTTACTTATGCTCTGCTATTCGGAGTTCTTTCTCAGAGCAGTAGCTAGAGCAATAAGGCAAAACTATAATATAGCAGAGCATTGGCAAACACTGGTTACATCAACACAAAAAAGTAATAAATAAAATGCTTAAATTTCATAATTAATAATGAATTTTACAGTTTCGATTACTTTGTGCAAGCTTGTAATGAATTTCTGCTCTTAAACATAAAAAATATTAATATATTTATTTGTATAAACTTTTTTTTTCAGTTCATCGATTTTGCCAGCTCATATATCAAATACAAATATTTTTATAGGCATATCAAACATATTATAAATCATATTCGTTTCAATTATTCCAAGATTTTTGTAATTAATTGGAATTTAATTGAACTTCGGCAATGAAATATTACATGCAAATTCATATAATGATGTTTAACGCATTAATAAATAATTTATTTAATCATTGACAATATGTATGTTTGCGAATTGTCGTTTATTAATATAATATTTGCAATAACTTACTAACGGTGTTAATAGGCCGTGCATGTGCCGTTAGTGGTGAGTGTTTAAACAAAATCACAATTCCAATTTTAAGATCAAATCAAAGTAAATTAATTTGGCTAAACATAAGATAAAAGACGTCTAATGCACACACAATACAGTTTATGTGCACAGCAAACACATAGGAACACACACACACAGACACACGCTTAAGTAAATTACACATGTACACAGAGAGAAAAACGACATCCTCAAAATGAGTTGCCACGTTTTCAGAAAATACTTCAATTGAGTAAATTTCGTACTAACACAAACAAACAAGAACATAATGTACTTAAATCAAGTACAAATAACTCAAAATGAGTTGCATTTTGAAATTTTAAAAAGAGATCTGCCTAATAAGTTGAAAGTAAAACGAGATAATTTTTTCATCTCTTTTTCTTCTTAAACCAACTGAGATATGTGTATCTATTTGGAAGTGGATGGTGATGTTGCATTCGTTACTGTACCTAAGTTGGCTAGCGTGGCTCAGTGGTTAAGTGTTTAAACCCAAACACTCGAGGTCGTGAAGTCGATTCCCACTATGACCGCATGTATGTTTGGTTTAATGCTGGTATACAAATGTTTCTTTCACTAATTTTCTCAATTGTCCCCGATCCTATTTATAGAAAAATATAATAAATACAATACACAGATAATAAAAATTACAACAACCCAATACAAACAAAATTAAGAACCAAGGACTTCCTGTGTCCTGGGCAAGCTGCTTAACGCAAGAGTAAAAAAAATTCTCAAAAGCGTTAAAAAACAACTTGATTTGAATATTTGCAAACTCATAAATTGTACTCAAAATGAGTATTTTTCCACCTATAATGAGTGTTTATGTACTAGCATGGATGTGCTCACTTTGAGTACAATGTACTTGATTGTTTTTCTCTGTGTATGCATGTAGACGTGTGCATATATTTGTGTATTGTCCTAAAATGTTAATGAAATTCTGATTTCTGTTGCAATTAGCGCCTACACAGATGCAAAATAGATAAGCACTGTTACACTTATATACACACACACACACACACACACACACACACACAGACACTCCACTCACACATACGCACGAGTGTTTGCATATGTATAATACAAATTAGAAGCCATGATGAGCATGTGTGTGTGTGTGTTTAGCTAATTTAATTTGGCAAAATTTATATCATGATTGAAGGCATGTCAATGCAATTTCGTGTTTTGTTTTTAAATGAAAACTAATTTGAATTAAATTTAGTACTTACTGTGTGACTAATTAAAGTTGAGCAGCTAAACTAACGGGAATCTAGAAGTGCACCGCGACAAAATTCCCTAAGCTTCAGCAATCCATTGATAAGAAACGATTCTTGAGAAACATTTGAATAGTCTTGAGACCTTGGCAACAATTCGTTTCAATCATGAAATCCGTTGGGTGGCGTTTAGAGGGAACATTTGCCATTTTCACGCGAATTTTTTCTATGACAAAGTACATTGGTTTCTGCCAAAGAATGACGACGTTAAACAAATTTTGAGTTTTTCATAGGATTATGAAGCATTCTATTTCTTGACGGGTCTTAACAATTCGTTATCGTTTTACGGACTGATATAGACCACTTCTCAAGTTGTTGCTTTAGACGCGCATTTTCAAAGAGTTGATAAAAATCTAGCCAAACATCTTTTAGAGTACTTTTCGTTTAAACATTCCAAGGGCATCTGCATTAGCCAAAGATCTTTTAGAGTACTTTGCGCTCAAACACAAGGGCATCTGCACTAAACTGCATCATCAACCATACAAAACAAAACGAGAAGTCTGGCGAGTGTGGTCTCTACTAATCAATTGCTGACACCATAGTAACATCTATTGGCATGATTGATCCACTTGATCTCCATGCTGACATCGCCCTTCATTTTGACGGTGGTGCCAAGGTAGACGAAATCCTTGACAACCTCAAAGATACAGTTTCAACGTAAGTCTGGTCCTCTCTTTTACCAACACCCCCACCCTGGCACATTCTCTTTCAATAGCCCCCAAAATTATTGCTTGTTGCTCGCTAAGTGCTACCAAGCTTCTTTACTTACTATACTTACTAAAACTGCATGTGTTGCTCAAGGTTGTTCTACAAAGTCACACCAACTTTGCTGGGATACCTAACTCAGACAATAAGGCATATGCGCGATCCATCAATGGCCTATTAAATACCACTTTATAATTGACAAAGATGTGGCGGTTTGTCTATTTGGTACTCGAATCAGGCCCAAAGTCATAAAGATAAGGTGCAATCAGTTCTTTCATGAATGTCTTTAGTCTCTAACACAACACGGTCGATGGGTCCTTATATGCGATAGAAGGAATACTGTTATAACGGTAGCTAGCGCATACAGTTGGGTCACCCTTCTTATGGACAAGGCAGAAAACACCAAGGTTTCAATCATCGGGCATACTGTCATCTAGCACCTAGCTATCATTTGATCTTTTTTATTCGAATTCCCAACGGGGGGCAGATTTTTTTACACTTTTTCTAGCCCTGTTTGTTTTAAACTTATAAGCCTGCAAAGTGCCCTTCGCTTCCAGGAAAAGCCTGTTTTCTCGAAATTGAAAATAAGCTAGTTTGGCTAGTTTTGGGACGCCTCCTACACTGGCCATAACAACCCGACACCGTATTTTGGATTGAAACCCGCCATAGTATCATAACATCTTTCGCTTCAAATAGATTGGGATTGGCATACTAAGTGGGCTGGGAAGTCTTGCCTTATGCCTTCTTTGCCTCTGCGAAATTCTGTTCCGTCAATAGCAAATTTGATGGGTTTTTAATCATGTCTTTCCACCTTGTTAAACATCTCAGAATCCATAAATCACCAGATATGTCTATGGGGTTCACTCGCGACTTGACCACAGCGTGTATCTTACTACTCACTTATGAATTGAATTTACCCATTCCATTCAAGACTCACTTATCTTTTCTTATCTGTTTCTGAGGGTGATCAAGCAGAATGAGCGTTTTAATACGGCCTATAAAAGACGGGCACAGAAATGCGAGGGGAACATCAATGGCCAACATTAGATTGAGGGACATACTTTGCAGCCCACTGATGAATAGTTTGAGTAGTAAAACATAATTATGCGTTAAAGCTTATAAATTGAAGGACATATTTATAAATATCTAGTGTATGGTCGACTTGATGTGACCTCCGTAATCTCTTAGTTGATCCATACCCAACTTAAGACACATTTGGGTCCTTTTCAACGTCTGCCTCTCGCATGGAGCAGAGAGTACTTTTGAGCATGCAAAGAGTCTTTGCTTGCAGTATTCGGATATTTCCCAAGTGTGACTTTTCAGCAATTCCATATACTTGCAATCCATATCGACAGCCAGGAACAATGTAGGTCTTATATCAGGTATCGTTACGCAATACAAAGACAACTTTTCTCTGCTGACACACAAATACCATTGCAATGGCTAAAATCCTGACGACGCGACGTATCAGGTGGCGCTGCCGACCCATGTCTTATAGTCTTAATCAAGGACTCCGAAACGTTTGTAGTCTTGCTTAACGGGGTTCATAAGTTGACTGGGTCCTGGTCATATATTCTTAAGTGATGTCATATTGAGCTTCAAGTGCTTATTGCTATATCACTTTCTAGACAATTCCCAGTTCCAGCAGCTTGTCAAACATCATGTGTCGCTCACAAATCCGAGTAAATCACTTGATTTGAAGCCCTTGGCGATTGACTTTGAAGCGTTTTAGGCCAACAGTTCAGTCTAATGCTCAGCTCATCGCTGGTTGCTCAGTTGCCTGCAGTCCTGTCAAGCTCATTTAAAAACCTGCCAACAGGTTGGCTATTTAACACTCTTTTGGAAGTGTTAGATATTATTAGCTAATATATCAAAATGCCACGAAGAGGAAGATATGTTTGATTTTACTATTTGTGTAGCGTGCTTTTAGGAGTATATATACATATAAGACAATATAAAACATGAAGTTTCTTCAATTTGCTAATCAAATAGTCAAACGTTATAGTTAAATTGATAGGTATACAATAAACATATATACATACGAGGTATACAAATTAAAATAAATGAGATTAGCAAGTTTCTTTCGAAGAAACGAACGCTGAACTTGAACGAGAAAAACTCCTAAAATGCATAAATTAGATAAATAGAGTGTATTTAAACTTCGGTGCGTCAAAATTTGGCTTTATTTTTTATTCCGAAAGTGCGAGCGAGAGAATGATATTATCTTATATTATATTACTAGAGTCGATGTCAATAAATGTAAGAAGCCAACGCTGAACTTGAACGGGAAGAAATCCTAAAATGCATTAGTTAGATAAATAGAGTGTATTTAAACTTCGGTACGTCAAAATTAAGCGCTATTTTTGATTCCGTTCTTTTGTTTAGCATTCTGTCAGATTCAAAGTCATAACACAAAATGCCTTCATCTCCAGTTTTAAATTAAATTTTATAAATCCGGCATTTTGTAAGCAGCCTCAAGGCCTGATAAATATAAGGGATACCTCAAGGACTATATGGGACTTACTTCATGTCTGAGTGTGTGTGTGTGTGTGTTCGTCTTAGTGTTTGTGTATGACACCTTCTTATTGTACCTCTTTTACATATTTCTGTTTTCCTTTAGCTGTATAAATGGTAAATTATTTTGATATTCTGCTGTACACAAAATGAAAATGTGATGAAGTTTAGGAAACACACCCTAAATATAGTTGAAGGTAATTGTTTTGATTAAGAGACTGATTTAAAGATTCATGTTCTAGGGAAATTTTATCTACGACTACAGACAATGCTCTTTTGCAGCATTTGTGTGAATATATGTTCACTGGTATGTGAATATGCTATGTTGGTCTTCAATCGCTTGATGACGACCTTAACTTTGCTATCGCTAAGTGGCGGTAGATCCTCGAAGTCGTCTGGGATGTCAGTAAGTGAACGCCTGAGAAGTGTTCCCTATGTATCCACATCATTTGTGGATAACCAGTCCTAGGAATTTTGGCAAAACTGGCAGTAGAACAATCGAACACTTAATTTTGGTACCACGGGTTGACCAGTTTTTCCAAGGCTACTCATTGGGGTGGGGCTGTGGTTGATACCTCAAATCTGTGTTCGGCGTGGCGTTGCGTTTCAACCGGGTGGTACTGCTGACCATAAAGCAGAAGAGGTGATAGATAAACCACGTCCCTATGAAACGGGAATGGATTCCCGACTAAATGGACTTAAATCAGTACTGCAGTGGCAGCAGCTTCAGCTGGTTTCCTTGGAGGGACGTTAGTTGACGCATTATACCAGGCTCGTCTTATGTGTACCCTTAGAAGGCACATTAGAGCACTTTGGTAGGAGGTTATGGGAGATGCTCAGAAAGTGGACACTAGGCAGTCCGTTGTGATCGCTGAATGTGAAATATGAGTGAGACTTATATCATTGTGTAGGGTATCTGATAAGAAGTGCAGATTTGTTGAATCATGTCGACATCTTACCCTCACCCCCCGTGACAACATTTTGAGGTTTATGCCCACACTATAAAAGCTATCCAATTGAAACTTGGTTCACTAATTAACTTTAAAAGAAATAGGTAATAATGGGCCAATTTTGGGCCCCTCCTCCAACAAACTGAAATAAACATTCACTTCTTATTATCTTCTTCTTTTTAAATGGCCATAACAACCCGTTATTGGGTTACGGCCTGATGTAAATACTATTATTCATTGGAATTGTGGTTTTACATGGTGGGTCCTGAACGCACAACCCTATTTAAGTCCTACTGGTCTCGAAAGAACCCAGTGTCATTGTTAGTCGCCTCATACGACAAGCTTTGACCTGCTAAGGTGGTATTCTCTAACCCGCTCACCACACTTTTTATTAAAGATATGTTAATATTTAAGCTCCAGCCATCGAATTTGTTAAGAAGACTCTTGTTGCGGTTGCAATGTTGACATTTTTCCAAAGTACAGTTACAAACAACGCATCGATACAAAAATGTTCACTTACAGCTCAGTGGTCCATATAAATCATAGAGAGAGAGAGAGAGAGACAGAGAAATCATAAATGGTTAATTATTTTGAATAAAATATGTATGGATTTTAATTTGCAGTGGGTATCCGAATATCTACCATAGTATCAATATGTGCTTAAATCGCTGCTCTTATCAAAGCAGTCTAACAATCTACATACAACTGATTGAGCTCTAATACTGCATATAAACAGAATTTAAAAAAAACAGTTCCAAACTTGTCTCATATTACACCAAAACTAAAGAGACTTTAACTTGCATAAAAAATAAGGTAAAACCACCAAAAAAAAGACAACAAGCGACTTGCATCACCTTTTTCAATCAACTAAAAAGTGACTCTGCTTTTCTCTCTCTCACTCCACTGACTCAATAAGCTGGCATTTTATTTGCGTTTTTTCGTCACTCACCGGCTGACTGTCACGCCCGTCCACCAGTCGCTCTTCGAATCCCCGCACCCAGCCAAGTGCTACCGCCGACTGTCGTCCGTCTCACGCGTTTTTCACTTTGTACACTTGGCGGCGGCAAATTCATCATCATCTCAGCACTCGTCTGTCAACTGAGCTAAGGATACAATAAATGTCTTTCGCGGTCGCGGTTCACAGGATGGCGCGGCGTGTCCTGCGGCAGGAGTTTGCATCATCAGCCGTCACCAAACGGTGTTCGGCTGCAGGACCCTCCAAAATCGCCCCCTTTGCCAACGGTTTGAGTGAAATACTCTGTCGGATTAATATGCAGCAAGGTTTTTTTCAATTTTTTCCCGTCGTTTCTGTTGGTTTTTTTAAAATATTTTTTGTTTCGTTCCCTTTCCCTTGGCTCCGCTTTTGGTTTATTCATTCTCCTTTAGTTTTTTTGAGTTGGTTCGCTTTTTGGGTTCAGGTGCGCTTTGCGATAACAAATTAAACAACTTTATGCGCTCACCGATGAATAAATGCGGTGAATTTGTTTACTCCACAGTTGCGAAATATGATTGCTTTACCTTGCACTCGACAAAGATTCACTCACACACACACTCACTCACTCACACACAGTCATTTATATTCATGATTGCACATATACACTTGCAGTTTTGCATAATGCATCCACTTGGATTTTTTGAGTGCTTGCCAATTTAAGCAAATCAATTCGCTTACAGAGTATAGAAAAATAGTCGCTGTGGCAGTTGATTAATATTCTATTTACTGGGAGTCTGTAATACTCTTATGAACAATGTACTCCTTTACTGTTTGAACAACAACATTCCAAAATTCAAACAATTGTAAGCGTTAGGATCTAACGGCTATCCCAGACCATAAAAGGTTTGACAGTAGATTTCTATAGCATCTAAGCAACTCTTAACAACATACCTTTAGATGTCGACCCCGCATCGAATATTGACGAAAAATTTGACTGTAGCTCGAATTGGCTAAAAGACTGAAGCGTTCCCTACTTGGTTCTTGGAACACATCACGCGTGAGTGATTGAGGAGCTGCTAATTCGCTAACAACGGATAACTGGTTTCATGCCATCGTGTTGACCACAAAATCAAAGTGAAGAGTACAGATCTGTAATTTTTTATCAGCGCTTTTGACATTTTGAGAATGTTATTCAGGACAGCTTGAAATTGCACTTTCAATTTACGAAAGAAGTTATGCTGCTGATCCGGTAATCAAAACAGCTATTTGCTTAAAGTAAAGTCGGTAAAGCTGCAGTGCCCTGAATATCCAACGATTGACTACAATGAACAGTTATATTTTATTGTAGGACAAAGTCGCTCATTGTTTTACGGCGACTCACCACATTCGCGACCCCCCTTTTGGATCCACGTTATTCGATGCGAAAATTGTTTGAAAAATGTTGGTTTAAGCCGACATTAAAGGTAATTTCATCGCAAATAAGTTAATTCAAAATTTGTGTAGTAACTCCACTAGAAAGAGGCGATGATAAGGAGGAAGGTGGAGGATGGAAAGATAAGGCGAAGAACCATTGCACTTCTGAGAAGAACCTGGTACTCAAGGTTAATATTTATGTTAGAGTCGCCAAATTTGTTAGGTAGACTTATGTTATACACTTGTCATGGTCAAAAACGTTTTTGTTATTTCTGCAGAGACAACATTTTGAAGACCAGCACGTCGTGAACGATAGGTGGTTCAGCTTACGTAACATCATAGCGAAAGCTATAGCCAGCTCAACTTTCCAGCTTAAAACTGCTCTCTGCACATTCAAAGTCAGTTCTGGCCCTCAAGCACATGAATTTATCGAAAAGCGAAAATAGCCTCTTTCGAGAATAAGTGTATATAAACTACTTTAAAGAATATCACCATATAATCCCCCCAGTGCTTTTATTTTCAAACTATTTAATGCAAACTTTCATACATTAGGCTTAATATCTCTGAAAACAGCAGCTGTAGCCTGGAACACAGCTGGTCCTCGGTATGGAACATGCATTTACATGAGTGAGTAATTTCCCCACCTATTGGGTGTCGGCTATGCGAGTTAATTTTTAAAAATTTCATAATTTTACCACCCTTGAACACAAATTTTACTAAAATTCTATTAAGTGCGGTTAAAGTGTTGACATTTTCCGAGTGATGCCATCCCACTTGTTTAATCCTTTAACCGTTCGATTTCGCACTCCCACTGACCTACTTACTGTTCCACAACTCCCTTTCTCAAACAAAAACCAAGACCACAAACAGCTTTAATTAAGTGAAAAATTCTGACAAGTGCATTTTGCTTTTTATGTCGGTTTTCTATTAGCACTTCATGCGTCGACCACACATGGCGTATGAGTAATGCATATAAAATGTAAGCTTATTAATAAGACCAGGAAAATTATTTAATTTTTTCTGCACAGTTGGCTATAGAAATAGACATACCATGTTTAATTTTAATTTACAATGTTTCGGCGATTATTCAAATAATCAGCATACTCAAGATCTGGAAAGTCATCTTCCAAAAAGGAGGTATCGTCAGGATATGAAAGAGCAAAGGCCAAAATAACAAAAATAGTGTACAGCCAAAACATAACTGAGCCCATTGTGAGGTTATAGCCTATTTTGCTTCTTTGTTTTAATAAAAATTCAGCTTCGTTTACTGACAACGATTTGAAATATGTAATGACAGCTTTCTCATAAGTTTTTATTTAAAAAGACAGTTGCCAACTTCTTAACAAACTATTAAACTAATTTTTGCGATCGACGGAATATCGAAACTAAGAACGTTAAAGGTGCAGAGTGACTTTTGAAACTACAAGCGGATATGACTTACTTTCTTAACTGCCCATAACAACCCGTTACCGGGTTAAGGCCTGATGTATAGTACTCCTCCCGGCGTCCCTTCTTCGCACGTGTCTTCTAAAAACAGTGGTGGTTAGTGTGCTCTCTACCTGGTGCTTTCAACGGAGACAGCGGCCCGCCCCTTCGTTGCCTCCCTTCAACAAAGGCAATTGAAGACCGTTCTCGCAGTAGATTTGAAGCCGCTTGAAGTTAGTTCGCTTGCCAATGTCAATGTTGTCGTAGAGCTCATAGAGCTCGTCGTGCCATCGAAACATCATAAAACATTGCAACTGCATTCTCTTCAGACGGCGTCATCACCAATGGAAGGCTGAACGTATTGTAGAATGTTGGTTTCGCTTGGCGAGAGAAGTCTCTTTGTAGCATCTATTGGCAAGAGTGATTCTCCACTTGATATCTATGCTGACATCGTTCTTCATTGTAATGTTGGTGCCAAGGTAAACGAAATTCTTGACAACATCAAAAGTATTATTTTCAGCATAAACGTCTCTTAGGAGACATATGCTTTGTCTTGCTCTCATTTGCAACCGGACCCAGCCTGGCCGATTCTCCTTCAAAGGCTCCGGTAATATCGCGCTTAGTACTACCAACGATATCGAGATCATTTGCGTTTGCGATCAAATTGACACTCTTATGCTCTCCATTACAATGTTGAAGTGGTGCAGGAGAGGGCATAGCCTTGTCTTAAGCCTTAATCGGTACCGAAGGGCGATACCGAATCCAAAGAATACGACATATACGCTATATCTCAACGGGTTATGTTTGATAGCTGCTGCTTTATAATCGACAAAGAGAGCTACACTGATGTACTCCAATCAGTTCTTTCGCAAATGGCTTTAGTTTCTCACAGGGATTTGGGACATATATTCAAAGAAAGAGGACTGATATCTTGTTATTGTAGTAGTCGCTTACCGTGAGCTCACTCTTCATGAGTGCAGTGCAGAGGACACCAATGTTTCAATTATCAGGCTTGCTCTCATCTAGCCAAATTTTGCAAAGGAATACCCTAAGAACTCATTGAAAAACTTGTTTGCAATCCACATCCAAAACAGGATGAGTAGTGTTGATTTTTCTGCCAAACATATACTCTTTCACTTCTCGCTTTCTTGCAATCGTTCATTCATTCATCTTCTTCTCTTTTCGCCAATAACACAGCTACTGTCCTTTGAGCTCTGTATTCGTTAAGTATAACCACTTTACGTCTGCTGCGACGTTTGGATTTTGTCTCAGTTGTCTTGGGATATCTAAGGATCTCTAGCTATCGATACTTTAGGTACAGTTTCTGAGCCAGCATCATTATAAACGCACATGTGGCATCATGTCCATAGATGATTCATCGAATTCAATTGAAGTTTATGTTTTGCTGTGATCATTTTAGGCTTGTTCTGGGGTTTTTAAAATCATTGGAATTGATTTGCTTCTCTTTGCTGCATTCTCATTTCGATGCTTGAGGGCTGCTGTGCGTATAAGAATACTTACAAGTACCAAGTGGTGAACACGCACAGGATCCGCTTTTCTCTCTTTTCTGGCATCACAGATTGTTGACCTTCATTTCGATTGCTTATTTGGCTCTAGTTGATTTTATGACACGTTTTGTCACCTTTGCTTTTTCGTGTTCCTAAACCATGTTTTCTTATTACGCATTCAAGGCCTTTATATTGCGGTCACCCATGATGTTTATTATATAGCCTTTTGTGGCGCTGATGTATACAGTTGGCGATAGAATGTGATTTTTACTTTTTCCACGGCACCATTTGTTTGAGATGAGCCTGCGCCTCGCTTTTTTAGTTAGAATGATCCCAACACCATCCAATCGTTGATCTCCCTGTCCCTTTATGGCAGGCATATAAACACTCTGTGTCGATGGTTTTCATGTGGAGGGTCTTCTCTTTTGGGGCAATATGCGCAAATACTATTCGCTAGAGATTTATGCAACCGCCACGCTCTTTTCGATTATCAGCATAATGCTGCTCACGCTGTTTGTAGCCTATGTAAAGGAGCAACGATATCAAAGTAATCAGGATGCTTTTGTACACGCCGCTATAGATGAGCATATTGAAAATGAGTCATTGAGTAGCGAGATAGGGTGACAAACCGCGTTCCATCTGGTGGGGTTACTACTGTCATTCTGGTAGCGGTATTATATGGTTACCTTTGGGGAATCTATTCCTTTTGTTGTCATATCTAAGGTAGCTAACTGATATATTCCGCTGCGTTAGTATTTTTGGAGCTATGGATAATAACCCCTTAAGCTCGAGCCTGCACTTATTCATTGAGGCCGTCCCATCATAGGGAATTGATGCTTAGTACTACGTGCTAGCGATAATGATGCCTATGACCATATTTGCAAAGAGAATACCATCGTTTTGAGTCTTTAAAGAGCAGGAAAGAAAAAAGCGCAGTCTTTGCTCCATTGGCCGTGTTAAACTCGGCAAATAATTTATTGCAATCACTCAACTCAACGGTGACGTAACTGGCAAATGGCAATGGCGATAGTAATGGCGACAGTAAATGTATAGCATAAAGAAATAAATAGGACTGCACGTTGTATACTACATTTATATATAACGATACATACATAGAGAACGATGTGTTGTATATAATATTTTAAAATTGCATCCCAAAGGATAAAACATAGCAATAAAATGTGCGCTCTATGCTGACACACTTTGCAAAACGAATGCGAAAAAAATTGAAATAAATAAGATATAAAACTGATACAAATACACAAATGCCATTTGCTGCGAATGGCTTGGCCACACACAGATACACACACACACAGTTACACACACACACACAGATACACACACACACAGATACACACACACACACAGACGCACACGGAGAGAGAAAGAGTCTGGCAACAATTTATGCATGGAAATATTTACGAGTGCTTTCCGGCTCGATAAGTGTATTTATTTGAGTTTCGCGCTGCAATATTTACAGTGCAGCGACACCATTTTGTTAGATACAGTTACATTTACAGTTACAGTGTCTTGCACGCCTCTTGGCTTTTCCTTGGCTCAGCTGTTATACTAAATCCTGCCCGGCCACACGGCGTATGTGGCATATTTGTGGCAACGAGTCGTGTGTGTAGCTTGGTGACACGCCTTGTCTTGCAATTAAGCGCAACAAGAGCGCGAACTAATCTCGAGCCGCTCGTAAATTCCGATGGGCATTCCTCTGGGGGCATCAAGAGTCCTTGTCTAGGTTGTTATTGTTGTTGCTGCTGCTGTGGCGCCACAGTGGCAATTGAAACTATGCTCGAAATGTGCTCGACGTTTGCGAAATGACTAAGCTGGTTTTCTAATTTCTCTTCTGTCTGTATACACACGCTGCGGTATCTCACAAAGGGCCAGTGCGCTGGATAGTTGGCTTATCGGATTCGTTACGTTGATTCGCAGTCACTCTCTGATTCTATCACAGCTGAGATACAAGATACTTCGCTGCTGAGCGTAATTTGCATATTAATTGAATGTCAAAGGACATGAAAGCACATTGATGCTTAGTGCCATGTCATACGAATTGGCTTTAACAAGCTGCAGTTAAGCGAATAAATGAAGTCTTTTGGGGTTTTACTGTACTTACTAACATATTGTCGAAAACTGTTCAAAGCTGTTGTTTCATGTTCTGGAACTTTTTTTTTCTTTTTTATTATAATACCAAAAATCCTACGACTGAGCGCTCCCCGATGTTGCCGACCGGAAATGACACTTCAGTAGTTCAAGCCAAGAGGGGCTTCGATTCTGTTAGGACAGAGTGAAGCTCCTTGATACCTGTTTCTACTTTAACCAAGTTGACGCATAGTCAAAAAGATGATGTGGACTGGACTTTAAATGCTAAACAAACAGCGGAGGTAGTGGTTAAAAAGCTGGCCCTCGGGCACACCCGTCTGCAGTGCTGAGGTGCACTTTAGAACTCGGTATGGTTGCCAGAAATCTGGATATACCAATCATCGCGGATATTAAGCAATACAGCGCTGCGGCGGAACTTCCTCTAATTACGGGTGCGCCAGCAGGGCGGGACAGCGCTCAGGCTCAAGAGTTTACATATAAAGAAAGAAGAAGTGCTAGGCACAACTTTACACGTCGAAATACTTTTCTTACAGATGGGTGGCTAGAGCGGCTAGAATGGACAATGCCTGTCCTGTCAAACTTCCGTTAAGAAAGGCCACCATAAGAGAGCGCACAGCCCAAAGGACAATGCTAAGAGGAGGTTATAGATCTTTCGCCGAAAATTCCAAGGAGATAAAGCTTTTAGGCACTACGGCATTCGTCATGGTAAGAGCCCAAGAGCACAGTGGCGTTAAGTAGAAGCAGCCGTTGGCTGGAGCGATGTGTCCAGCAGAACAAGAGAGAGCTTCTGCTTCCCCACCACCATAAAGCAACCTAACCAAATCCCAGAGATGATACAGCGATGCAATCCTCAACTCCCGACAAGAGATTAACGTAACTGCTGGCTAAGCAAAACATAAGTTTATGATTCGGTATAGAATTATTGTGTGGTAACTACCAAATCGAACCAAGGTAACAGTGTTTGAAGAGATGAACTGATCCAAGTAAGCCGGAAATTTGCTTCACTTCTTAATTATATATATGTATAAAAAAACAGCATATATATATATAAACATATATATTTATTTAAATTTTAGCCAGATAATAAATAATAAATTCAACTTTTGTGAAAAATGCCGCAAGCCAACCGCAAATGCAGATTTAAAGCAACAAAAAGCCCATTCTTGAATTTTAGAGCTTTTTTTCGAAAACAGAATCCCAATGTGAGTTCACAGGAAATGCTGAGAGAAACCCTCAAGAAATGGCAGCAACTCACTCGCGAGGAAAAACAGGAGTTTCGGAAGGTAAACTTTAAGAATAACCCAGAACGAAAGCAGGTTATCTGTCAGCCAATAATGGATCAGGATAATATGCCAGAAAAATTTTCAAATATAATGGAGCGTGGCGAGAGTGAAACCCCTTTAGAGGGCCTAAAATTATGGTGTGGGAATGACACACCAGTGGAGGACCACAATGGAGAGTCTATAAACCATGAAGGAGATCCGAACGAAGAGGGGAATATAACGTATCCAACCCAATTTGTCACTCTCAATATTTTGCATGGGAATGCAACGCCAATGGAGACTGACACACTGGAACGTGCAAACCCTGTGTTGATCGAGGTGCACAATATCGAACGTGCAACCCCTTTAGTTGCTACGCCGCCCAACAATGCGAACTCAAACACACCAGTGGGGCACCACAATGAGTCTGTAAACCCTGAAGGAGATGCGAGCGAAGTGCAGAACATAACGTATTTAACCGGAGTTGTATTGGATGGGAATGCAACGCCAATGGAGATTGACACTATGGAATGTGCAAACCCTGTGCTAAACGAGGAGCATAATATCGGACGTGCAACCCCTGAAGTTTCTACGCCGCCAAACAATGCGAACTCAAACTCGCCTTTCAATTTTTTGTTTAAATTGTTCAAGAAAAACTAATAAAAAGCCACCTCTGAGATCATGCGGCGTATACGCGATGCCTCAATAGTTTATCAAATTTTGCCTTCCTATATAAAAGACGGTTTTGTATGTATTTTTTTTATCAAACAGTTTCAATCTTGTTCAAAAACTATGTACACAAACCCTTCAAATTAAGCTTCACTTTCTAAATCGTAACACAACCCCAATAGACTATGCTTTAGGCAAATCCATCAAATTCATTGCTGATCAATTGAGTCCCATATGTAACCACATTGCAATCAATATAGTACATATTCGAGACGAACTCCAATGAAAGTCATAAATCTGAACTGGTGATGAATGTGCTCCAGTTCCATGTTTCAAAGCTTTGACCAGTCGAAATGGAAATGCTTTAACCCGCTTATCGCACAATTTTAAGCTACATGGCAACCACAAAACGACAGCTAGCAAACGCACACAATGACACAAAAACACACAAACAGTCACACACTAAAACTGCAGCGACGCGTACTAGTAGGAGACTAGTTCATAATCTGTGCATGTTATATTCATTATGGGCTATAACTAGTATATATTAGTGTAGCGAACAATTATCACGCTTTCTATTCAAGTAGTTTCTGAGCGTAACTCTCCTCTTACCATAATGCTGATTCACACGTTACTGCCTATTTCCCAACTTTCTCAAAAAGGTTGACTGTGATAGTCCGTAAGTCGTTTCACAGCGTAATCATCGCTTTTCTTTCCAAAAATCTTGTCTTACTAACATGGCAATGCATGCAAAACTAACAGTAGTTCCGTTATCTCTTAGCTCAGCATTATGCAGTACACTATCGTTCGACTGTCTACAAAAAAAAACAAGTCCTGGAATACATACATATATATATATATATATAAGTAAAGGGTAACAAGTAACGTGGCGGGGAATAGTTACGTACTAGTTCGGTTAAAAACCAACAGGCGACAAGCTGAAACTCACTGTCTCACTGCCATTTAGACCACCGATAGTAAGAGTGCGTTGATTATTGAATTTGGTACCGGTCTGCAACCACTTGCATTTTAACTAGTTGAAGCTGCTACTAATGCACAAATTTTCGGCAGGGAACTAACACTCACCACCACAATGATAAGCACTGACATTTTGCGTCAATTACAATCGGGTTTCAGCTACAAGGCGACCACACACACACACACACACGCACAACTAAACTTGGCCAGAACAATTGGGTTCGGCTTGCTGCAACGGAAATAATCAGAAGCTCTCTCATATGCAGCTGTCATTGCCTTCGATTTGCGTCTGCAATTTTCCACTTTTCTGCTTTGTGAATGCAGGTAAAAGTGTTACGGACACAAGCGTCTCATCTGCTGGACAGCAAATTTTGTTTTATTCGTCTGGGTGTCCGTCCGACTGGCTGTCCGTCTGTCTTTTTGGCCAACTTTTGCCGCTTGGGTTGCTTTCTGCATATTTGAACAATTTGCAATTTTGGACTTTGCTACTTATACGCTTTTGAACGACAAGTTTTCAGCTGTCTCCCTGTCTTTTTCTAGCTGTCTGTCTTTCTCTGTCCATCATAAAAACTTGCATATGTGTTGGGGAGCACTTTTGTGTTCATGTACCGTTTGCTATTGTTAAATGATATTTGCCATGACCATTGCCGTCATGTGAGCACTTCTGTAAGTCCTACTTTCTCATCTGTTTGCCAACTTGGCTTCGTTGGTTACAAGCACAATGGAAAATTGTTGTGCTGGAAAAATAAGCAAGGAAGTTTTCCCATTTCGGTTCTGCATAAAATGTCAAGCAAATGTCTAAACCACACCCTGTGTGGTGAGGGGGTTAGAGAATACCACCTCAGCAGGTCAAAGCTTGTCGTATGAGGCGACTAACAATGACACTGGGTTCTTTCGAAACCAGTAGGCCTTAAAAGGGTTGTGCGTAGGGATTGGGACCCACCACGTAAAACCACAATTTACATCAGGCCGTAACCCGATAACGGGTTGTTATGGCCAGTTAAGAAGAAGAAATGTCTAAGGGAGCTTTACTTTTTTTTTGGCTGACTTTCTCTAAATTTGGCATATATCACAGGGATTTAAATATTCAGTCGTCGATGAGTTTCTTAATACTTCGAAAGAAATCTTGGTCGTTTTAAATGAAATTTACCACCTTCTTCTTCATATCAAAAACCATGCATATATGACCTCTTTACGTTCAGTCTAACCATTATGAAGTTAGTCGAAAAGTGTTGAAAGAGAGTTCAAGAGAGTGTCGGAAGGACTGCGACCTTAGATAGGTCACGCACCGGTCGAGCTTTCGTCTAAGGGTCACAACCAAATGTTCGTTACTCGTTTTCGTTCAAGAGTATTCGAATCATCACGAAGACAAATACGTCCACTCAACAGTCGTTATTTTTTCTATTTTAAGTTTTCGGTCCGCATAGTTTTTCACAAATCTGCAGTTTTCAAAAGATTTAAAGTTGGTCATCCTTAACCTTTACATTCCCAAACAATTTGTGCTGAAAATCGCAGGTCTACCCAGATTTCTGCTGAAGAAATTGGTGTATTCTGGGGTCATTGGTGGTGGTCTCGACGGACGCCCAAACTGAATCCTCCAACTGAAAAATACAAAACACGCCTCGGATAAGGTAACCTCAAACGTTGACGACTTCCTTAACGAACAATGAAGGATTATGATTGGACTATGATGCTATGTACCTGGAATACCCGGACCCTTTATTGGGATGGCTCCACTTCCCAATTTACATATGCTCTCGAGCTAAGTAAAGCATATATAACCACCATCCATGCAGATGCGACGGCGAAAGGTTGCTGTGGAGAGGCGCGGATATGGGAGTGAAATAGTTGTCGGCAGGTGACTACGCAATCGCGTTTACTGGCTCTCTAAATTATTTAACATCAACCTGACTCGAGGACTTCCCTGTCTTCTGAGAGTCCATTTTTTTTTTTTGATTTTAAGCAGAGACTGGGTCATTTTTATGTGAAACATGTATTTAATTTGTTAAAATCCACCCATAAGCCGCCTAGAGAATCATGCTGGTGTTACGCACGTGCGGTGTGACGGTGGATGATATTAAGTTACGCGTGTATGTGTACTATGTTAGCAGCGTCAAGAAGACTGGACGTTGTTGTTTGGTGTGTTAATAGTGAGAAAAAAAAAAAAGAAAAGCATGCATATGGTTGATGTTGTTATCGTGCTAGCATGGACGCTTGATGGCGCCATATTATGCTAAGTCGAAGAGAACTTACAGTTGAATGTTTCGCATCTGTCGGGACGCGTTGCGTTGTACGATCTGTACTTTGCAAAAATACTACATTTTCACCAAAACAAAACTTCTTCCGTTCTCAGCTGGCGAGACCTTGATTTTAGTCTCCTGCTGACTGACTATACGTCACAGAACGTTCCTGCATACATCTCTTAGCAACTCGCCTGCATATCTTAGATTGGCTGCACGTGCATTCTTAATGGACTTGGAGTACAGCTGCAGAATCGCGTATGGGATGTCTCTGGTCTGATGGCGACTAGAGAGAGAGCTATGCTATGCATGAGTAACCAGTCGCAGGAATGTTGCCAAATCTGGCGGGGTGTCCCAACTTAATTTTGGTACCACGGCTTGAGCAGTTTTTACAAGGCTGTTCATTGAGGTCGGCACCATTGTAATTATTGTAGAGGGTGTGGTTAACACCCAATTCGTAGTTAGAACCTTGTGTTCGGCGTGTAGTTGCGTTTTAACCGGGTGCTGCTGCCCGTATAGTAGAAGATGTGATAGATATTACAAGCAAAATATATGGTTCGATTATGTCTGTGGCTCTCTCTCTTCGTTTTTTAATCAAAGTGTCAATCGCATGAATATTTTCATTCTTTAAATTTCATATTTGTGCTTGCCAATTTCCACACCGATTCCAGACAAATGCTAATCTGCATTCATATAATATGCATTAGGCAAATCCTAAGCCAAGTGTCAAAGTTCAGAATGCATTTGAATGCTTGCAGCTGTTGCCAAGTTGCAGCAGCTAGATAGTCGTATCCCTGCCACTTCGAGGCAGACAAACGTTCTGCGACTTCACTTGCCGCTTGGAGGCTGACGTGACGGCAACTATAAGTCAAATGAAAGCTTAGGCAATACACAAAATGAGAACCAGAGCATTTATATAACCAACTCTCAGCTCAGCGGTTTGCATTTCACTTAGTTGCAGCAAAATAAGTGTTAATGTGCGTGCAGGTGGCTGTGTGTGTGTGTGTTTGTGTGTGTGTGTGTGTGTGTGTGTGTGTGTGTGTGTGTGTGTGTGTGTGTGTGTGTGTGTGTGTGTGTGTGTGTGTGTGTGTGTGTGTGTGTGTGTGTGGGTGTGTGTGTATCTGTGCGTCTGCGTCTGTGTCTTCGTCGTGTTGAAGATATTTCTTGGCTTGTTTGCTCAGTTTGCATAATTTTGCTGCAGGAAATTAGAAAACAGATTGCAATAACAAAGGGCAACTTTGGTAGAGTCAGTGACGGATTATATGAGTGAGCGCCCAAGGAACGTGTTAAATGAAAATTGTATTCGTTTCCTTAAAGAGGTCTTTGGATAGAATTCGAATTCGGTGCCAGCAATAAACCATTACGTCAGAATGTTTAGAAAGACAAAAAACAAGTTTCTCGTTGTTTTGTGGCTGTGACATTGTTTGTTGTTGTTGTTCTTTTCTTTTGCGGTGTTCCGGTACGTAGCATTGTGCGGCAAAGTATTGAGTTTTAACTGTAATCTATCTGAACATACACAGATAGTAGCACAAAGGATGGCAAGGAAAGCTTGCAGGGGCCGAACCTCCTAATTGGTAGAGAACGTGCGTATTAGAGCAATTATTCAATGTTGTCGGGATTCTGAACTTTTCAAAAATGTAGTAATATATTGTCGAAATTGTGTTCACAAAGTAAATTTCTTTCTTTTTGATCTAGACTGACTTCTTTCATATTACTACGAAGTAAATTTTCGATTAATTTATGTTTTGAAAATAATCTTTCGTTATTATTATCAATAATACATTATTTTCGTATTTGCAGGCATATAGTGCAAATTGTTTGTGCAGGAAACTCCCTATCTACATGAAGAAATATAAATTTTTAAGATGTGCGCTTTATAAGGCGGCTTCTACAAAACTAGGTAAGGTCATTTTTCAAAGTTTGGGCCCCAGAAAGCCACCTCATGTTTAAAGATTCGCATAGGTAGGCCGATAATCGTCATGCCGACTCCGGCCCTGAGACGGTCAAAAATATATGTTTTTGATAGACACAAAGTTGGTTGGTCACACTGTAGCCGACAATCGGAAATAATAGGTTGCACTAATTTTTGCTGTCATATTGCTCATCCTTATTCTGATCATTGCTATACAACACCGAGTCGGGACTGACAAGAGTGGTAAATGTTTACAGAATTTTGGGCACACATTCAGATTTTAGGCTACCGACAATCGGCAAACTGACACAGCTGATTCGGTTGGGAGGACATCGCCATGCAGATTACCGCTCAATCACAAATGTTATAGACTAATTTGCCCGATTTTGTTGTCTCCCGTAGCTTAAGTCCGGCCCTGCACAGGGAAATTCACGTCCCAAAACAGTACCAAATTGTGTATTAACATTTTAATAGTAAATATACACAGGTATGAAAATGCAAGAACCAGTGTAATTAAAGTGCATTTGTATCATAACTATGCATGAGTTAAGTACAACTGTACTTAAGCATTACTTGAGTAGTTAATTCGCATAACTTTTGTAGTATTAGACACGCAAAAAGCATTCATTTACAAACAATTGCTGTTAAATACACATGTGTTCAATTGAGTAAAACTTTAGAATAATTGTTAAATTTAAATGGCTTTATATTTAAAAGTCATACCATACGGATTTTTAGCCACGTGTATACCATACATTTTGTACATACTTGAATAGCAAAAACATATTAAAAGGCATTTTACGCCTAAACGCCTTTCTTGTTTCTGCTTTCAGCCAGCTAAAGCGATTTCCCAAATGCATTCAAGCGTTTATAAGTCAGCAAAGTGACCTTAAATATGCTGCGACCTATGAAATAAAGTTATGGTTCGAAAAAGTACACTTGGAGAAAGCAAAACGCTAAAGTAGAATAGACTTTGAAACAAACCACTTCGAATTCAAACATACGTGTAATTTTAGAAATTTTCTTGTGGTGTTGGAAAACGTTGATTATGCACTTTATTTTCGATTGTCAGAACAAGAAACAGTCATTAGATGCCACGACATGGCTTTTCCTTAATTTTCTGATAAATTTCACAAGTTGAAAATGGTTTTGTGGTGGGTATGATGCCCCACCAAATGGGGTTTACCCATGCCCAGTAGACGAAGTTAGAAGGGTAAAAGAACATTTGAAATGAGAACAAGAGTATGAAAACATAGTAGGCTAACATGGAGTTCCCATATTAGCACACTTTTCTCAAATCCCATAGGAATTGGTAAAGTATGCGAAGGGGACAGTATGTGAGATGTATCTCCCTTATGTAAAGTGTGTCACGTAACAAAATGCTCATTTGTGTCCTTGCAATGGATGTACAGTGATATAGAAATAGTTCCTTCAAGTCGATTTCTTTAAGAAAGGCTCCGCGAAAGTTATATCGTCAATGAGAACCATATTGGGCAGATATGTGACTTTCGACGCAGAATATATCTGGACGCCTTTAGATTGGGTTCTTTCGCAAAGTGTATTGCTACGCGGTATCCAGTGGTGGAAATGCAGCATGTGGACCAATATCCATTCAACCAATTCTGCCGCGCTGGGAGAAGTAATTGGTCAGGCCCTATTGGTTGTGACACCGAGCCTTTATTTGCCAGCTCACCTGCCATTTCATTGCACCGGATTTCGGCCCAAAACTGTTTCTTTTTGTTGTTTTAGTCGACAGTCAAAGTTGCGGGTTCCAACGGCAACAAATCTTCTTGACGTCAAAATGTTTATGTAATATTAAGGCTTCTCCAGGAAGCCTCTCTTTCATGATATGTCATGCAGTATGGACGGTCTTGCTTCATCAATTCTCTCACTGCATCACAAGTGAAATCGCTGTACCAGTTAATCACATTGGCAAAACTTGTTGCTTCATCGCCAAAAGTAAAAGTAGTTGACAGAAGCATTCCTGTCTTGATGTACCACGTCGAAAATCGTAATAAATCATGGCACGAAACTTGGACTTTTTCGAGGTGCCCGAGAATCTGAACGACGCTTTCTTCTGTCGTCATAAGGCCAAGAAGGAGAAGAAAGAAGGAACTTTTTGTGCCTAACGAGCAGCGCAAGAAAGACCAGAAGGAAGCTTATTAAGCCCCATCCCGATGGCAAATTCTTCAAGAAGTACTTGCAGAGCATGTTCGCCTTGCACTCCTTCCAATACCCACATCGCTTTCTCTTCTAAACAAAGCGTCAACCACTTGAGTTTTAATGATTTTGTAAGTACTTTGTACAAGCCTGCAGATCCAATTCATAAATTGACAATATTTATGTATCGGGCAACTTCAAAAGTTTGCTCATTTTGCACTTTAGAAGCACACTGGGTTTGTTAACTACATTTGGCATCAAGCGATGAAAATTGGCGGTTTTGTCTATTCTGCATAAAAATCAAATAACCAAAATTTATTATTTGACCTGGCTGAAAACCAATCCGTTTGACAGCCAATTAGCAATTAGCTAAAAGCCATTGAAATTAATCGAAACAAATGATAATTTTCGGTTGGCTTCAAGCTGTTAAAGTTTTGTGTCAAAAATTTTGGCCACAATTTATAACAAACATTTGCGACCAACTGGGAATAAGCCATATTTTATTGCCACAGCTAATCAGCGGTATGAGTTTAAATAGATATGCGATAAATTATATACTATAATGAAAATACTATCTTTCGAATGTGTTTATCCATTTAAAAGTACTCGTTTTATTCGTTTATTTGTTTAATAAAGTGAATTTGGCTTGGCAAAGTCCAAGTACAGCGTTTCAAACTTAAATTGTAAAATCAATTTAGTATAAAAGGGGCTAAGTCATCAGGAACTTTTTGGCTTATTTTAATAGAAATCAAATTCACATACATCTACAGCTATATAAACACACACATGCTAACATGATTGGCAAGTTTAAAGTTTCTCTGCTTATTTGCAACTTCAAAAGCTAAGGACATACATACAACCACATACAGCGCCAGCTCCGTCCAACATCCCTATACGGGATTTCCTGGCAGACTTTACGCTCGGGCTCTTTATTTGCCTACATTTTGCCTTGGCGTAGAGTTGATGAACTGTAAATGAACTTTGTGTTTGCATTCGATTTAGTTTTATTGGAGCACTTCATCGGCTACATATTTCTAATAGACTTACGAACTTCAGAAAAGACTTGGAGGGTGACTCACTCATATGAAAACATATACATAAGTTTTTGTGCATCGTATAGAAGTTATACGGTAGAGCGGGAAGCACTGATTGCAAAAACAGAAGGGTTTTTCAGAATGGGTTTTAGTACCCAACACAAATGGAAATACAACTAACAGCTTTAAATTCAAAGATATTGCAAAAAAAAATGGGTTTTCAATAAGATATTAATACCCTTACAATTTGGTAAGCCTACTTAGAGCTACTTAACGAGGCAAACCAGCGATTTCTGTCAGGGCAGTTAAGAAAGAAAGACCGTGAAATGCGATAGGGGAAAAAACCCTCCATTCTAATTGTTGTTTCTGCTTTCTCTTACAAGTAATTGTGTCAAAGCTTCGGGTAGCACTTCGGCCGGTATTTTATCCTAAGTTAAATAAGCGCGTTTTTTAAAAGATGTTAGAGAGCTTGCCAACTTCATGACAATGTTTGCATGCCTTCCGCAAGAGTATAATTGCACTCAAAACATAACGACGTAATTTAAACTAAATCATAACAAGCACTTATAAAGTTTATTTTTACAAATTCCGGAGTCTTATCAGCACATTGATTATGTACTGAAATTACTGAAAAGTTGGACACTATGCTAAGGGGCCTTTCGACATAGATGGCAACACTACGATATGCTGCTAATCAATTGTGATAAGAGCATAAAAGTAACGGTTATAAATTAAGTGTCAAATACCTATATACGCCGTATTTATAACAATTTGTAGTTTAACACTTAGGCTAATTGCTAAGTCAAATGCAAAACTTCTAACGCCAGAAATGTTGGCAGCGATTTTAGCCAGACTTTTGGCCAGTGCTTGTTGGTTGTTAGTTGTTTCAGGTACTCCGAACTCTCGTTCCCGTATCATTGTCGCCTTTTATTTACATTTCCATTAAGTCAACAAACGCAGCGAGCGCAAACAAAGACAAAGTACCACCCGGAAAACGCCCTGTAAAAAAGTCTAACAAAGTAAACACGAATTTGCAATTTGGTTTAACTTTCAACGGACGTCGCTGGATCGGGGTTCGCAGACGGGCGAGGCGTTACCGCTTCACAAATTGCTAATTCGCTCAAAAAAAAAAAGAAAACGAAAAGACTTGAAGTTGACACAAGAAATTTGTGTGAATACATTTTTTATGCGCTCAGGACACGACTTGGTGCTGGACCTGGAACTGAATCTGGACACGAGCACCCGCTGACTTTGAGTGCCTGGCAAACAGAGAGCATCGCTCAAGAGGGTCAATTTTAACTCGCTTTAGCTGCGTACTGGTAGCTGACGTAGACGGTTACGTCGACGCTGACGCTGACGTCGCAGCGAGTTACACTATACGTTATCTTCTTTGTGAATGAACTCGTTTGTCGTCGTAGTATCTGCTCCTTATCTGCCGCAACACTCAACAGTTAGTAAATATTTATAAGACACTTGCTGCAAGTGGCGCTATTGTAGCCACAGATTGACATTGTGGGTGGCTGGGCTTATCGTCAAATGAATCAACTTAATGAAATACGCTGATTAGAGAACGCAGCGTGATACGATGGGCTGGCACGAGCGTTTGAAATTCAAGCCTTGTATTCATTCTCATCTTCCAACATTTAGCTGCAAGTTCTTTTCATTATATGGTGCCTTTTATTGTGACAAACAATAACCTATAAACTTGAATGCTCCTGTTTTCGCTCCCACTGCAAGCACAGCAGATCAAGCCCGCAAGCTTTTCGCCTTTTCGTGGGTGCTGCTAAGAAAGCACACACAAACGTAACACCACCCGTGCGTAACACCAACCACCAACCGTAAGGCGCGTTAATAGGTGTTTTACATCTGAACCAGTTAATGGGAAAATTCACAACACAAAGCAAGACACCCTAACAGTTTCAAATTGAGAATTGGCCAGACCATTCCAACAGTTAATTATAACGCCTTTTACGAAATCCACTTAAATACTCAACGGTCTCTTTCGTGAGGTCTCCTTTTAAGTTTAAGTTGTAAATATACGATTCGCCATACATAAAGCATGAGATCAAGTAGAACAGCTCCATTCACTTTTGAGCACTTGGATAAATACTCGGTACGCTTTTTACGGAGCCGAAACACGGTAATCTTATGACATGGACAATGAAAGAGAAGGCGAGTATCTGAAGCCATTGGTGATTTGGTGGTCATTAGCTTATATAGCTTATAGCGTCATATATTATGTTAGCTATTAAACAAAAGTTTTCCTAAAGGAATCATATCCTCATATTAATACTTGCTTTGCAGGACAGGGGCCGCAAATTCATATAGTAGTAGTAGTTTTTGCTTCTGCAAATGTGCATCGCTACTACATATAACAATGTGTATGAAGATTTTTGACCTCACTAAGGGAAATTTTAATGCACTAAAATTGGCTAACGAGTTACTCGACTTCCAAATTTGCCTCTATGTAAATGGTGTAAAGAGCAGAGGCGTGGAAGAGTACGGGCAAAAATAATCGGGAGCTGTAGACTCGGCGTCCACCCATCATGCCTCATATATAAAGCAAAATGGAAAGATTCAGCGAGCGTTCTGTAACGTCACTCTTGGTACAGAAAACGGTCCCCGTGGGATCTCGATTAAGGTAAAACTAGTCATCAGAACCACATACGGCCTTCGAATTCCCTTAAAAAAAATCGTTTAGGGATGGAACAATCAAAATGGCCTTTCGCAGTCGTCTAGCACCAGGCCCACAGCAATAATGAAAACAAACTTTAATTTGCAACTAAAACTATGCTGCACGTTTTTCTTTATCTGTTTTTAAGACATTTTTAGATAAAAAGTTTTGCATACTTTTAGTTGGTACTTTTAAACATTGATGAAATATTTTAGTTTCGAAAGTCCCATGGAACACTAGAATATTTGCCTAGGATAGCAAATTTTATACTTTCGTGCTTCGTGGCAAAGGCGCACGTAGTGGCAGCGCACCAGGACGTAAAACAAGCATTCGACGGAGTTTGGCATAATGGTCTTCTCTGCAAACTCAAGCCTCTGTTGCCTCAACTTCTCTGGATAGTACGTAGCTATTTGACGGACAGTTCCTTCTCCATGATGCTGGATGTGCGCAAAGTGCTGGAACAAAGGCATCAAAGCAAGCAAGTGCGCTAATGTGACTTACGCACTGCGAGAGGATCTCTGTCTTGATGTCTTCTTGCAGGACCAACCGCAAGTTTTTAGAATTGAGAAGAACCAATCGCCGATGATGAATTGAACTTCATCACGACAATGCTAGCTTTTACTCATCGGTTCGAATAATAGGGATTTAGAAAATTCAAAAGATCGTTCGCTTTACAGCCCTGACTTGGCATCTAATAGCAATCAAAATGAAATGGTGAAGTTAACGTGTTTCGATGCCAGAAGAGGCTTTTGAAGCATTCAAAAAGCTAATTTTAGAGGTAATACCTTCGGCAATTGGCAAATGTGCTTAAATATTTGGTTGATAGCGTGCAAAAGTGTACTGATCTGCATAGGCACTGGTTTTAAAAACAATAAAACCTTTTGTTCTTTCAGTAATAGGTAACCCTTGAGCCCATTGTTACAGACAACATTTGAGATGCTTCCGGTAAACAGAGAGCTGTCTGTGCAACGATCTCGTGTGACTTGAAGCTGAGTGCATGTGATTCGAATTTTTCCGATAATATGATCACGGTTGACGAAATATGGCTTTTCAGGTATGACAAAGAGTCCAAACGACAATGTAATGTATGGCACACGGCCGCTTACCCGCATCTAAAAGCATCCTACAGGCAACAGAAGCATGAATCTTTTGCTTTCCCCCCTGCGAGCTTTTCCATCACTAGGCAAGACTTGCTTGCAGCTTTCTTTGGAGACTGACCGCGTGTTACTTACCAATCAAAACGCAGTGTAAAGAAGCGGTTGGTAAGTACTTATGGTTACCAGATGTGTCTTTCATTCGTCACAGATAAGAGACATGCTCAAGCGAAAAACTGCAATTGAAAATTGAGGACAGGTTGTCTGATGCTTATTTCAGGGAAGCTCATCAAATTGTGACAATTGTGAACAGCTCCTTACCAATAGCTAAAATGTTTTTTCATCATCGTGGATAGGGTATACGCTGTTCAGAATGCGCTGCTTAACGCTTTCCCGATTGGCAGAATCGCTCATCTATCGCACATCCGTTAATAACATGCAACATGGCCAACACGCAGCACGCTCATCTCTAGCTCTGTTTACAAAGTTAATCAATTGTCGCATTTATAATTGAAATCGTTTGCATATTCAATAAAAAAAATACACTATAAGCGGGGGGTGAATACCCGATAAGGACAAGTTCCAGTATGCGCTTAAAAAAATAATTGATGCAGTTTCTGGTGAAAAATGAAGAGTGCTGGGCTCTTGTTCGTGCAGTACAAATTTGGGCTCATAAATCACAGTGGGTTATGCATTTTTCATGCTGTCCCAGCCAAGATGCAAATTTCCTTTGGCAATGGCATTGAGTTGCTATTAATTTACACCAAAGATGCCCAGTTTGGGGCAAAAATCACAAGAAATATGCGCAACTACTTTGTAAAGCTTCAGAGGCAGTCAGAGTGTAAAATATATCCCTGAACCCCATGCCCCCACACCCCTGGCGACAACAACAAACTGTTTGACATTAGTTGAGATTTTCAATGCTCTTACGACAGCTCTTGCAACAACACTAACACTAAGCTATGTGGCACTAACGTTCTGGCGTTGAAAACATGTCAAACATGCAACAAGAACCCAAAACCAGGGGGCTGAGGTTTTTGGTCAACATATTGCCAAATGCAGCCATAGAAAGGCAACGTCATCCACATCATTAGCCAGAACTGGCGCCAATGAAAGCTCTGAAAGCGTCAACTGGCCAAATGCTATGCTCAGCATTTCTTTGGGTACAAAGTTCAGAGCAAGTATGCAAAAAAAAAAAAAAAACCAGGTATAAAAAACATAGAAATCGGTTTAAACGCTGCTCAAGGTCTTTTCTGGGTTTTTGGTTCAAATGCTTGATTTGATTTTGCCTTTCGTTCGCCCTACAAACTGAGTGTGTGTGCCACTTGGTGGCACTGACAAGCGTGAGGCATAGACCGAGCTCGTGTTGTACCTGGCCAGGTGCCTAATTAGACTACAACAAGAGTTTGCTTTTTACCGTTTATAGAATTTTGTATCTAAATATATAAGTTTTTTCGTAACGTGCAAAACATGTCACACGACTTTGAGGCGTCTGTAATGAATCAATTTTCTAGGCTTTTGAGTCACATTATCGGATGCCGCTGCCTGGCTCTTGGCTCTATTTACACTTTTTTGCGTTTTATTAATATTATTTTTTATTGTTAAGAAAGCAGATAAGCAATTATGCCACAATGAGAAAAATAGGAACCATAGCTAGTAGTACGTGCCCATAAAACACACCTATCATAAGTATTATGAGTATTATGTATGTATGTTGTATAGAAATTACGACTTTTTTTTAAGCATTTTTGGGCGTGTAAAGATAAGGAACGGAAGAATAGCAGTGCATAATAGCTGAATACTGACCTTGAAAAAGTCGATTTAAGGTTACTGTCAGCAAAACCCAGTTGACCCAGTTTAAGCTACATTCCAATATTTTCAATGACTAATGCTTAAGTTACATGTACTTAGTATAATTTGCGCTGAAAATTCTTTCCCCGCGAGTTTCTTATAATTTCTAGCGTTGCGAAGTTTTATGAGCCGTATAAAGTTGATTTCAAATTCTAGATAAAGCTGGCAGGGAGTGCCTCTTAACATTTTGCAAATTCACTTACAACGTAATAAGAGCAACGAGCTGGTTTTTTCATAATCTCAAGAAGGGCCATAAAAGACAATAATGCATTTTGCATCGTTACATTAATGAAGTTGTCTTATAAAGGTTGTTTTTTGATTAAAACAAATTAGCAGAAATAGAACCGAGAAATTTGTCTCTCTTACTAAACTTTTTACGAACATGTCAATTCTTATACACTGACGTACATTTAGTATTTGAAAGTACCTGCAGTACCCGGGCGATGAGAAAGTTAAAGAATTTCGATGACGAAGTAACCCGGTTGAAACAATTAGAAACAGGGCAATTATAAACTCAGTAGGCAGCTAAATATATCTTTAAGGTCGTAGTGCAAAAACTTCCCCAATAACATTTTTATTATCATTAGCTGGTCGCTCATCGGATTCGCCGATAACGTTGATCACTCAGGTCACTGAAGTGTTAAGCCCAGTAGTTGCTCAAATAATGGTGTGGTTATCAGATCATGGACTCGATTGGCTCCACTACTTTTGAGTGCCAACCTGATATAAAATAAGTTTGAATAATGCTCGAGAACCGGTTGACATATAAAACCATTTTCAAAACATCATTAGATAGGTAGAATCTACAATCTTTTTTGAAGAAATATTGTGCGTTGCCTATTGGATACCAACTTCGGTTTTTTCATTTCGTGAAAAGGTAGAAAAAAAGAAAAAGATTTTGAGCCGAAAATACACCCTAAGATCTTTGGTCCTCTACGCGTTGGCAACGACTACCGCATACGATGGAACGACGAACTCTATGAGCTCTACGACGAAATTGACATAGTCAAGCGATTAGGTCATATTGTGGATGAAGAAGCTCCAGCGAGAAAAGTCTTCAATGTGAAAGGAAATCGACGAAGTGCCACTTTATTATCAGCGATTGGAGAAGCAGAAAAGGTAGAAATTTTATTCAAATCATGTTCTTTTGCCGGTTTCCATGTCTCAACTGGAATCCTGGGCGTCTCTTCTGTTTAAGGGTGAGATTTATTATAAAGCAAAACATAAAGTACTTTCAAAGAAGTCTTATCGCTGGTACTAGCCACCGGCTTAATGTGGGAAACTACCAAAACCAGGTTCTTCGTTGCTCAGCGATTGCTTCGCGGTCTCAAATAAATTCTTAGGAATCTCCGCTATTTGAGATGGAAATTTAGGGATCATTGGGTGTGTGATGAAAGCCATTATACTGTATGGATCAGCGTTATGGGTCCCTGCAATGCCTGTGCCAACTTATAGCCCAGTGTCGGAGGAAACAGACCTAGTGGTAGCGGCACGGTTAGCAAATGGCAGGAAAGGTGGCAAGGAGTAGCAATAAATGGACTCAAAGGCTCATACCCAAGCTGGCACCATGCCTACCCTAAACACTCGGTCAAAGGCGTTTTAAATTTAAAGAAGATATATTCTCTACATAATTTGGAAGTGGCACATTGGAAGCAGCAGCACATGCGTTCTTTGTGTGCCAGCGTCTTCTATAGGACCATCAATCATATGCCATATGAAGAGCAGCGTATGGGGTAAACAGTTTCAAAAATGGCTGCAACGATCAACAAAGAGCTATTATATAAATAGGCTAAGGAAAATTGTTGGGCCCCTTTTTAACCAACTATATGAATAATTGTTATGGGTGAAACTTATATCATTGTATAGGGAATTTTCATAATATATAGCGCGATATATATGTTTTATTCATATATTTTGCCAAATCATAGATAAAATTAATAAAAAACATATAGAGAGAGTTAGAGAGGTATTGGGAGGTAGAGGTAGAGAAACCTGCTTAAGTTGGCCACTCGCGGTTCAAGAATTTTTGCTTTTCCAAAATTTCGCAACAAAATACAAGTTAATATTCGAAATATAATTTAGTCATTATTAATATTGAGTGCAATGTATGGTATTCATATAAGCGAAATGATGTAGTACTTCAGAAGCATTTTCGTCAAAACATCCAAGAGCGACCGATGAAGCTATTGTCTGGGATCCATGAAGCAGTAATTTATGTAAAGCTATGGACATTGGATACCATGGGTACTCGATCATGCTTTCATAAGATGAACACCGTAGTAAACTCTTTTTCTATATCCATTATTTACAAGAACTTATTGTCAAAATGAGTGAAAGTTGCCAGAACACAAAAAAAAGTGCCTACCGATTTTATGACAACATTCACCTAACTGAACATCTGACTTTAAAGCACTATCAAAATTGCATGGTTGCAGCTAACCCATTAGCTCCCAATGGCAACTTAAGTTGCACACTTAGGAGGCAACCCTCTCGTACTATTTTGGGCGCTGAGATTGATTACAAAAACGAATTTCGGCGCGGTTGCTTTTTGTGTCTATGCACGTGCTTTATATAAGCAAAGAAAGTTCCTGGAACTAAAGGGCTAAAGCGAAAATTTTGATCGATTATCGCAGGTAAGCTGTTGTTCTGCTGCTTCAATATGTAATCTGCAGTTATGTTATTATGGATCGCAGTTCCACTTAACAGCACTTCTTACATAGGTTCATTTCATTGTACATTACTTTATGTACCCTTAATATTAGACTATGTTGATTAATGGATCTTATGAAATCGTTATCAAGTTTCAGATAACTTTACTTGTTAACTCTTTATTACAAGTGTATCGTTTGAACATAAAGTGTTGCATATAAATATCATACTTTAAATTGAAAAACATTCAACTGTTATTTACAAAATACAATTTTCTAACTTATAACGAAAATATTTATCAACAAAGTGAAAGAGAAATATACGCAGTGTCGAGCCTGATATTAAGCCAGCTGAAGAATTCCTTGGGACAAAGTTTAAAAACTTATTTACTTCTAAATTACGTGTCTCCAAAGTTTGCAGCAACATTATAAAATTTATATGCACGCATTGCGTTTTATCCAAGATGTAAAGTCGACACCGCCATCATAGATACACACACACACACACACACACACACACACACACACACACACACACACACACACACACACACACACACACACACACACACACACACACACACACACACACACACACACACACACACACACACACAGATACACACACACACAAAATGGAGTTGTGTGTAGTGGTGCAAGCGTGAGTCTTACCTTGACTGCTCCTAAAGGAGCGCGTAATTACATTTTTGCGATTCATGACAGTTTTGCATAACCGAGTTGTTGACGGAGGTTTTTTATGTATTTGTCATAATGATTATATTCATGTCTGGGTCTTGCGATAAGGTAAACGCCAATGTCTACTTGTCTTTGATTGGATTGGATGGGATGTACCTGGAACGACTCATTATCACTGTGACGTAGATGGCACTTACTTTATAAACATCTGACGCGTAACGTGTTATATATCCGCTTTGATATAATAAGTCATATCAAATTCCATACAGAGTTGTTATCTTTGATAAGCGACAGGAAAGAGATTCACTGATTCTATAACGACATTATAGACATTTGTTTGTGGAACAATAAAATGCATGTCTTATATTCATATAAGTTGCAAACTAAGCATTTCTCATATTAAACACACACATAGACACATGTTTATATCTATCTACTCTTAAATATTTATATTGATTCTATGAACTAATTAATAATCAACATATTAATTTATGTTATACTGTTTTCTGGTACATGTGGCAAGGTTTTCTGTCCGAAAATAACTTTCTCAAAAACTTTAAAAAAACTCTTATCATAAAATCTAATACACAAAACTTTATCCCCATCGCTTTGTTATGACAGAATATGAACCTTTATTTGAGCGGGTTTTAGAGTGTTTCGATAGGTTTTGGGTTTGAAAAATAACTTTTTTAAAACTCTTATTTAGGTTGTTTAGGATATATATGCCCATGCTTTTCTTATGAAACAACTTCAGCCCATATTAAGAGACATTTTTAATTATTTGTTCCCTCTTTATCTTTATCTTATTTATCAGTTCAAAGTTTAACTTCTTTCTTTCCATGGTAATTCATCGCTAGTACATTTTTATGTGAGGGCGCTGATTTTGATCCGTCAACCACTTATTTAGTTCGTTTCGAATCGATCGCGTTGAATTGCAAATCAAATGGTCTACTTTAACTTGATTGAACTTCTTGAACTTCGAACATCGATGTTGAAGTGAATTTTTGTCCAGGAAGCTTATTAATCTTCGGAAAGAAGCGTTTATTGCTACACGATTGAATATGATCAACGCTCAGGTTGCCCTACCTTGTGGAAATTCCAAAATATGACCGCAAAATAAAAATTTTAAGTTTATCTTTAATGTATCAAATGGATTGGTCTTTCGCAACCGTTGTTCGAGAACTGAAGGGTTCATACCCAATATTATTGTGCAATACTCTGTTATTTTTTGCCCAAAAGTTAGTCAAACATAATAATTTAAGAAATTCGTAAGTACTAATATTGAGAAGAGAAGGTACTCTTAAAAACCACAACATATAGAACATGCGTTGTACTTTTGAATTGAACTTAACTTAATTCCTAATATAAAACCGGCTGGATGCCTTAAACTAAGACCATCTACAGTCACATCTTTGAGATTAGCTGAGCCGGTGAAGTTATTCATGTGAAAATTGCTGTAGCTTAGAGTTGCAGCAGGAAAAGGCGCCCTTATTTAGGCCATCATTCCATTGGTTCTTACTGACATCTGTCAAAGGTCGCGAGACTTCGACTTCGCGTTGCAGTGTTCCATTAAGAGTTGCCCCCTATTTTCATATTAGCTCGCGCTAACCTAATCGATAAATTATAATCATATACATATGATATATATCATACATAATTTAAAAAATATTCGCTGATAATCTATTAGAATTAGCTAAAGTTTAACATTTTTCTAAATTCCTTATAACAATTGCTTTCCTAATCTATAAAATCTTAGTTTAAAGAAAATAAGAAACTAGAACCAGCTTTTACTTCAGCTAAGAATAAGAATATTGGCTCTCATTTTGAATTATGAATCTTATCACAAATCAGGATTTGAATCCTCACCGATCATAACATTCAACATATCAAGAATATATTGTCAGAGAAAAGTTTCCCATAATTAGAGCGATCCTGACAGGTTACCTTGAGATACGGTAACTCACATTATTGCGTAATGACCTCCACCAAAATGAGCAACTAAAAGTTCCTAAATGAGTTTGATTAGTTGGAAAAGCATTTAACAACTGTAAAAAGTCCACAAAATGTAAAAATAATCATCATAGTGCAATTGGTGGGTATTGCAGCGCGATCTTTGATCTATTGTGCCCCGTACTGAGCTTACAGCTTCCCTATCAGTCCCATCTCTGAGAAAAATCTAATTCTTTGGGAGGGTTCCAAACGGCCCGCTTATCGAATACGCACAGCCTTTTTCTCGCCAGGCCATCAGATACAGTTACTATAGGCTGCGAGAATGCCTCCTCAAGATACCATTTAACTCGGGTTTCCCGAACCAGTTTCGTGCTTATTCTAGTTCCTGCAATCTAGTTTCTAATAGTACCGCTTTTTAGGTTTATCTCTACCCACAAACGATAACCAGGGCACAATATCTGCGCTACTTCTTTTGTATAAACTTGATCTTGGGATGCTCCCACAGGCTGATCTTGAAATGCATCGCTTTACGAAGTTAATTCATAAGTTTATAGTATATTTGTGGAAACAGATGCCGAGAGTAGATTCCGTACGAAATTCGTCAGCGTTACAGTGGAAACTGTACGCTTGTATTGTCGTTGCTTATCAGTAAATGGAAACCGTGGCCCATAAAAGCCCGCGACTGAGTACTAAGCAGCTCAGTCACATTAAAATATCGACACATTAACAACTCGCAAAGAGCCGTCTTGTAATTGAAAATAAAATAAACAGAAAAAAGTTCGAAGCGATAATAATATTTCAACTACGATGAATGTATGTGAAGTACGAGAATCAGTTTAAATTACGGCAAAATTTTGTGTAAAGTGAATAACAGGAATTTGAGTAGTTTATTCAGGATTATAAAGTGCGAATTTATGTTTAAATTAACAGAAACTAAGCATCAAATCGAAGTTAGAGAAAGAGAAATCAATTGGTTTTTATAAAATATACAAATCGGAAGGGATTTGCGCACAAAATCGATAGTTATCCATTTTTCATTTCGAAAACAAATTATTTTGAATCTTAACTAAGAAATTGTGAAATCAACGCAAGGTGTTTTTTTTATTTTTAATCAAAAGCTTTTCTGCTTTATTGTATGAAACTCTAATAGACCTATCTAGCTTTAAAATCTAGTAGACTTTGGAATATCCTTTACACTAAGAGTTATCTTGTTTGAGATAGTCATATCATCGTAACTGACTCCTGCCGGCGCCTCTATTTTGCGCGTGCCTTCTCCAATCGCGGATACCACAGGTGTGCTCTCTAACTGATACTTCCAATGGAGACATGGCCTGTCACTTCTTCATCTTCCTTCAACAACCGCATTGAAGATCTTTCCCACAATAGCTTCTCCATCCAGAAGCACAATATGGCCAAGCCAGTGGAGCCGCTGGATGTTAATTCGCTTCATCCCCATGTTTTAGAGCTATAAAGCAAAATTGGAAGGATGAGCGCGTTTCGTCTGGCGACAGAGGTCTCCACTACTCATTTGCCTACTGAGACCAAAGTAACATCTATTGGCAAGAGTGATTATCCGCTTGATCTCCACGCTGACATTGTTCTTCATTGAGACGGTGGTGCATAGATAGAAGAAGTCCATGACAAAGGCACAAAAGTACAGTTTTCAATATCAATCTGAAAATCCAACCGTGGCGACTCCCTCTCGGGCAGCATTTTTTTTAGCAGTACAGTAATCATAATTTTACTCGGATTCTAAACAAAAAGCAGCCAGTCCTGCGACTCCCGACTGGGTTGCGCAAGAGCGATGGTAGTTCTTCACTCTTGAAAGGGCGCTAAATGAACGCTTAGTTCTTGCAACTGACACTGGCAAAGTGTCAAATATCCTTGAAGCAATAGAATATTTTGAGAAAATTGCCGGTCGGTTATTCGAGCAATGATAGAGCAACTTCTTCGTCGGTACAATTTGCATCTAAATTTTCAAGAAACTCATTTTTTCGCCGCTCTCTCATCGGCCCCGAGTACGTCTAATGATACCGATATCATCTGCGTCTTTCTACATAGTTGAACCAACTTTGTTCTTTCTTTAGCCTCTCTCACACATCAAGGCTCTATGCCTTAAAAGAAATAAAAAGAAGATTGATATCTAATCGATTTCTAAGTTAGCTAATCAGCCAGTGTTGATCTCTCTTAACTACTATGTTTTAAGAGCCATTTTTATCCTATGACTATATAACGAGTTGTAAAAGTGGTAATTAAAGGTCTCTTTCGAAGCTTGTACAAGTGTAACAATAACTATGAGATCTATTTTTAAATCATAGAACTATGAGTTGTGCAGCTTGGCAGTATATATATCGGAAGAGAACAGTCAAATAAGGTGAAAAAAGGGGTTGCACCTTAGACTGAAAAAATAAGCTTAATTTTGAAACGTTTTCCTCTTAGGAATTCTTCCAGTTGTGTAAAAAGTTCCAATGACGCAATGCTCAGCATCGATTGTTTAGCTATTTTTAAGCTCTACAAATTTGTAATAGCTCTTAACATCTTTTGAAGTTTATGGAACGAACTATTTGCAAATATTACAAAGTTGGCAACGTTTTAGAATTTTAGAAAACCAGCTCTCTCATTCTTTGTGCTCTATCTCAATAACGGTAAATTGTTAAACATATTATCTCACATCAATTTTATAGAGATTTGTATGCTCTACAAATTTTGTTTTGGTTTCGAAAACATGTTATTAAAATTGCAAAAAATTTTCGATATATTATTATGCAATGTTTTCTTTGCATTTTGTAGAAAAATTTTTCCACTAAAAAAATTATTATTTGAAAGAAATATGACAACCTTGACAAAGATCTTACTTAAAGGATATTTCCAAAGTGATGCTTTCGTTTTTGAGAAATTTAGATCCTTGGTGGGTACCTGGCCACATCAACATTCCTGGAAATCAACTTGCGGATAAACTAGCAAGAAATGATTCCGCAAACGTCAGATGGGAGCAGAGCCATTCGGTGGCATTGGAAGACATGCGATGCACTGGCAAGAAGAAGAACGAACCCTTAAGGCTGGTACAAACTATCGAGTCTCGATGTAGGTCTGTTAGAACCAAATAATGAAAAACATACCAAAGATAAGACTATTAGGTTGAGCTTTAAGGTAAGTAGGGGGCATGATAGATCCTTGGTGTTACAGTGCACTACTCCCCACAATATTATTATTATTGTTGCCTTATAATAAATATTATAATATTTTCTTAGATTAGACCAAAAAAAAAGAAGCTTATTGATGGGTTACGAAAAAAAAATGTAAATACTAAGGGACTCCGAGACAGGTTCGCTTTAAGGGCAGGAACTTCACTTTTTTTCACGTCTTTACTACTACAGCGGTTAAGTACCAGAAGTTTTTACTAGAAGTTTTTATTTGATATAATTGGTAAAAATATATTTATTTTTTTTTCGAAATATTGTTTTTTATTGAAATTTTGTTATTCTTCGCCATGCATTTGGATTCCTTTCAGTTCGAACAGGAAGTGCTGATTGCACACAATCAATATCGCTTACGACACGGTGCCGCACCTCTTGAACTCAATGCGAATTTGTCCCGACTGGCTACGGAATGGGCACAGGTAAACAAAAAGCAGACCAGGACCAACTATTATGCATCTATCCAAAACTAAGCATATATTCTTTTAGTATTTGCTAAATACCAATTCAATGCAACATCGGCCTAATAGCGGTTATGGTGAGAACATTTACATGGCTTCCGGTGGAAATTTGGATGGTGGCAGTGCTGTGCTTGCTTGGTATAATGAAGTCAAAAAATATAATTGGAGAATTGCTTCATTTCAAAGAGGATGTGGACATTTTACTCAAGTAGTTTGGAAAGATTCCAGAAAGCTGGGCGTGGGCTATGCCAGACGGTGAGTCAGAAATTTTTAAATATAATTTTCAAATCTAATTCTAAATTTTTTTTGTAGAGGAAATACCATTTTTGTGGTGTGCAACTATGATCCACCGGGCAACTATAATAATATGTACCAGCAAAATGTAATGCCCGCAGCGGGTTAAATCTACGTTCTTATCAACTTTTCTACACTTATGGGAACGTTGGATTTATACAAGCAGCCAAAGACAATACCATCGTAATTATTATTTATATCGAAATACTATTTGTATAACTTTAATCTTGCATATTTATACTATTTTACATATACGAAAAATAAACAAATTATAAGCATTTAAAGAAACAAAACGGTTTTCTTATCAACCTTAATCAGTGCTGGATTATGCCGGTTTTCTGTGTAGAATCTCCAAGAAATTACGTTGCTTTAAGTAACATAAGTCATTAGTTAAGATTATGACATAAAAACACGTTAAAAACGTAAAAAACGTTGTCGGGTCTCCACTTTTGCTGGACTTTACATGGATTCTGTGGTAGTTTCAATAGTAATTTTTATTGAGTCATATATACATATACGTACCCTACTCAGTCGAACTGCATACTAAATAACAAAATGTCTAAGTAACAGGATTGGAGCCATACCTTCTTGTCCCATTCGGAATTTTTTCATTACTTTATCTGGTAGGGGTCGGTAATTGAATGTTGCGGTTCCTGTTCGCAAGGTAATTATAACATCCCGTAGTAACCCTGTACATGGATTCCGTGCTAGTAACAATGGACTAGTGCAGGGCATGGTTTTATATGGCATCATACTCATTGCTTTTCAAAAAACATAATGTTAGAGCCATAGGCAGCTCTCAGCCATGGTACCTTCTCGAGAATGGCATCATCCATTTTATACAAATCGTTCTTATTTTTGATATTCTTTTTCATAGCCGTATAAGAATTTAAGACTAAAATGTTGACCTAATCAAATACTAGCCTACTATTTTATTAATTATCGAAAATTTGAAAATCTGAGACTGGAAATTATAAAATTATGAAAAGCAAACTCGCACACAACGAAACAACCAGGCACACCGATAGGACACATATACACAAAGTAGGCACACCGATAGCACATACTTACAAATGCTAGGCACACTTTTACACAGAGCTCTATCGGTGTGAGATGCGTCCAGTAAATAAGCCTTAGGCGAGGCGCTTGGGGGAGACGACCCGACAAGCGCATTCAACCGAACGCTTAGATAATATTAAACTGTATGCAAATTAATGAATTAATGTGTTAAGGCGTTACAAATCAGATGTTCTTGGTCAACGTGTGCTACAGAACATCGTAAGATCGATATATATCGTAATGTGTAACACCTCCGCTTTTAAATATTGTTTTCTACGACGGCATGAATCTGTCCACAGGTCTTCTGTTCCGAGGCGATCTGCGTAAAGCCAGTGGAGCATGCTATTGTTGTTCGGTAGTAGCTGCGATTTCTTTGGTGCTGTCTGCATTGTCTTCAGAAATATCCTGATTACTCGGAAGTGGTATTAGTTGTTCTACAACTACAGGTGCTGAAGCTCGGAGTTTGAAATGACGGTCACAATCGACCTCATTGGAAATGCGTCGTCGAAGCTGATTGAAATGCGATCTTATTATTCTGCCATTTGCAAGTCGCACATTGTACATAACAGCTCCTCGTTGCTCGATGATTTCTCCAGGTGCCCTTTTGAAATGGTTAACGCCGTCTGAAACTCTAGCGAGAATCAAATCTTTCGGATTGAAGTTTCTTTGTATGGCACCGTGTTTTCTGTCAAATTGCTGTTTCATTTTTTCTTCGGCTGTGGTCATCTGAAATGAGTTTTTAGTGAGTGGTTTCAGTTGATCCAGTGTGGTGCTCATTGGTCTGCCAAGCATGATCTCGGCTGTTGATTTCCTTTCCGGTGTGTTAGGATTTTCAGTGAATCGGTCATACCGATCTGGACATACCGCCGCCTAACCATAACGAAGTAAGATCAATTAGCTCAAGAACAACAAAGCTGCTGCCGTAAATGTCTGCAAAGTTGTTCAGGACCAGCAGCAATGACTTGGTAGAGTTCCTGCACCTGCTCTTTTGAAGAATACGGCTAAATGAGAGCATGCCCAGTGAATGGAACCTTGGGATCTTCTGCACTTTCCTGAAGAAGGTTGATCCAACGGTATGCGCCAACTACCATAGTATCAATCTTCTTTCTATCGCATATAAGACTCTATTAAGCGTGTTGTGTGAAAAAGTGAAGCTAATAATATGACCTTATCAGTTTGGCCTGGTATGTCCACGATTGACCAGATATTCAAACTATGCCAAATGCTGAGAAATACCCAATAACACCAATACCCACCATCTTTTTTTGTTTGTAAAGCGGCAACTTTCAACTTTGGGATGGTAAGTGTGCTTCAAAAGTTTGAAGTACATCGGGATGGAACCAACGATACGAGTCGATATCATCGGTCGTACTAAGCGAGCAGCAAACGGAACCTTTGCAGAGGAGCACAATGAGTTGAGAGATCTCGCAAACTTAACTTTGGTCTCAGTAGGCAAATGTGTGATGTGAGACTACTTCCGCCAGATGAAACTAACACTCTATAAGATACTCATCCCTGCCGTTTTGCTTTATGGCGCTGATTATGAAGCCGTCTTAAAAACGCCCTTAGAGTGTTTTTACTTTATAAGGATGTTATTTTATTACAATAGCATTGCATTCGACATTGTTATTGAAATGTAGAAAACCAATTGAGGAACAGCTATTTTTGCTAAAAAAATAAATAAAATATTTGATTACATTTATATAATGAAGTTTTTTATTGTTAGTTACAGCATTGCAAGGCTTATGGAGGCAGGGCTCTGCCTTGGTTAATACAATTGAACTCAAGCCACATATTATGAAGCACCAAAATAGAAGCTGCATCTCTGTATCTTATTTCTGATCTCGGTAATCTGATTTCGATGATATGTTGACGAAGTAAAGTTTCCGAATAGAATTGGGAGAATTGCAACCGTATCGTCCCTATTTATAGACCCACATAAGTTTATACATTCGATTTGCTAAACACCGTTAAATTTCTATTTTGTTTCATTTAATGAAATTTGTTTTCAAATCTGCAAATTAGTCATCGTAAAAGGGAATTCGTAATCCAATTTCAGCTGGCATATAATTAAACAATATACCTGTAGTGTAAGGGATTGCTATTTGCAACACTCTTCTTAACTAAATACACTTCATCTGAGACCAAAAGGCCTGGGTTCTGGAGGAATAGGATGAAAGCTGTCCCTGGGAAGGGCCCGCCACATAAATGTTCAGTTCCATGATCCCGTCTAATACTTGTATTCAAAATGGATGTTGACAAAATCAAGGTAACTGTACTGTGGATGGTGGGGCTGCTGTGCGACAACAGACACACATGGCTATATCGACACGTTCAGTTTTATGATCCTGACTAATACTTTTACACAAAATGGATGTGGTGGGTTGTCGGGTTTTTGGGAAAGTGGAAATAAGAGTCCTATAGCGCATCAGGTTTTGCTTTCGTTTTACGAAACATACATTTAAAGTGTATTTAACCGACCTGTTTTATATTATTTTTTTCTGTTGTAGCAAAAGTTAGGATCCGACAACGTTTTATACGTTTTTAACGTGTTTGTTATGTCATATCCCTTCTTTTTGTTTGACATTTTTTGTAAAAATAGTTGTTCCAAATGGCATGGTTTTGTAGAGCATCATACTCACTTCTTTTCAAAAAACATAATGTAAGAGCCATTGGTAGTAACACCCATACGAATTTTGCCCAACATGTCTCGATAAAGTGTACCTCCTTCTTGTCGCATCATTATTCGTAATTCGTCATAAACAAATAGGTCCTAAATGTTTAATGATTTCGTCCTCGGACAATTTTACGTAGACTGGTTTCTTTGGCTCCACTCTCCTCCTTTCATCTCTCCATTTTCCTTCACACCTTCTTCTCTTCTTCTCTCCAGTCTCCTTCTCCACATCTCACAGCACACAATTTTCTCAAATGGATCCAGTTCAAGCCATTCAGAATTGCGAAAATTGTCATCTGGAAAGCTGTCGGAAAACCGTGGGAATTTTTTAATTTGACACAGTACTGTCTGCATGCTATAAGAACAGTTTACACCCTTCACTCTAAGGTCACTGGCTGGGTGACTATGATAATCGGCATATTACTGAGTCCGGTAGCTACCTTTATAGCCTCATGACGTCGTCAAGGACATCAATTTAACATCACTTGAACATCACGATAAGCAAGAATGACGCTGCACATAACCACTGTGACCTTTTATCAATCCATTGATGAGAATGGTATTACGACCAGAGAGCACCTTCAGTTTTTTTGTCTATCCGAGTTAAATTGTATCTTGGGCTAAAGAGAGATACCCCTCATATAACAGCTATTTCTACAACTCTTAAGCTTTCGTTTATTTTATAAAATTAACTTATCTTAACATTAAAAAAGTTATTGCCTTTTGAAATATATTATATAAAATTGAGATTCATTCGCGGGATTTCCAAGAGAAATATAGGCAGTTTTAAAATAAGCTTATGGCTATATCTTTTTCACTCCACATGTTTCTTCACTCCTCAATGGTGCACAACGTCTGTCGTACTTGTGAGGCACGGGATAAAATACTTTTATTTGTGTAACTATCCGTTGAAATCTTCTTGGCAAGTTTGTTATCGGATCTGGCAGCCATAGTATCATAACGCTGACCCAACCCATTCTCAGTTCCACTTAGGACTTCTCTATTCACTACTAAGTCATTTGGCGTACGTGACTTGGAGGCACGCTGCTTTGGCTGCTGGCGATGCACATGGACTCCGGCAACTCGCAATTTGCGATATAGGGATATGTACTTGCCCGCCGTTGTTGTTCTAGGAACTATATACTTCTCACAGAAACTGGTCTTACTGCGCGCTGCTTCACTTAACTGGGCGTGACCGAGTGCTTGGAGAAAAGCCAGGACGAAGGTATAGCAATTATGGCTGACCTCCTCGTAGCGCGCAATGGACCAGCGCGTCGTCTGGGCGCAAATCTATTAGTGCGGGGAGAAAGTAGAAAGCCAGCTTAGGGATTTGCATACATTTTGAGTGCGCATTAATGGCCAACGGCCAGTGGCCAGTTGAGTGTGGACAGTTACGACAGTTGCACTCACCTGCTCCAGGACTTCATCCCAGTAGTCATGCCATGGATCCGGCACCTCGCCAACCATCAATGATTGCCACCACTCTGGCGGATTATCCTCGCGTCGATGGCGCTGCAGTCCATCCCGATCGAATTCAACAATGTCGCCTGCGGAAGTGGTCACCGCGATATGCAAATCGGTGGCGTTGTTGTAATCGCTGCGGAAACACGACACAAAAGATGCAGTTTGCATATAACATGGAAGGCAAAAAAAAATGTAAAAAAAATAAGTGGAAAGTGACAGTTGAACTTTGGAATGCTCTACACGTTAAGGGTGAACTCACAATCGTCCGATAAATTATATAATTACGCAAATAAAAGGGAATACGGAATAAATTCAGGATGAAAGGCAGGGTCGAGCAAGCCTTTAAAAACGAAGTTTTGTTTCGATTCACGGAAAATATATTCCCTCTATACTCTATCTAGACTGCATCGAACGTAATTCATCATGCATGTCTTTTATTATCTTTATGAATTTCTAAGCAAAATTGACAGTTTTTCGAAAAACGATGAAAAATTGTTGCAAGTTATGTTCCTTAATCGGTTCAGTTCCCAAAATCACTGACAATTGCATTCGAATTCGTTTGGTTTACAGACAAGTTCCAAGTTAAGATTGTAAGAAAATATCAAGAATTCTCTGGTACAGGCACAATAAGGTTGGTAAAACATTTGGGAAAATGGGACACTTGAGACGTGCCTATAAAGCTCAAAGATCTTAACTGCACATGCAAGTTTTTAAACCTAAATAACCACATCGAAACCTTATTGTATACCCAAATTCATCATATTCTTACGAAATACTATTGATTTTCAGTTCATCGCCGAAAATTTCGTGAAAAAAGGGAAAATCGGCCTCATTCGTTCTTAAAGTTCGTCAACCGTATCGAAATCGGTTTTTATTTAGAACAAATAAATTGAATATGCTTAGTTTTAATGTTTGTTGAACAATGAACCATCCAAAACCGTTCAACCGAAGAAGAAGTTTTAGCATGATAATCCGAAACATGGCAACGTAAAATAGCTCAACCAGCTAACCTAACCTTAGATACCCTTCCATCGAAGGTATAACTGCCGGGTCGCACTTTGTGAAACCCTCTCCGCACTCAGCAATATTTGCATAGATTTGTTGGCTTATGCAGCTTGGGGCATTTGCTTTAAAGCGTGTGTCCAACAAATTGTCCAAATTTAAATTGCAATGCAGCATTCAAGGGTCTCCAACTCGTGTGCCTACCCCAAACCCGCTACTTACTTGAGAAAGTCACCGATGGAGGGCCGCAGGACAATTGCACAAGGATATTGCGTGGCTCGCACAAACGGGTAGGGCAGTCGAAATGGCAACAGTCTCGTATCCATTGTTGTTGTTTTTGATGTTGCTGTTGTTGCCATAGACACTGCCACATCTCCAACTGCAGCTCTAGGTCCAGCCGCTGTCTCGGCTTCTGCATCGGCATCCAGTTGCGCATTGCAATGGGGACAAGTGTGCGGCAAAGTAAAGCAGAAAACTTTTACGTTGCAGTGATGAAAACACAGAATGCCCGGATCCGAGGTAATTGTGGTTGTGAGTGCCGTCGCCAACATGGCTGCCACCGTTCTCTGCAGCACTGCTGCCAATGGGCACTGGCTATACGGCTGGCTCTAGGCAGTAACACTGCTGCTGCTGCTTCTGCTGCGGGCCTTCGGGTCGTTCGCCTTAGACCCGTATTATAATTGATACACTTTGTTTATTGTCGTCGAAACTCCTCTCTGTACACTCGCTCGGCTTGGACTCTTGTGGTTTAGGCTATCCTGCAACAAAAACGAAAAATTGCTGTAAATAAGCTGGAATAGAAGTGGAAACTGTTTGCATGGCAACCTGCATAGACTTGCAGTCTTTGTGGTTACCATTGAGCACCGCAAAATGGTGCTACTTGAAGTGAAGGGCAGTCCGTCATGGCAGGTTTCTTTAATAAAGCAATTCGATTGAACACTCTATTTCTGTGGCGGAATGTGTATAACTCTGTTACTATTGTATTGTGCACATATTTTAACGTGTTTGCGTATCTTTTAAGTTATCCATGTATTAAATTGAAGATATATGCACTATCCTACAAAATGTATTTCTCTTCTTCGTGTATTTAATATTTTTCTAACAGAATATGTTTCAGGCCTTATTAATTTCCACGGTGCTGAGATCCATTCCAAAGAGCCACACCAAACTTTCTGATCTGATTCAAGATATGAAGATAAGAAAATATGAAGATATGAAGATATGCAGATATGCAAATATGCAGATATGCAGATATGAAGATATGCAGATATGAAGATATGAAGATGTGACGATATGAAGAAATCAAATCGAAATCTGCAGATATGAAGAAAAGATATGAAGATATGAAGATAAGAAGATATGAAGATATGAAGCTATGTAGATATGAAGATATGAAGATATGACTATTGGAGGATAAGAAGATATTAACACATAAAGATACGAAGATATGGAAAAAATGTAAAAATCTCTGTTTGCTCTGTTGGTCTTAATCTTCTGCAGTGATATGCATACTCCGAAGTAGTCGCCTTTTCTGGTGAACATTACAATTGGCTCGAAACCTTTGTGTAAATGGTATAAAAAAACCGCAAAAACAGATATCACTTCCTAGAAGCTCGCTCTGGGAATATTTTCGAATCACTGCCTTAAAATAACAGCAATTGAAAAATTAATTTCATTTAACCAATAAAATAAACTCAGCTCTCTGGGAGCGGGGGGGCTGGGGGTGTGGGGGTATGATATGATGACATGCAAAGCAAAAAGCCGGTAAAGGAAAAATAAATACAAGAGATCCAAAAACGAAAAAAAACCAGGCCAACACAAAACGTAAACAAACCGGCAAATGAAAGCACTTTGGGCCAAGCGCAGACTCACCAACGCTTACCATTTAAGGCCAAGTTATTACAAATGGCCCAAACACACAAAAAGAGAGCGAGAGAGAGAGAGAGAGAGAGACACTTGGCAAGCAAAGAGAGCGCTATGTTGCTGCGTTGCAATGCGAGGTGAAAATGGCGGCTGCAATGTGCCACAATTTCCCTAAAGCGGTGAAAACCTCGAGCCGTAAAAGTTTCGAGGCGAAACGTAAGCGATGCTCGGCTCGTTGGCAAACTCGGCAAAGCAGTTGACGGCGAGCCGTGCGAGCAGACGGTCGTGTAGTGTTAAAACAGCTGTTGAACAGTGACAATTAGCGTTACAGTTACACACGGACAGCTGACTCAAACGAACAGCTAACAAAATAAATTAAGAGTGTCAGTTCGAGCGTGTAAAGTGCAACTTTGTTAATTGAACAAGCAAACAAAAACGACAGCCTAAGAAGAAAATTGAAATCAAAAATTTTCAAAAAAAATATTGAAAAATACAAAATTTACTAACAGTGCTTAAGCTGTGCCAGGACACGTCGCTTATCCTGTCAACAGCCACTAAACAACCCTACACACACACACACACACACACACACACACACACACACACACAGACACACACAAAAAGTCGCGACGGTCGCTAAGTGACGTGAACATTTTTGTTTAGTGCCTAGTTCTTTGGTCTCACAACGTTGCGGTGTCCTTTTTAAACGGTTAGTGTTAGTTTCTGCGGTTTCGGGTTAGCCAGTTTCGAGTGGTTGAAACGTACACTACACAACACAACACTGAGCCCCACCAGCCCTTGGCGCGTTACGGGTTTATGAGTGTTTGCTTTGGTTTGGTTGCTGGCTCCTGAAGCATAAGGTTGCCCTTGGCGCTGATTGAGGTTGGCGTGGCAACACACATGCTAATCGATGACGTTGAAAAGGATAATACAAGGATAATGACCTAAACTACTTGGTATGTCTCTCTATGTAGTTTAGCAAATATTTATGCCAAGACAGCAGCTGATAAGCTTAGACTTAATTTACGTGGCACTTCAAACAAATGTTCTGCAGCATGTTTTTCTTGGCCGTGCCGTATGTGTGTCCTGCGTGTGCGTGCTCTAAAAAATAAATTCTGGGCCTGATAAGCGTTGCTCAGGATATTCGTTTTTAAGGCCAAAACACAAAGTAGTTGAACTTTTTTCGTACTTGCTCCTATCCTTTGTTTAAAATGTAAAAAAATTGCCAAAAATTAGCAGCACAATTTGTGTCAAGTTAACACAGATCTTGCCTAATCCCGAAAACTTTTGTTCTCGGAGTGACTCGCACAACGGTACTTATGCAAAATTAAAATGGCTGCTCTGCTTGTCAGCCAAACGTAACTTTCGTCTAATGGCAAAGTTCTCCAATTGTCTGATATGAGTGACAGATGGAGCGGAGAACAAACAAAATAAATGGGCAAACATTTTGTGATTGCCCTTTAAGAAGGGTGGCCAGAGAGGAGAGAGGCTTCTATTTTAGGAGGAAATGTTTTAGTTTCGGAATGTATGCAAACATTAAATAGACAGCATAGTAAAATAACATTTTGATAGTGATATGACAGTAACTCATGGCATTCGCTGCTATTTCGGGTAGCAAAGTAAGTTGTTTTGATTGCCCTTTTTGATTGATGTATCGAATTAGAGCATTGATTTAAGGCTAATAAAGTTGATTCAAGGACTTTTCTAATGGGGTTTTCACTGCCTCTCGACAACTATGAGTTGACAATAAAATACTTATAAAAATTTATATATTCATTTAAAAGCTTATACTATCGCAGAAAAGTTTTGGCTCTGGCAAAATTTTGGAAAGTTTTTGGCTGCTAAATTTTAGTCATATTCATCAAAAGACTATATTACCGTCATAAAGTTTTACTTCTATTTTGTGAAACCATAAAATTTGGTCGTTTGTGTGAATCTGAAAGCGTAAGAACTACTCAACTACTGGTATTTGTTATAACAATACAGAAGAAGCTTAAACGCATAAAGTTATAAGGAAACGAGCACAATGACTTAATGGAAAATCCATTAAAAATTGCACTAGTTTTTCGTCTAGCAAAAAGTTAAAAGTATAATAGGAAATTGCTCATTAAATAGTAAACTGTGATAACTCAAACAAAATGCGATTTTTTAGAAAACGCATTTAAAGTTTACAATTCGCTCTGCCGTATTCGAAAAGATAATAAGAGATAAAAGAGAAAAGATATACGAGTTAACAGAGGACAAATATATATAATAATCCTACAAACTGATATAACTCAAAAAAAGACGATTTTGTAGAAAACGCATTTGAAGTTTAAAATTTACTCTTACCTATTCGAAAAGATATAAGCGATAAGATATAAGAATTAACAGAGATAAGATATATATAGCAATTTTATATGAACTCAAAAATCTTCTGCCAAATGAGTGTTTGAGTTAAAACTTCAACTTGGCTCAAAAAATATTGTCGTTTTTACGAAAACACTGCCGCAGCTGAAATGTTATGATAGGAAGCATGTTTTCAAAATAAGTCAGAGTTGCGCAAAAAATCTGCAGACGTTTTCCCCAGAATTCTAATATGATTTTATGAAATATCTATCGTTCAAAAACTTTTGTAATAACTTTCAAACTTTGCCAAAACCATTTTTGGCATTACCTTTAGGTTTAAATTCGATTAAAAAAGATATCAGAGAGAATCACGAACACGGCGGAAGTTCTGTTTGAAAATATGTCCAACAAACACACGAATTGCTGTTGGGTGGAAATTCACTCGAAAGAGATTTCCGGCACAACACTGAATAAGTACAATTTAAAAATTTAAGCAAATATTTTGTATTTCCAACTAAATTGCTTGTTAGCTTTAAGCATTTAAAAGCTTTTGTTCAAAACATTTTTAAACAGGTTCAAATCGGAAATGTCGCATATCAAATCGATTTAGAATTGTCGAAGTGGTAGTAGTGACTTTAGATTTTGCAGAGATACATATGAAATACGCTTTCACACATACTTCCTTTAGCCCAATTGAAATCGACTTTATTCTGGCAAATATTGTTATCTTGTGTACAAAATATTATCTGTTGTCATATGGAAGAGCCGCTTAAGTACGCATATGAAAATGTTGAGATATGGAGCTTTGGAGCTTTATAGAAGTCTTTAGAAGTCACCATTTAATAAAAAAAAAGGAATGGTGACTTGTTGCAGAACTCAATATCTCAACATTTTCTAATGTCTTAAGATAATTTTCCATATCAACACATTTATAATCGGGCCTAATCGGGTTTTAGTGTTCGATATCTAAAAGATTGATAAATCGAAAAATCGAAATCGAAATATGGAAAACCCCTAAATTAGACTATTGAAACTGATAACAAAATTTCTAGAACAATATTTCGGAAAGAGTAAGATTACGCTATTAGAATAGACTATGGTTTTTATTTCATTGAAACTTTAAGGGTTTTATATAGATTCGTTTTGCAGGAACTTGTGCCTTTCGCAGATTCGTAATAAAATTCTCAACTCGCCAACATCTTGAATGTTCAACATGCGTTTAATTTTCTCATTTATTAAATGTTTTTAATTTATCTCCGGTTCCAAGGATCCGAAGATGCTGAACCACAAACCGCTTAAAGATAATCTAACACCTTAAACTAGAAACAACTCACTAAATGGTTAAATTTTGACAATAGTGAATAGATTTTTTGAAATAGTCTTAATCGCTTTGTATATTGTGATAGTACTAATAAGAAGCCTGGCAAAAACTATAGTAGTGGCATTTACTAGATATTAGCAACTACCACGAATGAAACAATTTCGCCTCAGAGAATGTGCAAATGGCACAAGTAGGAAACTCAAATACCTTGGAGTCAGATCTGACAACAACGGCTTTGTAGCATTATGCAGAAGTATCAAGAGCTCGTCGTAGAAAACCTACGCTATAATCATCCGATGGTTTTAACTAAAGTCTAATAAAAAAAATAAATCGCAGATTCTCAGGGATCTTTTGAAATTACATTGGTTTCCCTGTTTTATGCATAAAGGGAGCAAGGAAAGACTGTTCGACGTCCGCATTTAAAGTTCTTAAGGAACAATACACATTATTAACGCTGGTTAAGACGGTGAACAATAATTGCTTGCCATTTGTAGATTAATTTCAAGTTTCAAAGTGGTAACTAACTTAGCCTAATTGTATGTATTTTGGTAAGTTAGTTCGCTGTCAAACAACAAATTTCAGCATAGTAGCTCCTGCTAAATAGGAACTACAAATTATTTGCTAATAAGTTTTTAAACACCAGCATTAAAGCCATAAATTCACTATCCAAGAAGTCAGCTGAGTTATAGTAAGTTAATATAGTATAGTTTCTAGGGCAGCATTAGGAGCGGATAACAGTCCATAAAAGTATGCCGAAACCTCATATTAGCGATATATGTTATACTTTAAAAATTTATATAATGCAAAAAAAAACTCCTTTCGACCTTGCTCTACTTTTGATTTTCCTGTAAATCCTGAAAAGCAACTATTTCATGTATCTTACATTCAAGAAATGCATTTAATTAAACATTCTTTTAACACAATAAAGTAACAAAAATATTTATTTTTCAAATTTAATTTGTTTGAACTTGTTTTATATATATTTATATAACTGCAAATGCAAAGTAAAAAGTTCAATTTACTTTACTGAAAAGCTTTGCAAGAAGCAAAACCAAGAAATGGAAAACAACGGTAATGCTGGAAAATATATTTGCAAAATGTCATTTAAAATATCACTTGACTTGACTTTTTTTTCGTCAAGTACATGAACAAAAAGGCAAAATAAATGAAATAAAGGATATGACAACGAGAAAAGAAAATTCTGCAGTTGGTTTTTCTTTTTTTTTTGCTTTGAGTGAGTAAAAGAGGCTAAAAAGAAGGAGAAATTCAAAAGCGAGTACAAAATCCAAACAAAACTTTATCTCCATCTTGTTTGTGACTTAAATCAAACACACACAAACACAAACACACACAGGCACGCATGTCCTTAACACAAACACATGTGCACGCATACAAATGCGTATGTGTAAGAGAAATAAAGTAACGGCATGCGTCTTGTCGCTGCCAAGGACCTTGGACACTTAGCCAAAGAATTGTTTGTAAACAGCAGGAAGCAGCCAAAGGAAGCAGCCAACGGAAGCTGCAGCAGCGACAAGAAAAGGGCAGCGACAACAACAACAACCAGCTTGTAAGCGTATTTAAACTAAACTGAAGATACACAGAAACAACAACAAAAATTTGATGCAGATAGTCGGGACGGCCCGACAGTGGAATACCCTGTACCCTGTTTTTCCCATAAGCACTAAATCCAGCATACGGTAAAATGGGAACGAAAGTATTTTCTTTTACGTCTCTTAATACAAGTTCGATATGACTGTAACCATTTTCCTATTGGGAAGTTCCAATAGACAAGTTTTCCCATTGGGAATTGGGTTATTATGGGGGCAAAAATTCCTTTTATGCCCATAACTCCAGTATTCTTAGGTCAATACTGTTGAATTTTGTAACATAGATCAAAAATACATTTATAAATATCTGTGACAATTTTCAAATCAATATATTGGAAGGTGAATAGAAGAATAGGGTCACACGAGTCTCCACACCAAATTTTGTAACTCTAGCTCACATGTATCCATATCTACACGTAGTGGAATGTTGGCACAGTTTATGGGCGAGGTGGGGTGAAATTAGCATATTTTTTACTACAACTTTTGATGTTATTATCCGATTTTGATAAATTTTGAAACATAGATGCACATAAACACGACGCACATCTCTGAGGAGTTTCGAGTTGATAGATTCAACGGAGCGGCTGTACACCAGGCAAATCTGTCACGTAGAAAGGGGGTAACATATCGACGTGATTCATATTTTAGGTGTAAATGTGCATCTTTTGGTCTGATATCTCGACGTTCATACGGAAGGACGGACAGACGGACATATCTATATCGACTCGACTATTGCTCCTGACCATTTTTGCCCATATAACATACAGTCTGCCACGCCTCCTTCTACCTGTTACATAAATTGCACAAACCTATAATACCCTTTTACACTTTTTGTGCAGGGTATACAGAAGAGAAAAAAAATCAAAAGTAGCGCTGAGTCTTGATTTAGCACACAATCCTCTCCAGTTGCATTTGATAAGAACTGCTGCTGAAAGTGACAAAACAAAGAAGAGAGCAAGAAGACAGCTGAGCATATAAAATGAGATTAAACACACACACACACACACACAGCACACACACATATACAACACACACATGTGTAAAAAATCTGACTAACCCGTTGACACATTAAATGTGTAATGTTAGAGAAGTGGAATACAACATAAAAACAACATAAGAGTAAAGCAGCACTGCTGAATGTTGAATACTCTTTCATGGCAAAGCTTCATGATATTGCAAATCAGTGATGAGCACTACACTGCGCAAAACCAGCATTCCTTCGTGAAAGGCAAAGCAAAGCACGATAAAACAATGTGAGAAACAAGTAAAACCAATGTATTCTTATAAAGGTACTGTCATCGCTGCGACGTCAGCTGCGCAGCTTCTTATATTTTTATTCTACTATGTTATATGTATTCTCATAAGCAATGAGTAACTCCCTCAAAAGCTAAGATTATTGTTCCACTGTGCGACGACCTAACCATAGTATAAGAATACAAGGTATGAACCGTCTGCCGACGCTCGCTGCTTTTTACGGTACTATTTTTCATCCTGTTGCAAACGACAATTTGGTTGTGTCCATGCAAATTTGGAAGCTTATATACTTTGTCTCGCTCTTATCTACAACCAAACCACTGCCAGCCAGCTTTAGTTAAGATTGAAATATTCGATTGCCTTTCTATCTTGATAAACTAAGCCTTACAAAGTCTAATCAATACTAGAAGCTCCCGTGGTGTTTTCTTTTTCTCATAAACTGTTTCATACTCTTATTGATTCTTTTCATCTGCTCAGCCCATGTAGATATTCTGTGATTCTAGAACCAATTGCCACTTTCGCCTTTTAGGCTTACATTATATCAACTTCTTTCTCTTTCTATTTCATTTTCTTATGCTTCTTCTTATATCTTGTTGTGGCTACATACTTCATTCGAATCGGTACACATCCTTAAATTGATGCATCTATACTTTCTTCTTGATGTGAGTTTCTTCAAATCATTTAAAAAATCACCCAGAGTCCAAAACCGGATAAGAAACGTTTGAGTCTACGTTACAACCTATTACAAAATTGATATTTCTAGCCAATTTTGAAAACATGAGAACTTACAGTTCTCGCAGATCAGCTGAAATCAGTGGTGTTGTTCAATGTATCGTATTTCAAGATACTTTGTGGAATCATCAAACTCAAGTCTGTTAAACATTACATATATGTAACAGGGTTGTCAAGATGAATACGGAATTGACGTCCAAGCGGAATACCTAAATGCATATAACCAAAAATAAGTGTATATCAAAAAAATGCCCAAAAAAGCAAAAAGTCATTTTAATGGCGTCAAACGGAAAAATGCGAAATTGCTGAAATTTTATTATCTTTCACTTTGGCAATTTTCCAGGTGTGCGTGTGTGTTTTGCGCACAGGACGTATAAATTATAAAAATAAAAAGGAATGTATGTGGCCCGCACAGTGGCACTGAATTAATAACAAAAGCAGCGAAAATGGCCGACGACTGACAACACTGTGGCGCCATCTACAGTCCCCAAGCTGGGCTTAGACCCCAAAAAAACGAGTGTGTATTAATTCCAAGACACGCCGCTTGCTAAGGAGCAGGCATGCCGCCAAAGGCGACGCTCTCGCTCTATCTCTCCCTCCGGCTCTTCTGCACCGAGACACTCGAGCGCTTCATAAAGTCAAGTGTGTGTGTGTGTAAGTGTTTGTGTGTGTGCGTGCGCACTTTGAAGTTTCCGCTTCCGCCTTTCTTATTGGCGCTGTTGTTGCTGTTTGACACGAAACACACACACACACATATGTACATAGTCGCATTCACACTCACACGCATTCACACTCACACACATTCACACTCACACTCACACACATTCACACACTCACTCACTTAGTCACCTTGCCTGAGCAGCCGCTGCCAGCCGTATTTATTGTTGTTATCCTGGGTTTTGTTGCTGCTGTTTTTGTTGTTGTTTCCGCGCGTGTTTAGCTTAAATCACTTGAATTTAAATTTAAAGCACATAACCCCCCCACACACACACACACACACACACACACACACCTAATTTTGTTTGTGGTTGTGCTGTCATTAAAATAAAACTTGGATACTATCATAATTTTTAGGGGCTGGAGCATTATTCCATTTTGATAATTTACTATGTGTTATCATATATGATTTATTCGTGGCATTTGTGTTAATAATTTAGAGCTCCATTTTAGTTGTCACTATGCGTTATGTGTATAACTTATCTGTCAAGTCAATTAACATTGTCTTGCTTTATGGCCACATAAATAATGCAAAATTATACGCTTTAATTTAGCCAGAACAATTAGTTATGGGCGAAAGAGATTAGGAGATGTTTGTTATATGAACACGTTCTTTCGGCTTACACTTGAGGCACTATCATTTCCATTAAGATATCCCAAATTAAGGTTATCTCATTGTGGTTTTCTGGGATGACCTACAAAAGAAATTCCTAAAGAAACATTAAAAAAAGTCGGAAAGGAAATCTAAATCAGTCAGTTCAGTTGTCATCGACAGTTGTTCAGTTTTTAAAGAGAGATGTCATTTCGGCATAGTTCGTACGAATTGCACTGAGTATTACAAGCTTAACTTCAAAGTAAACCGGACTTTTCAAAAAAGAATATACCAAACAATATGAGCTTATTTTATTTAAAACAATCACCTTCTTACTTAACACAACGATTATCTGTACCTAATTCCCTACGAATCGTAGAAACAAATCAACATTGTCTTCGGTTTTCGTTGGAATTGGCGACTTCCATTTGGTACTTTGTTGCTTGTTTTTAGGTTCGTTTTGGTAATACCGTGTTTTTATACCTCCTTACAGATGTCTACTGAATAATGACTTCGGAACAACTTTCGATCATTAGTCAGTTTTTGCAGAACAAAGCATTTATTCATACTTAGCGATAAATCGATATATCACAGTTATTTTATTCCATTTTTATGTGTCTTAGTGAAGATTTCGCCTAATTTTTGATAAATTGACACACGTTCTGGACGACTTTTGAGGTAACTACACTAACTATTGTGCATCATCTTCCAACTTCTCTGAATTTCCTTAACCACTAATAAACTCTGCAACGGAATAAGCAATCAACATCATAAGCATGGTTTAAGAATTGCTGAGTTTCGATTACAGTATTACCGAGCTTAAAAAATAACTTAATATTTGCTCTTCACTTTCCGAGCGAGACTGAAAAGGTACTCTCGCTTTAAGCGCGATAGCTCGGTTTGTAAAATGTCCAAATGTCATTCAAATGTTGACAAGTTGTGAGTGAATCACGTATGCTGTGAACCCAATCGTCAATAGATGGCGCCGTAGTGGCTGTTTTCATCTTATCGTTCTTCACGAAAGTTTCTTCATCTCGTAAAAGCGTTTACGCTAGACTTAAAATAAACTGCAAAAAAGTTATCATTGATTCTGGAGTTTCTGAGATGAAATGCTTGGAGTTTCTAAAATCGAGCTTCACTAACGTTTTTTGAAGCACGCTATACACATCTTATGGAATTATTTGCATTCTTTTTTGAACATATCTTCCCTGCTGAAAACTTATAATATTCGCCGAAAACCAATTCAAATTTTCGAGCTGTGCGACGGTCCTTCAATGTAACAGAAACGCGTGATATTATGTTACTATCCAGACAAATCAATAACGAGCAGTCGTTTGTCAAAAATAAAGTTGGCCTAGGTAAAACGAAAAACAAGACGACTCCAGAGGAGTAGAAGAAGTTGAAAGAGCCTGAACACTACTGAGGAGCTTGTATTGTGGCAAACGAAGCAAGTAGTATACACTTTGTGTACGGGGTATAAAAATGTTGAAAACAACGCAAAAATATAAATTTTGATAGAATGTTGAAAAGCTTCCAAAATTTCTGTGAGTGTGGGTTGTGGGTTTCGTGTAAACTTCGAAAATTGTGTTATAAGGTTCGGTTGACGATATTTTTTTACGGTTTTGGTTAAAATGTATTTCTAAAAACAACACTAAACTGCCAAAATAATGATAAAAGAAACGGCACACTGAATCTCTCGGAATACCAAGCTGTAAACTACCCTGTGTGGTGAACGGGTTAGAGAATACCACCTCAGCAGGTATAGTATGAGGCGTCTAACAATGACACTGGGTTCTTTTCGGGACCAGTAGGCCTTTCTTTAGGCAACAGAGAAGTAATGGGAAAGTGAGAATTTATAAAAACTATCGATAGTGAAAAAATCGATAGTGGTATGCTAAAAAATAAAATGCAATCGATGTTTTTACAGCTCTAGTACAGGGTAGCTCACTGTTGGGACTGTCCGTATGATTAGTTCTATAGTTTTTGAACTTAATACAAATGAAACTCGCAAATTTTGATACAAATCGAAAGGTTTTGATGTTTCCAAATGCTCTTGACAAACGGATTTCGATTGAATTGCGTAATTTCAAAGTATTTAAAGTTTGGAATTAGTTTTAAGAACTCTTATTGTTCGCAGAGTTTTCTTGCTTCCTTCGCAGTAAATGCTTTAACAATAAGCTGTTAAAGTGCAAGTCTATGTAACGTTTGTTACGTTACGTCACGTGTCAACGTAAGCTGCTCTTTGTTATTTTGTAGACTTGTGTTTTTACGACTAACTGGCCATAAATAAAGACAGTTTCATACGATTTTATTACAACTTCTTTACGCACAAATATTCTTAGTTATATTACTATTAAACATTGGAAATTCGATATACAAAAAATGAAGAGTAGAAATAAGAGAAGAAAAGTCACAACACTTTCACTTTGTGCCCATTTAAGGTCATGAAAGCGACAACAAAGTCGCATTTGTGGTATGTACGTGCAATAAATAAGCGACTTATTTATGCCCCTCACACACACACACACACACACACACACACACACACACACACACACTAACACAAGCTGCATTTGTCAATAATAAGTATTTGGGTTAGTAATACCATTTACGACGAAAGGCGCACAAAGAAAATAGAGAAAAGTTTCATAAGAGCGAAAAGGAACTCTGAAAAAGAAGGCAAAAAAACATGCACAACTGTAATATAAGTGTGATTGTGTTTGTGTTTTTTTCAAATCCGTCTTCAATGTAAGCTCCAGACGACCGTGTGCAAAAAAAGAAAATATGTTACGGCCCACAAGAGTGCGAGAGAGAGCGAGTGAGAGGGCGGCAAAAAATATCGTCTATTTAACTAACTGTGCATAATTCATAATTTAATTAAGAACTCAGCGAAATGAAAAAAGTTACACGGGGGACACACCGTGCGCATTGCAATGTATCTTTAACGTTCTCTCTCTCTCTCTCTCTGACTCTCTCACTCTCTCTCTCTCGTTTACGCTGTATGTGTGTCGTCATAGACACCTCTATATATTTGACACAACACAACATTGCCGTGAAGCCCCGCACAGTTGTGGGGTTACCCTTGTTGCTTTGGCGCTGCTTTGACTCTCTCGTCTTTGGCACCGAAGCAACCAAAGTTGAACGTGTCCGACCGCAGATAAAGCGGAATTTGCATGTGACCGAAGGTGGGCGGATTGCTGGGGGTGGCGCCATCTGGCGGCAAGTCAAGCAATGCTGTGCACCTTCTTTTGTACACATGCTTAAGGCAGGATTAGTCAAAGCAAATTCTTAGATTTAATGCGAGGAGCAACCATATTTCGTAGAATTTACTTTTTATCAGATCTCTTTATGTATTTATGTTTCTCATAATTGAGCAGCTTGCTGGGATTAGTTATTGAAATGTGGAATACGAAAAGATGGATGAGTTGTTTCAAAGGTGGGTCTTTTATGTACCACTGGTATTCGTCTAAAGATCAGCTTTACAGCTTTTTAGTCTTGGAACCGTGAACTCTTGCGATTTAATCTTTTATATGGAAACGTATTTTTGTAAAAAATTCTTGAGCTAATCAGAGTTTTTTTTTTTGTTTTTCTTAAATCTTTCCTTATAACCTTCTCACTGGGATATGCTCGAAAATTGCTTGCAAATAACAACGGCTTTTGCATGGCACAGTAATCGATTGTTAGCATTGTTGTTTTTTTTTTTGAAGGTATTTCTGCCAAGCAATTGTCGTGCAACTTCTAGCGGAGGAAGGATATAAAGTTGCTTACAATGAGCTATTTTAGCTGGACGTTTTCGGTGTGAATTACTGATTATTATTACTGATTACTTAAAACCAAACCCGCTTCTTACCACGCTATTAAAATCTGTTTAGAAATTGATCGATCAAACGTTGAGTTATATAATGGTCATAATCATGTTGAACGTGACCAGCGTCACGTCAAAAGTAGAATAAATGTCAAGGTACATACGGCCCCTTTTTTTCTAATCGCATTTTGATAGCGCTTGGTAGTCAATTTGATTGCAGACCTAATCCTGATTGCAACGAAGAGAAAAAAAAATGTACTAATTATTTTTGACTTGAAAGTAACATTGCAAACGTGACATATTTTTTTAATATGGTTCAGTTGGGCAATGACTCATATACTCGACTCCAAAGTAACATTGCGAATGTGACATATTTTCAAATATAATTCATTTTGGTCATAACTACCTAGAAAATTTATCAATACTAACAACAATAAAATGTAGAAAATTTAGTGGACAAGGAAAATTTTTTGCTTTAAAAAAAGAATATGGCTATTTCCACTGAAGCAGCATCGAACCGCACTCAGCTTTTTCCTGTCCTCTTCGGGTCTTGTGAATATCGCGAATACAACTATTTTTCAGAAGATTCCACTCGAAACGACTATATCAAGTATCACTTGACTAAAAATAGTCAGTATTTCGGCAAGCAGTTTGGTTTAATTGGACGTCCTACAAACTTCAAACCTTTAAAAAATTTCTTTAAAACTCTATTGTCAATGAAAAATATTGCAATATACAGTGTTTTTTGCTCACACATACTGTTTGAGTCACCGCAGCCTTTTCGGTGGCTATATTCAAAAATTAATTGCGGAATAATTTATGTTTCGTAAATGCTGTGTATTTATTAATGTTTTGTATTGTGTTTGTAGGTGTGTATATTATTTAACAGTGTTTAATGTTTAGTGTTAAATTGTTTAAAATAAGCACAGGGCAGCAGTGGCCAGAGATTGTGCATTAAGTTAGCGAGAAAGGTGCAGTGACCGTCGCGAGAAAGAGTGAAAGTACGAATCTATATGCAATAAGTGAGCATTAGAATATATATAGGAGTCAAACTTAATGTAATGACAACATTCAAAAAACGAGAGTGCAGCAAAGAGCGGGCAAAGCAATTTACAATATTCAGTTACGGTTAAAGCGCTCTTGCTGCTGCTGCCTTTATGATTTAACGCAGTTAAGTTTGGCTTGGCTGCTGGACCAAACACATACTATCAAACAAAAAATAACACCGATAGGAGCTTTAATTTGTAAATTATTAAAAAGAAAATTTATGTTTAATGTAAGATATCTCGGCAACTAATTTCCCAAAATATTTGAAACCATAACTTTTTGGAAACTTAATTTTATGAAGATTTTAATGGTGTATACTTTAAAGTTATATATCAAGCAAAAAATATGAAATGAAAAAAATATGTTTATCTATAATTATTTTATGGAACTCCCGAACAAATGTTTTTTGGTTACCAACATTCGGAACGCTGCGATAAAGGGAAGAAACAGATAAAAAGACAAACATTTTTTGTCATTTCAGATTTCGTCAAAATTTTTAAAAGGCTATAGCTATTGACGTGTACATTCGCATTTACTTCATTTTAGTCTTGTTGGATTTGTATTCACGCCTATATTCCGACAGATTCCAGAGCTATGGTAACATTTTCTTTAAACCACTATATCTTCCAAATCAAAAACAGTCTATAAAAAGGTTAATCTACGCTGTAATACCAAGACAACGGTATATGATTCGACCAGATTAGACGCTCTAGGCAAAAGCTCAAAACTTTCTGTAATTTATAGCTAATGAGCTACAGCACTTCGTCAGTCTCTTGCTTTCGTCACAGCACGACCTACCGTTCGTTGTGATAACTTGAAGCCTTTTATGATGTTTTTCTTTTTTCCTAACTTTTAGCTTATTTATTTTTTAATTTAATTGTGCAACACTTACAAAGTGAAATCCTTGTCAAACAGATACCCCCACACACACACACTGTATAGTGTTCACACGAATGCATTAACAATGCGGCTTGCGACTAGCTACAAATGCAACGACAAACCGCCAACAAAGCCACCAACAGCCAACATCAAAGTCAAATGCAGTAGGATACAACACACAAGTCCCAAGGACCAAAAGGACCCAAACACTTAAACCGCAATTCTCGCCATGCAAGGTCCATGCCATGCGGTTAACTGTGCCTATCAGCCAGCTAGTATCTCCGGCTAACTGTGCATTACTGTGTGTGTGTATCTGTGTGTATCTGTGTGCGTGTGTATGTGTGAGTGCACCTCAAACGCTGCTGTTGTCATGTGAACGGCCACATTGTCAGACCCATGGAGCTCTTCATTGGTCAGCAACTGACAACACTGTTGGCGGTTTTAGTTACCTGCCTCAACCTCCACCTGGCGCTCACCCTGTGCCTTGCCATTAACCACTTGCTGCGCGCTGCATTTGTGTGGCATTTAATTAACTTGCCTTGGCCTGTAACTTCGGTTACCAGCAAAATGTTGCCGTCTTTTAGGATGCAACATGCAACAAATTGAATTTTCATACGTTGCGCGCTTGCAACAAAGTTGAAGCCAACCTTTTATCAAACGATTTTAATTTATTTTTAAAGCACACTTTAATGAGACTAAATATTTTCACTAGAACGTTAGTTTGAGTTAAAGGCTAAAGAACCATGCTTTTAGATACTCTTCATGCATAGAGAGTTGCAATAGGCCGTTGAGTGTGCAAAACATGTGAAGCACAGCTCAACTTTTGACAAGGGGGTTCCACCACTTGCAAGAAAACAATAATTTTTTATATATTTAATGAGAACTAAGACATAAACCTACATAACTCGTGCCACCTCTATCAACAACTTATTCGATGTTTAAAAAGCAAAAATGACTTTAGTATATGTATACCCTTTGTGGTATCGTACCCAACTCGCTGTTCAGGAATAAACAGTTTTCTCCAAAGCTTTGAAATTCTATAGAGAAGCTGATCGGCCTGTATGAACAGGGGCCACACTCTGGCTTGAACAGCCATCCATACGATGGCGAATTCCTATTATGAAGATTATGCATTCTAAGCGGAGCATTACAAAGCAATACTATGTGAAGCACTGCACTATCTAGAAAGGCCTTTACAGAAATGGACAGTTAAATTGCTTTCCAAAAGAGCTCCATATTACTATAACTTTCATACTTGAACTAGTTTTTAATATCTTCTATCTAATTTATCTTTATGTATATATATGTTTCTTTCTATCTATCTACCCATCAATATATCTAAATCTGTGATAGAATAACAGAGGCTAGGCGCCCCAGCAGATGTGAAACATGAAAATTATTGCAACCTTCTCACCCAACTCACACACACCCGAACCACGCCACTCGAGTCACACCACCAGAAATTACCCGAGTATGACGACTCACAGGCGATTCTCACACCCAAGGTGCGGCTATAAACGGTCCTTTTCCGCTACAATAATACCTTTTAATCTATTTAATTAATATGTATATCTATTTATCCAAATCTGAAAATAGCAGTTGTTCTTTAACGGTACGCCTGGCAGATGTGAAGCATATAAATTGTTACTGCAACCTTCTCGCCACCCCACTCTCTCCTGTAGACACTTCAAACACAGCACCTGACACACAGTAACCAAAACACACCACCCGAACGTGACGATTTACGTGCCCCTTTTCCACCCAAGGCGCGGCTATAAATGTTCGTCAGCTTCTAATGCACTCGTGCCATCTGAAACAAAGAGTTGAGGAGAGTGCTTCATCAAAAAAAAAAAGGTCGTATTGTATGAAACCTCTTATCTAACTTAATGGATCCACCAGTTGTGTTCCACGTTAATCTGCTTAGTCGTACCGACTTTGCAGGAATACACAGCCTAGTCGATGCGGAATATCCAGGATACCTCAGCGGTATATCAAAAGATGTTTTATAATCGTCAAAGAGATGATGATGATGGGGATGGGGAACACTCGATAGAAAATAAACTGCTAACGCAATAGTCTATTGCTTCTAACGTATAGGCGTCGTTGTTCCAAAGACTTAAGGCTAAACCTAGTCGAAAGATATGTTCTTTATCAAATCTGATCAAATAGCTGGCCATTAATATGCATTTCGCTGCCAAAAAGTAGTATACTGCGCCGTAAAGAGTATAAAAGCAATCAGCTAAACGCTGATAGCGTTTCTTGCTGTTTTTCCGCTCAATCGCTTAATAAGTTATTAAAATGGCAAATTCCGCCACAGATTATGTTTAATAAATAACTAAAGCAAAAAATCGCATTAATATTAAGCGCATTAAAGCTGAATTTTAATTAACATTTGGGTGTCAGTTAATAGCAAGTCGCCGGAAGGCTGAATCAGCATTTTAAGTAGTTTGTCAAATTTGCATTTTGTTGCATTTAAATTAAGTTAATTTTGTTGTCACTTACAAGCGCAGAAAGCGTGAGAATCGTAGAGCGAGAGGGAGATAGAGGGAGATATAAATACAACCACACATAAATATTCGCACATTTAACTTTAGGGCCAACCGCTTACTTAAGTTGCACAATTTTAATTACAATTGTAAGCAGAAACACACACAAAGACACTACTAACACACAGACGCCTGACTACACCCACAAACAACACAACAAACACACAAGATACAAGTGCAACAATCAACAGAGAACGAGACGCCACAACAACAACAATAAAGACTTTTAAACAACAAGATACACAGAGCACAAAAAAACACACAAAGATACACATTGCGGAAACGCAAAATTTCATTTAAAACGATAAAAACTTTTATTACCACTACAATGCAAGAAGAAGAAAAAACCAAATAATGGCGGCGCCTTCGAGTATGCAACAAAATTTTTAGCTGCAGTTGACTCCGTGTCTGTGTGTGTCTGTCCGTGTGTTGCTGTGCTCGCATTTTCCACACACACACACACACACACACACACACACACACACACACACACACACACACACACACGCATTCGCAGATAACGGGGTCCAGCAGGCTGGCAAAAGGGTCCAAAATATGGCTGCTTTCACCCATTTTTGTGGTTTTTGTATAATCGATGTATCCATGCCGATGTTTTGCTTGCGCCTACGGCACGCCTCAGCCATTTTCATAGCTCAGACTTGTTACACCCTACACGCCATCACTTGGTTATGCTCTGCTTCACTTTTTATACGATACCCTTATATATAAGGGTATTATAGATTTGTGCAATGTATGTTACATTGTCAAAAAGTCTTATTATTCACTCGGGTAGAGATTGGACCATGTCAGTCTGTCCGTATGAGGGGATAGATCTCCGAGACCATACGATCTAGAGACAAAAAATTCTGCCAAAAGATGCGCGAAATCCAATGTAAGATGAAGTTTGTCGAATCAAGTCGATATCATACCCCCTTCCCCCGTGACAGATTTGCGCGATTTACAACTGCTCCATTGAGTCTATCAACTCCGAAACTCCTCAGAGATGTGCGTCGTGTTGATGTGCATATATGTTCCAAAAATGATCGTGATCGCAAAAAAAAACCTCAAAAGTTGTAGTCAAAAATATGCTACCTTCCCTTCCCTTCCCCGCAGTCGATTACCATTATATATTGATTTAAAAATTGCCAAAGACATTTAAAACAACAAACAAATTCAACGACATTGGCCCAAGAATACTGGAGCTTTTTGCACCCATACTAGCTAACTTCCCAATAGGAAAACTTGTCAATTGGAACTTCCCAATAGGAAAATCTTTACAGGCATATCGATCTTATGAAAATAGATATAAAAGGAGAGTCTTCCGTTCCCGTTTTCCCGTAATTAGTGTTTATAAAGAAAAAGAGTACAGGGTGTTCCACTGTCGGGCACCGTCCCGACTCAAATTTTTGTATGTTTATGTTGCTTATAAAAGTTGTTTCAGCAACTACATTGCGTTCTTTGTATGTAAGCGTGTGTGTGTGTGTGTGTGTGTGTGTGTGTGTGTGAGTGTGTGAGTGTGTGTGTGTTAAAGCTGCCTAATGGCACTTGCTATGTATTGGTATCGTACGCCTATTGATTTTTAGTTACATTTTAGCTATACTCTAAGAAAATGAAACGAAGGGATCCATAAAAGTTTTGTATTAATAAAGGAAAGTAAAGTGAGTCTATAATAATCGTTAATGTAGCACAACAATGCTAATCGCAAATTGGTTGGCTATAATACTTACGGTACTCAAGTTTCAAGATGATGAGCAGATAATTATGGCTAATAAACTCACCTTTTGATATTGCGTAAGTTGCTTTATACAGTTTTGAAACTGTTTCAATTTGCTTAGACTGCAATACTCATTGACAGAGAACAAAGAGTATATGTACTACAAAGGTGGTTATAACAACGAACTGCAAGCAAAAGAGAAGAACAATCTTAGAATCATTAAAAATTAACCGATTAGCTTTATAAGTAACAATTTTACAACAAAAACTAATCTTTAACAGTTTTTAAAAGATTGAAGTTTTCTTAGTTCAGAAAGCGAAATCGAAGTTAATTTAATTGGATGTACTTTATAAATATGTCATAAACCTATACAGTTTGAAAGATTATAGATTCAAACTAAAATAAAACAGCTAGCATTCTAAATTGAGAACTTTTTCCAGGTTGAGTAGCTAGTCCGCACAGAAGTTTCTTAGAGACTTGGTAAAATTGACGAAAAATTGACTTTATTATCTGATATACACCCTTATCTTCATATTAGGTTAGACGATTTGGGACAAAATTAGTTTAAATGAAATGAGTTGAGTTGAGATGATGTGAAATGAGTTAAGATGAGTTGACTTGAGATGAGTTAAGATAAGTTTAAATGAGTTGAGATGAGTTGAAAAGAGTTGAGTTGAGCTGACATGAGTTGAGATGATATACAATGAGATGAGTTCAGTTGAGATATGTTCAAGTGAGTTGAGATGAAATTAAATGATATGAATTGAGATGAGATGAGTTAATTGAGTTTAGATGAATTGAGTTGAGTTTAGATGAATTGAGTTGTGTTGAGATGAGATGAGATGAGTTGAGTTGAGATGAAAAGAGTTGAGATGAGCTGAGCTGACATGATATACGATGAGATGAGTTGCGATATGTTCAAGTGAGTTGAGATGAGATGAAGTGAAATGATATGAATTTAGATGAATTGAGTTTAGATGAGATGAAATTAGATTAGATTAGATGAGTTGAATTGAGATGAGTCAAGATGATTTGGGACAAATTGACTTAAGTTAATAGCAGACGATATGAGATGAGAGAGACAAGAACAAGAACTTATATTAAAGTTGAGTTGAGCTAAGATGAATTAAGATAAGTTAAAATGAGTTGAGACAAGTTAATGCGAGGTGAAAAATTTAGTTTAGATGAGATGAGATGACATTGAATAGCACTTGCCACAAACAATATTCATATACATATTCCATTCATATTGTAAGCGACAACCAAATTGGTTGCCAAACGATAATTTTAAACCAATTTTTTGTCAAAGCTGATTTAGTAATGTGTAACTAAAAGGCTGTTCTTTAGTTTTTAAATACATTTCAAACACGTCCTGTTGCCATATAATGATGTCACTCTTAACTAACGTATGCCAATCAAATAAGGCATATTTTCATTCCGTTCGATTTACTTTCTCAACAGCTGATAGTGCATTATAAAGTTGTGCTATTTTTATGCTCAACCTCAAGTAAGTGACAGCTAACGCCAAAATTAGGTCCAATATAAATAGTAAAATATATCCACATGATATATACGAAAATACCACGCATATTAGTATGATTCTTTTCCATACTGGATAAGTATAAATTTCAAGACAAATACTGTTAAATAAATCTTGTGCACAGATTGCTTTAATAAATATTGGACAATGCTTATGGCCTGGCTTGCACTATAAACGTGTTTACACATAAGTAGCAAACGGGGGTTCGAAGGGCTGCAGAGTTCGGCGTAGACAGAAACCCATAAAAAGAAGCCAAAAAGAAAACACCAAACAACGACGAGGAAAGAAAATCAACGACAATTTTCGAGACACTTTAAAAACACATTTAAAGTACAGCAAAAACAACAACACGAATGGTGCAAAAAAGGAATACAATGTGAATGTCGAAAGGCAAACGTGCAAACAGACGGTCAGAAAGGCTACCAAAAGGAAGCCAGTTATGGACGCATTAAGGAGCAAAAGCTCAGGCCAAATAATAAGAAGAAGCAGCAGCAGCACAAGATGAGCGCTGGCTGAGACAGAGCGACAACGTGGCGTATGAACGATAATGTTTTCGTGCAGTGTAACTGTGTGCGCGGCGCGCGTGTAGCACTTAATCTTTGTGCCACAGATGCAAGCTGAAGTAGCAAAAGCGGCAACAGTGGCGCAGGATATAACGGCAATATATCTGGAGGATGTTGTCTTTGTGTGCATGTTGTAACTCTGTCTGTATCTGGCCTTACATGTTAGTGCAACGGATGAGCTGCTTGCAACTCTTAGCTGTGTGTGCGCCCCCGAAAGTAGCAAGAGGAATTTGCTGCAGCAAGAGAAATAAACAAAATGCAGTGCAAACGAATGGGAAACTTTAAGTGTGGGCGGTTGTACAGGCATTCCGCCATTTTGCCAAATCTTTCCCTAAATTAAAAATTGCTCGCATTGACTTGCTACATTTGTATGTGTGGGATATATGTAATGACAGACCGTCAGACAGCTGCTTAAATTATGTATGAAATGTTTTAATAAGATATCATCTACAGAGATGTTCAAGCACATATTTGAAGCAAAGCTCAAAAATGACAGTAACAATGGCGAATTTGAGAGCGCCGAAGTTTAAGTGCAGAAATGACTGCGAGGACTAACCAGACCGTTAAGAGAAACCCATGATTTTTAAGTTTGTAACACTGGCGCCATCTATGCCGGGCTTAGTCAAATTGGTGAAAGCAATTTTCGAGTTCTGAACAAATTTCTTAGCGTGTAAGTAGAGCATATCGTGACTCTGTCGCTTGCATATGAAGTAATAAATTAACTAATCTTCACGAAAAGCAGTCTAACTTCAATCGTTTGTGTACCTTTCGGTTGTTTCAGCCCTTGTTGGCATGTGTCTCTGGCTTTACTTCAGTGTTGATAAACGCTTAGCTAAGATATCTACTTATCATAACAATACAAAGCTGACTTCAAACTAAAAATGGATGGAAACACCTCTTCCATACCCGCAATATCTTTTCATCTTTCAATTATATATTTTACATCGATGTCCGATTCCTTGCCAATTTCTGCGCACTAATCTTATCGTCGTACTTTGGAAATCATAACCTTCTTTCTGCAGTCATAAGTCGATGAACAAAGTGCAGTTTTCGCTGATCGATACCGAATCGGATTTACGCTCTGCCTCAATAACCAAATTACTGCACAGGAACTGTGACCTTTGAAGAAGTTTTTCAAGTTTAAAGAAGATTAGGGTCACCGTTCGAATTCAGCGACTTCAAATTTACCGGGAACGATTATCGCGCAAGTCTATCTATAAGTTATGTTTGTGTGTTCGTTCAAAACAGCCAAGAACCCGACTACTATTCATTACGTAAACTGAATATTATTAGACAATTTATCTGAAATGTTCTGTAAACAATTGAAGAGAAATATTTTTCTGAGGTGACACTTGATAGACAGAGAAGTAAAGCCTCGTTTCGCCGGAAAATGACCGGCTTACTGGCCAGACAGGCCAAAACGTTAAAGGCGCAGTGGCAACATGGCGTATTAGTTATGAAAGGCGGTCAGCGTACGGGGCTTAAGCAATATGCACAATACGTCAAAGTCAGAAACTGATTTAAGTCAATTAATTTTAACGAGCCATAACAATAACACAGCAACGAAGCTGAAAGCCATCGTGAACCACCCAAAAAACCAACACACAACAGGGTGACCATACCCCGAAATCAAATCCAAAAGCAGTCCAAATGGCCGCAGACGTCACGCGCCCTGCCAGACATTTGTACAGTTAGCGGCGTGCTGTTTGCGTAGTCTACTTTCGGGCGTAAGCGTATTAAGCAACCGGAAGTGATTGGCTGCCATTACACGTGTGCGCCGTGCATAAGTGTTGGTGTGATAGAGAGAGTGAGAGAAAGAGAGGCGAAGCCGCTGCTGTAATTGTATTTGTGCAGTGCAAACATGGCGTGTTCTGCATTTGCCGTTGCTTCGCTGCATGTATGTGTGTGTGTGTGTGTGTGTGTGTGTGTGTGTGTGTGTGTGTGTGTGTGTGTGTGTGTGTGTGTGTGTGTGTGTGTGTGTGTGTGTGTAAGAGTCAATGTCTACCAAAGACAAGTTAATTATTTTTAGTTGTTTGTTTGTGTGTGTGTGTGTGGGCATAATTTAGAGCGCGTGAAAATCGATTTCTAAAAATATAAACACAGTTATGCACACACACACACACACACACACATACACAACAGCACGCATATCTGTCGGTTCATTATGTATGCGCATGTATTGCATACTTTAAGGTGGCATTAGCATGACTTGCAAAATGCCTGAAACACACACAAATACAGCCAACACATCCATGTAACACACACACACACACACACTGACACACACACACTGACACTTTGTTTGCACTCGACAATTTGTCAAATATTTGCACAATGTTTGTCAGAATTAATTAACAACATTTAAAGTGTTTCGCTTGTTATGCAAAAATGCTGATGACTGTTAAGTGTGGGCGTTTTTAGGGGCGTGGCAGTTTCGAGTTAGGTCAAGCTAACAGCATTTGCATGCGCGCCTTCATGTTATGTTTACACTGCATATTTTTGAGTTATTTTTTTGCTTTTTTTCGACGGCCATTTACACAAATTGGCTATAAAGGCGAAAAAATAAGTGAAAGACTGGAGCAAGAATGCTAATTAAGCAAATTTTGTGCTTATAAATAAAATAAAAGTAAAGAAACTCGGCATGTTGTTCACTTTCTTATCTTAAAGTTTTCTTTAAAGTTGCTATCAAAATGAATGCATTTTTCAACTTCTTCTTCTTTCTTTACGTTTGTTTGGAAACCATCTTCTTCTTCTTAACAGCCCGATGTAGAGCCCTCCTTCAAGCGTCTCTGCTTTGGATGCGCTCTCTCCAAAGTAAGTTAGAATGCTCACTACTTGCTCCTTCCAAGAGAGACATGGTCTGCCCTTCATTACTTTCGTTCAACAGCTGCATTTCTCGCAGCAGCTTCTCCATCGATACGCACAACATCGCCAAGACAGCGTCAATGTCGTCATAGAGTTTATCGTACCATCGAATGAGGTAGTCAATGACCACGCTCAACGGTCTAAAAATGTCTGCAATCGGCAAAGAACTCTACTATTATTGAAAAAATCTAGAAGACTCACTCATATGCCATCACGTGTTGTTACTATCGTTATACGTTCTCTATGAGAGAAGGAAGCATGTTCCGGTTAGGTTGTTGTTTTCGTGTGCGTACTAGCATGCGAGCACGCTAGATGGCGCCACATTATGACAAGTTGCACAGATCCCACTATCCTAGTAAATGTTTCTCATCTGTCGAGCTTGAATTACTCCAGCACTTTGAACTTTTAGCTTGCATGATATATTACGTATCCGTCATACTTTGCAAAATATAAAGAAAACTGTCTACATTGGCCACAATTGGTTCGAAAACTTTTGTCCAATGTAGACAGGGTGTCCAATGTATAGAAATTTAAAGATTGTCAGTTTGTTTTGGTTGATTTGAGATCATTTGTTTGTTACATTTAATACATACGAATTCATAGCATTCATTATGTTATTTGTGTACATTGTCTTAAAGTTTCTTGTTCACATCATTAGTTACTTTATAATCGGCAACGACTCCTTCCCTACAAAGCGTTTTTAAAATCATTTAGCTAAGCTATAAAATTACCCATTACTTGATGAAAAGGTTTTAATTGGTAGCTCCTCTGCACTTTATAAGGCTTATGTCACTTTTTTTTGTAAAAACAGTGCTTTGAAATGCAGTGTCCAATGTAAACAGACTTTTTACAAGTGCAATGGATTTAAAAATACCAAAAAAAGGATCCAATATAAATTGGTAGACAGGGACCAATTTACATAGTGACAAAACTGAAATATTGTATGAAATTTATTTGGTTTCACGTAAAATGTCCAATTGAGACAGGTTGTCCAATGTAGACAGTGTCCAGATTAAATAGTTTTCACTGTACTACAAAAATTAAATTATTTACTCACTTATAAGTAAAATATACAAACGACTATATATTACTGCAGATTATGACGACTCATTCCCACTTGTTTGTATCGATCCGTTTAACATGGTACAGTGAACTTGTTTTTCTACTGTTTCGACTTTGAAATTGCTGTCAGTTCTGAATAATTGCTTTTTCTGGCTCCCAAGACTTATCGTCCAAAGCCCAAAAAAGGTTTTAAATGAGTTACCAAAACTATAATCGCTTGTCAGCAAAGAACTTTCGTCGTCTACCAATTATGTAGATTATAATTACCCCAAAAAAGCACAAATATTTTGTGTAATGTCATCAAGTTGAAGCCTCTAAATTTGTGGCATAACCAAAGAGGCAGGCAGGCACACGGCAACACGGCACAGAGCCCATTTACGGGCACACTTGGACACTGAAGTGCTGCTACAATGTTGCAAGCACTAAAATGCAACACCAACAACAAAGATACAAACACATAGATACACAAACACACACATACGACAATCATTTTTATGGCACTTTCTGCAAGCTAAAATTTGGTAAAATTACACTGCAGGTGCAAACGAAATTTGATGCTAACGAAATGCGATGCTTAGAATGTCAACAAGCGGGTTTTGTGGCACGAGCTGTAAGTTATCCCGTTCTTACTGGGAACGAGACACTGCACAGTGGTCAATAATGCCAATGTAGCGGAAGGATATTAATATCTTTGTAATTAGGTAAGCTGAGTTGAGTTTAGTTTTTATTATGTTATTGGATACAATAGATTTCGCTTATATGCAATAGCGAAAATGCAGCACAGTTGTTGCATGTGAGCGATAATTTCATATGAGCAATAATCGGATATATGCAAAAAATAACCCATTGGTTCGGGAAAAAGTCAAGATGGTTTTGTTTATAAGCCTAACATGAGTCTACCATCCAAATTTGGAGGTTATAAAAGAAAGGTTTAACCTTAACATTTCTATAAAAGAGTAAATTCTGTTGCAGTTTATAGGAGGAGGGGTCTATAATTGGCACCTTATTAGCTATATATTTTGCAGTTTCTAGCTTTTATGGTGTGCGTGTAAACCGCGAAAGTCTATCACGAGGCAAGGGGGTCGCATCCCTTGGCCAACATTTTTTTGCTCTAACTCTTGTTGTATCTGAGAAACAGAGAACAACACGGACAGACAGAAAGCCGGACCTTGCTATATCAACTCGACTATTGCACTTGATCAATTTTGCTCATGGAACATATGGACTGCCACGCCTCCTTTTGCATTTCGCATACATTGCACAAATCTATAATACCCTTTTAGTCTTTGTGTGCAGGATATAAAAAATGCTATGGTAGATAGTTACCAATTTGTTTCCGACCACTGTGCACCATTAGATGGCTTTTTGTTTCGTGTTGACTGCTTAAATTTTAGGCAGCATTCGCTAAAACAGCCACGAACATTGGGACACAAGACACTTGACAAAAGTCACACAAAACAACAAATACAACGACAACACAACCTTCTTCTGCCTCTTATACCCTCTCGGTACTTGTGGGTATGCCCCTTATTCCACCTGTCCTGGCAATTCGGTTTTTGAGCCGTTCGTGCGCATTTTGTGCTGATTCTTCTGCTGCTGCCTCTTCCTAGTTCACAGACAAGTTCATTGGCTGATTTTACAGCGTTGATACCTATTTCAATCCTACCCAAACTACCAGCTTGGGCTCCGCTGATGAATACATCTCCTTGATGTATTGCTTCAATTTTCCTGCAATAGGCAAGAGATTGACGCACACTGTTCACAGTACGGTTTGCTATTCAGCCATTTTGGTTTCAAATTACGTGCCGCCTACCCATTGAAGCCTGTTGAGCAGCTCCCAAGACGGGTAGCTAATAATATTCCCTTATGAAATGTGGCCATATCGTTAACACATCACTTTATCATGGTCGCCTCCTGCTACTGTTGCACGTGCCAAAAATCGTTCAATTGATTCGCACACAAAAACACTTCTATGAGGTATGGTATATGAGTTTTATAAGTCTTATACCGAGCGCATTTTTCAAAAATTTGCTGTGCGTACGTGATTTGTCCAGTTCAATCTCATATCTGCTACCCTGGTGGGTGTTGGAGGTGGCAGGGGCTGTGCATCAGCACTGCAGTTTGTGTTCATTGTTCTGACCAGTTTTACAATCCAAACATTATGACTGGCACTGTCCATATCGTTGGTGTCATTTCTACATTACACATACGTCACGTTGCACGTCAAGCAACTTACACATATATTGGAGTCCGAGTATTTGCCATTGTTTGCAGCTCGTTTGATGTCTCCCCCGCTCCTAAAACTCAGCTGCTGGTTAGCTGGTTTATACTCCATTGTTGTTGCCGCTCCTTCTGGCGAAAAGTTAAGTCGGATTTATGTTGATGATGCTCTCGGCCGCTCATCCCATATGTGTCTGTTAGTGAGCCATTTCCACTTGTCGTCGCCTTGCTCCTCGCTTAGCGCTTGGTTTGACGGTTGCCATGGACACTTTGCTTTTGTGTTGCTCCTTAATTGACATGCTTCTGACAGTACTCCCTGTTTTCAATTTTAAAGTTCTGCTTTTTAAACATAATTTCTTTTTTTTTATGTCCTTGCATATATCTTCATGCTTTGCAAATAAACGAAAAGTTGTTAACTTTGCAGAGCTTATAAAGTGTAACTGGGATTTGTGTTGACCGTCAAGCTGTCTTTTTTTCCTTTTGATGTTCTAAAAAATTGTTGAAAAAGTTCTTGTCTTGATTTTGACACATTCGACCAAAGTTAAGAGTTATCTCCTTAAACTTTATGAAATTTTGTTTATTAAGCAAGTAAAAGAGTTACTTGAATGACAATTTGGCATATCTCGAAAGAGTAACACAAACGTACTTTGAGCTCGAAAAGATAAGAGATAAAAGTTGTTTATGTCAGTAACATCATAACAACTTAAATCGCTTTATAATTCCGCGTATGCTGTGAACTCGGCTGGAAGGTTGAGGCTGCTCACATAGCAATTGGTTATAGAGAGAAAGAAGCTATTTTATGGCTTCCTGTAAAAGCTAACGATTTTGATGACAATTTCAAAGCATTGAATATCGAGTTCAAAAATTAGTGGAGAAATGTCGTGGGTGTTGGTCACTTGTCTAAGTTGGCCCACTGTGATATAACACTGAAAACCACTGGCGCCGTCTATGTTCCCACATAGAAAAATGGTTGATTCAAAGAAACTTTATTGAAGACTTACTTAGTGACTGTGTCATCAAGAAGAACGGGACATGGAATCACCAACAAAGACAACTAAAGCAATGATTTGCCTCTCTGAGAATTCAGTAGACTTTTAAATAAACTATAACCCTTTGCTTAATCTATAATATAAATAAACCTAATTGATGTCGGCTTTCAATTGTCCTGTAACTCCTATTGGGAGAAGAGTATTAGAAAGCAGTTGGAGCAAGATGTTTCTATAATATAGACATCCTGACACATCCAAGTAGCTCTTAACAAAGGGAATTTTACTTTCTCTGCAAACTTTATACAATATTGATCTATTTTATGAGCTCAGATCAAAGGAAAAAATATTATACTAAACAAGCCTAAACACAATTGACTACTTATTTACTGATGTCGTGTCTCTAACCTTGGTGAACAATTAGTGGCTTAAAAATGCCCAAAAAATTGTTGAGTGAGTCTATCAATCAATCGTATAACTTTGAGCCTAAACATAAAATGGTCAAGATAATTCTCCACCGGATATCCACTCTGATGGTAGTCCCCCATTATGGCTGTTGAGCTTTCGTATGTGCAATTCCAAGACTTATTTACAAATATGACTGGAAATGGCAACTGGGACTTCGGAGGTAGGAATCTAACAGTAGTGGTAACACAGTAACTCACTACCTGGCCCTTCAAACGGAATTATGGTCTTCCCCTTCGTCACCTTCCTTTCACAGCCGCATTGAAGGCCTTACTCGTAAAATCTTCTTCATCCAAATATCCTCAAACATGACCTACGGTACCTAGGGTACGCTGGTACCCGCTGGATTTTAATTTGCTTAAATAAGGCAATGTCGTCGAGTTCATCCTTCCATCGAATGTGGTAGTCGTTGCCAACGCGTAAATGGCCACAGATCTTACGGAGTACTTTCCGCTCAAACACTGAAGGATGAGTGTCTTACACTGTGCTTGTTTCGTCCGGCGATATTACTTATTTGCCTACTGAGACCAAAGTAACATCTATTGGCAAGAGATCCAATTGACCTCCATGCTGACAACGTTTTTGATCGGTGGTGCTAAGTTGGACGAAATCCTTATTAACATCAAAAGTATAGTTTTCAACATCAATCTGAGAGTCCAACCGCTGAGTCTCTCTACTCGAAGAAAGCATATACTTTGTCTTGCATTCAGTTACAACCAGACGCAAACTGGCAGATTCTCACAAAGGCTCCGATAACTCATCGCTTAGTACGACCAACAATATCGATATCATCTGCATTTGCAAGCAACTGCACATCCTTCTTCTTAACTGGCTATAACAACCCGTGTTATCGGGTTACGGCCTGATGTAAATTCATTCTTGCATTGGAATTGTGATTTTACGTGGTGGGTCCCAAACCCTACGCCCAACCTCTTTAAGGCCTGGGGTAACTCTACTGGTCTCGAAAGAGAGCTTTGACCTGCTGAGGTGGTATTCTCTAACCCGCTCACCACACTGAACATCCTTATGGAAGAATAAGCTGTAGGGTATTTAAATAGCACCAACTACTTTCATCTTGACAGACTTCCCAATGAAATATGCAACTAAACTTTAAATAACTCATTATAAACTCAAGATTTTTTTAAAGTAGTGCATTTTTTTCAACTGCGATTTATAAATTCTGCAATTGTCGTCTATAATTTGTTAGCATTGTTAACATTTCATCTCATTGTTGTGTCCTCTCTTTTCTCATTGCAGCAAATTGAAACATGCTAACGAAATTGGAGAAAGCAAAGATGTAAAAACAGCAAGTACAGTCAGCTGCAATATATAAGTATAGAGAAAGAAAGAAAAACTACAAAAAGAAGAAAGAAAAAACAAAAGCGATACACAAATAGCGCAACGAAGTGGAAAAACTAATAATAAGTATGCCCAGTCTTGGGGAGCTGGAGCTGCAATGAAATGCGATGCGATGCGATGATGCTGTTGCTCCAGTGGCGCTACGACCATTAGACATGTCCAGAGCGGGGCAAGAGCTCAATGCGGCGGGAAGTAAACAATTTCTGGCAAACAATGAAAACTAATAAAGCACTTAAGCGGATTTTTTTACAAGAGCTACAAGAGCAACAACAGCAAGAACCGCATCAGAGGCATAGCTGTCCACAGTGCCGGACATTATCAAGGAGCAAAAATAGAACCGACGAGCTGCATGCAACGTGCCTAGGATGTGGCGCTGCTTGATAATGCAAATGGGACAGCGCAATTGTTGAAGAGCATAAACCAAGTGCGTCATCATCAATCACAAGCAAGTGGGCAAGTGCAACCAAAAGCGAAACAAAACGACAACGAATACGAAATACGCTATATTTGTGGAAAAAAGATGGGCAACAAGCGGCATAAGCAGCTGCGGCAAACGTGCAAAGAGAGCACGCTAGAGCCGGAGATTAATGAGAATATTAAGCATACGTCACTGGCAACGGAGCTGATGACAAGCCTGATGTGGAACGGGGCAACCACAACCACCACAACTACCGCAATGGAAACCACAAAACCATTAAGGGACATGCAACGAAACCACCTGCAAAAGATGCAACTGTTGCCAAGAACAACAACAACAACAACTACCATAAAAGACATAGAGCAGCTGCAAAAACCAACGAATACACTAACAAATTGTGCAACAACAAAAACAGCTGTTTGCAACAATTACACAAAAACTAAAGCAAAAGCAGCTACAAAAAGTCCACTTGGCACATACGTAGCAGCCAGGACATTAAGGACAACATCAACGGCCACAACATTAACCAAACCCCTGGCATGGCTCTTGCTGCCAGCACTCTGCCTCTTGGCTTTGGTTGGCAATGGCCAGGCAGGTTTTGCCTGCCTCAGCAATCCTTGTGTATTTGGCGTTTGCATCGATGGCTTAAACAGGTGAGTGGCCAGCACACACACACCCACACACACACACACACTCACACAAATACACACACACAACAGATGTACTCGTGCAACAGAGTTGCCATTTTGTTGGCACTGTGCGCTGCATTTCTCGCTTATTATCGCCACCGAAGCGCTAATAAAACCTTCCAGCATTCGAGTGGCAATAAACTTGCAACACTTCAACGCCATGTGCAGCGAGTGTTGCATATGCTGGTGACCCTACATTTGCAGCAACTGCAGCAGCGCAACTAAATTGCCATTGATTGCTCCTTGTCCCCGCTCCACTGCTACCGCTGCAGTTTCTACTCACTCACATATGGTTCGGAGCGCAGCACTTAATGCAAACATGTTGGGGCACTCACTTTCGAAAAGAAATTAATTCTCCAGCATCAAACGCTTAAAATAAGGCCAACTTGTGGCAACGTTCTGTGCCTTATTCTCTTAGCTTATGAGAAATAGCTGATTAAACTGAAAACCACGCCCGAAAGTATGCAATGGCTTTTGGTGAATGCACGATTTACTCCAGTTAGTCATCGAAAGTTATCGAATGTTTTATCAGACGTATTTCTTTTGCAAAGTTTACATTTGTGTTTCATGTGTACATAAGGGACCAATTTACCTTCCACCTTATGCAGTGGTTTATAACTCGCACCCACAGTAGAATAGGAACACCCCAAAAGTTGGCGATCGGACCCTTAATTGGGATGGTTTTACTGCCCAATTGGCGGATCCTCTTAAGGTGGCAAAAGGAGATGTACCAAAGACGCGATCTACGCTATATGTGAATCCGTCTATAAAAGCTGACAATGCTCGATAAAATCAATTTACACGATTTTAATGGCAAGTTTGGAAGAGAGCGTATCTTTGGTCCTTCTGTTGAACTATTCAGCCTTTACTACACCAACTTCGACAACGGTCTAGGGCTAACTGACTTTGATGACAAATGGTAGCCTGTAGTACCCGATCCGCAAGGCTACATGGATGTTCACTAGTCAATTTACATGAAATCAGATGGATCATCTTGTGATCGGTGCATGCATCTAGTGTGCTGGTTTTTCTAACGTTCAGGGGGGACCATATCAACTCTGATCACTACCTTTTTGCAGCCAACGTTCGCATGCGGCTAAGCAAGGCAAATAACTTCAGATCCAGCGAACAACGAAAGCTTGATACACTGCAATCACAACGAACTGCCTTAGACTACCTTTACCTAGCCTTTACTATACCTTCAGCTCGCTCAACCTCCTTCCGAGCCCAATAGCGCCATGCTCTCTATGCGGGAAGGACGAACGTCTCATACTGTTAGTTTCGTCCGACGAGAATGACCACTGCTACACATTTGCCCACTGAGACCAAAGTAACATCATGCTGACATCATTATTCTTTGTGACGGTGGTGCCAAGGTAGGCGAAATACCTTTCAACAGCAAAATATGCGTCACACCGACTCGAAGAACACATATGCATTGTCTGGATCTCATCAACAACCAAATGCACAAAGGCGGATTCTCTTTTAATAGCCGCAAGGGATCCGGTAACTGCACTCTTAGTACGACCAATGATTTGAACATCATCTGCATGGGCAAGCAACAGAACACTCTTATAGTCCAAAATTGTGCCGTTCCCAACACATTCTTCATCACAAAGAAGGAGGTTGAAGAGGTTGCTGGAGAGGTCATCATATGAGAGAGAGGTTCTTCCCTATATTGACGAAACTGCTTGTATTATTTAACGTCATTATGCTTAGTTCTACCAACTGTGCACGGATACCGAGCTCAGGCAATAGGGCATATACGATATCCGTCAATCGACAACGAGATGTTGGTTGTCGATTTGGTATTCGTGTCTCTTTTCCATAATTTGACATAGTGCATCCGATCTAAAGGAACACTGATAAGTTCTAACCAGTAGTTTAGTCTCATATGAAACACGCTTTTTAGGACCTTATATGCGATATAAAGAAGTCTTATACCACTGTGACATGACTGACATGCTTTCATCTAGCCTTATTCTTCAAACGATCTATTAAAACTCTGTAGGTAGGCCTTCTGCGCCAGCACCTTTGTTCTTCTTGAGCCGCTTAATTGCAATCCTAACTTTGTCATGGCTACGCTATGGTATTAAATCATTGGTGTTTAACGTAAGCCTTGCAGAGTAGGCTCTATCTCACGGTGCCAAGCACAAGATTGAAAATGTTTGGTCATGATTTCTTTCTTGGTATGGATCGAGGCCTATCTAAACCTCTGCTTGTCTTTGGCAGCAACCTGTTGTAAAACAGAACTCCACGCGGAGCCGAAGGCGCCAACCGCAGGGTCAGCACAGAACAAGTTCTGTGGGCACCTGACCGCCCGTGGTACCAGAAGCATAAACTCTAGCCGACAGATGGACCAGTATACAAGCCATGCTCATGAGGCCTATTCCTACCTCTTCTTCATTTTCTTCAGCATTTATCATTGGAAAAATTATGCTACGGTATATCAGCAGCACCATTACTCCCGTCATCGCTTGACAATAAGTCGGATAAGTGTTTCTTCCACAAACTTAGTGCACCGTGTGCATCCGATACTAGATTTCCCTCTGAATTTCTACAGAAAGACGCACTGGTACTAAATCCTTCAGCCAGAAGCTTGACCCCACGTCATTCCTGCTCTTGCACATTTAGATCGCCTCATCACGTTTTTTACGTTGCCTCTGCATCTTCCTCATATCTCGGTGGTACAACTTGCACAGATCGCTTATCAGCCGTCTGTGTTGTTGAGTACTCTCCCTACCTTAGCGCAAAGGCTGAATTTGACACTCAATAATCCAATGAATGCGTCATTTGAGTGCGATCGCACTAAAACAATACATGATGCCTTCATGTGTCTCAAATGGATTAATAAGTATCAAATTCACGACTATTCACGCAGTAAGTAGTCAAGAGCAACTTCAAGTATCGTATTTCTTTCCAAAGAGCAGCAACAATTTCAGTCAATTTGAGTGTACAAGAAGCGAATATCGAAAACGCGCTATATTGGAAAATGGCTGTTACACATGTGATATGTATTCATATATATATATATATATATATATATATATATATATTCTGGATAAACATCTGGCATTTGGCCAAACACTCATGCTCGAACAGAAATTCTCTTAAGATCACAACTTCGAATGTTGCTCCAGTGTATAACTATTCTTAATAAGCCAACAGCGCTATAAACTATACCTTTGGCATTGCATTAAGAGTGAAATACTCACAAATACGAGTACGTACTTACCACAATAAATGCGCAAGCTGCAATTCGCATCAGTTCAAGACTGAGTGGTAAATTTGTGGCTTAAATGAAATATATACGAAATATATGTAACCAATGGCAATTGCACAAACAAGCCAAGACATTGCCAACTGCAAGCGACCAGCTCAGACACCTCCGGAGCTGCCGTTAAGCCCCGGGGGTTTTAGGACACCGCATACATCCCTTTGGCATCTTTCTTCTTGACGCCATTTATACAACTAAGTAACTGCCATTTTATTTCTATGCGCGCATATGTATGTATGTGTGCAACCCACGCCTCGAACCGCGAAAAACTCTGCCATTTACTAGACGATGTATTACTATATAAAAAGCGGTAACGATATTTTTTACGATAACTCTACGCAAAAGCTTAAGTCATGAAGTAGCAGACGTTTGAAAAGCTTCTTTTCCCCCTTTTCTTGACGCCAGTTGAGCGCTTTGTGGGTTTTCTTTTTTGCTGTCGGACGGACACACCGGAAAGTAAGTTTATGCGCGGAAAAGAAAAATTTATTGCTGCAATTAAATTTAACATGATTATATGTGATTTAAACGGATTAACTGAATAGTTTTTTGCCGCTTTCTAAGTCAAGGAGGGTTGTGCTTACACCCGAGGGGTTGTCTTAGTGCATTGATATTTTATTGGCTTATCTTTGGTTTACGGAAGTCGAATAACAGCTGAGTTAAAATATTTTATGACTAGATATCAGCAAGTTTTATTGGCACTTAAGGAATGGATTGCGATGCCTTTGGCTATTACGTAAATGGCAGTCTTCAATTTAACGAGACATTTTGAAGGAAGACATTTTAAAATAGAATTATAGTGTTTTACAAGTAGCTTTGGGTTTTATTATGTGGCTTTTGTGATCTCTTAGTTTATAGTCTAGGAAGAACTCAATCGGTCTATCGAAAACCTTAATTAACGGAAAGCGTGTAAAGACGCGCAGCAGAAACAAGAACAACAAGCTTTATGTTAGCTTGCGTGCATGCCCTTCCCTTCGCTCTCGCTGCTAACGAAGCACACACACTAAGCTTAACACCAACCGATTGCAAAACCATCTGATCGTAACACTCTCGTGTAGACACTGCAAATGCAGCACCCGAGTCACATAATATGGTCACAAATAAGGCCGCCCGAATCATGCCACACGATTCAGACCACACGAATCAGGCCAACTGATGACTTTCATGCCGGTTTTACCCCCAAGCCACAGGCCACACGATTCAGGCCACACGAATCAGGCCACCTGATGACTTATGCGCCGGTTTTACCCCCAAAGCGCGGCTATACATGTTTCACATCATAATTTAGTTGAGAGTTACGACTATATTTAAGCCAGATATATTTATCTGTTCAATTCCAAATAATTTTCACTACAATATTGAGTTAGGTTCATTTTAGCCCAAGATGACGTAATAATTATAATCTCGACCATTTAATACACAACCAGTTACAAGCTGAAGACGGAATGAACTCCAATAGGTATTTAAGATTCACGTAGAGTATCTCAGAAGGATATCCTACGGTAGCACAACGGGCCGAGATACGGCAGTTAGTCTGGCAGCTGGTCTAATCTAACCTAATCTAACCTAACCTAGAGTATCTCAGAGCGTAATGCAGTTACAAGCTGAATGCTAAATGCTGGAATGTGGCCGAAGAGCTGCACCAAGCATTCCTTGGCCTCTTTATAACCAGAAGACCACAAGAACAGAACGGTTAAAGATGTAGGCGTAAGGTTCACTACGTAAACTGAGGTTTTGGACTTCAGAGTCGATAACTTCAAGCGCCACTTTGATTAGTCTTGAGTTTGAAATCATTAAAAAACTCAATTACTGAAATCCAACTTGTCATTACAAAAATTCTTGACGCCAAATACAATAGCAACAAACTAGAACAGAACAATATACGCCAGGCAGCACTTTACCGCTTGCCATTCACTATCTAATCCATAACATTAAAAAATCACTTCTACAAAGGCACCTTCAAAAGTTGTTTAATTAAACATGGCTGAAAGTTATCCATGAAATGGATGCATGTTGAGCAATTCTAGCCCAGATGAGAGGGCATTCCCCTGACACTTTTGCATTTTCATTTCAATTTCAATTCGTTTTAATACAAAAAGCAATCCCAAATGGCTACCAAATATTTATTTCCACTACTCAAGTGTAATGTTACTTTAGTACTAGCCAAGTTTATAGATCTCACACGAACCAGAGCGCGAGGACTTCAATGTGCGCACATACATGCAGAACTACAGTAGACACTCGAAGGTGAAAAAGAGTTGCCAAAGCATTAGGCATGGGAATTTTTGAAAGATTTGAAAGTAGCCGTTTTAAAAATACACAAAATCACAAAATATTTTAAAATTTTGATTTGTTTATGTTTTTGAAATTTGGATATTTTTAGAATTTTTTGATGATTTTTTAATTACAAAATCCCCGTGTGGCGAGCGGGTTAGAGAATACCACCTCAGCAGGTCAAAGCTTGTCGTATGAGGCGACTTATAATGACACTGGATTCTTTCGAGACAAGTAGAGCCACCCCAGGCCTTAAAAGGGGTTGCGTAGGGTTTGGAGCCCACCATGTAAAACCCCAATTCCAATGACAGAAATACATCATACATACATATTTTTTGGCAGAATTACAGACAAAAAGCATAAACAGACAGATAAACCATTGAGATTGTGTAAAGTCTAGGGAAGAAGTCATCTGTACGACGGTTTATTGAAGAGTTTTTAAACGATGCCTTACGTAAACCCGTCTATTGTTTTCTGGCACAACTCTTTATAAGTGCTTTTTGTCTCAGCCAAAAACTTATTCCATTCCCCGATTATCTTACATAAGTTATCCCAGAAGTCTGAAGTTCTTGGCTACTATGTACAAGTCGAATTATAAGGATAGCATAAAACTAAATTTGGGTTACAACTATGTGAAAGAAAGATCAAACAAAAGTTTCACAAGCCATAAATCTTAAATCTCGAGAAAACAACTTTTACCATTTATTCGTCGGATTATAATACTAGCTAAGCCAAAGCTTTGGTTTTAACTCTGTGGAAAAAAGACCAAATGTGATTCTCTGATAAGGGGAGATTTAGATTTTGTAAAAAGCGACGTTACTACAGATCAAGACTTTATATAATTTTAGTATTTAGTGGTCGAATAATGTCGCCCTTTAAACCAAATCTTCGAATCAACTCTGTGCAATCAAGTCCAAACATGACTGTCCGAATACAGGAAATTTACAATTCAAAAGCTTGTGAAATCCAAATAAAACCTTTAGGTCCAACTTTCTCAAACAATGACCAAATGTGACTCTCCGAAAACAAGAGATTTTAAATTCAAAAGGTTTTGGTAACAACTAAAAGTGATTTTGAAAAAGGAACAAATGCGACTCTCCGAAAACAGGAGATTTGAAATTCAAACGCTTTTGGCAACAATGAAAAGCGATTTTAATAAAGTTTAAATCTTAAAATAGGAGTGAGTACCATATCACAAAAACTTTTCAAACTATTTTAATAGTTATGGTATTTTCCTTGTAAGAACAAATGCATAGCATATTTGGGAATATAAAGAGTTTTCTTTCGCCAATATTTTTCTACATTTGCAAGAAAATACAACAAAACTGTAAGTTCTTTTGCTCTGAAAATATGTGTTCTTATAAGCTAACGAGTTTCACTAAACACAAAACTTTGATTCCAACTTTTTGAAGAAAGATCTCTATGATACTATGCGTAGGCGTAAAACTCTTTAGGTTTTAATTACAGCGTTCTAATTTGCGTGCATCCACTGTAGCTGTGCAGTTCGGCCGTGTCTCACTTCAATTACTGCAAACTGCTGTATAACGGTACCCCGTACCCTAAATTCTAGCATTTTCCAAACTATTTTTATCTAAAGCATTTTATGTGAGTGTTTTCCATTTTTTGTTGTTGTTTGTTTCAACTCTTGTTTTCACTCACTCTCTCCTATATCTTACTCTCTTTTCATTTGGCTGCCATGTAACCAACTACGTTTTTTCTTCTTCAAAATATTGTTGCTGTTGTTCAACGTTTGATGCATCATTGACACAACGTTGCTCCTGGCTGTTGGCCGAACAACCCAACAATCCGGCAACCCAACTACCAACAATGCCGCCCACCTGTCACGCTGCGCGCTCCAACAACTACAACAACTACTACAATGGATACAAAAAATAGCTCGTACTCGTGTTACTGCATTGACGGCTACACAGGGATACAGTGCCAAACGAATTGGGACGAATGCTGGTCGGGGCCCTGTCAAAATGGCGGCACATGTGTGGATGGCGTGGCCTACTACAATTGTACGTGTCCGGAAGGATTTTCCGGTAAGTGTGTGGTTATTTTTATACAACACTCATACACACGCACACACACACACACACACACACACCATACATATGTATATTCACATCTCGCTGAGCGCTGCTTGGTGGCTTTTCGGAGTTGTACGCCGTACGTGTAAAATGTGTACTTTTATTAAGCCAAAAACTCAAGCCACTCCGAGGCAGCGCGCAATAAGTAGTAAAAGTAAAAGAAGTGCAAACAAATAGACAAGACACAAAAAACGACGATACGACTCTGGAAGGCAGCGGGAGCAGCCGGAGAAGGGCGCAGCTCTATAAGATGCGCCAAACGTATTTGTAAAATTTGTGCCAAGCCAGGCAAAAAAAAATAATGTACAATGCTCCTTTATTCCGCTTCTATTTTTTGTTCTCTTGCATGACGATGCTTTTTACACTTTTTATACTCTTCACTTGGGAAATTGTAGTATGACTGCGACAAGAGGCTTGCAACTCTTAAGATGAATGAGTGTTGACTTCATGAAGTAGGTATCGAAATTATTTCACATACACATTTCAATTAGTGAGTGATATTTTCAAGCGAACTTATGCTAAAATTTCAATAGTCTTTGCTTAATTTTTGACAATCCTGTTATCAATTCTCCCAAAATACTCTATACTTTTAAATACGTTTTATGAGAAAGTCCATGGTATCGTTCGAGGTCATCTTACACATTTAATGTTGAATAAAAATCAAAGATCTGTTACTTTAATTAACAGGTTCAAAAATAAAAGGTTTAACGAAATTTATTCGACCGTGACCAGAAAATAAAACTGATTTTCGTGGCCTTCTATAGAAACGCAGAAATGAGCATTAATCATTAAACCTGTCAACATTTTTAATGTTAGGAAAATGTATATGGGTATTTTCAAAATGCCAAACCCAAATGCTAACGAAATTGATTCGAAAGTGACCAAAAATGAAACTGATTTTGTTGGCCATCAATAGAAACACAGAAATTTGCGAAACCTGTAAACATTTATAGCATTAAGAAAATATATATGGGTATTTGCATTGCGACGAACGTGACCGTTGTACACGTTCAAAGTTGAAAAATTAAAATTTTTATTCTGTTATTTTAACGAAAAGCATTGAAAGCACTCTTCTTAGGGTTTAATTTGATTCCAGCTGTAGTTCTGATTCCTAGCAAAAGGGTAAACATAACTGATGCGAACATGACCAAAACTGGAACTGGTTGTCGTGGCCATCAATAGAAACACAGAAATTGGCGAAACTTGTTTAAGGAAGCAAAAGGCCAAAAAGAAAGGCTCAGAGTTGCGCGACAGGCATATTGTGAACAAGACATAGCCGACTGCCAGAATGGCTAACCTCATACAATTTGAACTGAAATCTGAGTAACTTATTAAATATTGATATATTGATGAAATACTGATTCATATCAGAATACTATAAAAATTGGGGCGTTACGTGACGCACGGCAGCTGTAAAACATTCTGCTGAGAGTATTCTCAAATGTGGCGCCATCTAGCGTCCGCATATCCTAGTGCCACCACGTGCAAATCACAGCCTAGCATAAGCAAACATGCTCTTCTCTTCGCTCTCATTGCTAACAAAGCATACAAAGCTCTCTTGTAAAAGCTACTAAAAAAGTCATGCGAGCGTCAAGCCATACGAATGAAATAGAGATTTCCGTGACGGCAAACAAGCCTTACTCCCAAGGCGTGTCACACCGACATTTGGCTTTTTCCTTTCAATTTTTCTTAGGGCACTTCTTAAAGTTTATTACTTCTCTCAGTACATATAAAGAGCATTTAAGAATCGTTACTTCTACTTAACGTGATACGCGTTGTATGCAAGAATGAAAAATCTGAACGTGGGCCTCGGCGTAGGAACTACTAGGTGTTGGTTGGGTGCATTGTAGCAGAAAACCAACCAACTTTAATGTGGTCTATTGTGGTAGTCAATGTTTGTGCTTAATACACTGCTTGCTCATGTGTGTGTGTGTGTGTGTGTGTGTGTGTGTGTGTGTGAATGTGTGTGAGTGTGAGTGTGTGTGTGTGTGTGTGTGTGGCAAAGTCCGGAAGTCTAACCATGAATGTATCTAATGTTCATCCTTTACTTGGTATGCTTTTCGTCCTTTACGTACACATAAACACATTTACTTAGTACGTGTGAAGCACTTAGTGTCTTCAGCTATTTTTTGCTAGCTCTTTTGTTGTTATTGTAGCGGTAACTACAAATGAGCGGGGCATGCAACAAAAGAGAGGAGAGAGAGAGGAGAGAGAGAGAGGAGAAAGAGAGGAGAGAGAGAGAGAGAGAGAGAGAGAGAGATGGAGGGGCTGTGAGTGTGCCATGGCTCAATGGTCTTCTGCACTTGTTTTGTTTGTTTCACAGTTGACTTTATAAAATTTAGTGAAATTTATAGCTTTTGTGTAGGTGTTATATGGCATCAACTTACAGCCAACAAACTAACTAAAACCCAATAAAAATTTGTACAAGTTTTCGGTAAACAGAGAGTACTACAAACTTGAAAAAGATTGGAAAAGTGATATCTTTTATTAGGGTAAAAGTTGCTTGGGAATCACCACCTCAAGTGATGCCCTAAACCATTACAGCGAAGTCTGGACACAATCATAATCATGGAAGCTAAGCGAAGAGTGCCCGCTTGATAGTGTTGTGCCAAATTTGAACGAGAGTGCAGAACCGATGCATGAACTCATATCCATGTCGCTCTACACAAACGGTTCCAAAACGAATCATAGTTGGTAACCTATTGGAACTTCAAGGTACTCCTGCGCGACATTTAGATTTCCGTCGGTTTTCCAAACGGATATCTTCGCAATTCAAAGAAAGATGCGTGGGGTAACGGTAGGTTGTGCTTAGGGCTCTGGAGAATTCTTGTACACCGTCGTCTATGGTCGGTACATGTAAGACCAGAATAAACATGATTTCACGTCATAATAAAGTCAGTCTTTATGGGTTCCTGCTTAACGAAGTTTACATGACAACGAAATGGCAAATGAGCTAGCAAACAAAGGCGGCACACTAGCAATTCTTTCCAAATTGTGTAAGTTTCTTGAACCTATTTATGTTATAGCTATGTATCCTAGAACACTTATCGAGTTCGTGGTTCGGCTTAATCTTTTCTGTTCTTTCTTGACGTTATATATTCCCATGCTCTGGGAAAGGCTCTGGCCCTAACAAGTACAACGCAGCAACGTAACTTGCTATTTCGTCCGCAAGATTATTCCCGACAATGTTGGTGTGAATGAGTCCTAAAAGCTCCACCTTATGGTTTATCATAGTTTCTGCAATCGCCTTTATAGCGGCATGACTTTCTGATTTTAGGTTTATATTACATATTTATTAACTTTAGCCTGGAAGGCGTATCAATGTGTCAAACAGTTGAGTGCACGATCCAGCGACAACAAGTCCTGTGCCTTTATTTGTCAAAGACAAAGAGAAGTGTCTTTAAATGGAGTGGAGTAGCTGCTAACCCACCAGCAGCTGGGATACAGAGAAGGGCAGAGAGTAGTAGTACTCCTCTGCCAATACCAAGTTTGTAGTGAGATTGCTCAACTCTTCTTTTTCATTTGGTACTTATGGAAATTGGATAATTTATATTTAGTAAATACATATGCCACATATCTTACAAAAAGTGCCATATGACATCGAGTTGACAAAACTCATCAAAGATCGTTGATGGACGATAAGTATCCATCCGTGTGTTATTTGCTTGCATATTCGAACACCGTGAGATTAAGACACATATAGCAGGTGCTTACTTTAACACAACTGAGGTATACGTCCGGTGTATACTGTGTACCATATTAGGGTGTGCCTTTCCATAAGGATGCATCTGCTCTACAGTTGTCTAGACACGTTTGTTGCTTATCGTTGTTAGCAGTCATGTCATCTCTGGGTTGCGAAAATAACGGAATTGTCTTTCCCAGTTTGTCAACATCATGTGCACTGATTAGGTGCTACCTGGCAGTCCCTTCTACTGATGCCCTATAACTATATGGAGTGGCGTTAAATCTATTAGAACTTCCAATGCCGCTAGCATTTGTCCTTTCATAAGGTTGTTCTTGACTCAGCTCACATTCACTCTAGTTCCCCAGGCGATTGCTCCGTAGGTGAACATCGGTCTTATAACTATCAGGTATAGCTATCTAATGATTTTGGGCGAAGCTCTCCATGACTATACTACTATTCTTCTACACGTGTATAATGCTCTGATGCATTTATTGGTCATGTTTGTGACATGGTAGCCAAATTTTCACGCATTTTCGACTAAATTCAACTTCACTTAGCATTACATTACATAATATGTATAACCAAGAATCTATTATTTACATGACAAATACAATAACCTATTTATCCGCACATAAGTTAGTGTAAACCAATAATATAATATGCAAGTGAAAACAAAAACTGCGCATTATTAAAATTTGCATAAATTTTCGCAATATGAATTATGAAACGTTTTCATATTTTCACTTAACAAACATTTGAGCATTGCACATTACGCATACGACCCGTGCACCATGTGTCCTGCATTGTTTTGCATTTTTTGTGCAAATCAGAAAGCAATTGAATTAATTTAAAGCGCTTAAAATTAAATATAAAAAATATAAAACACGAAACATGAACACAACAATTGAAATCAACATAAAACACAAACGAAATTATGCGCGCACTTGACGGTGATTTGTGAAGCGAAATGGAATGCAAAAGCTAAGCACCTAGAAGAGGGTTTTGGGTATTTGAAAAAGTGTTGAAAGACCGTAAAAAATACATGCAAATAGCGCACAATTTAATGCAAAACAAAAATATGCTTTTGCTATAAAAACTAGAAAAAAAATTAAATATATAAATATACAGGAAAAAAATTTGATGCAGACAGTCGGGGCAGTGCCCGACAGTGGAATACCCTGTACCATTTTACTTTATAAACACTAAATACGGTAAAATGGGAACGGAAGTATCCACTTTTATATCTTTTTTCATAAGATCGGCATGCCTGAAAACATTTTCCTATTGGGAAGTTCCAATTGACCAGTTTTCCAATGCCCATAACTCCAGTATTCTTGGGCCAATGTCGTGTATCACAGATCAAAAATATATTTTGATATATTTATCCCATTTTGATAATTTTTGAAACATAGATGCACATAAGTACGACGCACATCTCTGAGGAGTTTTTAGTTGATAGATTCAACGGAGCAGTTGTAAACTGCGTAAATCTGTCACTGGGGAAGGGAGCGAGATATCGACATGATTCGACAAACTTCATCTTTTCGGTGTTTATGCGCATCTTTTGGTAAATTTTTGTACCTCTACCTTTTATGGTGTCTGATATCTCGACGTTCATACGGAAGGACTGACAGACGGACATGTCTATATCGACTCGACCATTGCTCCTGACCATTTTTGGCCATGGAACATATGGTCTGCCACGCCTCCTTCTGCCTGTTGCATACATTACACAAACCTATAATACCCTTTTCCACTTTGTGTACAGGGTATAAAAAACAAGAAATTCTGCCAAAGGCAAGAAACTTGCAAAATGAAGCTATAAACTATGCAAAAGAACGAACCGAAAACAAAAACTGAAATGAAAATAAAAAAATTTTTAAAAAACTGCATCTTTCAAAGTAAACTGAAATACAAAACCCAAAAAGTAGCCCAAGGGAAAACGGCGAGGGTGTGTTTAACCGCTCATTGAGTTTTTGAGCGCTTTCACCTTGTAAGCTGAAAGCAAAATATTTTTTTGTGTAATTTCATTTTAGCATTTTATATGCAAAAACAAAAAAAAAAACAAAAAATAGCAGCACCGGAAGCAGCGCCATCAACATTCTAATTAATTTGATGAGCCGGCGTGTCGGTCGCTCCGGCCAGAGTGTCTTTTGAGCGTGCTTCAGCATGTGTCTGCCAAAGAGTAGACTATGAATTTTTGTGCTACTTACCGACTTTTATTTGCATCTCCCTCACAATAAAACATCAAAGATAGAACATAATCCCACAATTGCAGATCTCTTTCTATCCAACTCTCTCTCACTCTCTCTATCATACAATTATGCAATGTTTGTTATAGCTCTGCACTTTCTCTTGTTTGATTTTGCGCTTTTTTCGGTTGGTGTTTTGTGGTTTGAGATAGAGCGAGGTTTTTTATGTAATCAGGCTAATTACTGCGGCAAATTTGTTGGCTCACAAAGAGAGTTTTTAAAACTGAAATGAAATTAATAAAATGAAAATCTTTAACATTCGGAAGCAGTAGAAAGTGTAAAGAATAATATACTTTGAGCAGTTTTTCAAAATACATTTCCAAACACTGAGAGTTGAATAATTTCAAGGTGTGCTTCTCAACTTTAATGCACAATTTTTGGCAAATTGTTGCAAAATATTTACTTAGTCTTTTAGATTTGTGGTGAGTGGCATGACTCATCAAAGAAGGTTGACCCATCCTTAGTACTTATGCTGCCTTGCCTATTGAGCCCTGCCCATTAGAGGAAGTTAAAATGAGAAAAAGTTTATGAGTATAGAGTCCCCTATTAGCAGAATCTTTCCAACTGCCGTAAGAATTTGTGAAGACTGCAAACGGGGTGAGTAAACACCTCACTAATTCGTATTCGTGACTTAGCAAAGGCCGGACTGTGACGAATGCATTGTGACCAGTGACAGTGATCCAAACTGGGCTCGCAGATCTTTAATCTTCTGACATAGACGCCGTCTGGAGTCCTTTCAATTGTAATCTTTTAAAAAGTGTTTTATATACGTGCATCCAGTGACGTATTTCAAGTGTTTCTTTTAGATTTTGTCTGTGATCCCACCGTTCTGACAAGAAAGTTTGGCTAGGGCTCCTTTGCCTGTAACGCCAAGTCTTTGTTACCTAGCTTATCAGCCATTTCAATCCCTTGGTTATCTCGGTATCCAGAAACCCAGTATAGGCTGACTTTATTATGACGTGACATCATGTGGTACAGTCTTACATTCACTGACCATGGTCTTAACGTCGACCATGCGTGGATCAAGGTCCCTAAATGCAGCCTGACTGTTACTTCAGATCCCCACAGTTTTCTTTCATGTATTGACCATTTTGGAGCTGTCTGTTTAGAAGACATGGTAAGTTCCCCAGATATGAGATCGTGTATCACTCCAGCACTCTCGTGGGTTAAACACCACATTGTATATGCGGCCAAACTACGCATTTAAAATTATATCCCACAAGTACAATAACCTACAAAATAATCCATTATATAACTTCATACTAACCCTAAATCATTCATTCAAAAACTTCAAACGACTCGTAACAATTTCAATTAAAATCAATAATGCAATGAATATTTGAACAAGTGTTGGAAAAAAAGTAAATCAACTAAAACCAAAAAAAAGCCAATTGATTAGCTTCAAAATGGATGGGAAGATGAGTGTGTGTGTGTGAGTGTGTGTGTATGTGTGTGTGTGCGTATGTGTGTGTGTGTGCGTGTGTGCAGCACACCATTGTTATACACATGAAAATATGGCATTTCAATTGAGTAAATGAAATAAAAAATTTATGTAAATCGCAATACCACATGGAATTCAATGAATTTCGATTTATTTTCATGAATAGCGTTTGCAGGAACCAGATACGCACACACACACACACACACACACACACACAAACACCTCATACCTGTTCTCATTCAGATAAATCAAGCTCTGACTGAGAATGACTTTGGACAGAGAGCAGAGCAGAGTTTTCATGAAAATGCAAGCGAAGCGGAATGGCGCCCAAATGCATGCTATGATTATGATTAAAAATGGAAAAGTGCGAGTACAAATGCCGAAAAGAGAAAGAGTAAGTCGGCAAAAGCAATTGCTAAAAAAAAATTTGATGCAGACAGCCGGGACGGTGCCCGAAAGTGGAATATCCTGTACCCTTTTTCTTTATAAACACCAAATACGGTAAAATGTTAACGGAAGTATCCACTTTTTTATAGCTATTTTCATAAGATCGATATGCTTGTAAATATTTTCCTATTGACAAGTTGGCTATTATGGGGCAAAAATTACTTTTATGCCAATAATTCAAGTATTTTTAGGCCAATGTCGTTGAATTTTGTAACATAGATCAAAAATACATTTATAAATGTCTTTGACAATTTTCACATCAATATATGTGGGGGTGTGGAAGTAATTAAGGTAAATCGATTGCGCTGGAAGGAGGGTTCCATTGAAAAAAGGTGGATGCGGTTTTAACGATTAGGATCACACGAGTCTCCCAATTTTGTAACTCTAGCTCACATGTATCCATATCTACATTTAGTGGAATTTTGAAGCAGTTTATTCTCGAGGGGGTGGTGAAATTAGCATATTTTTGACTATAACTATTGATGTATTTATCCGATCTCGATCATTTTTGGAACATAGATGCACATAAACACGACGCACACCACTGTCGAGTTTCGAAATGATAGATTGAACGGTTGTTAACCGCGCAAAGGGGGTAAGATATCGACTTGATTCGACAAATTTCATCTTACGTTAGATTGCGCGCATCTTTTGGTACAATCTTGTGTCTCTAGCTCTTATGGTCTCGGAGATCTATTCCCTCATACGGCCAGACGGACGGACAGACGGACATGGTCCAATCGCTACCCGAGTCAATGATAAGACTTTTTTAGCCCATGGAACATATGATCTGCCACGCCTCTTTCTGCCTGTTATATACATTGCACAAACCTATAATACCCTTTTACACTTTGGGTACAGGGTATAAAAAAAGTAAGTGCCACGCGAAATTGCACAAAGGCAGAGATTGCCAAATGCATAAAGACAAAAATCTGCAGAAGAGAGAGCAACAAAAAAAGAAGGCGCGAGGCGGCAAAAGCCAAATGAAGGCATGAATGAATGAACAGCTGAAGAACTGTACCATGTTTGATTGAATGAATGTGCATGAGTTGCTGTATGAGTGTGTGAGTGAGTGCAAGTGTGTGTGTGAGCAAATTTATGCGCTTTCACACACGCACACTAACACACTCGAAACGAGAAAAAAAAACCGTGCTGCAGCAAAGGTGCAAAGAAAATTACGATGAAATATTATGCGCAACAAAGTTAAGCAAGCACAGAAGAGCAGCACTAGAGCTAGAGAGAGAGAGAGAGGAAGAGAGAGCGAAGAGTGAGCGAGAGAGCGTGTTTAAAACTCTCTGCATTGCTGCAATTTGAATGCATTTCCATTTTTATTGTTGATTTGCAGCATTTGCATCTCTGAATAGGCTGGCCGCAATTTGCTGCAATGCCTCATTGTTTTATTTCGGTTGTTGGAATCCTGGTCATGCCTTGCAGGCGTCCATTGCGTTACAACAGCTGAAATAAGGCCAGAATGATGGCACACAAAGTACGTTACCATGCAGCTGCGACCAACCATTTACACACTAAGTGCGACATTGTAGATTATTTGCTTTTTTTTTTAGCTTAAAAACAAAAGATTTGCTTCTCTTGGTTTCATTTTGTTTTTGTTGTTGTGAAGGTGTATGTTACAGGAGCAAGGTTACATTCAAGTGGAATGTAGATTAGCTTAGCTAGTCATTAAAGAGTTGTTTACTCACTAAGTGGAAAGTTAGTTGCAGTGGCTACTATTCGGTAATAAATGTTAACTTCACTTTAAGAAAAATAAAGATGCTTTTCATTGTAAATAATCATTAAGACTGTAACTAAGTCCTGATTAAAGAGTGATAAGAATTTCCAAATGGTTGAAGAGGAAAGCTTTAAGCAAGCCCACGCTTGCATGCTTTTGGAGGGATACGGGCCCACGAGCAAAAGATTTATCAAGTCTAAACTTGGCTTTGAGTTAGATTATCTTCCTCACATACAAAGGTGAGAAGTTCGCTCGAGTCGCGCTAAAAAGACACAAACTCAAAGAGCGGAACTCGATGCAGAAATAAAGTCTGCAATTCGAACTAATTCGGGCCAAGGAGAAGAAATGCTTCTGCAAAGGACACCTACTAGCCAGTGTCAGATGACCGCACGCATAGCTGCGGAACATTTTTCCCTTCTAAAAGCACAAATCTCAACCGTGGATTCATTACTTATACCAATCTACACTTCTATACTAATACCAGTGTTAGCCCCGCAGTCGGGTCCCGACTGCAAATCAAAGTCCATAAATTTATTAATCCAAAATCATTTAGCATTTCTGATTAATCTCTCTCTCTCTCTAACGTAAATCGGGTTGGTTCATCTTAAAGGAAGAAAAGGAGGAGGGGCAGAAGGAGCAAGAGAAATATGACTTATAGTATGTCAAGTGGGGCAAGGGGGTTGTGAGCGAAGAGGGAAGAGGGCGAAATGCAATATATGTAAATCAGGTTGTTTCATCTTATAGCTCTTGGGATGGGGATGAGGTAGAGAAAGAGGGACAGGAATAGCAAGAGGGAGAGGAAATATACCCTTAGTTGAAGAATACACATAGCTTAATGTTACCTATCGGTATTCTTATTCTCTTTATCTCCCAGGGAAGAGGGATGCAATGGTAACTGTTAAATTCAATATCTCGGTGACCCTGAACCAATGTCAATCAACTAAACTGTTAAGCCATCTCGAGTGTAGAAGTTTTCGACATTCTTAAATGTTATCCCATCATCGGCTATTCCGATGTACTTTGGCATCGGTGGGTCGTAGTTGGCCATTTGTTTCTACTCGAAAAGTGGGTAAAGAAAGGAAGTGTCCAAATTTACTAGTTGTTGCATGAGTACGTACAAGAATATGTATTCTTTTGATGCTTTGTGGCAATGCTCATAATGCTATTTTTTGCTAATTTCGATGGTTTCGTTTCTAAGTAAGCCATCTTTTTCTTTTTGTTACGATTTCTTTTTGGTTGATTGAACATTGCTGTTGTTGTTATGATGTGTGCAGTAGGCTGTGTTACTGTCTCCATCCCAAGTCACCGTGATGGAATTACACAGTCCATGAAATTATACTAAATATGGAAATTAGGTATCGACAAACCGCAATAACACCATCAATTGGAGACATTTCTGCAATCGAATGTTTAATTTTTAATGAACGTATATTGCCACTTATAGTCTTATTCACGTCACCACATCAATCAAACTATAGACTTCCTTCACTTTCTAATACTCGCTCCATCCATCTGCCGAACTTGAAGAAGATTTTGACAAGATGATTCAGTACCGCGAATCATTTAACATCATGAGCAGATGATGCTTATTGAATTTTCATGAATACAAGATGAAATTTTTCAACAACTAACTCTGAAACTACCAATGCAATCTTCAACAGTAACTTTGAAACTCTTCAAATATTTGATGATACATCAAAGTCATCACCGTCCAATTGTATTAAATTACAGAAATTGAAAAGTAAAATAAATTTTTTTCTGTTAATCAGGTTTACTTTTGAATAAGTTTCAAAACATTATTCATACATACAAATCCATTCGTCATTCAAGTTTGTTAGTATTTTTAAAAATAATAAATATTGTCAGTCTATTTGTTTCATTTGTACTTTTGCGATGGCAACACAAAAAATAAATGGCAAAAATTTAATGTTATGCTTAAGAGCCGCAAACGAACCAATAAATTTGAAAAAAATATTGGTAATGTTCGGGAGTGAGCAGAAGAATAAGTTAGAGGTCGCTGCTATGAGAAATGAATTGAAGGATTTACTCAAGTTCGGAATAAATATCGGATTTATCGAAAAACATGCGAATCATTATATGGCGGTGAACCATGTGGACGAAGTGGTGGAGAATTTTCAGTTCAATTCTGAATCGGAAAACGATATCACAAGCTTGACAAGTGTGAATGAAGAAGATGTTGCCAACGTAGATAATTGGGAAGAAGTCTCAACTACCGATGAAAACGAAAATAATGATGAAGAAAGCGAAGAGGAAGATGAAGATTAGATGAAGACTTGAGTTAATACAATATAAATTCGCATTTGGGAGGATGTAAAGTATTGTTTTTAAATTAATTTGTAAAAGTAAGCAAAATCAACTGGAATATGTGTGCCACCATTCTTATTATGAGTAATCCAAGGAAAAACTAAATTCAGAGTAAGATGACTAGCAGAAGAAGATGAAAATAGATGAATTGAAACGCAAAATACACAATAACTGGCATACGTTCTTGTTAGTAAATTATATGCAACATAATATTAAGCTACTTAACGTCTGTGTTTAAAAATGAATGACTTTGAAATGAATTGTTAGTTTTTATAATTTTTATTGCAAGCAACAACAATTGTTCGTTAACGGGTGAAATGGGATCTGTGCTGTATAACTACTTGTTCCCTCATAAAAGGTAATGCTTATTGTTACAGCTCAATTTGTAGAAATGGGAAAAATTGTACGATCACTATAATTTCCATAAGTACTAAGCAGGGAATCAAGCCATTTCGTATTTCAATATGGGTTCTAGTACGGACCGAAACTCAAGTTACGGCAAAAGGTTATGTTTTGGTTCTTGTTTTTTTATTGTTATTTGATTCCATTGTGAGGCACGGATTCTTCCTTTCGGTGCCTTGTCGCTCTCAAAACATAGTCGACAGAGCTATATACGTCAAATGAACAAAAAAAAACACTCAGAACCGAGGCTGAACCGGTGGTTGTTAGTTGACGGTTGTTAACAAATATCGCTTCTGGTTGTGGTTCCGGTTCCAGTTCAGGGCTCGGTTTGATTCAATGCTACCACAAATAGGAGTTAGATTGGAACTAACCGATGTACAAGGTTTCACTCAAGGGCTACTTTAACCCTTTGTTGTGCTGTGCGAAGCAAACCTTGATTTTGTGATTAAACCACAGCCAACACGAAACTCCCCAAAGGCTGGCCGCCAAAATGTCTGACGAAACTACTTCTGAACAAGCCAGTTCTACGTTCTTACTGACAACCCGTAGGTCCAGATGGGTCCTAAAAGCTTTCATAAACAACGAAGGGGCTATATGTTATGGTAAGCTCTATCGATTGTTTGCTCTGAGATCGTACGTTAGACCTGGTAATGCGAAAGGTAATTTGTGCGTTCTCGACTTGGTCCTTTATCGTCTTCTTTCAGTAGGCGCATTGAAGACCTTTCTTTTTTATCCATACGCACAACATGACCTAGCCCCCGGATGCCACTGCTTGTTAATTTGCTTGACAATGTCAATGTCGTCGCTGAGCTTATAGATTTCACCGTTCCATCGAATGCAGTAGACGTTGCCAACGCATAGAGGTCTCAAACATTCCAAGAGCATCTTCATCAGACTGCGTGATCATCCATGCTTCAGCGTCGAAAAAAAAACGGGCCGAATGTCTTATAGAGTTTTAGGTTCGTCTGACGAGAGTAGAGACCAAAGAGAGATCCATTGGCAAGAGTGATTGATTTTGATGCTAATATAGTTCTTGACGTTGGTGCCAAGATAGACGTTGGCAAGGTATAATTTCCAACATCAATCGACTCTATGCTCGAAGACAACGTAAACCTTTTCTTGCTCGCAGTGACAACCAGAGAGGCCAATAACCGTAAGGGATCCGGTAACAGCTTGCTTAGTTTTACCAATGATGCCAATATCGTCTGAGTAGATGACCAACAAGAAACCTCATAGAAAAAAGTCCTATCCCGATATACTTCGGCTGTTCGCAACACATTCTCCATCGCAAGAAAGGGCATCCATAAATCGCCTTCTCTGAATCATCGCTCGTTTCGATTCACACAATGCGGATTATACGCGATTCCTCAAAAGGCTGCTTTATAATCGACAAAGAGATGGTGGGTGTCGATTCGATATTCGTTGATCTTTTTGAAGATTTGTCGTAGTATGAATACCTGGTTAATGGTGGACTTACCATGCCTAAAGCCATACTGATAAGATTCAATCAGTTCTTTTGCGAACGGCGTCTAAGTCTCACACAAAATGCTCGTTAAGACCTTGTGTGACAACGAAGAAAAACTTATACCTCGGTAGTCGACGCATGGGATGACCCTTCTTGAGGACAGGGCAAAGCACATCAAGTTCCAACCATCTTCCATATTATGCAAAAGGTTTGGTACACGCCTACCAACTTCTAGCAGCCAGTCTTGCACAATTCTGCAGGGAGGAATCAATAACTTTCTTGTTCTTGCGCTGCTGCGTTTGTTATAGCTAGGCGTCATGGCACGCCGTCGTGGGGGACGTCGTAGCGTTAACTACAGAAGCGGCATTGTTTCCATCATCGCCCGTTAATATGCCGGAGAAGTTTTCCCTCCCTAACCTGAGTGCGTCCTGTGTATCCTCTACCAGACTTTCGTCTGCATCTGTACAAGAAGACGCACCACTACTATTCTTTATCCATACGCTTGACTTTTTGGAAGAGCTTCGTAACTTCATTCATGCAACAACACATCTCGATCTCCTCTGGCTCGCATTTTTTATGTCTGAAAAGGCGCCTCTCCATTTTCCTCATCTCCCGATAGGGGACTCGCACAGATCGCGTAGCAGCCGACTGCGGGGTGCTTCTATAGGCGGCGTTTTTCACTGCAGTGGTTTCGTTACACCCTTGATCGTACCATTTGTTCTTCGGCAGTGTACAAGGAGAGAAACATATGTGATGAGGAGGTTGAGGAAGCTACTTAGAGAATGGAGCACATCAGTCCGTCATGGAATGCCCAGCTTTCGATGTTTTTCGCTTTGCAAATTTTGGCTGCAATAAGGTCATTGTCAGAGCTGATGAACTTTAAACCTCCTCTAAAGATTTGCTGCGTATTAGACTTTGCCAATCTGGACAGCTGGAGCTTGGAATTCACAATAAAATGCATTTGAAAATGTATCATACTAAAGTCCTTTTTATGGCTAAAGTCAATCAATTTAAGCCACTTTAATCTTAAATTTATTAAATTGCTTGACTCATCTACTCATATGCATGGATATCTTCCCATATTCCATTAAAACTTTATGATTGCACTTATAAATTCATATGCTGCGGATGTGTTTCCCATTCGTTTCGCCTGTCAAATAATGTTTTTCTTGCTCAAGTAATTAAATTTGTACATTTCTCACCAAGGATTTCTGATACGAACAATTTTGTGCACATCATTGCCTTGGGAATTCGATGACGATGCTTTACCGATAGAGCGCCTATTGACCTCTGAAAATGCTTCACAGCTACAATAACAAGAGAAATGTGAAGCTTAATACAAGTAATGGAAGAATTTACTTTTGGCATACTTTCTAATTAAAACAAAATACCGAGTAACCCAAATAAAAGCTGAGCATTCCATTCGATATTCATCGGAGCTGCCACAAGTTCATTAATTAATTACTAAGCGAATTGCCTAACAAAAGCTGCCAAATGCAGCAACCGCAACTGGCCTAGAAATATAGGCCAGAAGGTTGCAGGGGTTAGGTTCTAAAGGTGGAAAGGGTTGCCGAGTACAACATTTGTGCAGCTGAAATTGAAATGCGATTTTCGCACTCATAAATTTGCTCATTGAACTTCGACACAATAGTTTCTAATTTTACGCAACGTTGCTTAACTTCGATAGAAATTTTTCACGTGCATGCAATAAAAATCGGTTTGGTGAAAATTCAGAGCGAGAAAACGTTTGTTGACTGCTTGTGAAATTCAATGGAAAAAGAAGCAGAAAAAGAAAAACTCTAGCAGGAAATGTAGTACAAAATGCAATTAATTAAAAGCGCTAATACACACACACACACACACACACAGACACACACACAGAGTGCACATGTGTGCAACAACACACACACATGCATAGAAACACAGCTGCCTTGTGCGTGAAAATGAGCTGCTGCTGGCTCTTGCGGTGGCTTTTCATTGTCGCTACCACCATTGATGCATTGCCAGTTCACTCACTCGCACACACACACACACACACACACACACACACACACACACACACACACACAGACCCATACACTTGCGCATTAAGGGGTCTGGGCAAAAATGCAATTGAAAGCGCAACAATGCGCACCAAAAGACATTCAAGTGGCTCCAGGATCTCACCAGAAAGAAATCCGAATGCGAATGAGAATGCGAATTCGAATTCGCTGTGAAGTGCCGGGACAATGCGAGTCGCTGAGTGAGTGACATGGCTGCCGCTGCTGCTATTGCGGCTGAGGATTGTGATTAGTTTCCATGGTGCACTCAATCTAAATGGAGCAATTTAAAAGGAAGTAAAGAGAATATATATGAAAGTAATGGGACATTGTGTGGAAGGTCTCGAATAGTGTATGCTCTTCCGTAAATGCATCTGAAGTCTTTTTTAGTTGCAGTCCCAATCAATAAAGACCAGAAAACAAACAATTCTGCTATCAAGAAAAAAAGTTCTGTAATGAAAAATTGAAAACTTTAAGCAAAATCGAACTTTTATAACAAATTTTTGGAAACTAAGCTAAAATCGAAAAAGTTATTGTGAAAAGCTTCGCTGCAGAACCAAATAGTTTGCAGTATGTAAATCCTTGGGCCTAACCATTAGGATGGATAAAAAAAAAGGATCAAAAGGTTTAAAAAACCGTCCCTCGGTTGAGAGCATATGTCTAGAATAGCTGTAACTATTCGGTTTTTGAATTTTCAGATTCAGTTGGACACACTGAAATTTTGAAAAATATAACTGCAATTGGGATATATTCTAAGTAGAAGAGTACAACAATATATCACTTATAAAGATCGATTCGTGAATCATTCCGAAAAAAGCCTCCAGAGAAGTGAAAAATGCAAGTAGAGATATTTTCTGCCTGTAGGGTATTTTTTCATACATGTTTCCGATTTTCATTGGGTTGCAAGTTAAACTTACTTCTGGGAGAAGGGAAGTTTTCATGTATCACTGCTTTTTAGTCTACTACTAAAGTGAAAAAAGAAGATTTTTTCCGATCGTCTTCGTGTTGCATGCTAAATAAACTTCTTGGAGAAGGGAAGTTTTCATGTATCGCTTTTTAGCCAATAACCGGAGTGAAAAAAGAAGATTTTTCCGACCGTCTTTGGCTTGCATTCTAAACGAGTTTCTTGCCAATATTCAGTTTTTGGATATTGTTTGACCTTCTACCGTAGCGAAAGAAAAAGGTTGTTACCGATCGTCTTCGGGATGCATGCCAAACATACTTCTTGTAGAAGAGAAGTTTTCATATACTGCTGCTGCTGAAAGAAAAAGGCTGTTTTCGATCGTCATCGGGATACATGCTAAACGTACTTCTTGGCGAAGGTAAGTTTTCATATATTATTGTTTCTTCTTGAAGAGTGAAAAACAATAATCCATTGTTCATGCTTCTGTTTACCGTTCAATCATAGTAAAAAAAAAAGTGCTTACTTTTCAACTATAAATAGTAGTGTGCCAGAAGGCATGCTTTTGGGAACCACGCCGCAAAGTCCGACTGAAAATTTATAAACAGCCCCTAATGACCATTCTAGCTCCATACAGACAAAAACGAACGCATCTGAACAACATTTTTGCGTAAAATTTGGTTGAAGTGTCAGGTTTTAATTTAAAAACAAAAAAACATTCAAGTTTACCTTCTTGTATTTGGACCTTGAGCCGGGAAAAAACATCTTTATTTCCATATTTCTGAATAAAAATTGTGGTTTTTAGCAGAGCGTTTCTTAGGGTTTGGACACTCTCTGACTATAAGCGATTTCCACCACCAAAGAAATTCACTTGTATTTCCGTTCAAGTTAACTTACCTTAAATTACGCGAAATTTGGATAAGCCATTGTTATCGAATGTCATAACTTCTTCAATACTTTTCGATGCCGATTCCCAAACGATAGATCTTAAGTCACATAAACTCTCCTAGCATATAATACACTCTCCGCAAGTCAATGTACGCCCAAATGCATTCAATTTCTTATTGTCGCCTCGAATTGCTGCGTCAATGACTGGAAAATTGCCAATAAATAAAAAATTTAAGCTAAACTTAAATTTGTTTATTATAGAAATAGAATACAGAAGCTTTTCGGAAAATATTTCAAAGACAGAGAAAAGCCAAGGTAAACATATTGGTATTCGTGTTATTAAAAATATTTTTGCAAATTGATTTTAATTGAAACGCATATAAATTGCATATCTTAATTATAAAGAAAATGAATTTTCTGTGAGCAAATAGAGCTACGATATTATGCAGTCCTTCCCCCTCTCTCTCTCTCTCCCCTCTCTCTCTCAGCTATTCATTCATTCATTCATTTATACAATACTTTTCATAGTGCACCATCATAAGTTTATTCATTTATGTGCACATGCTGCTGCTTCTGGCACATGCAAGGACGTTGGAGCGCAGGGAAGCCTCATAGGGGCAAGGATACGGTAGGATGGGGGATACGGGAGCTTGGCATTTTGCTGCCATCCAAGTCACAAATTTAAACGAAATGTCTGTATATTTATTTTTATCCCTGTATGTGCATTATATTTTCACCTCGAGAACTTTTAGTATAAACGCCAGATTCTGACGTTATTTGTTCCTTGTATAGCGTAAACCATTCATGGCAACCAACCCGAAATTTTAAAGGGGAAGCCAGGACAAAGAATGTATGTTATTTGTATATCCTAGAAGTAGGGATGTACGCTAGACAAAATTTGGTCTCACGATTGCGTGCGCTGGCAATCAAATCATTGCATTTTTGGCCAGAAGACAGACAAAACGAACAAAAACCGAACCCAGGAATTAAGATTTTGGTCACGCAAAATGACGGATTGATGGATTTGCCTTTGAAATAAAAGGTGCACTTATGTAATGTCTAGAAGTTTTCCGGATTACTTATTTCAAATTATTGTACCAAGTTTGGAAAAATTAATAAGAATATAGTTCCGTAACTTTATCGAATTCTATTAAATCATGATATTCAGCTATTTTTGAACTGATGCCGATTAGGAAATTTGCTTTTGTTAATGCAATGTGACGAGTCTATTGGATTTGATTTCATCCGATCTATTGTCGGATCTATTGTATTTGATCTGAAAATAAATGATGGATTTGTATACTTGGAAACTTGGAGCCCAATGGTTTTCGGTGTTGCTTGTTTGAAATCCAAATCCTCTAACTTCTTCGAATTGTACTGAAACATTGTCTTAAGGGGGTTTCTGAGTTGCTGAGCCAGAAAAACTAATTTCCTGTACTGGTACTGCAATATGGCACAATTTTTTGATTTCACCTAAATCGAATGAGACTTTCTATTTAGGAGTTTTCGGAGTTACTGAGGCCTATTAGAAAATTAGTTTTAGGTAATACAGTATGATGGACTAATCGAATTTTAATTGAAAACAAAAGTATATTTCAATTTAATTCAACCCTAGTAATTTAAAGGTAGCCCCTTTTAAAATACTTTTTAATCAAATTTCGGAACCAACATTCTTTTTCGGTGGTTTCTGAGAACTTTCACAACATTTAAAACATTAGTTTTTGGTAATTTATCCGATTTGATTCTAAAAAGATTTAGATTTATATGAAACGTAGTATCCAGTTATTTTCGGTGTTGCTCAAATGGAATTTTTTTTTCTCTCATACGATTAAATATTGTTTTAAGGTAGTTTCGGAGTTGCTGAGCCCAACACGGAAATTAGTTTTTGTTACTGCAATATGACGCAACTGTTGGATTTGATTTCAACGGATTTGTTCGAAACTTGGTATTAACGAGTTTTCAGAGTTATTATTTGAAAATAAAGTTTTCCCTTACTTAAAGTTTTTGTTATGATAGATTTTCGGATTGGATAGCACTGAAAAATATTTGAGATTTAGAATGTTAGAACTGTTTAATTCATAATATAGTGTTATCATTACTATAGATGTTTTCCAAAATTCGAAAAGCGATCCTCATATTCAAACATTTAAAAAAAACTTAATTTACACGAAAATTTGTTCTATGACAGATTTACATATTTACGATTTTCCTGCAAAACTACGTAAGATTTATAATGTCGGCATAAGAAAGAAGTCTGTAAAAGTGTAATTTGTGGCGGGTTAAGAGTTTTATAGTTCGTAATTTTTGGTGTTTTGCAAAAAACATTCGATGTTTTTAAAAATCCGAAATCGTATTGTTGATACGTAAACTATTTTTCGGCCTGCATTGAATTATATATAGAACCAGCTGAACCCGCGTGCCCATTGATATAGCCGTTTATTCTTCCAGTTCCTCTTCCTTCTCTTTCTCGCTCTCTTCTTCATACTAAGCCAAGCTGCGGATATTGGTACCAATATCTTTATATCCTCTACCTCTAACTCAATCGAAATGTATTCTTTACCTAGGAAAAGTTGTGAATGTTAAACTGATTTTGTAAAATTCTTGCCTTCTATATAAGTAGAAACACATTTTGTATGTTGTATATGGAAAATCGTTTTTGCAATATCTCCGGAAACCTCTAAGTCGATTTTGTTCGAACTTAGATAAGAACATTCTCCAACATAATGAGAAGCTATCCTCAAAATTTCAGCAAATACTGTCCAGAAGTTTTTGAGGAGAATAGTCATAAAGAATTGGCAGTCATTTTTATACATATAAATAGATTAATATTTATACAAAAATTTGTGTTATGACAGATTTTCAGATTTCGGTGAAAAATGCTGAATGTTTAGAATGTGTCGAAAAAGTCGATTCGGAGCGAGTTGCGAATTAAAACCAAAATAAGATTAGGGTTACCTCTTTTTTAAGGTGGACCTTTGAGTTATTTGTCAAGCTTAACGGATAACCTTATAAATATCCCTCACGTCACGACTCACGCACATCGCTAACGGAACGGACGGAGCAGTGACACGAGAGCCAGCGAGCGAGTGAGAGAGAGGAGGCAAGGGAATAGGAAGCATAAAATGTGTGCAGATAAAATTCAAATTTCAATTTGTGCATCGACTGCTGCTACATGGCCATGTTTATTGTGACTCGAAGCCAAAAAAAAAACAAATGTTCTTACCTTGTTGCACAAATGTTTACAGTTCGTTGGCAGCCAGGAACAGTTCCAGCAGCAATAATAACAACAAAAAAGAGAGAATTCCCTCAACGAATACCAATAGCCATTATACTTCTATAGAGTGCTGTATCTGTAACATGCGAAGAAGAAGCACATATTCACAGCAGAGCAGACAAAGAAAAAAGGTAGAACTTTTACATAAACTAAATTGTAAAATAAATGAAGAAAAATGGCAGATGGCTTTGAGAGAGTGCCATTGTTACGTCACACTACCATCATACTACAATATGATATGGCAAGAGCTGCAAATATGGCATGCATGTATTTTCTGGCCATTCAAGCATTTTCTTTTGCTGTTGTCAAACTAATCGATATGCAAAATGTACAACTTTATAAAGACGTCAGAGTTTATGACATCTAAAACCTGGGCTAACACATGTTACTTTTGGTAGCAGCCAAAAATTTGCATTTAGTAACGTTTTTTTCATCTTTTTTTTTTGGTTTCTTCTGTTAAGCTCTGAAACCAGTAAACTCAATTTTGCGTTCGCATTTTCTTGTTACTTTGGAGTCGGCTGACCAACATATTGTGGTTCTGCATAGACCAAGTTACTGCCGCCTTGTGTTGTGTATTATGTAGACCATAGTGTTTGTGAGTAGGGATTCGAAGCTGCTAATTTGTGGCTGATAAGCACAATTTTGCAACTATAGTCATGCCATCTACAATATGGTGGCATTCTTCTTGTTCTTAACTGGCCATAATAACGGCCGGATGTAAAGCTCTCCTCCAGGCATCTCTGTTTTGGGCGCACTTTCTCCAATCGGTGATACCAAAGGTGGCTTATGTGCTCACTACCTGGTCCTTCCAGCGGACTAGTAATCGCTATAAACCTGGCAAAAGCAAAGATGATACCTGCTCTGTCATAACTATGTTGACGCACAACCTCTACATGGTGTCACCGGTTAACTCCCAACCAGTGTTAGGGCTGTGAACTTATGTACGCAGCGAAACCATAGCAGGCCTTAAAAGGGTTGTGTGTAGGTTTATGCGATCTACTACCGAAAACCCCAAGTACAGTGAAGAATAGAGAAGAAGCCTGGGATAAGGTGAAGTCGAAAACAGTTCTGGTATATTGTCGGGAAGTGTCTTAGTGTGATTCTCCGCTTGATCTCCATGATGAGGTCGCAGGAGAAGTGAGATATTTTCCATCAAAAGAATGAAGAGGAGAAGGCATTGCCTTGTTTGAATTGACGGATCTGCGTGTGTTGCTAAATTTGCGTCAACTCGATTAAGGTAAAGACAGGTATCACCCTGGCCCTTCCCCAGGGACAGCTTTCATCCTATTCCAACAGAACCCAGGCTCTCTAGTATATTGTGGCTACAACTAAGCCGATACGGTTAGATGGTCTCAGATGAAGTGCATTTAGTTAAGAAGAGTGTTGCAAATAGTAATCCCTTACACTACAGGCATATTTTTTAATTACATGCCAGCTGAAATTGGATTACCAATTCCCTTTTACGATGACTAATTTGCAGAAGAATATTTGTTTCAAGTTTAGTTGAAAATAAAATCGAAACCCAGTCAACCCAGTCAAATACAGGTTTATGACGGATAGATCAGCAGCCTTAATGCTCCATGCCAGAATGTCTCATAACAAAAAAGAAAACCATATATATCATACATATCATCGAAATCAGATTACCGAGATGCAGCTTCTATTTTGGTGCTTCATAATATGTGGCTTGAATTCAATTGCATTAACCAAGGCAGGGTTCTGCCTCCATAGGCCTTGCGGACGAAAAATGCTTGTAACTAACAAGAAAATACTTCATTATATAAATGTAATCAAATATTTTATTTATTTATTAGCGAAAATAGCTGTTCCTCAATTGGTTTTCCACATTTCAATAACAATGTCGAACCCAGCTGCAATGCTATTGAAATAAAATAACAACCTTATAAAGTTAAAACACTCTAAGGGCGTTTTTAACAGACGGCTTCATAATCCATGCTTCAGCGCCATAAAGCAAAACGGCAGGGATGAGTATCTTATAGAGTCTTAGTTTCGTCTGGCGGATGTGTCTCACATCACACATTTGCCTACTGAGATAAAAGTTAGATGTATTGGTAAGAGTAGTTGATCTTCGTGCTGATATCTGTTCTCATTGGGAATGTGTTGCTAAGGTAGACGAAATGCTTGAAAACTCTTAATCAAACATTGACCTGCCGCGAGTTCTCTCTACACACTCACCATCCCAAAGTTGAAGATGTCGCAGCAGATGGCATCGCCTTTTCTGAAGCTCCGCTCGATCAAAGAGTTGACGGAGCTGCGTGTTTTGCTCAACGTCATTCTGCAAAGCCGCACTTGTTTACAAGGCACACCGAGCACAGGCAATGTGGCGTATACGCAATCAAATGCCGCTTTACAAACAAAAAATGATGGTGGGTATTGGTATTCTTAGGTCTTTCCCAGGCAAAACTGGCAGAAGTTCCCAAGGTTCCAATCACTGCGCATGCTCTCATCTAGCCGTATTCTGCAAAAGAGCAGGTGCAGCCAGTCTACCAAGTCATTACTGCCAGTCCTAAACAACTGTGCATGCAGGCCATTTTCCGCAGCAGTATATTCACTCTGTAATCTATGATTGGGTACATTGGCAAGCTAACTTCGGAAGTGGCATTATTCTCGTCTTCGCTCGACAATAAGCCAGAGTAGTGTTCCCTCCACAACCTCCGTGCTGCTAACACCAGATTTCCCTGTGCATCTCTAAAACGCACCGCTAATAAATCCTTCAGCATAACGCTCGACTTTTTCTAGGTACTTCCTAACGTCATTCCTGCTACTCTCAATCTCGCCTTAAGTCTCCTCATCTTTTGATAGTGATCGCAAGGATCGCGTAGCAGCCGACTGCAGGTTCTTTCTACTTCTTCGCTGCACTGGCTTCGCGACACTGCTGATCGTACAATTGGTTCCTCGCTAGTGGGCGTTGAAAAACAAGGATAGTACGAGGATACAAGATAACAGGGATAAAGACTCTCGGCACTATGGGGTTCGGTGGGCTGTTGATTGCTCTGTTTACAGAGTTGAGCGGAGAAGGCTACGACAGTCTGTTGTGATTGTAGCTTTGTGATGTCCAGCTTTGGCTGTGCGCTGCACTTAGTACCCACTGATCAAGGGAAAATGAAGAGGGTTTTCGACACCTGTAAAAAGGTAAATGCGTTCATGTTTTGGAGATACCTCATTCGGAGTGTAAAAGTTTGTCGAAAACTGGTTTAAAGCCATGCAAAAGTATATCGATTTTCGTGTTGAACAGTTTGGAAAACAATAAAACTGGTTCCGATGTACTCTACTCCCAAAATATCAAAGGCAAACCCCTTAATGCATCATGATATATAAACATAGACAGTGACAGCCAAGCGGTTATCATGTCCATAAGTTCTATAAGCATACCCAGATATGTATTGGTAAACGAAATTGCCTAGAATTTTTTGAGAAATTAAAGTCATCAACGTTATGCATCATATGGGAAGGCACACCATAGTTTGGTATAGGGATGGGTCATTGACGATAGGACTGGGAGTCGCGGAAACGCAAAATGTGCAGATATAAATTTAGGCAGGAACTATCAGAATAGGGAAATAGCGATACTATCGGATAGTCAGGCCGCCATAAGAGTGGTTGCAGGAATTAGAATAAGCTTCAAATTGGTTCGGGGAACCCAAACTTTCACTTAGATGGTTTCCAGACGAGCTAGCAAGAAATGGCAATGCGAACACTATGATAGGGCCAGAACGCTTTTGTGATATAGGAAAGTATACCATTAAGCAGCTACTAAGAGAAGAGTAAAGAAGAAGACGGTACACGAATTGGACGGACACTGCGGGCCTCAGATAGGCCCGACTACAACTATAGAAGGATTTTGTTAGGATTCTGACAGGTCTGCTTACTGCACAAGTTGGGCTATACTAGCTCCAGAAACTGCAGGTTCTTGAAGAGGAGTTCTCGTCGCACGTACTAGCTGAATGTGATGCCCTGGCGAAGAGAAGGATGTCCAATCCAATCTCGATAACCGAAGTAGTCCCAGATAATTCAATTTATGGCGGAAACAGGATTAGCAGGGAAACTGTAAGCTAAGTATGGGTCACAATAGAGCTCTAGGTCGCTGTGCAATACTCCCAAAGAACATTATTATTAACTTATCAACATTTCGTTATTTTTTAATTAAGTCTTTTAAATTATATAAAGTTAAAAGCACGAACATTCCCATTTAGTATAACGAATACTGCAAAGCACACACATACACTGAACTACGCCAATTACCCATTAAAAAGTTTTGAAAACAAATCTAAAGCTATTTACTACAAATTTGAAGCTCCAGACATTGCCAGACTGTGTGTAGCTCTAACTTTTAAATGAGCATAATTCATAACTAAATGTTCATATAATTGTTATCTATTTAATTAAATGCAAGTTTAGGCCATAATTTAAATTTAAATATATGTAATTTAGTCACATTACGCATACGACAGGTAGCACGGCAAACTGTAACCGCAACAACGACACAAACAGCATAACAGTACAAGAAATTGTACCCAAAGGTATACAAAATGTCATATTACGCTCCAATTCATGCGCAAATATAGGAAGTGGTCGAGCAGTAATGCCCAAGCACACGCTCGGACACACATATGTGTATATGTCTGAAACGGTGACCATAGTTTTTAACCCACATTCAATGCAGAGCAAGCAGTGCCTTGTGGAGAACACTTGCGGCTAGCCCTTAATGTGTGTACATGTGCAGAAGTGTGTTGCTGGCTCTCTGGTCAGTAGCCAACGGCAGACCCTTGGACCCCGGGAAACCCCTCTACACAGCCTTTTAGCTCTACCGACTCAGCTACCTCATTGCGTTGGCGGCAATTTCTACTGCGCTGACGTTGTTTTTCTTTTTTTTTGTATTTTTTTCATACCTTTTTTCATTGTTTTGTGCTGCCGTTTGGGCATTTTTCCAAGAGTCGCTTTTCAATATTTTTTACCCCTCTGCAGCATTACTTTTTTTATTTTGTGTTTTTTTGCTATGTGTGAAGTCGTTAAAGTGAAAATCGATTTTCACTTTTTTGGGCGGCTGTTGCGTGCGTGTGGCTGTCCATTCGTTGGTTGCCCAATTCCCACTCTCCTTTCGCTCTTCCGGCACTTTTTTAGGGTTTTCCTGACCAACTGGCGTCACCAAATTTCCACTCTTTGACTATGCGGCGTTGTGCGTGCGCTGCAATCTGAAGGCATGTTTTATGAATGAATTTTTCGAATTGGAAGCACATTTTTTTTTGGTGGTTAATGGACGGCACTGCTTGCGACACTGCGTGCTACTTGCTTCATTTTCATGTTGCACAGCAGAGTTTCCATTTGGTTGCGACGCTTTCTTTGCAACATTTACACTTTTTTTTATCGAGTTTGCTCTTTCAAATGAATTTACAACGCAATTTTCGACGTGTCTCTTGGCATACTTGATGCCATACAATGTACATTTGGATTGCAACATTAATCAAAATTGTGTTGTATTTGTTAAAAGCAAAATGGCCGCAGCTCTTGGCCATTCTGCGATAGGACGCTGCCAAATTGTGTTGAGCAGACATGCAAAAATATTGATAAATATTGATAAATGCTTATAAAAACGATTGACATGACAATCGATAAAACATGAACAGCAGCTTTAATGCGAAATATAAGAAATTTAAAAAGCATATAATTGAAATTTTTCTATGAATAATAAAGAGCATATAAAATTCATTGCCCAGCGAGTTTATGCATGACTGAATGAATAAATGAAAACACATTATACAGAGCATACACACGCTCTTTGATTTGTATAATGTTCAGGGCTGTCAAGCCTTTCAAAACATTCATGTTTCGCTCAAATGGTTTGAATCCCTTTAGTCAAATTTTTCAATAGAATCCAGTTTCTTTTGAATTTGCTCACTGATGGCATAGGTTCCATTCCCCAAAAAGTTTCATTGTATTTTTCTACGAAATGTATCCCATCACAAAGTTTAACCTTTAACGATCCTTTTTATGGCCAGGATGGTATTTAGCCTATCCAGAGTTCGGTCCGAGTAATTTATATTTTGCTGGGAACTTTAGTTTCGGATGACAGGAATAGAGAAATAGCATGCAAGATTTAATAAGGCAAGCGAGATGCTCAAGCGTCACAAATCTGAGAAGAATTGTAACTTTGCGGAGGAATTATGGATTAAAGACAGCGGTGATGCCACTATGCCTTGCACTTTCAGGCCAGCTGCAGGGTGGGTTGTGTGCGTCTTCGCTAGTACGGGTGCTATATTTGTCAACCCGTGGCGCCTCTCGCCTACCATGCCTTCCAATTATCAATGCGCTAGGGTTAAAACTAGCTTTTAAAAGTTGGTAACTCTTTGCGTCGTCACAAGATATTCTCTAGAATGAAATAGTTAATCCTGTGCTTCGAGCTCGGTTTCTACAACAGCTTGGGAACCTCTCCAACTTCTTGTAATACTTCAAGTTCCGCTTACGGAAGCGCTTTCTTTCTTCCTTGGTCAACCTGAAGGTTGAAAGGCCGAAAGGTCATTTAGTGTTTGGTGGCCTTGCCACCACTTTCATTTTACCCTTCGCATAGTCGCTACAGTGACCTTAAGCCTCCTCTCGCCTTTTGCAACAAGTCTCTGTTGCGTTTTCTCAGTAAAGAGCCTAAATAGTTTAGCAAACTCTCAAGTTTTGAGCTGGATAAATATGAGATATTCATACTACGCCGAATTCGGGAAAAGACCCATGATTACTAAATCGACACTCACCATCTGTTTGTCGATTATAAAACAGCATTTGATAGCCCGTTGAGGGAGCGTGTATATACTGTCTGAGTTTGAAATCCCTGCAAAGTTGGGATGACTATGCAGAATACGTTGAGCAAAAGAACGAGCTTCTCCGAGCCTTTTCATACCAAGTAAGGCTTGAATCAAGGCGAACTACCGTGGCACCTTCACGATGATTTACGATTTCAGCATGGAGATCAAGAAGAGAATCACTCTTACCAATAGAGGTTATTTTTAACTTGGTAGGCGAATGAGTAGAAGAGACCAATCTCGCCAGACGAAACTAACACTCTATAACACGTTCATCCACACCATTTTTCTTTATGGCGCTGAATCGTGGGTGATGACGCTATCTGATAATATTTCCCTTGAAGTGTTTGAACGGAACGTACCCCGTAAGATCTTTGGCCCATAATACGTTGGCAACGACTACCGCAACCGATGGACCAGATAGGGAGCACACTTTGGTAGCACCGTTTCGAAAAGGCATGCGCAAAGCATAAGTGCCTGGCGGAGTGCTCTACATCAGGACGTAACCCGGCAACGGGTTGTTAGGCCAGTTCAGAAGAACTGGAAAAAGAATTGTGAAAAGCTTTCCGCAAAGACTGTATAGCGGCAAGCTAAAATAGATAGCATAAATGAACCAGTTCGTGAGCGGTTTAAGCTCCATAACTGATTTACAGCCCTGATAATAAAAGCATGACCCTAAAAGTATGCAACAATATATTTACACGCACCTTTTTTTGATGCCCTATATAAGATATACTTCATCGAATATCGTATGATAGAAAACGAGTTTTATTTGTGGTCATATAGAGGCTACAATAGCTACAATCACATTAATCCACAAACACACACACACACACACATGCATGCATGTATGTACATATATGGACATGTGTGTGTGTGTGTGTGTGTGTGTGTGTGTTGGTCATAAAGCAAACAAATAGCTACAGCTGACTCTGACGCTGCGCAATGTCTGACTGTTTGTGCTCGTCATTTCGTCTTTGTATCATTTTAGATTGTTATTGTGGTTTGTGTGTGTGTGTGTGTGTGTGTGTGTGTGTGTGTGTGTGTGTGTGTGTGTGTGTGTGTATGTGTGAATCTGCCGCTAGCTGTCTTGCCTCTTCTGCCATTGCTGCGGCTGCGGCGGCCATTGCTGTTCTTTGTGTTGATTTAGTGCTTATGCAAATTTAATATATATTCGTCTCCTTTCTCTGTAGAAATATGCAAAAAGAGCCACAAACACAGAGTTGTCCAGTCACACACACTCACACACATTCGCATGATCTGACATTATTGTTGCATTATGTACAACAACATAGCGTTGTTTGTTGTTAGCTACATACATTTATCTTGGCCATACATTTATGGCTCACTGTAGTGTGTGTCTATTTTTATGTACATCACTGTATTTATGTTATTTATGACTAACAGTGATACATTTTTTGGTGCACTCTACACCTGCGTTCATATTTTGTACTAGTGCCACTTGCATTTCAATAAATAACAAAATTTATAGAAATGAATACAAAATCAATGGTTGTGTGTGCGGCAAACTGAAAATATGCAACAATTTTCATTGTTTCGTAGAATTTCGAAAACTATGTGCATAGAAAATAAGCAAAATTAAAGCAATAAAGTAAAAGTTTTGTTCGTTTTAATTTGGCAAGTGTAAGAATTTTCTTTCGAGTTACTTGTTGTTGTTGCTTTTGCGCCTTTGAAAGCGCATTCGAGCGGCTTTTTGACACTTTTGTTTCGACACTTTGAAGTGCTTTCAACTTTGTTTTGTTGCTGCTTAAGTTTTGTGCTGCTCTGCCAGCTGCCAGACGTCAAGCAGAACACTTCAGAGAGTGTTAGAGACAGAGAGAGAGATACAGGAAAACTTTTACTCAGGCATGCTCCAAAAAAATAAAAAAGTAGCTTTAAGAATATTTTTCGTTAACTTGTTTTCTAAAGAAACTAAAACATGTATGCAGGAAATAAATTTAAAAGTTCAACTTGCTTGCCACACAAAACATTTCGCTGGCAATAAATTCACAAACACACACACACACACTCATACTTACAGAAACACACAAGAAAAAAACGCACTGTAGACTTGGCCTCAAAAAATCACTCATACGCACCGTTGCTAGAAGAAACAAGCACAGAAATGGCAAGTACGAGCTAATGCAGTTTGTATACTCTTCAAGTCGAAAGGAAATATTTTTATTTGTTAGTATATCTTTTAACTTGAAATTACTAGCCATACCAAGCCGTTACCGGGTTACGAGCTAATATAGAGCAGGATTGGTTTTACGCAGTAAAACTACACACAACCCTGTTGAAGTTCTGGACAGACTTCGCTGCGCACATTAGCTTACTGCCTTAACCCCTAGTGGTAATTAGAACAGCTAACCAGGGGGCACATGGATTTTGTGCGTCAATTTGGTAAAGGTGTAGAGCAGAGATCTTCAACCTGTCCTATCAGAACCCAGATCCGATTATCACCATGGTTAACCATCTGATTATCCATTTCCGAAACTAAGGAACAAAATTATAAGCATGCATAGAGAGGAGTGAAAATAGAGACCAACGTAAATAATCAGATCGACTTCTCCAGAAGAGCCGTTTAAGTATAGGCATCACTTCATGGTTGGTCACTGTTTGGACCTTTTGTTTTCGTATACAAATAAATAGGCCTCATCATCGGAACAATAATACCCGAAGTAACAAGTTATTATAGGGAATATCGTTAGGTCCCAAACGTATGGATCGTGTGCATAACTTCAATTAGTGAAAAGCAAGTGGCAAGTAAGTAAATGCTGCTTAAGTAAGTAAATGTCTTCAGGGTTAGATAAGTTTGGATAATACAGAAGAACATTTCAAAACTTGAATTAAAATTAAACTAAACTTGATCCGAATCGTATATCCTACATACCGTTCATACTAAATACATATATGCTGAAATTATTAAAAATGACTTGGAAGTTTTTACTGAATGTAATTAAACTGTAAGAAATTATTCCTTTTTTACTAAAACTATTCAATTGAAAGTTAACTTATTTGGAAGGTAGAACAATTTTAAGCCAATATTTTGATTGGTCACCTTTTCGCACACAATCACTGTGTTCCGATTCTAGCTACAAAACTAGACCAACCCTAACATAAAGTGGTTCATACACAACTATGTCCACTTGGTACCTTGGCTTAAACGTCGAGAAGATGCACATTGTCGTGCCTGCTACACTGGCTTTAAAATCATAGAAGCATAAGATGAAAGCAACCTGATTATCAATAAGTAATAGCTCCCTGCTGAAGATAAGGCATTCGCCGTTAAGTCGAACAGAAAACGATACCGGACACTCCAATAAAATCATGGAGAAGCAGATATCAATCCTCTCTGACAGTTACACTAACAGGCTCCTGTAACACTGCAAAGTCCTTGCTAACCCAATAACCCATGACGTCCCAAAAAGAAAGTTCAAGAGGGTTGCTTCAGGACCATGTATCCCTGAAGTATCTTCTTCTTAGCTGATCATAAAAACACGTTACCGGTTTACGGCCTAATGTAGAGCAAGCCTCCAGGCGTCTCTGCTTTGAGCACGCCTTCTCCACGATGACATTACCCGCCCCGCATTCCTTCAATAGCCGCAAAAGCTTTCTCGCAGTATCTTCTTCATCAATACGCACAACATGACCTAGCCAGCGGTACCGCTCAATGTTAATTCGCTTAACTAGGTCAGCGTCGTTGTAGAGCTCATAGAGTTCATTGTTCCATCGTATGCGGCATTCGTTGTCAACACTTAAAGAGTCAAAGATTTTACGTAGTACTTTCCGCTCAAACACTCAGACAGCGTCATCACCCAGTCTTCAGGGCCATAAAACAAAACGGGATGGATGAGCATCTTATAAAGTGTCAGTTTCGTCTGGCGAGAGTGGTGCTGACTCCAAAGATAGGCGAACTCTCACAACAAGTGTTATATCCCAAGTTTCTAAAGTCATCATATTTCCGAATGCTGGAATACTTTCATTACGTCCTTAATAAGCCACAAAGTACACAGCAGACTTTCCCTGCACAGTGTTAACCTCAAAAGTTTCACGAAAACCCTGACGACAGTCCTTTATCTAATACATAACAATTCCTTGAGCTCGTTATTGCTAAAAATAAAGCATATTTCATTTAAAGATTCGGCTTAAGCCCAACCATTTTTAAGAACTTATGCTATTCAAAGATCTTTTCCGTTGCATTTTGAGTCAAAGTCTATGCAAACTTCTTGACAAACTTGATATACTTTGTGCTATGTGAAGTGTATGAAGTAAGAATAATAAAAACTACAATAGCGGCGAACGCCTGCAGTGCGTCTGCCAGTCAGTCTGGCAGTCACTCACCCAAACCGTCAGTCAGTATATCAGTCAGTTCGTCACTCAGTCACTCACTCATTTTTTTGAGTTGCGCTCTCTCTCTCTCGGTTTCTTTGGCTGGCGGCGTTTGTTCTGCTTGCGGCAAGTCGCTGCAATTGTTGAGCAGAAAATTGAAAAGTATTTTCAACTGCACTGTTATAACTGTTGTTGTTGTTAATATATGGCAACACACTCACACACACTCACACACACTCACACACACTCACATACACTCACATACACTCACATTCACTCACACACACTTATGAAGCCAACGTACTTGACGTTTTTTGGAAGCAGATCTCTGCTGGCAGCATTTGTTGTTGATTTCCTTTTGACTTTCTTGCTACGCTTCTGGCAACTAGACAACCCTATCAACAATTTGGCATGTGTTTGTTTTACATTGTATGCTGTCTTTATACATAAACTTCTGTGTGTGTGTGTGTGTGTGTGTGTGTGTGTGTGTCTGTGTGTGTCTGTGTGTGTGTGTGTGTGTGTATGTTCTTTTGAATTGTTTATATTGCTTGCACCCAAATCAGCACTTGTAGGTTTTGTTTTGATTGCCATTGAAGCGCAACTATCGAAAAAGTTATTTCGTTTTATACACTAGTGAAGAGCATATTCAAAGTGGTATGAAATGATAACACGATTAGATCATTTGTGCCCCCTTCGGTTTTAAACGGGAGTGTGCCAGAAATATCCTTCAAGCGTTTTTCAAGCCAAAGCATTTATCCGTATGCCAGATATCTTTTTGTACCGAATTTCAATACAATGCGCCAGAACTATCTTTAGATATAGATCTACAAATATTGCTGAATACACATATTCAAGTGGGTGACTTAACACAGATATGTGTAATATGTGGAAACGATTACTTCGCAATAACGCAACGTTTTCAGTTGAAACCTTTACCATTCGAAAGATAAAAAGCTTGCGGTTTGCGAAATATAAGTTTCACCTGAATACGTTTCAGTCAGGTAAAAATTGATTTGAAGTAAAAAAAAACAACAACAAAATACATTGTACACAGAGAAACGTTGTTATTTTGTGTTTTCTTTTCTACTTTTCGTAATCAGCTGTTGTGAGAGCGTGTATTAAGTCGTCGAATATCGACAACAAGGCGAAGACTAGTCTATATGCATTTTTGTCATGCGAGACATCTAATGGCGCGCCTTCGAGGTAAGAGCGACTCGTATGTTATCACGAAAATCTGTTACTTCGCTCGCTTGGTGTGACGCACGCTTGTGGATGCCGTGTTGGCAGTGAGAGAGAAAAGAAGAGCATGCATGCCATGGTAGCATATATATTAGCAAGCGTAACACCACAAATTGCCAAATTGGAACGAACTTACAGCTGAATGTTGCATTCAGGGTTCTGTTTGAAGTGCAAAATTAAGACAAGCTTCTTGTAATTGCCCCTTTCAAATTAAACCTGTTTGAAAACTCCGCTTATAATCCTAAGTAATGGCGATGGCTTATTAAAATTGTTTAAAAAAGAAACAAGCGGATCGAGATATTTAGCATCTACTGGAAAGAGTTTCAATTTCCGCTTTTAAATTGTTCATATTGCCGACTCAAATGAGTTTACTATAAGAGCATTTGCATTTTGGCGCTCCGAGAAGGACTTTTTAAGTCTGTTTCTCTCTCTTCGACTATCTCCTTTAACTTTGTTTTGCTAGTTGTTTTTTTGCCTGCTGCTCAATATAATGAAAAGTCATTCAATTGCACTCAAATTGTCTGCATACACTTGTTTGGGAAATTGTCTAAGTGAAAAACTTTGAATTTTCCTTGCGCTTTTTCTTTCTTCTACCAACTGCTTTATCAACTTCTACCAGTCCTTATGTGAACTTTAAGTCAAATTAAAAGAGCTTGACCACAAATTTTTTGTGCTATCAATTAAAAGGCCACAGTTTAATGATACTTTCCCAAGCCAATGGAAAATTTTTAAAACGAAACATCCAATTAAAAGCCATAAAACCAAACCGCAAACAATGAAATACAATAAATAATATTTTAATGCCAAAGGCTAATGGATGCAAAAAGGCAACAATAACAAAGTATAACCTCAACAGGCGGCAACAAACATGGCACGCCCACTTTTGTAAGGGTGTGCAAATGTTATGATGGAAATAAAAAGCAAACTTTTATTTATAATCGTACGATTTACATGCCACACATAACAGCGAGAAAATGCGGTAACCTTAACTTGCAACATAAATTTTTAATTAAAACTCACACAGACACATAGCTCACACACACATACAAACACACATACAGTTAGTTAGCTTCATAAAAGGAAAGTTGAGCTGTGGCACCATCAATTAACGTCACTTTTCCGTATGCTTTTCCATTTCATGCAAATAATGTCAACATGACGACCAACAGGATCAAATTGCGAGGAGAATGTTGACGAGTGCATGTCAAATCCATGTCAAAATGGCGGACTGTGTAGAGATAGAAACAATGGCTATACATGCACCTGCCAGCCAGGTTATCTGGGGGATCACTGCGAGGTGGATGTAGCTGTCTGTGACACAGGTAAGTTATCAGAAAATTGGAAAAACAAAAGGTGTGTGCCAAGACACTGTAGTCAACTGCAAATGCCAAGCTATGTATGTGCATTAGGGTGGCTCGAAATATTAACTTTAACGAAGCTTATAAAACCAACATATCTAAAAAAAAAACAATTTGTTCCATCCTAAATAGAAGCTCAGAAATGGAGCCATAGTAAAGCCCTTTTAGGATGGACCGAAAAATGTTGATTTGGCTTCTAGATGGTTTCGACAAAAAATTTACATAAAATTTTCAATTTTTTATATTTTTTCATTTTCCAAACCTGTCCACCCTAATGTGTACACTGCACAGTTGACCTAAAACTAATAAAACCTTTAACGCATCTTTGCAGGCACCGGAGCGCGCTGCCAGCATGGCGGCGAATGCATTGAGGGCCCTGGTCTGGAATTCACCTGCGAATGTCCTGCCGGTTGGCATGGGCGCATCTGTCAAGAGGAGATTAACGAGTGCGCTTCGTCACCGTGTCAAAATGGAGGCGTATGTGTTGATAAAATGGCTGCCTATGCCTGTGCTTGCCCCATGGGCTATACGGGCATCAATTGCGAAGAAGAGATACTGATCTGTGCGGATAATCCTTGCCAGAACAATGCGCTGTGCCTGATGGAGGAGGGTGTGCCCACTTGCTACTGTGTGCCCGATTATCATGGCGAGAAATGTGAATTCCAGTACGATGAATGCCAGCTGGGACCGCGCTGCATGAATGGCGGCGTTTGTATTGATGGAGTTGATACTTTTTCCTGCTCGTGTCCGCCATTGCTGACAGGCATGCTTTGCGAGTGTCTAATGATAGGCGAAGACTCGCTGGACTGCAACTATACAGTGCCAGCGACAATGGCAACGCCAACGGTAAGACCAGTGTTGCCACCGGAGACAACAGCAGCACCTCCCACTTCAGCGGTGATTACAACCACGCCAACGGCTGAGGTTGCGCCAGTCGCAACAGCTGCTTCCGCCACCTCATCAACGTCAGAGGAGTCAGAAGAGCGGCAACCATCTGTAGCTCCACCCGAGAGCGGCAGCCAAAGCGTCTCCGTAGAGAAAACCACTTTGCCACCTGCGGCCGTGCCCACCACTGTAGCTACACCAGCCGGCAGCGGCTCCGCTTCAGTGGAAGAAAGTGCCAGCATTTACACCACTGAAACACCTTTGGTCTACCCCGTGGACGGCGCTTCTACCTACTCCGCTGAAAGCTCTGCAGAGGTGACAACTTCCGCTGAGTATACGCCAGTGCCACATTTTGATGTGAGCGCCACAGCTAGTGCCAGTGGCAGCAGCAGCGAGGAAGCTACCACAACACCACAGCCTACAGTACCGCCACCACCACCCAGCATAACAGTCTCGGTAGACTACACGCCAGTTTCCAAGTCCACATCCTCCTCATCCTCCAGCAGTAGCTCTGAATCGGTGGAGCAACCTATGGTTAGCTTTACCACAGTACCCACTTTTGTGCAACGTGTGACCACCATAGAGACGAGCATTTCCATGGAGTATTCTACGTCTGTCTATCCAGCACCACCAACTCAGCCACCCGCTGTGCAGACCACAATGCGCACCGCCATAAACGTACCTACGTCTGCAGCACCATCAGTCACTGAACCATCACTCGAAGTAGAAGAAACAACTTCTACACATCATTTGTGGACCGAGGTGCCCACTACAGCGGCACCTTTCTTCACTGAATACCCAGCTGAGGTGCTTATAACCACGCATCGCACCAGTGCAGGACGTTATACAACTGTACAACCAACATTAACGCCAATGCAGGTAACCACCACATCACCGCTGGACTATGAGCCACCCGCACTGGATTTAACCACAGCACATACGCCGCGCATTGTAGTGACTATACTGGAGGCCAATGCATCTGTTCCCTCTTTAATAACAACTGAAACTGTGCCCGACACTACGGTATATCATCACCACCATCATCATCATCATCACGATACAACGCATTTGCCTATTGGTGGAGAACTCACTACGATATTACCTCCAGTGGAAGTTACGGAACACCATCACCATCATCATCACCATCCACCTACAGATACCACACCCATGCCTGTGGAACTAACGACAGCACAGCCCATGCTCACTGAGGATTTCATTGGCGTGCAGCAGCCAGCTCCGGTCACTACTATAGAGCCTGAGATCACCACAGCGACGCCCTATCGACCAATTATAACCATAGCACCCACTATGCGGCCTACACCGATGCCCACTGAACCGCCCATAGCGCCACCAGCCACACAAGCGCCCACAATGCCACCACAAACTATGCCACCAACAATGCCACCGACACAGCCACCCACTGTGCCACCAACGCCACCCTCAACACAGTCGGCTCAGACATTACCGCCACCCACACAACCAATATATGTTACTCCCGCAACAGTCGCCTCAAAGCCGCCCGTAACCACCGAAAGCAGCGAGGAAGCCGAAGGCAGCAATACAGTGGCCACTGGCGTTGGTGCACCCGCTGGCGGCGAAGTGGAAGGTAAATCACCCGATGTTGACTGCATTAAACTGGGCTGCTATAATGGCGGAACCTGTGTTACCACTTCCGAGGGATCCAGGGTGAGTAGACCGGAATTGTTGAATTAATACAGAACTCTCACTTATTAGTAGGTCAACCCCTTATGCAATCGATAAGCCCCAACACCTGCTCTATTTAGCACAATTTGTTTGTTCAATGCAACAAGACACAAAAAATTGGGTAGTCAAAAAGAAAAGTTTAATGGGACAAACCGATAACCAAATACCCTTTATTGCTACTAAATGTTTGGTGATGTTCTAATTATTGAAAGAGAAGGAAAAGTTTTGGAAAATAAGCAAAAATTTAGATTACTTTTACAGTTCGACTTTGTTGAATTTAAAACGAACTTAATTTTAAGAGCTTCAGAGAGTTAAGAAATATTTTCCTGACCAAAGTGATTGCGTTGCACAAACTGTATAGGTAAAAGTCTTGCTGTCCCGGCCGCGACATTGAACCAATATTTATCTTTATATTGTGTTCATCTCTATTGGAAGTAGCGTTCCCGAGAAGCTAGCGATTTGCTGACTTCGAAACTCGTTAAATATAGAAGTTTTGGAAATAGCTACAATTCGTAATCATCGACCCCAATATTACCGGAATGAGCCAAGGGCCTTGCGTCACGCTTACTCATCTTATGTTCAGAGAAATAACGATTAACGGATATGGCATATGCAAACACCATGTTAAATGCATTTTTGCTGGCGCCATGTACGTCGCTGCTAGCGCTATGTGTTACCATCACGACATGTAGGAGCTTTACAAGTGGATTTTACTCCCAAGGCGTAACATTGCAAGTTATCCGAGAATGTAAAACGAATCATTTTATAAAAAGAAAAAAAAACACGACATGCTCACTCATTTCTCTACTTCACGCTTCGCGTGCCCTCATATGGTTGAATAATGACTTCTATGGTAGCGCCATTTAGCATGCGTCTCGATTTGTGTCAATATACTATCACGGCATGTAGGCGCCATACGAGCAGGCATTACTCCCAAGGCGTGCCTATAAATGCTTTGCAGGGCTTCAGGTTCGCGCTCGAAAAACCCGTTATGTCCGGAATAGTTTTCCCCAAACTTCTGAGCATTTCAAACTTTCCAACATATTCAATATGATTACCTTGCGCTAGGGTAAACACAAAGTTCTGCCGAGCTGAGTTAAGTGGGCCAACTGGCAACTTAACAAATTTTCTAACCCATTGAGTCCCTAATTGGCCGTGATGCCCTCACTATTGGGAGCTCAGTACCGTTAATAAGTCATTTAATGTGCCGGCGAAATGCAAATTGCCTTGGCAATAGTCAAAAAACAACAACAAAAACTACACTAAAACTATAACAATTATAATTTGAGAAGCGCCGAGCAGCCAAAAACAATAACAAAACAATAACAACCACAACCATTCACAACTTTTGTGGTTGATGTTTTCAAAATTTTCGCTCCTCGTTTATTCTCTGCCGCTCTCTTTCTCTCTGGTTAGTTTGGCTTTTGGAAATTTCAAATTTAATGACAATGAAAATGCATGGAAAACATTGCGAATAAATAAAATTCCATTTTGAAAATAGTTTTAGCCAAATTAAGCAACGGGCATTGTAGTTGGTTCTATATTAGAGCAAACTCTAATAAAGGCATTTGCAATAGGAACAACAACAATAACAACAACGCCTGCAAATTAACAAGTCGACAGGGCAAACACACTAATATATTCACACATGTACCTAGAAACACAAACATGCAAAAGCTGAGCTGGCGCTTAAAAGCACACCAAACTGACTCTAATGTGTGTATCTGTGAGTGAATGAGTGTGATTGTGTGCGTGCATGCATGCGTTTGCTTGTAAGCTGCTTAGTAAAGGAAACCACAAAGGCAGAGTTGCCACCCACTAACACATGCATAAATACAGAGCTTAAACATAGCTGCTCAATACACTGTCCGCCAAAATTGTTGGCACTCTTTGGGAATAATTTGTACTCATGGCTTTGGCCAAGTTGAAGCGGTAGTGGAAGCAATTATCTTTTGAACCCCGCAACTATAATTGACAATAACCCTAGGATACAACATTATTGAACCAGAGTTCAAACTACCCATCCTAAGTAAGAAAGTCAAAATCAAAAAATTTAAGAAATTATTTGTCTCCCAATAAGTTTGACACTCTCTTTCTTAGGCCCCACGAAGAACCACAAGCGTGCAGCTGCACATCAGACAGATATGTGGGTAAATCTGTTGATAGGCTTATCCGTACGGCCATAGTGTTAGAGCAATTGGCTGGTCAGCATTACGTGTTCTTCACGGCCGAAAAGATTCTGAAACTTCAGCTTGAAGGTGCGCGAATATGGGTTGAGACTAACTTTGGCTTTGTTATTCAGAAACCTACTGATCTGGGCATCAAGTACAATCCCGCTATCGGTATTTATGGCTTGGACTTATGTACTGGGATTTCTAGGTTACAATATGGCCCACAGAAGCAAAAATCCTGACTAAGGAAAATGCCATGATGTGGTTCCAACAGAAATATGATCGTATCATTTTGAACATGAAGAAATAGGCCTTTATACTAAGACAGTCTGTGTTGTAATATGAGAAATCCAGTAATAAAACCGTTGATGCCGAAAGTTATGTTTATAGTATTCTTATTCTTTGCTAGAGCTTTTTTACTTTTCCGCAAAAAAGTATTGGTTTTGGCCAAAAAACTAAAATCTCTAATTTTACGTTTTTCGACGATTTAAGCACTCTGACAACTTTTCCGGCGATTTGAAGATGTTTTTTTGTCCGTGCGTTGTCGTTATCGATGAAGTGTGTTAGTCAAATAACTTTAGTAATTTCGATTTTAGCAAGCTAAATGTTTTTCTATCGTGTTGGGCATAACTTCAGAGTTTCCTATTGAATTTGAGCACTCTAGTCGCTATGGTTGGGTCGCCTGAAGAATAATAAGAGTAAATAATTTAACACAATTATTTGTGTTATTTTTCCATACTTATTCCATGAAGCGTGCATTTTGCCTAAATTGTATTGTGGAATTCCTGCAACTGTTAGAATTTTAAATTTGCAAATACCAGTCCAGAGTCCAAAGGTCTCTCAGTACCCACAAATTTGTCGAAATAAAAATATATTTTACGATTTTTAATTAAGGCTGCTTTTAGTGTGCACCTCAGTAAAACTTCTTAGGGCTACTTTTTAGACACGGAAACAATGCTCAAACTAACAGATATAATAAGAGATTTGCAAAGGGAAAGCACACAATACGTGTGCCTCAAAGTTCCGTTATGGACCACCTGCTGTTGCACAACGTCCAAAGATTGTCTATGGCAATTATCTTCACACTGACACAAAACTCTGCAACTCACTCCCTGCCAATTGCAGGCCTCTAAAGAACAATAAAGTACAGCAATGTACAAAAGCTTGTACTGCCCGTTATAGACAGAGAAAGGTAGAGACAGAGACAACTGAGTCCAAAAATATTCAGGTGAAATCTGACAAAAAATAAAAAAACCATTGACTACACACACAAATTGTTCTATACTAAATGTTTGTATGTATATAATTTGAATATAAACAAAAGGCAGTGAGAGCAACAAACGCTTTTCACTTGCCAGAAGAGCGAGCAACAACAATGCGCCTATTCAACTATTTATGAAAATACTTGCGGTAATTTTCCAAAAGTTTTCCATATTCGAGTTTTGGGTTTGGATTTTTGGGCCAAACTCAGACACAAGCACAAACACATCGTTATTATATACACATATGAGTGTATGTGTGTGTGTGTGTGTGTGTGTGTGTGTGTAAAGCGCCTCTGGTGCACACGCAATTTAAAATTATTATTAACTGGAAAATCAGCAATTACAAAGCAAACTTTCATATGCATGGTTATATGGAATATTTATAAAGGGTTGCCAGTTGGTGGCTCTTTTGTTGTTGTAGCTGTTATTGTTGGTAAGTAAAACAGTTAACGAAACGATGCCAAATTACAGTAGTTTGCATGCTGAAATGTGGCCATGATACTTTAATGAATTGCAACATTGGCTATTTAATTTTCATTTCCACAATCTGCCATTAAAAATGAAATGTTTACGGGGCTTTTGGTTATTATATAATCAATAAGATGAAGAGTATGAACTGCTGTGCAGCTGTTGATAAGAGAGTAATGAAGTGGAAGCTCGACGATCCATTTCTTTCACGAATGTATGTAAAGTTGTTTGGTGGAATTATGCACCGGTTGGCAGCACCATTATCGGCAGTAAGAAAGGAGACAACAGCAGCAGTGGAGAGTTCGTCCCGCGCTTGGTTGCAGCGGAGAGATCGTTCTGGGCAGTCAAGTTACAGAAGTTTAAGTAGTCAGTCGAGTCGGGACTCTGTTACTTATTAAAGTTGTTAAGTTGATAAACTGTCTAAACTAATTAATCTAAATTATATAATCTTTAACTATAAGTGTAATAAACTATGAATTACTCAATAATTCTACATGTATTCGCAAGCAAATATATTCGAATAGTTTCCACAGATGTACAGCCAAAAATACGCTGTACAAAGCAGTGGCATCGATGGCTAGGAATTGAATTCTATACAATATTCTTTATCGCTTATAAAAGATTACGTATACGCCGCATTGGCTGCGACACAGTTGGTGCTACTTTGCAGAATGACGTTGAGAATTGCTAGTATGTAGCATCAACTTTCAGCATACTGATACCCACAAGGTCTGATACCAGCAATCGGTCGACCAAACCGCTGTGTAAAATCGAAATGTACTGCGGTTGGCTAACCAATTGCTATGTGTATGGGGGCATTATGATCAATTAAGCTCACAGCGAAAGTTGTAATTCTCAATGCTGCAATCACAACGTACTGACGAAGATGTCTCCCTGCGAACCCGATAACGCCGATGGTTTTTGGACGCATATATCCCACTCCTTGTTTACACACTACCGAGGAACCAATGGTATAAAGCGTGCACTGACTGCCTTTGGTATCATGGAGTAGAGAAGGCGGCTCGAACAGCGTCCGTTATAAGGCCGTAACCCGGTTACGAGTTGTCAAGACCATTATTCTTTGCAAGTTTAATTTTCGAAACTGAATACTATCTTTTATATGTTACAAAAACCACTTTTTTTATCTCATAAATGATGTATCCACTAAGGAGGTGGACAATGGGATAGGAAAGGGGTGTGTTACCAAAAAGTGACGAGTGTGAGTGAATGTCTATAACTGCAAATAATTTAAGTTTCTTTTGGTATAACGATTTATGACGTCAGGCGGAGCTTTTGTGAGTATTCTTAGGTGTATTCAATGTTGTTCATATTTTTGCAATAATCCGAGAAGAAAGTCGAGTTTTACAGATTTTTGGTCATATTATTGATCATCTTTATTTGTATCGGGTTAGGAAATGTTTGTTCTGCGATAAGGCTCCGCATCATTTTAATATTCTATATAGTGTTCTCCTTGAAAATTATGCAGTAACTTCGGTGAATTTAAGTCCAGGAGAACAGCAGGCTAAGCGCGACAATAAGTAAAATAGTTTAGGCATATTTTTTACCTACATTATGAATCATGTTTAAAGAGCGCAGAAAATACTTCTAATTATATGTGGTTAGTAAGTATTTCTGCAAGATCAATGATGCTTATCTATATCTTTATCAATTGTCAATACGTTGAACTTCAAGATTCACTCGATTTTTTTTGCCAATTATTCCTTTCAGAAGAATTCTTTCTAAGCTTCGTAAGCTCCAGAAACCTCATAATCTTCTGCTGAAAATCTATTGAGCGCTTCAATAAAATCTTCTTCTTCCTAGAGCTTAGACTGATTACATCGACTTTTTGGAATTCGCTAGACTTTACTTTAAGTAGAATGATTAGATTACAATGTGCAACAAATTTGATCTCAAAGAAAGACCTTTGGCTGTTTAAACCTGTTCCTGTAAATTTAGGGTCCCTGATTTCGAATCTGCATTTTTGGTTTTCTACACGGTTTTCGAATTATCGAACACTCACTATTTCAACATTGTCCATTTAACTCTATTGTTCAACTTTATATATATTTTAGTCTCGATTAGTATCGATGTCTTGCAATTTAAAAATAGTTATATTGTTTGTCCAGACTTTAGAGGGACTTACTTTGGGTGATTTGCATTTGTGTAAGGCTCCAAATTATACGCTCTTCGAAATATGGCAAATTGCAAGCAAAGTTTATTTCTTCAATTTAAAACATAACTTAAGCATTTAAAGTGTAATTTTTGCATTCATCTTAACAGTTTTTTCTCATAAATTATTTTATTCTCATGTTGCATCTTTCATAAAAGAAAAAAAATTAATAAAGAAGTATCTTTAGCAATTAAAGTGGGTTCACCTCAAACAGTTTAAGTATCATTTTTATAAGCGAAACGTGCTTACGGTATATGGCCAAGCTTCTTCTTCTAGCTTGTGCCACTCCAGCGGAAGCTGAATGAACCCTAGTCATTGGGCTCCATTTTAAGTTATTTCTATCGAGTATTTCTTTGACAGGTCATTAAATAAACTCATTAAATGTCGGAAGGCTCTTAATATTACTACTTACGTTCTGGCAATCTTGTTCTTCATTTATATAGATCGTCTGTAGAAAAGATATCTGCAACAAAAAAAAAGGTTGTCTTGATTAAGTTCCATTTATTGTCATTACCTACCTAAACATATTTGTACATAGAATAAGCTAAATTCTAAATAGGTTTATTTTATAGAAACCAAGATTAATAACTCTATGGATATTGATAAGAAGTTGCAAAAGACGAAGAGGAATAGGACCCAGATACCTGTTCGGAGCACGGGGGTTGGCGACAGAGCCAACAGGGGGCGAAGATACCTAGTTTTAAATAAAGAATCCGTAAGAGCTAAAATTTGGCAACACTTAGCCACATGGGCGTGGCATAGATGGCGATGACCAACGTTGTGCACACAACCTGATAGTCCTTCGCGAGCTCCGTAACATCGGAGGATCATAATTAATAAAAATAAATTATTTAATCGTTTCGTATAATATTTTGAAAATTTCAGATCAATAGCTAAGTTTTTAGGATATCGATTAATCATCCATTTCTATCTTTATAAAAGTTAAGTGCCAACTAAAAAATAGTAGGAAAGATGTGGAGCAGAGATTCAGGACGCTGCCCGACAGTGAAATACCCTTTTTTTCTTCATAAAAACTAAATCCAGCATACGGTAAAATGGGAGCGAAAGAATCTCGTTTTATGTCTCTTTTCACAAGATCGACATGACTTTAAGCAATTTCCTATTGGAAAGCTCCAATTGAAAAGTTTTCATATTAGGAATTTGGTTATTATTGTGGCAGAAATTTCTTTTATGCCCATAACTACAGTAATATAAGGTCAATATCGTTGAAATTTTAAATATAGATCAAAAATACATTACATTTGGCAATTTTCAAATCAATATGTTTCGGGCTGTGACAGTAATTAAGGTACGTTAGTTCCATGTTCGAGCACAAACAATTTACACCCCTTTTCAATTAAAAGAATCATTCATTTTACTCAGGTTAAAATATCTCAATAATTAACGCTGTGAGCCTATTTTTGATGTAGCGACTCATATGCCGTCCCAAAAACCAGTTATAACGCTCGCATGGTGGTACGCCTGTATGGTGTTACGCTTGTGTGTATTCAGTGTAAGTAGCGTCTTCAGGAGAGCGAGGAGATTGCACGTCTTTGTGTACTATTCTAGCAGTGATCGTAAAAATAAGAGGTTGCTAAGTTGTTGTGGCTATTTTCGCGCTAGCATATGCAAACGCTAGATGGCGCCGCATTAGGCCAAGTTGGAGAGAACTTACCCGCGACGTTTTTTTTTTTTTTTAATATCTGCTTTTATTGAGATAATAGTTTTGAGCGGAATGATAACTTTATAAATGACTATAGTATTTCAGCTTCCACTTACTGCTTAATGTTGGGAAAATTACAAACAGCTGTTAAAATATACAATCATTTCAGATTCGAATTCATCATTTTATGGCCATATTCATGCCTCTTTCCCATTCCATTATACTATAAAGTGTACTAGGTCACAAATATAAACGGCATTGTGAATTCGACAGGGCAATAGAAAACCCCACTAAGTACCCCTTTACTACTCAGTTGGCTGGTGTCTTAGCCATGGTGCCACGCGGCCCACTTATGTCAAGCCTTCTTTAAAAATAAAACTCCGCTGCGGATTCGCCGTAGTCTTTATTTCATTTAATTTTACTTTACACATTATTTTCATTTATTTCTACCCATATACTCAAACTTGTGCCTTCACTGCGCCTCACACTATGCAGCCTTGACCGCGCTTAATCAATGCTTCTTACACACTGATCGAATCCGGCCAAACGATGGACTGCGATAGCTGCTATGTACCAGCGAGTCCAGCCACTGTCTAAGCGCATTGGATTTGCTGTTAGTTAGTTTGCCTCGCAACATACCCAAAAGTTTTATTCGCGATGTATGGAAAAGTTGAAAGATCTCCCGTATACTTCAGCATGCACATATCTGATTTAAATGTACCAAAGGAAATTCCCACATACCTTTTTTTCACATAAAACTTTCGACAAATCAATTGCTTAACCTCCTTTGTTTCTTGGCCATAAGAATTTTAACTGCTTGTCGTTAAGATTAACACAAATTGATGGTACACAATTCAATTGCATTAAACTTAAATACTTAATTTTGTAACTTTTTCTGTAACATTTACAATCATTGGCCATTTTTATTTTTAGCTCAGCATAAGCGTTTTTTTCAAGTTTTAGTGCCCAATCTTAAAAGCAATATAATCCAAAATCCAGAACACTTGAATTGAGTTAACAAAGCAGACGGCAGTTCATTTACAGCAACGAGCTGAAACACTCTCAAGCAACAACAGACTTCAATGGCACACAAAGTGCACATATGACCACACAAAATGGCGTCTGTGGCGCTAAAAGCAGACAGACATAAACCTACACACACACACACACACACACGCACACAAATAACCGCACTCTCTCATGTGTGTGCTTGCCGCCAACGTTAACAAGAAAAAATTAAATTTTCATAACAAATTTACCGCTTCGGTGACACATCACCGCAGGATGACTTTGTTAGCGACACAACCAACCAACACACACAGATACTCTCACACACACACTGAAAGCACACTAACTTAACCACACACATGTAAACATACTACACATACACTGAAAAAAAAACAACTTCGTGGGCTTTGGTGAGCGGTTTGAAGCATCCGCGTGTGAGTGTGTTTGTGTGTGTGTGTGTGTGTGTGTGTGTGTGTGTGTAAAGTAGCAAGCTAACAAAACGAACGCAGGTGTAATGGATGCAGTGTGTGTGTGTGTGTGTGTGTGTGTGTGTGTGTGTGTGTGTGTGTGTGTGTGTGTGTGAACATCAGGCGAAATTATTTTACAGTGTACATATATGCCACTTTATTGTTGCCAAGTAATTTAACTAACTAACATGCACACAAACACCCCGACACACTCCCACACTCCCACACACACACACACACCCGCACACACTCATATTTAGATGAAGAGATCCTTGACGTTCTATGGAATTTATATGCAGGACACTTTTTGTCAATTTTAACCCTTTTTTATACCTAAAACAATCCATTATTCTTTGTGTGCTCTATAAGTAGTGCCTCGTTACACAAGAGGTTTGGAAGACATTTAAGGCGTTAACAAAGAGTATATATAAAGTGATTTAAGAAAATTACCATGACAAAGTAGATTTTCAGTTGCAGGGAAGTTGCAAAGACTTGGCATTCTACAATCTAGCAGAGAAAACTTCGTCCGACGATGTCCTTTGTAACTTTACACTATGATTTCTACGCTACATTGTTGAACTTGAAACCTCTACCAGAACACGCTCAGGAATCCAGCTCTTGATCAAATAGAGCCCCAAGGTCGAAGTCAGCGACCTGACGAGAGAGATTTTTGGCGAAGGGGCAGACCATGCCTTCGCTGGAATGACTAGGTCATGAGCACACTAGCTACCTTTGGTATTACCGATTGGAGACCGCGCGTTTTAAACAAACACTCCCTGAGGAGAGCTTTACATTAGAGCGTAACACGGTAACGGGTTGTTGTGGCCAATCAAGAAGAAAAAAGTTAATATTACACCAACATTGCTTTCTATCCAAATCGGATGCAAACTGACACCGCAAAGGGACCAGTAGTATAAGATGACTACCCTGCGATGTTCCCAAAGTAAAATTCTTATTTTAAGACTCAACCCCTTTAAAAATTAACCTTTGTGTATTCGCTTCGAGATATAAGAAAAGATCCATAATAAAGAAAACGATGGGGAACCAGTTAAAAAGAATCAAATTATTTCCTAATTCTTCTGTAAATATAACATCAGTTTATAAAACCTCAAATGATAGAGTGGCAAATTCCATAAGATTCTCAGCCACATTAAACGAAACCATATTGAGATAGAGAGAAATTTGTGTAGACAATGGCGATAGCAACGTTTACGCAAATCCCGAATGATAAATTTGGGGTGTTTGGGCTGACACTTTCTGGTTTCGAGGAACGCCTGCGCATCTAACGACATCTAAAGTTCATTGATGTGCTGATGTGCATATCACGGCATGTACGCGGTATACGAGACAATTTTACTCCCAAGGCGCGCCTTTGCATGTTTCACATAAAAAAAAGGTGTAAAGAAAATAGCTCTGAGCTCTAGTTTTATTGAACTAAACACAACTTTTTATCGAAATCGATGATATTTATTTGCACCACTAATAGTTGATATGCATTCATCTATGCTAGCGACATTTCAATTTCATTACTTAAAGCATTACATCGTGCCTAGCATGATAAAACAATTTTATATTTAGGACAGCTCTCTTGGGAACAATACCTTATGAAATGTGAAGGGCTGTAATAAGTAAACCCTCTAAATGTTCTTCTTAGCTTAATTTCTTATGATGTAAGAGGGGCTGCAAACGTACAATACCGTTAAGGTAAACACAGTTTTTCTACGAAGCATTTCTTTTGCAATTTTCAAGCTTTCGCTGATTTCGAAATACTCGGTTGGCGCTGCTCGTAAATGAATTCACCACTGATGAGGGTACTCGATCTTTGTATCCAAAGCCACGCGGGAGGCGGGTTAGGTGGTTGTGATTCAAAAATGTGACGTTACTATTACGAAATCAAATACTGCAATTGAATGTAGAGCTTTTGTAACTGTAGTGATTTGTGGGGCGATAATTGTGACTGTGGTTAAAATCTTAACAATTGTGAGGACTGAACAGACGCACAAGGTAAACTGTGATGACTAAATTTTCAACATGGATTAAGAATTGACGGAAAGCTCTGTTCCTGGACTGTCGTCATTTCAATGCAAAGCTAACAAAATATAACTCCTTTAATAAAGAGTATCTTAGCTTCTTCAAACCTAAAACTAAGCCTTTCGCTATCTTTATTTTTGATGCTATTAACTCACACACACTCTCGAAAGCAACAACTCAAACCCGCAGTCACTCACACACACACACACACACACACACACACACACACACACACACTCTAACACACAGACAGACAGACAGGGAGACAAAAAACAAACACTTACATATGTCAGCTGTCATTTTAGTTGCCGGCGCTCATGCTGTCGGGATTTTGCATGAAAAACTAAAAGAGGAGTCAACCTGTCTGTCTAGGAGCCCCCGAGCATTGCCCATTGCCCCTACCACCCCTTTCCCGGTCTTCGATGTTGTTGCTGCTGCGCAAAGTGGCACTCGCACTCAACAGAAAGTCACTCGTAAAGTGGCATTAAGAACATTTCAAAAGCAGCGCGAACCGAGTTTGAGCTGAAAATGCTTTGCAGCTCGACATTGGCGATGCAGCCGCTGATGCCACTAATGAAAACTTTGTTGAGCCCTTTTAGGCGCCCGCATGTCTGCCATATGCCTTAATATGCTTGACACACACACACACACACACACACACACACACACGCATGTGTCACCAAGTGGTTGTGTGTGTGTGTGTGTGTGAGTTTGTGTGTGTGTGTGTGTGTGAGTTTGTGTGTGTGTGTGTGTGTGTGTGAGCGCGAGAAAGTGCTGCTCATATTTTGTGCAGGAGCTGCACTTTAGTTGTTTAGCGTTTTGCTGTTTACATTGAAGATGCGTTGCAATTAATGTTTGGGTTATTCTTATAGCTGTTGTTGTTATGGAGAGGGGCTAGGGGGTACACATGTCGCCTAAGTGCAAAACAAATTCTTACTGCTGACAGAAAACTGACAAGTGCGACAAATAGGCAATGCTTTAAAAGGATATGTTAACTACTTGCTTATGGGAAAACATAAAATGTAGGGTAAAAGTGGGTCTCTCAAACCTTTTAAATCATAAGAATATGTGTTAATTGTTAGGGGCGCTGTATGTCTGACACAAAATCGGCAAAGACTTTCTTAGGCGCTTGTTACACGAAGCGAGATTTTCAAGTGGAAAAGTCTTCCGCAAAATCTCGCTAGCTTTTAAAATGCATTCTTATACATAGCAAGTAGCTAGGGTTGCAGACAACTTACGGGCGATGCGTACAATCGGTGCGAGATACAATTCACATTGACACGCTTTAAAATCTCGCTTCGTATAACTGGAGCCTTAACACGTAAATTTATGGGTATATAGCACATACTTATAACGACGATATTAAATGCGCTCTCCTCACTCAAAAACCGAAAAAAAAACCGTGTTAACTCGGTTTTCTCGCTGCGCTAGTGTCCTCGGTCTTGTGTTAATAATTGAGCAAAAATTCTCACCGGGCTTGTAAAAACAGCTTAACAGAAACCTTTTGGCCACGCGCACACAAAGTATTTGTTCGAAAAAGACCGAAAAGAACAAACGGAAAGGCGAAAAGGTCCTTCCTTTGTTGTTGTTGTGTGGCGCATAATACACATGTAGTATGTATGTATATTCAAATATGTTTAGTTTTATTAAGTGTTGTTTCAGACGAACACAAAGGCAAAAAGTGTGTACACAAAAGACCTTTTGCCAGTTTTTTATTTCCACCTGGAAAAACATGAGCGAACAGAAACCGGAAAACAAAATGTTTTTGGTTGAGCATTGACTTTTTGGACAGCAAACCGGGCTGCATTGGTTTTTAACGTCACTCTATTCATAGTGTCCTGTAATAACCAATGCAATGCAATAATTTGCGAACTCTGCTTTATAGCTCGTGGAACGAGGCTGGTTTTTACCAAAAATAAAAAAACAACTACTTCCAAGCCTGCCGAAAGATGAAACACCTGTCACAAGGAAGAGGAAATAGAAGAGGAAGAAGGGGAGGAAAATAAAGAGGAGGATAAAAGGGAAGAGAACGAGAACCAAAAGGAAACAGAAGAGCAGGAATAGAGAAAGCAATAGAAAGAAAGGGAAGAAGAATATGATCTACCTCGAGTGGAGCACTTAGATTAGTTAGATGGGACAAATATTCTGTGCATTAACTTGAGCCATGGACCATGTCTGTCTGTCCGGCCGCCAGTATGAGTTTGCAGAGCTGGGAAACCAAATTTTACCATAAGCGCTTAAAGATCACTGGTAAGATAAAGTTTGTCTAATTGACATCTGCTGCCGTTCCCCACAAGGAGAGCAGTTTACAGTCCCGCCGTTTAATCTATTGACCCGAAACTTAGAAGAAGCTTGCATCATGCATAATACATGGCTTTGTATCCAAGAGAGATCTAAGGCTCGAAACCCTTATTCAGTCAAGAAAAAACCCTGCGTTACTGAAACTTCGCAATCGCTCTTAGCTCTCACTTTATGCTTGTCAGTCAAACAAACTCTTCACTCAAGCTGTTTGTCTTTCATCGAACTTTGAGAAACACCTAGTGGTCCTACCCTGACAACATGCGGCATTTCTGCACCACGTCAAACCGGCTGGGTAACCTCCAAACAATGATATTGCTTCATGTGCCTATGCTCCTGAAGTCTCCAACCATTTTGGCGATATGTTGATAATAAAGAAAAACTTAGAAAAGTTGGGAAGTTATACAGAAACTAGTTTTTTAAAAACATGTTCGAAGACATTAGGTGCTTCATGCGAGATTTTCAAGTTCGTGTGTTTTGTGTATAAAATGTTGTAAAGGCTCTTCATATCTCTTGTCTGCCAAATGCTGGAATACGAATAACCCATTTGGGACACTCAATATGCTATTAACTCTGACAAGCTTTAATACGTTCAAATACAATTTTTACTGTTTGCGTGAAGAAGCTTAAACTATTCGCAAACGGTGATGGAAACTTCGTTTTTATCAAAACTCTTTGTAGGTGAAGTTGAATCGCCGTTTCAGACTTCAACATCCCGAAACGCCGCATCCGAATCTTTGCATAATAAGGAAGACTTTGTGCAACAAAATAACTTAAGCACGTAATTTAAGATGAAAATGTCTTCTTGCTTTTAAAGTTAAAGTTGTCTTAAGCACATAAATCATCCACTATATTTTGCAAGACTTAAATTAAAACTTCTTCATTCTTGCATCTCGTTAGATAGCACAAATAAGAAAGATGATGCAAATCTATCTCTTCTAGATGAATAATAATATAGATTGATCTATCAAATTGATGTTACCCTTAAAATATTGCATATTTTTAAAGCATAACCCAAAGGCGTTGGCGCCTCGCGGCAGACTGCACACGAGTGCACACACGCGCTTTTGATACCCTCATATTGTTCAAATATTAATGGGTTGGTTGCTTTCGATGCGCACTCACACAGATACATTCTCACACAGATACACCCACACACAGATACTCTCACACAACGGATATGCCTAAGAGCGGCAGAATGTACAAAATGAAATAAAGTGAGCAAAGGTTTTGGTGATTTGAGGGTTCGGGGTTGGAGCTGCAGAGGATTGCAGAGATTGGTAATGCGCAGCGAGCATTTGCCGGAGGCCGGTAACCAACACCAAGCGATGAGCAACAATTTCCGCTCTTGTTGGTTTATATATTTTGCATTCTTTTTTCCCTTGACTCTCCGTCTCTTTTTATGTACCGTTTTGTTTTTGTTTTTGGTTTTCCGTGCTAAGAAAAACATAAAAATCAGTGCGTGCGCTCATCAAAACGCGTGTAACTCGACGCGTTGTTTACAGCGAAAGGAGTAGCTCAGTTATGGGCACTTTCATAAATAGGTTTATGCGTGAGCTATCGCGAAACGATTGATTTTGTGATCTTCAACAAAACGATATGATTATGTGTTGGGAACACTTCTTCGGCTTACGAGCTAACTTCCCGATGCTCCCAACCAACCGCCAAGTCATGACAGAGTAATAGTCGCTCAAACACAACAAAGCTGCTGGCGTAGATGACCCGCCAACAGAGTTGTACGGGACTGGCAGCAATGAGTAAGTAGGGTGCATGCGCCAGCTCTTTTACAGAATGTGGCTAGATGAGAGCAGTGATTGGAAGCTTGGTGTCCTCTGCCCTGTCCTCAAGAAGGGTGATCCTATGCGCCAACTACCGTAGTATCAGTCTTCTTTCCATCGCATATGCGGCCCTATTGAGACTGTTGAGGGACTAAAGCCATTCGCTAAAGAACTGATCGGATCTTATCCGTGTGGCTTTAGGCCTGGTAAATCCGGCATTGACCAGATATTCGCAACACGCCAAATTCTGGAAAAAACTCAAGAATACCAAATCAACCCCAACCACATCTTTTTCTTCTTCTTAACTGGCCATAACAACCCGTTGTCGGGTTACGGCCTGCTGTAAATACATTCTTACATTGGAATTGTGGTTTTACGTTGTGGGTCACAAACCCTACGCACAAACCTTTTTAGGCCAACCATATCTGCCGATTATAAAGGAGCAGCTTTCAAAGTTTGCACGTTAAGGGCTCGGGTATATGGCACTTTACTTAAGTTCAGAATCCCTGCAAAGTTAGAGCTTTTTTACCAAATGGCATTGAGCAACTCAATCAGCTCCTTTTAAGAATCTCTCCAAACGTTTTGATACCAAGCGATGCTTCGGTCAAGGCGATGCCCTCTCGTGAAACTTTTTCAACTTTGCGATGGAGAGTGTGTTGCGAAGTACATCGGAATGGGACTGTTTTCTATAAGTGGCTTTGGGGCTTTGGGGGGGATTCAAAGAGGATCTGCGAGTGTGGGTCTGATTGTAAGTGAGACAAAGACAGAGTATATATTTTCTTCTAGTAGAAAGGCGCGGCGACTCTCAGATAGATGTTGAAAACTATACTCTTGATCGTCACAATGAAGAACGATGTCAGTATAGAGATCAAGCGGAGAATCACAATTGCCAAAAAGATGTTACTTAGTTCTCAGTAGACAAATAAGTAGTACAGACCGCTCTCGCCAGATGAAACTAACACTCTATAAGATGCTCAACCTTGCCGTTTTGCTGAAGCATGGATGTAGGACACAGTCTGATGAGTGTTTGAACGGAAAGCTCCGCTGGCTTGGCAGCTAACTTTTTACAAGCAAATCTTTGCGAATCGCGTCGGTGCGCCAGGAACTTCTAATGACAAGGGAGAATATCTTAAGATGCGAATATTTGACGAAACTCCCTAGTGTATATTTATTTTCTTTACTAAAATCTCATTTATTGCGAATAAGAAGAACGGAATTTGTAAAGGATACAGGGTATATTATAGTCTCGATGTTTCGACTGCAGCCGGCCGACAAAAAATACGAAACTATAACATTCTTTTCTAAGAAAATTGATTAAAGAGAATCAGGCCACACCAATCAGGCCACCCGGGGTTTACCTTCAAGACGCATCTATAGATGTTCACATTAAAAACTTATTTCAAAATTGCTGTCTGCTTGCAGTAGCTTTCGGTAACAACATGCAAGAAGTGAAAACTTATCCAACTACTTTGATATCAAAATCAAGCCCATTTCATGATATGATAACACTTAGAAACGTTATAATAAACACACATGCACACAGTTTACGCTAGATGTGAAATGTTGTGTCAGGAACTTCCTCTCAACGTTGATTTTTCTGCTATTTTTACAGTTTTTTGATATGCCCAGCTTTCATATATGGAGATAAAAACTTTTCATTGTATACTTTTCAGCAGGAAAAGTATCATCCGCCACCTACGCGCCATTCGTTGAAAACTTTTCATATATCATTTTGGGCTTAGACAAAAACAAGCACAAAAAATGTATCCTACATGCAACAAAAACAACAGTAACAGCAACAACTACAACATTCCAAAGCTCTCATAACAATTATTTGAAGTGTATCTCTTCTTGCATGCATTCGTAGCTTCTTGTTAGCTAAATGAAGCTGCATTTTCCACTTTTTCGCACATATATTTTGTCTCTTTCTCACGCTGTCTCTCTCTCTCTCTATTTTTTTTTTTGCTCGTCTAGTTGGCTGTGTCGGGGGCGTTGTAAGGTTTAGTTGCATATTTTTTTGCAGATATCAGTTTTTTTCTTTACATTCTAGCAGGAAAAATTTTAATTAAAGCTTTTGACCTTCCGGCATTTGGTTTGCGCATAATGAATGTAAGCAAGAAAAAAAAAACTGTAAAAGAAATTATTTCAAAATGAAGTTGGCAAATATGCCAAATGTGTTTAAGAAGATTTTATTTAAGAGAAACAAGACTGTCTTAGGGCCATTTACTTTGGCAGTTTTCACTTATTTTTCATGTTTTAAATGGAAAGCTTAATAGTTTTGGCAATGCATTACTGAAACTTAGGGAAATTCAAACCAGAGAAACTTAAATTTCTATAAACATTCTGCATAACACTGCACTTAACAGTAAAAACAACAGTTCTTATTTGCTTATGCTTAGAACATTACGAGAACTGTTTGATAAGTCAATTTCTTTTAGTATTTCCCGCTTAGCTAGTTAACAATGGTTAATTGAGTTTTGTCAAATATTGAGCAGACAAACTCGAACGAAACTGAAAAAAAGCGAATTTCGTAAAGAACCAACCGAAGCCAAGAAAGGCTTAACAGATGCTAGGGGACCTCTGCACCATTTCTTTCATTTAGATCTTCCAAAAGAGTTCTTCCCAAGTTCCCATCGAGGTACGAAGGAAGCTCACTCCCCTCTTTCCGCGTTCGATGCAGAGTTTTTTCAAAACAGCTCAACTTTTAGTCTGTCGAATCACTCATGGGGTTCCAGATATCGTGCCTAAAAGACTCTGTCATTGAGTCAGATTAGAGCATAAAATAAATAAATAGTTCACTGCTTGCAGTTATGGGACTACTGCTTTATATCTCCTGAAGAGACTACAAAAGTAAAAAAGCTAACTTAAAATGGCAAAACTGTGGATCTGGTGAAACGGCTCCTATGTTTATGTCCGCCTTTCTCTTGGAGAAGGCTCAAAGATCTTGGTAGTTACTTTAAGGACAGCATTTCCTAACTGTCCGTATTGAATCCCAAACGGATTGCCAATGTATTACAAAATAGTCGACTTTCTAAACTGCTTGCTGAAAGTAATATTGAAAACAGATTAAAAACTTATAAATATCTCAATGATTGAATAAATTTATTAACGGCGATAAAGGCGAAAACACCTTTCTATATGGACGGTAAATCTATTTTTTTATTATACATTTACTCTATTCCTACAACATACATTAGATTATACCAAGAACACCTTATTGTATAAAGTTTTATCAACAGACATATTCCTATAGATTAAAAAATAAACTACTATTGTAAATCAAGCTATTAAACTTTAAACAGCTGACTTGAGTTTCTCATAAAAGTATCTATACTATCTATTTTATATAATGTCTCATCACATAACTCATACGACGCGTGTGCTCAAAGATAGGAACTTTCTCTTTAAATCTTATATTAGCCCAAAAACAATGCAAAGCTTTATATCTAGATTTAAGCTGTATATGTAAAGCGTTTTGCATATCAATTTAACTTATATAAAGTTTTTATATATAAATACAATTTGCTTACCAAATGTTAAGCGATAAAATGCTTAAAACTTACCTTCAAAAGGTATTCAAAGCACTTGAACTATGAACTTTCGCAAAATCAATTTTTCTGCAACATTACTCAAACGCCCTAAGTACTTAGTCATTATACATCTTTACAGCTAAACAAGCAAAACTCAAAGCTTAACTTCAGAAATCATACATGACTTAAGCTCTTTTATAGCATAATATTATCAAAATCAATTACGCAACATCAATACACAAACTAAAACAATCAACAACTAAATATACACAATTCAAAAGTTAACCCCAAAAAGTATGCAATGTTTTCTTTTCACATTAAACTTTGATTTGTTTGCATAAGTCATAAAATTGAGTTTATTTATTATACGCTGCTTCAGTTGCCATCAGCAAAATTGAAAACAATTTAAGAACTTTTGACTTGTCTCTCACCTTGCATTAATATTACTCATACGCCAAGTGTCAACTTTAAGAACTTGCCGTGTAATTTCATAAATTTGAGAAAATCAATTTTTGTCACTTGCAAGTCAAGTAAAACACGCACTCCAACACAATGGCAAAAGTAAAATTGAAACAATTTTAATTTATTTTTTTGGGCCAAAAGTTGTGTTTACCACTTTCAATAAGCACTGTGCAAAATTCCAATAAATTGAAAAGCAATATGAATTAACTTTTTGCCTCTGCGCTGCTCCTGACTGCTCCTGACTGCTCCTGACTGCTCCTGGCTCTTCCTTTTACACTTGTTGTTGCTCTTGTACTTGACTGCAATTTGCTGGCACGTCTTCGTCTTTGTCCTTTTTGTTTTAATAATTTATGCCATGCCAGGGGACATTTAAAGTGCAGCAGCAGCAGCATCAAGCAACATCAAGCAACAAGCGACAAAATGGCGTGCAACCAAATGGCAAATGGCGAAAGATGAACGATGAACGATGAACGTTGCGTGGGGGCGGGGGGCCACAAAATGAATGCAAGTGAAGCGCCACGCAGTATGCGAAACTTTTGTTCCACTCTTGTTGTTGTTGTGGGCACAAATCGAACAAATGAAATGCTTTTTTCGAAGTCTACGTGTGTGTGTGTCTGTGTGTGTGTGTGTGTGTCTGTGTGTGTGTGTGTGTGTGTGTGTGTGTGTGTGTGTGTGTCTGTGTGTGTGTGTCTGTGTGTGTGTGTGTGTGTGTGTATGTGTGTGTGTGCGTGTGTGTTGTGGCACAATCACGCAGCTGGCCACGCCTTGGGGAACTGCTGCCTTTTAATGGAAAATTGCCATATGTTAGCTAAGTGAAAAACTGCCAAGTGCAAAAAGTGTGTGCAAAAACTTTTCAGACCCACTGTGTAGAATTTCAAGTGTTGAAAAAATGAATTCAATTATGATAGATGGTAGTGAGAATACGTTAAATGACTAACGAATGTGGCGTACTCTTTGAGTTATAGTAAAATGCAAACTTTTTGATCATTGTTTCGCTTGTGTCTAGCACTCTTCAGCTTTTAACTTGGAATAAGGCAAATACGTCATCAATTTGCTAACAAATTTTGTTGTTAAACATCCACCACCGTAAGTCATCGGTTGGTGTGATTCAGGTGGCCTGATTCGTTTGGGATGATTTGATGGCCTCATTTTTCATATATTTTCACATGACTGCTTTGAGAAAAATCTATTTTTCGCTGATTTCGAATCTGGTTGCTGATTTCGAAAACGTTATGTTTACAAGCACTCGGCTGCTTGCTTTTGTTATAACGGTTAAAATTCACTCAGAAAGTTTAAGCGTACCTTTACTCAATTGTGGATGACAGAGCAATAAAATCACTATATATATATTTTTTCGAATTTCGAAAATTCGCTTTTTTTCTAAAGTAATATGTTTGTTTCATACTTTCTCCTAAGCTACATTTTTAATCGATAAATTGATTCTTTGCGAAGATTTCAGCAAAGATTTAATGGGTACGATCTCAAAAGTTAAATGGTCGAAAAATTAAAAGAAATTTATCCCAAATAAACTTGCTTTGGAAAAGTATTACACCATATATGGGAATTTCTTAAAAAAATGTCATGCAACCAACTTCAAAGAGTATAGGATAGCATAATTAAGCATAAATCAAAGCACTTAAGCTACTTGCAATACTCTCAACTTATTTCTGCTTGTTCTCTTTCTACTTCCAGTGCGTTTGCCGCTTTGACCGCCAGGGGGCGCTCTGTGAGCTGCCAATAGTCATCAAGAATGCCGCCTTTTCCGGTGATTCCTATGTCTCGCATCGCATCTACAAGGACATACCACAACATGAGGCACTCGATGCCGTGCTGCCAATGCACATTCAGCTAAAAGTGCGAACACGCGCCACCAATGGCCTGATCATGCTGGCTGCAGCACAAGGCACCAAGGGCGGTCATTATATGGCGCTATTTCTACAGAAAGGACTCATGCAGTTCCAGTTCTCTTGTGGCCTGCAAACGATGCTGCTGAGTGAACTTGAAACGCCTGTGAATACGGGTCACGAAATTACCATTCGAGCTGAGTAAGTGAAAAGGGGCAAAAAAAATAAAAATAAAAGCCAAACGGACAAAATGTGTGCACGGAATGTAATTATGTAACTCTATTATGGCGTGACCCGCGGTTGCATGCCCAACCCCAATGGTCCAGCTTTTGATAATGGGCGTATCCTAGAAGCTGATTGCTAATTAACTTTTTAAACTGCGCCTGACATTCAGTGCGCTTCAGTGCAGCCATATTGGTCACTAGGCCAAAGGCAGCGCAAGGCGACGACAACCACGCAAGGTTGTCCGCATCAATGGTAGTCGCCCAAGTTGAGTGGGCGAGCTTATAAAAGAACGACCATTAAAGTTGCCTCTTTTTAACGCCCGTTTTCCATGACATTTGCGCCACCAAAAATTATAATGCTTCAAGTGTAGAATAAATTGCGTTGCTTTTTCCACATTTCTGATTCTGTCCAGGCATTCACTTCTCCCCCCGCCACTAGCTACCCCTCAGGGGGGCATAAACGTGCCATCCATTTGCTCGCTTTAGCTTTCATGCGTAATTAGTTGGTGTAGTTGCTTTTGCTGGAAATTTAATTTGCCACATTTTTCCGCACTAAAACCGGAAACGTTGAGCAAGGCTCCGACATGTGCCAGCAGCAGCCGGCGTAGCCAGTGCTCGAAAATGCGAAGAGCTCTTAGGAGCCATCAATTTTTGAGCGTACATTTAGCCAGCATTAGAGACCACAAGTCAAATAATGTGAAGCTCAAGCGTAATTAATCGTTTAGCTAACTGTTAAATTAGATCGTTGTGGGAATGTTAGAAATGGCGAATGGAGTGAGAAAATTTCGAGGTAGTGAATGCGACGGATGTATTTAGTGAAGCGTTTGTAATGGAAACAGTTAGTTTGGAAACGTTTCAAAAGAATGGAAATGCGCTCGAACTCAGGTCTATAAAGAACAAATTGTCAATATTACATTCAATATTTTTAATAAAATAGTGTAGGTTGACGTCGAACGAAGCAGAAATCAGTGTTGGCAAATTTTAATTCAACTTCAAAATTGTCCTTAGAGTGGAATCTTTGGCCGTTACATAGAGTCGACATGCTGAAAAGCGACCATTTCCAAGACAGTGAATACATGCCCTTTTTTCTCGTAAAACGTAAAATCGTTTATGGTTTCAGGAGTACCGGTACTACCGTAATGGTAAACAAATTTCGCTTTGAATCCGTGCCTTCCAGAATTCCGTTACGGTATTTTTGTTAGAAAAACACTTCCCAAAAGCGTTCTATCAGTCGACTTTAACACCCGTTCAAAAATTAAGCTCAAACTCATCAACAAACGTATCTCATATAACATACTTACTAACTTAACTTGAGCGCCCAAGGTCACTTACAATGTTCAAATCGACTTTCAGTCCAGCTAAGATAACTTACACCCAACAAAATGAACTTGATTTATTTGGGCTTACTCAATTTACAATTCAGTCGAGTACAATTACTTAAAACTTACCATTAAATTGATGGAAACTCATATGGAAAACAAGCATATTATCATTTTGTATAAAATAAATAAACAAATGCAGAATATTCCCCAAAGTGTAGAAAGACCCAGGCATAAACAGCACATTAAGGAACAAATATATCAACAAAAATAGGTTACTGCCACTAAGAAGCAGGACAATAGCAAGGGCAACAACAGCGACAACGACGCACAGTGGATCCAACTGACTTCTTTTTCGATATTTTCAAAATGTAAAATGCTTAGAACAGAGAATTCCTTAAGCTTCTGCGATATACTGCGATAAATAAGCTGTGTACAGAGGAAACTTCAAAAAACGGTAGTAAAGTTCGATATTAATACTGCAAAAGTCTTATCCTTGCATGTCATGGAAAAATTCCATGTTCTAAATTGTGCTTATTTTTCAATAAATAGTCCTTGTCGAAAGTTTGTCTATCTGGCGAACATGTGTACACTAAGATCAAAATAGACTCCAAACATCTGGCCAACAGATTTTCAAAATTTTAATGCTTTATTAAGCAATAAGCAATTTTATTGGTGCAAGGATGAGACGTTTGGTGTAGATAATGAAAAAATCTCAAGCGCGACTGTCAAAATATTACAAATAATATTACAGTTTGTTCCCACGAAGCGAGTAAGATTTTTGACAGCTCACTGATAAACGTGTTTTACAATACTTCTAATTCCCATTAAAAAGACTGGCTTAAAAAAGGTGTTATTAAATAAAAAGAATTGCAAAATCCAAATTTTGTATATGTCCGCCAAACGCGAGCTCAAAATAAAAAGAGCGCTGGAGCGGAAGAGCCGGCAACGAAGTATTTGGAGTCGGGAGTGGCTAAAACGCCGTGGAGAAGGGCGTGACAACTCGCACTTGATAATGCAGGAGTTGCAATATGAGGACGTTCAGGATGCTCCAGCTACGTTTCACAAGCTCCTGGATCTTGTTTGCCCTCTCATACAAAAACTTCTGTAAATTACAACATTGATTATTAATTAATATACTAATTTAACAAAACGACCTATGACATTGTTCGGCGCCAAAAATCTTGTTTATGTTCGTCACACTTGCAGCACTAAAATAAGGTACAACACAATACTGAATTGCACTTTACATCACTTTGCACAAAATCTCTGGAATGCATTCTAATATAAAGTAAATCGCATAGGGTTGCAGGCGAGATAACTTACGAGATGCGAGATGCAACGCACACGGCCTCGCTTGAAAATCTCGCTTCGTGTAAACGGCGCCTAAGCAATTCTCTGTTACATGCATTTTAAATTTTGAAAATATCTTTGCTTCATCAAAAGTTATGAATTTTGCCGAAAAAGAAGTCAGTTGGATCCACTGTGCGACGTCTCAATGCACATGGCAAGGAAGTGCTGTACGTGCACACACTCGACAGCACACACACATCGAGACACACTCACACCTATTGATCCACACAGATGTCCAAATAAAAACAAAGAGGGAAACATGGAACTCACTGCCAAAACATGGCCAGACTGCTGAGCAAATACTTTTTGGACGCTAACCTATATAAATAATTTATCATGCCTTGTGGGAGCAAAGAGAGCGAGCAAACGTTAGAGAGAGAGAGAGAGAGAGAGTGGGAGAGGGTCGAACAACTTTTATTTCTTGTTTTTACGAGTATCGAATCGACCACAAATTTACTTTTTAGCACATCGTATTTGGTCGAACAGACTGACCCAGCGGCTAACCAACAGTTAGAGAGCTCCAATTTCCCGATACCTCCCGCTACCCCGATACGGGTTTCTTTTTTCGGGGCCAGCCGGCCGGCACTGGATTTACGAGCAACAAATTTATGTGCTTTTGCTATTTTTATTTGCGTTTCGTGTTTAATGACCGTGGCCGGGCAACAGCAACAACAACAACAACAAAAACAAAAGTCCAAGTCCAAGCCCCTAGGTCATGCCTCAATCGCTATTCCATTCAGCGATAGAGCGAGGGAGAGTGTGTGTGTGTGTGTGTGTGTGTGTGTGTGTGTGTGTGTGTGTGTGTGTGTGTGTGTGTGTGTGTGTGTGTGTGTGTGTGTGTGTGTGTGTGTGTGTGTGTGTGTGTGTGTGTGTGTGTGTGTGTGTGTGTGTGTCGAACTAGTTTGCTACTCACAATGCTGCAATTATGAATGTCCTGGGGCGGCACTCACACACACACGCACACACACACACGCAAAGCGGAAATGGACAAAACTTAGCCGCGTTACCAATGTCAACAGCAACTGCCAACTGCTTTTATTGTTGTTGCTGTTGTTGCTCTTGTGGGCCGCTTGCCTTTGGGTTTCTCTAATGAGCCTAATGCTCAACACAATTGACATTTTACTTAGGGATTCCCCTTACCCAGGAGTCTTCTCAAACTGGACTCTCTGTCTAGCTGCTCATTGTTTGTTTTCTCTCTCGCATCGAATGCTACTACTACAGACAATTAGTGTAATTAGAAAGCAATAACAATTACCGTTAGTCGCGCGTAATTGCGGCTTTCTTGCTTAGAGTACTACTCCTGCCGCCTGTAATATCTTTCGGCTCCTTTGTAAGCGTTTTGGTTGTTTTATTTTTTTTTTTTCGAATCCTTGAAAGCTTTGGTTTCGGTTTCTGCTGCTTTTGCTTTTAATTATTGTGAATTTGAGTAATGAAAATCAAATTTAATGCTTCAATTGTGAAGTCATTAAAGCGGATTTGGCTCATTAAACGAAGTCAAGTTGAGCGCTTAAAAGCTTTGGGCCTAAAACTGCAAAAGTCTTCAATTCAATTGAGTGTAGACATTATTTATAAGGCCAAGTTTTTGGGGCAAGCTTAACTTGAAAGCAATATGTTCAGCTAATTAACTTAATCAAGTGCAACTTATGTGCGCCTTAAGTAGCTAAGATACCGTTTGTGGTATATTTATGCCATTTTGGCATAGTTTTGAGCCAAAATTGATCTCATGGAATATTTTTCATATTTTTGGCATATTGGTAAATAATAAAATATTTTTGTATGTAATGGTATATTGTGAAAATTGAAGAAAAGAACATTGTTTAAAGAAAAAATTTTAATTGTTGAAGTTATCGACATGGCTGCGCCCAAAAAATGTACGAGAAAGGAATGGGAAACCATTCACTTATTTCAATTATTTTGGTGAGTTTTGTAATTTGAAGAAACCATTTCCCAAAAAAGTTTTGCTTGGGTTACATTTTCCCAAACTCAACTTATAATTTATAAAAAGATTGCAAAATTGATCTAAATCGCAGCGCTATAACATAAAGCTGTATTGGGAACACGAAAGCTCCTCCTCTTGCCGGACGCGTAAAAAAAAATTCAAAAAAACAGCGTTTAAGTTTCTCATTGATCTTTCGTTGTGAAGTATTTTTGACTCATTATTGTATTTTCCACTCATTATTATTAGGGGATAAACGTGATGCAAGTTTTAAGGCTTTCTATATTTTGCAGGAGCATTTTTGAACCACCGTTTAGGATAATGTTAGTAGCCAGAGCTGTCTCAGAAGTTTTATATTCGAATTCGCTGCCCTTCACATTTGTGACTGCTTGAGTTCACTTTTACAAGCCAGTTCGAGCGAACTTTAAAATTAATTTATCATATCGAAGCGAGCAGTACCATACTTCAGTACCAAACAAGATTGCAGTTCAAAAGCGTAGCAACTTACACTCAAATCACTAACAATACCAATCTCAGCATTTCAATCCATTTAAAACGGCCTTTTAGCCTAGGTTAAGTCTGTCCCAAAAGTTATCAAATCATGCAGATTAACGTCTGTCTCATAAGCAAATTTCCAAGAAGCCAAAAACTTTTGGGGTACCAATTTGAACGAACCTTTTTTTATGACACTTGTTCAACAACTTTTTGCCGAACATTTGACAAAGCCGAATCGAATACTCGAGCATAAAGTTTCACACTTGTCAAAAAAACAATCAAATTTGAGTCAAGTTTGGAATCTTATGGCATTTTCGTAGTGTTCTTGGTATTAAAATATCAATATGTGCCACTAAAATATGCGCACTGATACCAAACGCAGCTCCCATATCAAGAAGAAGGAAACAAAAATAAAAACCCAATAGTTGGGCTATAAAAAATGAAGCAAAAAGCAGCTAAATAGAGCAAATAAAGGCAGGTGACATTTAGCCTACAGTAAAAAAATTTGAGCCTGACAATCGAACCATCAGCCAAACAGAACCCTCTGCCTCCAAACACTTTCTGACGCGTGACACATCAAAGAAGGGCCCAAAATTCCGGGCACGCTGCTGAAAAGCAGTGTATAAAATGCCGGCCAGCAAATTTGACAACCGATTGACATTAAAGCCAATTGCCGTAACGTGGTGGAGGAGTGGTTGGCGCTTGTTGGTCCCAAAAAGCGTTAAGACTGGGTGTTAAAGGTCAAACAACAGAAAGTTTCACATTGATTCTTTGTGCGGGTGTCATAAATATTTGCACGAGGGGCATCCCGAATATTTTTAAAAGCCCTCAACGTGCCATACGCACACACACATACGTTGTCAATGTATTTTTGTCACAGTGTGCGGCATATTAAATATTTTATGTTGCATACAACAAGAACTATCTGCTGCTGCATGTTTTGTACAACTTTTATGCCAGGTTACTGAAACTGCCACAATTTTCACCTCTTGCTCTTCCACAGATTGGACTTCAGCCGCAATTACACACACTGCAATGCCTCGCTGCTCGTCAACGACACATTGGCCATGTCCGGGGATCAGCCCACATGGCTCAAACTGCTGCCAGCACGTATGCACACACCGGAGGTTATACTGAACACATGGCTACATTTGGGTGGAGCGCCCCAGGCACCGATTGGCCTGATTATCGAGCTGCCGCCCGCACAGAGCGGCACTGGCTTTACAGGATGTCTGCACTCGTTGCGCATTAATGGACAAGCGCGCGAAATATTTGGGTAAGTTTTTGTGCAACCCCTCTGAGTACCCTTTGCTGGAGCACTGCTTAGGCGTGACGGCCTTTGTGCCATTTGCTGCTTAATCACGGTCCTGCCCGCGAGCATAATGACCTAATGAACAGACGCCCTTAGTGCTCTGCCATACTTTGTAGGCATTTGTATGGCATTTTTGCAGAACTGCCCACATTGCGTCTGGCTTGAGGCACAAACCAAAAAAGAAGCATCCAAACAAAAGTTGCAACCAATAAGCAGTAAAAATTTCACCAAGCAACGAAACTAAAGTGCCTGCTAAAGTTGGCTAATAAAAAGTTAAAGCCAGCTAGACGCAGCGAAGAGCTTTTGTGGGAAACTAACAAGTTGTTATAAATATTAAAAGCAGCGAATCTCAAATGCACTTAGAGATAATCATAGCTCATAACCGATCATCACAGATCATCAACCGAAATGGTCGCTGTTCACAGAAACCTGTCAGAAGAGCCGGCAATTTGCCAAGCATTTGGTCGGTTGGTAGGAATTATTAACAATACGATACTTCCAAATAGCAAATGGTACTGATAATTGGCAACTTATTGCATCCGTAGCTCGCACGCAACGGAAGATCAGCGGTTATTCCAACAGACACAACCGAAGGGCTAGCCGAAGGCTTGACTAAATGCAGCAAGATCAGTGGTCAAGCGACTTTCATAGCAGCAGGTTTAGTCATTCGTTTTATGGTCTATTTATGAACAAGTCTGCTTTTGCAATAACAACTCTTGTTAACATATAAATATAAACTTTTAAAACCATTTAGAAAACTTGAATAAACTCGAATAAAGAGTGAATTCTAACCACATTAGAGACTCGTTGCTATCAACTCCACCTAATGTCAACCAGTTGAAATATTTTCTGTTCGATGTACCATGAAGTAATGAAAGGAGTTTCCTTTCCGTGCCCAACTTTCAGCCCTATTTGCGCATATACCTCACAAGATCATATCATCTGTTTGACTCTTTTGTTTCCGTAAGTCCTTTCGATTGTAGAATATCTAAAATGAGCGACGCTACTTAGTAATTATAAAGAAGTTGTTATTGTTGACACCGAAATAATCGTATTGAAACCGGAATAAAAATATCGGTTTATTTGTTATTTTTAAGACTGTTCGATCGATAAAAACTTAAATTTCGTTAAAAAGCAAAAAACGAAAATCACTTATAAGGCCATTAGCGATATTTTAGTACCGTAAGCGTAATAGTTACTAATATATTATGATTGGATCTAGCCCTTAACCAAAACCGTAACCAATAAACCTATTGGCTTATGTGCTATGTGATATGAATTGTCGATGTCAAAATCGGTATGGAGATTGTCTAAAGAGAGTTTTGATCACAATGTAATGAACAAAAAATGTTGTTATCATAAAAACTTAGTTCTTGAACGATAAATTTGCAGTCCCGTTCGAATGGTGAGATAGCTGAGGCTTTTGCTGAAGAGTTACAGGCCCGGTTTTCGTCCTTGAGCTTGCAGACCCAGGTTATGTGCTTGACACTCATGCTTTTCTTCAGAAGGAAATGTCTGTTTTTCCTTGAGAAGAAGGCTCCTGGGTATGACGGGATTGAAGGCAAAGTGGTTAAGGTCCTTCGTAGCAAGGGGGTTATTGCCATGTTTCGTTTCCAGCACTTCCCTTCTTACTGGAAGTGCGCTTTAATTAAGATGGTACAGAAGCCTGGCAAACCAGAGAACCTTGTGGCGCCTATCGCCCGATTAGCTTGCTGCCTACTTTCTCCGAAATATTTGAGAGAATAATTCTAGAGAGTCGGCAGCTCTGAGTGTCCAGGGTGCCATTCCTGACCATCAGATCGGGTTCAGGTAGCAGGATGATGCTGCTTCTGAACAGATGCACCCACTCGTGCAACATATCCTTGAAGGGTTTTGAATAAAAGCTCTGCCGTCTTCCTAGATATCCAGCAAGCGTTTAACCGTGCCTAGCATGATGGTTTGCTTTTTAAGTTCAAGTCACTCCTTTCAGCTGCGCAGTTCAATCTTTTAAGGTAGTACCTTCAGAGGCGGTGTTTTATGGTTAATTGCTGATCTTAGCTGATGACACTATATTTGTATCCAGCTCGGCTTGACCCAATATATGAGGTCACGCAGACTTTCCTGGATGAATTTAGCAAGTGGTTCTGCAGGTAGAATATTGCAGTCAATAGCAATATTGTGTTAACGCTCAGGCATGACGTTTGTCCTTCTTTCAGCTTTCGAAGTTCGGTTATACCACAAGTGTGTTGTGTCCGATACCTGGGTATGTATTTTCACAAGCGTCTTACCTGGCTTAAGCATATAGCCTTGACCACAGCTGCTTGCTTCTCTAATCTCAAAAAGCTTAGGGGCCAGTTGAGTCTTAACAACAAGGTGCTTGTTTACAAGTCAATAGTTGTGCCTACTTGGTCTTATGGTTTGCCACTTTAGGAAGTTGAGTCCGCTTTAAATATCGCTAGGGTCCAAGTCATGCAAAAATGGGCTCTTAGATGCATTACTGGGGTGCCCTTGTACATATGTGCGTTACTCCGCGATTCAACGCGATTTACTCATGCCTACTGTGATGGATGAACTAGTTCGTGATATATCAAGTGACGGATGCTAAGTTACAAAACCTTAGAAACCAGTAGAAGAAAAGTTTGGATAAGTTGTTGAAGATAAGATTTTCCAAACTATCGATAGTATTATCGATGCGTCGAGTTTTTTCCTATCTGCACACTATCGATAGTTTAAATACCCGCTAAGCGACCAAGGTCAACGAAAGTATTAAGAAAATAATTCCTATAGTACTAGAGCAAGATGTAATAAGATCAACTTTTGTGCGAAGTGGTAAGCTCCCCATTTTTTTAAAACCCAATAATTCTTCTTTTCAGGCTTCAAGAAAATGTTAAAGCCTGTATTTCTGAGTTCACTTGATTTGAGAATTTACCTTTGATATGACTTGTTTTGTCCCAAATCCGAGCGTTTTGTTCATCTTATTGCAGAGATAAGGCGAATAACTTCAATGTAATATTACTGCATGATCTTGTGGCACCTTGCTGGTGTAATCGCGTAAAACATATAGGAAAACCTTCACATTTAAACAAACTTGACGTGCTTCGTCACCAGTTAAAACACTTTTGAGCAAATCTGGATCATCGTTTTGGTCATTTAACAACTCTTGAGCGATACTCATCCGAGTAAATTCGGAACAGTTTTTTCTGCATAGCATAAGCCTACCGATATGCGAAGATCCTCAGCAACTTTTGTAATACCGATTTGACGATTCTGCTTTAAAGTGTTCATCGATTGTTGACGTGCTCATCAGATAAAAAAAATATAAACTTTTAAGAAATTTCAAACAAGACAGCCCGAATTTTGATACTCTTTAAAATTATACAAATCTAATAAACTTTGTTGGACTCTGTACACAAATTCAATATTTAACCAAGTTAAATTTAAAGCCATATAACACTGAAACACTTAGAGGGTCCGGTGCTCCATGAACATTTCAGAAAAAGCTCTTCATCCAACAAAATGGCTACGTTAAAAGCCCCTTTTAAAATTTGATGCTATTTGCTCGTTCGCCGAAAAGTACGTTGCAAAATGCAATACACCTAATGAAAGGGGCAACGCAGCTGGCTCTTAGTTGGGGCAGACAGATAGTTCTGGGGGAGCTGTGCTCCAAGAGACATTTGTTGCAACCATTCGTCAACACATAAAGCATGGCCACCAAACAGATGTCCAACCCCAGACAGATAAACGTGGTTAGATGGCATCAACGACAACAAAATGGCGCGCTGACAGCTGTGGGGCTATTTGCCAATGGCACGACAGAGCAGCATCTAAGGGTTCCGGCTTGTCGTGGCTTATAGATGTATGTATGTGATGCCATAATATTGACATTAGAATTAGCAGGCAAAGAGCAGCTTAGGCGGCAACATGAAATTAGAGGCAGCGACACCGAATGCCGCATAAATTAAGCCAACCCAACGGTAACTAACAACAACTAACTGTATGTGTGTGTTTCCTGTTGCAGCGATGCGCTTGACGGCTTTGGCATTACGGAGTGCGGCTCTTTAGCATGCCTGTCGAGTCCTTGTCGCAATGGTGCCGCCTGCATTAAGATCGAAACAAACGAGGTGGACGAAAATGGCGAAAAGGCGGAAAAGTGGAAATGTAAATGTCCAACGGGCTATATGGGACCTACGTGCGAGATATCCGTGTGTGAGGACAATCCGTGTCAATATGGTGGCACCTGTGTGCAATTCCCGGGCAGCGGTTATCTGTGTCTCTGTCCGCTGGGCAAGCATGGTCACTACTGCGAACACAGTAAGTATTTACCAAATACAGTTCCACTACATATATTAATCATCAAATTCTTTTCAGATCTCGAGGTGGCCTTGCCCTCCTTCTCGGGCAGCGTCAACGGTCTGTCATCTTTTGTGGCCTATACCGTGCCCATACCTTTGGAATACTCTATAGAGCTGAGCTTTAAGATTTTACCGCAAACCATGTCACAGATAGCGCTACTCGCTTTTCTGGGACAGTCTGGATTCCATGATGAGAAGAGCGATCATCTGGCTGTTAGCTTTATACAAGGATACATTATGTTAACCTGGAATCTGGGCGCCGGTCCACGTCGCATCTTTACACAGAAACCCATAGATTTCCGGCTGGATGCACCGCGTGTGCCCTATGAAATCAAGGTGGGTCGCATTGGTCGACAAGCCTGGCTTTCCGTAGACGGCAAGTTCAACATAACCGGCAGATCACCGGGCAGCGTCAGTCGCATGGATGTTTTACCCATACTATACCTGGGTGGTCATGAGATAGCCAACTTTAATACCCTGCCACATGATTTACCGCTACACTCAGGCTTTCAGGGCTGCATTTACGATGTGCATCTGAAGGCGGGTCAGGTCACTGTGCCGTTGCAGGAGACACGCGGTGTGCGTGGACGCGGTGTTGGACAGTGTGGCACACGGGAGTGTCATCGTCATGCGTGTCAACATGATGGCGCCTGCCTGCAGCATGGTGCTACCTTCACGTAAGTGACGTACTCACTCTCTCCTCCAGCTTTAGTAAACTTTTTTCTTTCGTTTCGCTTCTTAGCTGCATTTGCCAGGAGGGCTGGTATGGTCCACTCTGCGCTCAGCCCACAAATCCCTGCGATTCCTTTAACAACAAATGCTTCGAGGAGGCTACATGTGTGCCGCTGGTAAATGGCTACGAATGCGATTGTCCCGTGGGGCGCACCGGCAAGAATTGCGAGGAAGGTAAGTCACTAGCGGCATTAAACCTATTTCAGCGTCTAACTTCTTGAACCCTCCAGAAATACGCTCACTCAGCGATGTCTCACTGACCGGTCGCCGTTCGTATCTGGCCGTGCGTTGGCCCTATTTTTATGATGGCGCCGATAAGCTGGGCGCCAAGCGCTCCCAAATGGTTAGCTATCGTAACTTTACCAAGAAGCTTATGCCACCCAAGCCCATCTCCACGCCCAGCACACATTTTGTGATGAAGTTGCTCAACGAGGTGGAGAAACAACGTAGTTTTTCACCCGTACCTCTTATGGGTTCCAAGAGTTTCGAGGAGGTTCATCGCGTACAGTTCTTCTTCATAGAGTTCCAGCTACGTCCGCTCTCGGAACGTGGACTGCTGCTTTACTTTGGTACGCTCAACAACAATCAGGACAAGAAAATTGGCTTTGTCTCGCTCTCGCTGCAAGGTGGCGTTGTGGAGTTCCGCATCTCTGGACCCAGTAATCATGTAACAGTTGTGCGCAGCGTGCGTATGCTTGCCATTGGCGAGTGGCACAAGATTAAAATGGCGCAGCGTGGCCGCTGGCTTACTTTGTGGGTGGAGGGCAGCGCTTCGTCTGCTTTAGCGCCTTCGGCTGAGGTGCTGGTGGAACCAGATTCACTTTTGTATATTGGCGGCCTAAAAGATGTCTCAAAGCTGCCGCACAATGCCATCTCTGGCTTTCCTATACCTTTTCGGGGCTGTGTGCGTGGTCTGGTGGTCAGCGGCACGCGCATTGTGCTCAACGAGACCAATATTGTGGGTAAGTAGAAGTCTGAAGGACGTTCTTTTGATAAGTTTGCAAGCTCAGCTGACCTAATGGCCTTAGGACAGGTAGTTTTGGTTTTCACAAGCGAACCATAATACTTTTCGTGGCAAAACGATATTTCTTTGTAAAAGTGGCAGTAAAAATTGAATATCCGTTATGTAACAACTTTTTGGCGAATTGTGACATGTTTTTAGTTGAAAAAGGCGTTGTCATATGGTGGCATATTATGTGATGTCATGCTAGGCAATTCTTAAGACGACGACTTTTGATATGACCATAAAATTAATTTGTTCCAGTGGGAGTAGATCTAGCGTGGAAGTTTTTTGAACTGACTTTATATCAGCATATTTTGGTGGACCAACGGCATATTTTATAGAAAAACCAAGTAAAAAATTCCTATTCATTACTTTCGTGGACACACGCGTGTTCATATTATGATGCCGCGCTAATTGATGCAAATGTGACGATGTAAAAGTCTTACGAGGCCAATTTTTATTGTGAAAGCTGGAGCCATATCGGCATACTTTGTTAAGAAATAGTCATATTTAATCAAAAAACGTCAATGGGCATTCAACATATGACAAGTATTGTCATATGGGGGTATTTTTTTTTAGTAGTATGATGGCATATATTATTGCGGTGATGTGACAAAAGTCTACTAGCAACACTAATGTTCTAATGAAAACAGTTGTAACTTTTATGATGATGAATTCTTTGAGACGGCAACCTGTATATTTGAGAGGAAGCTAGAGGAAGGCTAGCATGAACCAAGATTTACACTATTGATAGATCTGATTACTGTGCGGCAGCTCTTGCAGATTAATTAATTAAATCTGTTAACAAATTTGTATAACAAAAAAGGCATATTTGAGATGATGACAGTTTAAATGTAGCATAACTAACTATAGTTGATGATAGGGCAACTCTGGCAAAACTTCACTGATGTAAATGACGAGTTACTAAAGCGACACAGTAGCTAGGGGTGACTTGAGAAATCCAAAATTAGCTTATGTTACACTTTTCTTTTAGTTGGAAGTTACTTAAAAACTAACTTTATTTGTTTATATAAACTATCATCTTTCTTGCACAGAATCTCGCAACATACGTGACTGTGATGGCACAGCCTGTGGTGGCGATTCCTGCGAATCGGGCGGTCATTGCTGGCTGGATGAGAAACTCCAGCCGCACTGCATCTGTCCCGAATATGCCAAAGGCGATCGCTGTGAATACTCCGAAACTTGCAAGTTAATACCATGTAAAAACAACGGACGCTGTCTGCGCAGTGGACGCTGCTCTTGTCCCAATGGCTGGGGTGGTTTCTACTGTGAAATCGGTAAGTAGTGAAGTTAAAACCGTGTCAATGACCTGTGGCAGTGGATCATATTTGACACCGTGACTCCACACAAGCTGCTGTCTTTCGGCTTGTTAAGTCGTTAGTTGAAAGTGTAGAACCGGTGCGAGAACCACTTTTAATTACTAACTGGTCATCAACTAGGCTGAATCCACTCATAACAAGTTGAAATTGTTGGTAGCAGAAGCGATTCGTCAACGAATTAGTCAAGCAGTAAATGGTTTTAGTCACAGCCCAAATAGAAGCACTCACAAAACCAAAACAACAACAACTACTAGCTAAAAGTAAAACAAATCAGAACATTTCACTTGAAAATCTTGAAAACAAGTTTCAAAAATGCATCGGGGCGGAAATACATGAAAGCCAAAAGTCAAAACTAAAAGTTGAAGTTCAATTCCCGGGAATGTGTCAAAGTGGCATGAGTAAAAGTTTTACTTTGCTGTTGTTGTTGTTGCACAGAAGTCAAGTCGAAAGCCACAAAATCAGATAACTGAATTTATTTCAGAAACCGCGTTTTTTATAATTATTACTTTGTGTAGCCGTAAAACTAGTTTGGTTTTTTTTTTTATTTTGTGACTCAATTTTAAAAGCAATCGTCCGATTTGGTTACAAAAACAAAAAACAAAAGAACATAATTATTATTATAATTAGAGAAATACAAGCCATTAAGAGTTTAAGGCTTTTTGGTTCAGTGCACAGTGGGGACAGGAAGCTGACTTTGCAAAAAAAAAAAAAAGAAAAACAAACTATAATTCACAATCTAATTAAACAAAAATAGCAAATTGGGTTTATTAGAAAATTTGATACTCTTGCACCAAGAATATAATAAAGCAAAATTTAGATGCTAGGGGAATTTCCTCAGCAATAAAAGAATGAAGAATATTAATTTTAAAACTTAAGAAATGAACAAGCAACGGAAAAACCTAATTCCAAATTAGCTACGGCAATGGCCCAGTTTAGGAGAAATTTGCAAGGGCAAATCGGTCAAAATTTGCGTATTGAAATTCGCCAAAGAAATGACAAGGCGAACTCTGCGGTTTAATAAGATGTAAGAAGTCGTATACGAAATAGATCGAAACACCTTTTTAAACAGAAAACAATCGATGGGAACTTTGTATTTAATAAAACTTGAAGGGCGCTAAAAAACGAGCACTGAAACAGGCCTGATAAGTAATGTGAAGATCTTTTAACGTAAATTAAAGAAATCAAATATATTGAAAAACAGAAACAAGAAATTTGTAACTCTTCGGTTTAGACCTTGAACCGAGAAAAACAGGTATGCAAGTTATAAATTGGAATTGTTTATATTAAAAACCAATTTATTCTGAATAAAACAATTAATCACACAGTTTTCACCGCGTACATCATTTATAATGTCCGTATACACTATACTCCTCGATTCTCATACGTGTCAGCTAAACGCTGTATTAGTAAAGAGGAAAACATTTATTTTGGCCGTCTTCCTCTCGTCCTCCTCGATAATCTTAGTAAAGTAAAAAAGTAATTAAATGGGGCGTTGGTAAAGTGAGCAGGGCGCGGTGTCCTCTAGTCTTAATTTTCAAAAAAAATGCCACACAACATAAAAAACCAAATAAAATTGCCATGGCTGAAATCCAAATTTGTAAGAAAATGTAAGAAATAACATTTTGAATCAGTTTTATTTAAAAGTGTCCCTTAAATAGGTTTCGTTCCGACTCCTTACAAGTTACGATGGGAATTTAATCTACATTTATTTGTAGTACCCTTTTTTACGTGATCATAACTTATTCTATTTTATTTATTTCGCAAGGAATAAGATAATGAAATAGTCGAAAAAGTAAGAGTACTTGAAAACCGACCTGGTAGAAGAACTTAACTTTTTTTTGAATATGATCAGTTGAGCGTAAATAATTGGGAGATAAGTTAATAGCCATACATCCTGTCAAATTTGGGTTCATAACCTTTTGGCCATTTTGTAAATTTTATTTGCATACAGAAAAATGTAGTTTGCAAAAAACTAAGATAACTAAGAAGGAGAAAAAAAGAAATAGGGGCAAAGTATCTACGCACATTAGTTGGTATTTTCCTGGATTTCGCATTGGGTGAGTATCTCGTCAATGGCGGACATTTCAGGCCTAAAGGTGTTAAGACCTAAGTCTCTAAAGCAACACGCTCTGTAGGGTCTTATATGTGATAGAAGGAAGATTGATACTATGGTAGATGGATCATACCGTCACATTCTGCAAAATAGTATATCCACGCCGCTACCTGAGGTTAAGGACGTTGGTGAGTCAACTCCAAAGGATAATAGCACGAACAAGTATACCATCAGATTTCCATCTGATAAAGACGCAAAAGTTGCTTAGCAGCATGCGAATCTTGGCTGTAACAAGGTAGAGGTCAGGGATAATGTTGACCACTCCGAACGCACAATGGATGCATGCTTTCTGTCGATCACGTTCTATAGCTGGTTTCATGTAGATTGATTACGAGACAGCCAAGTAAACTGTTGTTCGGATTGGTCTCGGTTGGTTTAGTCTCCCGCCTCTGCTGCTCTCTAAGCTAGACGTTCTAGATAGAATAAACTAATTTTCGAACACCTCAGTACAAATAACTAGCATAAAGGGGAAGCCAGTTGCAGAAGGTTGATACACACATTAATTCACTGCAGTAACACCATGGATCAGGGCAGCTTACAAGGGAGGAGGGATCTTCACACTCTTCTAACAAAACCCAGGCCCATCAACAATTTTAATTGGAGGTCCTTTTTGGAACGGTGGAACAACAATCCATAGGGACAAAAATCAACAACACTTTTTTGGGATCAGTCAAACTAATCAAAAGCCACATCTTAGAGTATGGAGGTAAAGACCTTTCTTTAGGAGAGGTTTAATGTGGGATTTGTTTGAATTTTATTTTATTTATTTACAAAGGTTACTACAAATTACCGAATCATCATCCATTAATCAGAAAATATAAGCTTAAGCATTAAAAGCGAAAGAGAATAGAAAGATAAAACGATATACATAACAAATCTGACTCTTCAACCAATTGGATGAACATTTAAATTATCCCACATCAAGGATGTAGCCACAGATACACGATGAACAGAATCAATTGAATTACAGCATGGAACCCGGAAGGGTTGTTTGGAAGAGACGAGTGGCTATAGAAGGCACAGAAAACCTAACTTGACTAAGAAGTTGAGAAGAATCAAAAGTCTAGCGGTGTATAAAGGTAAACGAACATAAGGATACCAACTTAAACTATGCGAAATGGAAAAAAAAAAAAAAACTGCTTTTGTTTAGACGATATCCAACCTTCTTTTAACAATAGTACAAATTTTCAAGTTAACAGTGCGGAACAAATAGGAGAAGTTAAGCGTAGCAGATTTATATGCGGTTTTAAACCAAAAGTATATCTGGCGTTTAATAAACTGTTGAAATAAGGAGATTAAAGACCAACTTAAAAATGACATTTGAACTTAAACCATTCCAGTGGAAAGCATTCTACTATGTTGAGACCTAAAAGGTGTCATGACTTAAAGGCATAAATTAAATATTATAAATACAGCGATGATTTCATCCAATTACAAAAGCTTAGACAGAACTCTGGGAGCTGTCGCTTAGTAAGAAGAAGAACCGGAATCCATTTCTTTGCTAAGCTTAGTGAGGTTAATCGGCTAGCAATGGGTAACTAAAACCAACATTTTAATAGGGAATAATTTCGAGATGGTTGGTCATAGTGAAATGACTTTTCATAAAATAATTCTGGAATTTCAAAAAATAATGGATTTAGAGAGATTGTTGCGCATTAAAAGTAATAATTTTCTAAAACAAGTTGGCGATCGCATGTGTCAGGATCTCGGATATGGCCCCTTCCGCAAAGCAAGCTAATGCTTACAGAGATAATGGAACTAGTATGAAATATGATAAATGATCTTAAAGATTCCCATGGATATGACGCGGAAATTACTAAATGTTGGAATTTACTGGATATTGAGCACTGAGCACATATCGTTCTTTAATTAGAAGTCAAGGAACCATATTTTTGAGTAAATGATGCATCAGAAGAGAGATATCTTGTTCTTTTTCTTTTTATTTTTTTACTAAAAAACTTTTTCTTTAAACGCAAAACTTCTTTTTCTGAGTAAGGCAGTCTTTTATTGCATTGGCAATTTGTAGATATACTAGTATTAAATAATAAGATGGGAACAAACAAAATTAATACAAAACTTCCAAAGATACATCTTTCAGACTGCGGCACATCTTTCATCAACTTGATTGGAGATCATTCAACGATGACCAGTTCCCTTGTTCTTGGACTTGTAGTCCTATATCTCATTGCAAGAAGTTCATCTAAAGAATAGAGTTGGATGCTCTTATAAAGACAACAACTTGTTAGCTTCCATGCCCATTAAAGAACTTGTTGACTAGTGTGGCCCATAATGCTATAAACTGAACTCATTCTTTTTCTTGCTTTGTCACGTTTTCATCTATAAGATACATTAGCTGATATGAGAACAAAATTGATTGTCTTTTTTTTAACAGCATAAATAACATAAAATACAACCCATAAAAGCTGCGATTGAGTTCTGCTTATATGTAAAACATAATTTATGCAGTTCTTGAGATTTTCATGAAAGCAGCCAATTTGGTAGTACAATATGAGAAAATTGTGGCTTGTAACCCCCTTGAGCTATTAGCCAAGAAAATTAGCATCGGCATATTAAATAATAAACAAGTTAGAAAACACGAAACAAGTAGAGAGAGGCCGCAATTAAGTTGAAGAACTGCTCACAAGAACGTGCAAGAGAAAACGATAATCAACACCAAAACACAATGTGAGACAAATGGATAGAGGTAGCACGATGAAGATGGGAGATTAGGTAAAAACGCAACGAGCCAACAAACGAGATCATGGCTAAAGATCTCTCTAGGTAGCAAGTCTCGGAACAAATGTTCGTAATATGCGCAATTTTTAGGCGGCGGCAACAAACATAATGAACACTCTTAAGATAATAATGAACATTACGACTCACTCCATTGTAGATTGATTACGACAATGCTGTAATTTAATTATTCCAAGCACTGCAACTTGTACAGTTTGTGTATATCTCTAACACTCTGCTCCCTCTTACAGCGATGAGTAAACCCACAACGCCCAGCTTCCGTGGCAACAGTTACTTGATCTTGCCACCACCGCGCATACCTATGAAAGACAAACGACGCGGCCCCTCGCTGTATATGAGACCACGCGAAGCCATTCAAATCTCATTGAATTTCTCGACTATCGAACCAGACGGTCTGCTGCTATGGAGCGAACACGATCGTGTGAAATTTCTGGGTCTGGGTCTTGAGAATGGTCATCTTAAGCTGGCCAGTAATTTGCTGGGCAGTCTCAATGATACGGTACAGGCGCCAGCTAGCGGTTTCATAGCCGATGGCGCCTGGCATTGGACCAAGGTGCTGTTGGATCGAACGCGACTGGAGCTGCAGCTGGATGGTGAGGTGATATTTACAGAAAAGCTGCCAGAGAATGGCGGCTCAACAGCAGCAACAACAACGACATCATTAGCAACGACGCGTCGTGCGAGCAAAGAGCCAACAATCACCTATGAGGATGTCTTCTATTTGGGTAAGTTTCATGCCAAATGGTAGTCGTATGCCCGGTGATTTGTGAGATAAGTGTCCTAAGGTATAAGCCACGTAAGGCTCCGAAAATGCAAATCGACAAATCTAAAAGATTTGTTTGCACAAAATGCATTCTGAACATTCGTGATAGCTGCCAGCAGCGAAAAGCTGGCAGGAGTTAGGGATCTCCTTAGACTCACTTAGAATTTTGTAGCTTACATTTTTTCAAAAGCTTATTTTAACTCCGCTATCGCAGTCTTTATCGGTAGCAATAGAAAGTTTCCCTCAAGATCTACAGGTTTGCTTATTGTATAAAGTAAATCTATTGAGTTTAGCTCAGATTCTTCTACTGTCCAAATGTGCATTGGATTTGCAATGGAATAAATGCATCGAACAATAATGATCGGCTTGGTGAACGCATCGTGACATTATGCAAGATCCTCCGTGACAAAAGTGTTCGATTCACTTCCGTCAAAGCTGGTACAAGAACTTTTGGCCCAGAATATCAGACTTGTTCCCGATTCAGATTCCGATTCTGTCTGATCGAAATCGACCATAGATCTATAACGCTTTTAAAGCTATAGCCACACATATTGTTCCTAGAGTGCTCCCACCGAACTTCAACGGTAGGAGAATCCTCTTTTCCTGTGGATGAAACCGTGTTTAGCTCGCAGAAGCGAAATTCATTGATTTCGACATAACGGCAAATTAACATGTTTTTGATACTAGAAAAGGAAAGGGTGTAGGGTAAGAGATTATGCGTCCATGTTTTTAGTGCGATTTCTAAAAGTATAAAAGGAGTGTAAAAACCACTTTTCCTGCGAGCTCTAATAACACTATGCAACAAGTTTGATCTCAATGAAAGCCTATGGCTACCTATTTCGGTAAAGACCCAGGAATAACATACCATACTTTTTTCGATTAATAGATTTTTTATGTATGCCCAATACATTGTCTCAAAGCAGTTCATCCTTTGAAAGGAACCCACATTTCTTGTACGCCCAAGTTTTCTTCCCGTGGAATAGTACTTGTTTTTGGGAAAACATATTCGAAATACGACGGACTTTATAAAGTTTATTATTCATTTTATCAGTACCTTTAAAGGTGAGCTAATTCTTTTACATTTTACAACACACGACCTACTTACTACCTTTAGATATTTGCTGTGGATTGGTCAGTTAAACGTTTTACTAGATTAAGCTCGTGACCTTAGAATATATGATGGCCGCTGAACAGATTGTAGTGAGGAGTTCCTCAGTATGTTTCGTCACAACTTTCAAGCATTGTCGCAGCTGTAGTCTGTAAAAGAAGACTCATTCTACTTTCTTAAGCATCTAACTTTAGAAAGCTTCGGCATTTATTTCGCAATGACCGCTTCGTTATAGCTCATCTCTCTATTTTATGGAAAAGCTTTTCCCCGCTCATCATAAACAAAATCAAATTATGAAAATTTGATGCAGACAGTTGAGACGGTGCCCGACAGTGGAATACCCTGTACCCATTTTTTCCATGAAAATCAAATTTCTGTATAAATTACCGCTTCGAGGGGTATGTGCTTAATAACGGTAACTGTCCAATGGGGGGAGGGGGGATGATCAGGAAAAATCAACATTGTTTGGTTTATAAACCTAATGTATAGCTTTTATGTGTAGGTGTAAACCGTGATCTGTCACGGGGGAAAGGGGAAAGCTATCGACATAATTCGACAAACTCGTATTTTTCCGGGCATATGCGCATCTTTTGGTAAACAAATTTTTGCTCTAGCTCTTATAGTCTCCGAGAACGGTGCCGCAACACGAACAGACGGACAGACGGACATGTCTATATCGACTCCTGACCATTTTTGAACATGGAAAATATAGTCTGCCACGCCACCTTCTGCCTGTTACATACATTTCACAAATCTATAATACTCTTTTACACTTTGTGTACAGGGTATAAAAATAAATGGTGAAAATGGTAACGTAGCGATTTTAGGTAATCTGATGTTGCCAAATGTTTGGAAATTCGCGAAAAGCAATAGATTTAATTCTCTGCATAAAGTTTTTTATATTTTGGAATTTAAACATATGTAAGAATTGTATGCAGTGCAAAATCTCTTAAGAAAAGGGACTACGTTCGTTTCATAAAAATTGTGTCAGTTCAAACCTTTTTAAGAAACACCTGCTATAGCATGACGAAATGAAACCAAGGTGAGCTCAGTCGAAGTTGGTGACTTTTGAAATAGTTGCCAATTTAGTCTATAGTACATCTGATAGATGTAATAAGTGGAGTTGCGTGCGCGCATTATCTACGCAACTTTTTTTGCTGAGCTGAACTTTTGAGCTTTCGCTCAAACACATGTTGGTAACTGAAAGAAGAAGAGTGAGCACACCTTGGTTTTATTTCATGCATTTCTATGGTGTACCACCAAACGATCCGGTATCTGGGGAAGCCAATAGTAGAAGGGGTTGCAGGTGGTGTTCGACGGACGGTTATAAACGTATAGCTAAATTTGAATGCATACTTTTATTTAAGTAGTAAAGATACAACTACTACCACTGAAAGTTAAGGCTTCAAGCTAGCTCTAACTTTTTTAAAGATATTGGTTTCAAATTGTTTTTGTAATACGAATGAAGCATGCTTGATTGCTGGAAAAGGTAATCCCCATACACTGTCAAAGCGCCAACTTAAACTTAAACTTTATATTGATTTCAAAATGAATGCAGGTTCTTTTACAAAATCCTCCTTTCTAAAATACTGATTCTTCTTAACTGGCCATAACAACCCATTACCGGATTACGGCCTGATGTATTTCTTTCATTGGAATTGAGGTTCCAAAACCTACGCACAACCCTTTTAAGGCCTGGGGTGGCTCTACTGGTCTCGAAAGAACCCAGTGTCATTGTTTGTCGCTTTTGAGGTGGTATTCTCTAACCCACTCACCACACCAGATGAATGGATTGATTACTAATTAAAAACAACAATAAAACGCTTTTAAAACTTAGGGATTTAGTAATTTTTCATGTTAAATAAGCTATAAATCAAATGTGGGACTTACCGGCACAATCAGCAGCAGTCATGCAGCTCTCTAGCTCCCATGTCTGTGACAGATACTTAGTTGCTTATGTGTAATTGCAAGCGCTGCAATGAGTTTTAATTATGTATCTTATAGATACTTTCTTATAATGCTTGTTGCTTCATTTTCAATTCACACTACACCAACAGCAACCACACTCGCGACGACGCGACGTTGTGTCATAAAGTTTTTGTGCAACTTTGTTATTAATGCGATTCGGAGTGTAGTACAACGGAGTTTGACGTGACGAGCAACTAAACCCAATTTGAGTCAAGCGCAAACTGGCGTCGACTTAAATTTTTTTTGTACCATCTGCCAAACCGCAGACGGGGAGAGAACCTTTTGCGCTTGCGCCACTTACTTTGCACTTTTGTTATTTGCTTGTTGCTGTGTGCTGCCCTTTCTTTCTTGCACGCACACACACACACACACACTCGCACTTATTGCATTCGCGCACACACAATCACTGCGGCTTTGGCTTGCAAATATAAGTTAAGTTGGCTAAATAAAAACCCGCAAACTAAGAAACTTGTTCAAAAGTCGCCAGACGGAACACAACTAAATAAAAAAAAAAGCTGCCAACAAACAACTTCAACAGCTGTTGCCATTAAGCTCACACCTGTTGCGCGGCTTGCAGCAAGTTGGCAGCGCCCATCGACTGTGTGGTTTATGTCTAGGCTAAATAAAGCGCGCAGTTGCTTTATTCAAATTTTTACTTGCACCTTTTGCTTAATTAAACTCGTTTTAAGATTTTCAACGTTTAAAGGGCTTTTGCGGAAATAAAAAAAAAAAAATGGAAAATACAGCTGTTTGGACGGAAAATCACTGTAAAATAAGTTGTCACGAATCCTAGTGAGAGCTTATCTAAAATTGAACAACATAATTATGTCCATTTCCAGGGAGAGGTTTGAAGTACAAGTAGAAGGTTTTAATATAATTTTTTCAAATTAATGAAGTATCAAGCACTCTAGCGCACAACGTTTTTGTGAAATTTATTGATTTGCTTAATGTACTGAAAAAATTCAGTAGTATTTAGCTGCATTAAGTATAAGGAACTCTAGAACTCTTCGTCTACCACCGAACTCGAAGCTGTTTATACTTTTAGTAATTTATGCTATCCTATTTGGAGGAGGTATGCATGTGCATATGGCTTATGTTGAAGCGTCTGCAAAATCTTCCCTTCCAACACATTTAGTTTCGAGTCGTCAGTGAATAAGCAGATGGCAACAGTGGTCCCTGAAAGCCAAGGATAAGAGTATACTAAAGATTGTTCTTGTAGACAGTAATCGGTTTTAGACGGAACTGACGCTGATGTGGAAGAGTAACCAAGCTTACAAATTGTCTAAGATTAAAAGTCTCTGTAGCGTAGTGATGACAATACAAACAGTTCCTATCCAGCATGAAGTTATAGGGAAGCACATGGGTTCCCTGTGTTTGACTGTGTTATTCAAGGTTGGTCACCATACCAAGAGCCCACACAAAAGGATGGCCCTAATTATTAACGTTTAAAATTATAAAACTATGCTAGGGTTCTTAGTCCTAAGGTTTTCCTATGTGAGGCAAGCGGTTTTCTTTCTTTCAGGTGTATTAAGATTCCAGTCTACTTTCCTGTCCAGTTCGTCTTCTTCTTTATTTATAACAACCCGTTACCGAGCTACGGCCTGATGTAGGGCGCTCTTCCGCTTCTACTTCCTGCAACATTTCTCCACTCTCTAAAGGTACTAAAACGTATCAACGGAGGCACAGCTAAACTCTTCGTCGCCTTCTTTCAACAACCGCGTTGTCATAGAGTTCGTACAGTTCGTCATTCCAGCGAATTAGAAAGTCCTTGCCAACGCCGTAATATCTAACGGACTTTCCGCTAGAGCACCTTCATCAGACTCCAATATTGCCCATGGTTCAGCGCCATAAAACAAAATGGGGAGATGCAACGCTTTTGTGCGTGGGTTTCACCTGGCAAGAGTAGTATTTAGTGATCTTGTGATCCTCCAAGGATCGTCAGCTTAATCTCCAGGTTGACGTCGTTGTTCGTTGTGACGATGGAGCCAAAGTAGATTTGAAGCTTTTCGTGCATCTAGGTCCCAAACCCTGCTCATAACACTTGTCATAGGATCTTTGCCCCCAATCTCAAGGGCGTTCAGAAGCGCAACCAGGCCTGTTTTCTCAAGCACATAGCACTAAAGGGAGGGTTAGGGAAATTGTGTAGCTTTTTGAAAAAGTTTTGTTTATTTGTGTAAGGATTAACAGTTATTTCGCTCGCCCAAAGGCTTTCACCAAGAAGTACAACAGACTGATAGGCCTCAAGTGGTTGGGTGGCTTTTGCTGCCTTCAGAATGAAGACTATATACTAATCAAATGTCCATAATCTGACCTAATTTTTGTATATAGAACAAACATTTTGTAGCTGAGCTGGTTTAAAGCTTATATTTCCAATGCTTATTGATAGTTGTGCAGATTTGAAAGTGAGTGCGAAGAAACTTTTTGAGGGACTCCTGACTACTATTTGTGCAGGAGTAAATTTGAGGTACTGACAGCTTCTTTTTGAATTCCAAGATTTTTAATCCAAACAGTGCTAGTCAATATTACATATATTTTCTGAACTATGAATAATGAAATCATGAAGTTTTGAATCTTTATATAGAAATACTCTAATTGAAAATTTAGTGTGGTACCGATTCCTTCGTATTAACGCAACTTAGTCAGGTGAAACCTATACCATTCGAAAGATAAAATCCTTGCGCTTTGCGGAATTTGAGTTCCACCTGGATGCGTTTCGTTCTAGTACAAACGTTGTTATTTCGTGTTTTCTTTTCTCTTCTTCTTGTATTAAGTCGTCGAATGTCGATGACAAAGTGAAGACAAGTAATTTATAACTATATATAAATACGGTCAGTGTGGTACCTATCCTTCGCAGTAACGTAACGTTCTCAGGTGAAACCTATACCATTCGAAAGTTAAAATGCTTTCGGTTTGCAGAATATAAGTTTCACCTGGATACGTTGCGTTTTAGTCAGGTAAAAATTGATTTGAAGTTAAAAAAAATATACTGTAAACGTTAGAAAAAAAACAACAACAAAATACATTACATTACATACATTTACGAAATCAGCTGTTATGAGAGCGTGTCGAATATAGACAACTAGACGAACACGAGTTTTTATAAATATTTTAATATATTTCCCCATTTCTGCTATTTACAGGCGGTTTTCCCAATCTGGATGCAGTCAGCAAGCGTACGCAAGGACGTTACTTTGAGCCCTTCAAAGGCTGCCTGCAGGACATACAGTTTGGCGCCGAACCCAAAGCCATTATAAGTGATTTCTCGGCCTATCAGGGCGAAAATATTGGCTCTTGTGATTTGCACGGTGATGAGCCGATAGTTGTATAAAAAAAGTGACTAAAACTTAAAACCACATAAAATTTCGAATGTGTAATAGAGTATTTAAAGCCCGAATAAAGCATGTGAATTGTAAATGTGCCAGTGAAGTTCTCCACGTTAAATCAAGCACAGTTTGTTGACTGATTTGTGTGGAAAATGACTTCAAGGCAATAATAAAAGGAATAAAGTCAAGGCAACATTAAACTGAGTAAAAGTTTAATTTTAAGACTAGTTTTAAGCAAATTTATAAGCAGATAACAACCCGATATAATGAACAAGCCCATGAAGCAAGCGGAACATAATTTTGTAAATTTTATAAAAATAACAAAAAGTTACAAAAAAAGCAAACAAAGTTTAGACTACAAATAAAGGTAAAATTTTGTGGTTTTTCAGTTAGAAAAAAAGACAAGAAATATGAAAACCACTTGAACAAAATTATAGTTTAGGTACAGGTAATAACTAGCAAATAAATCTCTTACATAAGTGATATTTAAAATGGTATATAAAGTAATGATAAACACCTAAAAAAAAGTCAAGGGACTTGAACTTAATAAAGCGTTCCATTGCGGTTTTGACTACAATTTGGGAAACTAATAAGTTTAGGCCTTAAATTGAAAGTAAGAACTGCAGCGGTACCATATAATTAATTAACTACTAATTACACTGGTCGGCACTAGTTCATGTTCAAAAACTCTGTTGGCTGATCATGTTTTTACTACTGCGCTCAATTTTATCGAATCTCTCTTGAGAAACTCGCGATTATCGGTACATAAGAGGAGGCTCCACTCAAAGCACTATATCTTCATTGCCAATGGAGTTTTTAATAAGATTCTTTTACTGAATTGAAGATAAGAAAGGCTCCAACACTTCTTTGGCAGACCATTTTTTTGGATTCGATGTATGAGTTTTTGTACACAGCGTTTTAATGGTTTAAATCTAAGCACACAAGAATAAGAATCAATGTTAAATGTCTATCGATATGTGACATCGAAACATTTCGATAAGTGGATACATTTTGAAAAAAAGTCCCCACATCCAAAGAACATAAAAGTAATAGAGTGGAATCCTTGACCGTTACATTGAGTCGACTTGCTGAAAGCGACCACTTTCACCGCAGTGCATACATGCGCTTTTTTTGCTCTTTCCCTTTCCCAATTTTGCCTTCGAGTGAGTCGGTCGAACAGAGATAGCAACACAAGCAGTCTCACACGTACACTGTCTTGGAAATGGTTGCTTTTCAGTATAAATGTTAAATTTTTTAAGTTCCACGATTCCACTCTGTTTCCTTCATGCTTTCTGATTCCACATTGTGAAATTAACAAAATCTATCTATACGAGCATTTCGATAAGTGACTAAAATAAAATACTTCTCACATTATACGAATTTAACAATATGGCAATCCAATTAAATTAACAGCTATCCATGTTATCAAAATGAACAGTTAAATTTAAAAGTAATTCATGCATCACAATAAAAGCTATCGATAGGTAAGCAGGCTGGTGTGCGTTTTAGTGTATTTTCATAGAGTTGTGTGCAAAAACTCACAGGTCTTGGAAATGATCGCTTTTCAATAAAAATTTTGAATTTTTTGCCAATCCAGAATTGCATTCTATTACTTTCATGCTCTTTGCATTAAACAGCGTCTATCGATACGTTATATCGATATAAGCATGTTGATAAGTGATTAAATGAAGAAAACACTTAAAATTGGAAGAATTTAATAATATGGCAATCGAATTGAAGCATTTACAGCTACACAAGCTATTAAAATTAACAGTTCAATTTAAAAGCTATTCATGTATTACGATAAAACCTATCGATAGATAAACAAGCTGATTTGCGATTTAGCGTATTTTCACAGAGTTGTGTGCAAAAAGTCACAGCTCGAATCAAACAATGATCTATTAGAGATTGTTTGACGCCTTCACTAACTTCAAAAAAGAGTTTACTAACTTTAAAAAGAATCATGCCAATAACTCAACTGACAATAGAGATATAGCGGTTTGAGTGTAACGTGTCTCTTAAGCGCTGTGATCTGCAAAAACTGAGCGCAGTTTTATATTAAGGAAAACATGAACTTCTTCAGAGTTCTGGAATATGGAACAAATTTCAGATTTGTAGCCCTATTTTAAAGTACCAATTGTTTTGTTATGGTAATGTTTATATTTTAATTGTGTTATGTATTTTTGTTAAAACAATATATATATATTACTTATGTACTCCTTATGTGTTCTAACTCTCTAAAACTGCCCTGTAACAATTTCTGCCAGAATTATTATTTAAAACTCAAATTCTCTAAGTTAGCTTATAATTTCCAACTTTTATTAAGCATAAATCTCTTCTGCATTGAAGCCATTTCGTTGCCTTGTAGTGTGTTAAAAAAATTTAAATTAAACTTGATTTTTTAAAGCTAATATTTCAACTATGCTAATAAAAGTGAATAAATTAACTTAAAATAATATGGATATATTACCAAATATTCTTATAAATAAATGTAGCAGAAGATAAATTAAAAAAAATATATATATATAAATATATACAATACTTTATTATACATTTAAAAACAAAATTTAAGTAATGTTTAAAAAATAGAACTACAAAAAAATCATTTTATTAATAACAAATGAGAAATGTAACCAAATACTTTAAGAATTTATTTGAAGAAACAACTTAATCAGTTATAATTTCAATAAAAAATAGAAACGTTAATAAACAATTTCATGGTTGATTCAGTTTTTTGATGTAACACATCTATTGGCGTGCCTTAAGGGTTAGACCGGTGACCGGGTGAGAGTGATAAAATAACTGAACGTTAGATGACGCTATGTTATCAGTGAGAGCGAAAAGAAGAGCATGCTTGCTTATATTGGGCTGTTGTTGTTATATTCGCTAGATGACGCTACATTATGTCAAGTCGCAGGTAATTCAGCAGAAATGCTTTAATTTTATTCTATTTCGTTTTAAATATGTGTACATGCTGGTGTATCAGCGGCGATCGCAGTCCGGATCCGAATATTTCCAAATACATAGCGAGCTGCAAATTTATAAGTTATTATTAAACAAGTATCATAGACTTAAATGCTCTTAGATAGAACTACCTATAGCCCTAAAAACTGCATTCACATTTGCACTGGTTTTCGCAGATGTTTCCATAAATATCAGCTTCTGTTCCTTTGCGTATTTATTTGCCTCTTCGAATGGTATAGCACGATTTATTTCATTATCAGCTTTATTGCCAATAAGCGCAATTATAACAGTCTGTGAGCACTTTAAAGATATAATAACAATATGTATTTATATTTTCACTATAAGACATTTTTCATTACTTCGAAATAACATACAAGTAATCTAAAAATATTCATCAGTGAACACCGAGGTCCTTAGATTTCCTAACAACTCATATACCAAATTCATACAGTCAAACGTTCACTCCTCATCAACTGAAGATGCGATAGAGTCAACCATGATTAACATTCTCTTGTCAAAAGTCACTCGAATTTGAGCGGAAAGTTCTCTGTAAGATCTTTGAGCGACGAACTCCATGACTTTGACTAGGCAAGCGAATTATGAAGAAGCTCCTGTGAGAAGGGATGCGACGAAGGGCCAGGCCATGTCTCCGTTGGATAGACCAAATAGAGAGCGCACTAGCTACCTTTGGATACCTCGTGATGATAAATCTTTGAGAAGCTTGCTTCCTGGAACAGCTGCTGCTTGACATTTGGCCATCGATGCCCACATCTGAAATGTCATGCCAAAGACATATTCAACTAAACCATGATCACCCTCTAAGACATTTGTAATGATCATTGTGCAATTTTCAATCCTGTGATCCCTCTGCATCTCTGCTTGAACAATATTTTCAACAGCTTCTTGAACAACGAAAAGATTTGTTCAAGAAGCACTTGTGCACAATTTTACTCAGGATCTTGTATCAGAGTCTAATACGCGACACGCAACTCCTGACTCAGTTTCTTCAATGAAACATTACGTATCTCTCGTAGTACTTGTTGGCACATTACCAACTGCAATCATTCAAATCAGGAATTGTTTCGAAAAAAATTGGATGCTGACAGTCGGGACGTTGCCCAACAGTGGAATACCCTGTACCCCTTTTCTTTATAAACACTAAATACGGTAAAATGGCAACGGAAGTATCCACTTTTATATCTATTTTCATAAGATCGATATGCTTGTAAACATTTTCCTATTGGGAAGTTCCAATTGACAAGTTTTCCTATTGGGAAGTTGGCTATTATGGGAGCAAAAATTACTAAAATACATATATTAATGTCTGTGACAATTTTCAAATCAATATATTCGGGGGAAGGGGAGGTTCCATTGAAAAAAGGTGGATACAGTTTGTAACTCTAGCTCACATGTATCCATATTTACATGTAGTGGAATTTTGAAGCAGTAATGGCCACTTTTGATGTCTTTAACCGATTTCAATCATTTTTGCAACCTAAATGCACATAAACACAACGCACACCTCTGTCGAGTTTTGAAATGAAAGATTGAACGGAGCGGTTATAAGCCGGGGTAAGATATCGACTTGATTTGATAAACTAGCTCTATTTCGAAAAAATGCGCATCTTTTTTTTTGCTCTAATTCTTATAGTCTCTAACAAAAACGTTACAGCACGGACGGTCGGAGAGACGGACGGACTGACAGATGGACATTTCTATATCGAATCGGCTGCTGCTCCTGATTATTTTTGCCCATGGAACATACCTCCTTCTGCCTTTTACATACATTGCAGAAATCTATAATACCCTTTTACAACCAATCTCTATTACTGTGCATTTGTAGTGTAAAAATGATTCATCTCGGTATAACTTTATAAGATATAGCAAATAATGTGCCAATTTCATGCCCCCTCTCCTATGAATTGTAACAGAATTTCACTTTTTACAGAAATGTTAAAGTTAACATTTAGAAGGGAGAGGAAATCGAAGAAGTGTAGCATCTAGAATGACGTTAAGAAGTTATTCCAGCGTGAAGGACTTAGTACCGCTGAACTTTTCTGTAGAGATGAACGAAATCTGGGAGTTGATGCACATGTTTCACTTTGGTTGTGGAGGGAAAACTTTTCCGGCTTTTAATCGGGCGAATAATACCGCTTCCGGAGTTAACTTCCCGATGTTCCCAATTATGGATGCCGGAGTGGTTGAACCATGAGTAAGTTAGTGTTGGAATCAAGAACAAAGCTGCTTCTGCAGATGGAATGTCTGCAGAGTTGTTTAAGACTGGAAGCAAGCACCAGCTCTTTTTCACAATATTGCACAACATTGGTGTCCTCTGCCTTTTCCTCAAGAAGGGTAACGTCATGGTATGCGCTAACTTCCGTGGTATCAGTCTTCTACACAACGCCAAATCGTGGAAAGGACCCACGACAAAATCGACACCCAGCATTTGATAGCCCGATGAGGGATCGCGTAGATGCCGCTTTGTCTGAGGTGTGTATTTCTGGAAAGTTGACACGAAATTGCAGAAGCATCGAGTTCCGATGAGAACTAGTATACAGCGTCCAGAAATGTTGCACATTTTAAGCGTATCATCTCAATTCTCCGACGCAGAAGCAGATTCGAATATAAGTGACACGACGATCGATGCTCAGAACGATAGAATTAAAGGCCGGTTATCTTTTGAATCATCTAAAGTATTATTCGTATTACAACAAACTGTGCATCAATTTTAAGACATCCCTTGTTCAGAATGTATTACGATTATCTTTTGTCTTAGTGCCAAGCTCCAAACTACTTAGGTTTTCACGACAAAGACAAACAGAAACAGAACATGAAATACATTTTGGCCCTACTATTCCTCCAAGTTGAACTACGTTGGTTCCTACTGTTACGGTTACATTCTAACATTACATACTTATTAATATACGATAGGTAGGCAAACAAACCAATGTTTATTGAAACGGTTTGCCGCTTTTAGTTAGTTTCTAGGGTTACGGTTACTATCAAACTTTACTTGAATCGGCTGACCCTCATTTTAAGCTAAGTTTGTTGGTTGAATCGGTTGCCCACCATGTTGAACCAAGGTCGTCCCTAGGGTTACGGTTGCAATAAAACCTATGATTGTTGAATCGGTTCACCACCTTTGTTTGTCCTTAGGTTAAGGGTTTAGTGATTGCTGAAGTCTTTGAATCTGAATGTAGACCCTAGCAAACGATATAAGTGAATGAGTCTTCCGCAAGCCCGAAGCTGGATTCGAGTTACCACAACCACTGAGTCACGCCAGCGCTGCCTATTAATATTCAAGGATCTTTACACACTACATTTAGGCACTATCGTGACCATACCTAAAGGTAACCGAGCATAATTAATGTGTACATATTACCTTTCGTTGCTCCTTCACCAATATTTTTGCTCTTTGGAAACTCTCGCGGTCTTCTATGCTGTAAACAATAGCTACAGCGTTGGAGTCCTCAAAATACATATGCCTTAAACTCTGAAAACTGTGCAAATATATATAGAACACTACTCATTAGTGAAAATGTAATTTATTAATCTCACCGTCTTTCACCGCATAAGTCCCATATATAAAGCTTAATCAAGGTATCCTCCAAAAAGAGACTCTTTCTCAGAAACGTTGCTCCTGGGATTGTTTTAAAGTCTGAATCAAACTTATCATTTGCGTATCTTAAATACAGACTAGTTTTCCCCACTGCATGTTCGCCCAATATTAATACTTTAAATGATATATCTCCACCTTCTGATGTTTTTGGCCGGTCATCAAGATCCGAATCCATTGTTCTAGTGCGGCTTTACTGAACTCTCGCTTACAAATGAAATCAATGAAGTGCAATTTACTTTCTCAAAGTATATTTTTATTTAGTTTATATTTGTGCCAAGTATATTTAAAGGTACACGTAAATAAATGTGAGTCATAGGTAGAATGCTTATGAATAACTTTCTTATGATATGAAATATCCTATTCACCGCATCTGGTTTCTTTACCACACTGATTTAGTTGAGTTTGTTTCCAGAAGTATGTTTTTCTTTGAAATCCGATAGAGTTGATAAGTGTTTATCCCAACATTTCCATTGTGCTAATTGTGTTGTAAGTATTTGCCGAAGCGTCCAGAAAGAAAACCGGGTGCTCCAACGCATATTGAAGTCATACAAATTCACTACAGAAATATTGGATAAAAATTTGATACATACAGTCGGGATGGTGCCCTTTTTCTTTATAAACACTAAATACGGTAAAATGGTAACGAAAGTATCCACTTATATCTATATCTATTTTCATAAGATCGATATGCCTGTAAAAATTTTTCTATTGGGAAGTTGGCTATTATGGGGGCAAAAGAGGTGGATGCAGTTTTAACGACTAGGGTCACACGAGTCTCCACACCAAACTTTGTAACTCTAGATATGTACCCATATCTACATTTAGTGGAATTTAGAAGCAGTTTATGGACGAGGGTGGGTGAAATTAACAAATTTTGACTATAACTTTTGATGTATTTATCCAATCTCTATCATTTTTCACGACGCACACCTCTGCCGAGTTTCGAAATGATAGATTGAACGGAGCGGTTGTAAACCGCGCAAATCGCTCACGGGGGAAGGGGGTAAGATATCGACAAAAATCGACAAACTCGTATTTTTCCCGGCATATGCGCATCTTTTGGTAAAAAAATGTTTGCTCTAGCTCTTATAGTCTCCGAGAGCGGTGCGACAACACGGACAGACGGAAATGTCTATGGTATATCGACTCGACTATTGCTTCTGACCATTTTTGCCCATGGAACATATTGTCTGCCACGCCTCCTTCTGCCTGTTACATAAATTGCACAAATCTATAGTACCTTTTTCCACTTTGTGTACAGGGTATAAAAATAAACCACCCTCATAAATATGCATTCCCGAGAACTGCAATGAGCAGTCATTTGGTCGTCAGAGACCTGCAATGCGTAGTCATTTCTTCCTGAACGAGTGGTAGCCTGTAACTACTGGTGAATACAAATTAACACTAAATGTTGTGCACCTCTTATAGTAGTCTACGACTCCTCGAACAGTAATAGGCAATGCTGAGTGTAATGACGAGGGTAGTACACGCATCTTAAGGTAAATTGCTAAGACATCGGCGACTGGCCGACAACTAGGTTGTACAAAGGTCAGGGCACTACCTTCTATGATATACTTACTTACTTACATAACTGGCCATAACATCACGTTACCGGGTTACGGCCTGATGTAAAGCGCTCTTCCAGGCGTCTGCTTTGCTCGCACCTTTTCCAATTGGTGGTACCAAAGGTGGCAAGTGTACCCTCCACCTGGTCCTTCCAACGGAGACTGGTCTGCCCCTTCGTCGCTTCCCTTCGACAGCTGCATTGAAGACCTTGCTCGCAGGAGCTTCTTCATCCATACGCCCAACATGACCTAGCTAGCAGAGCCGCTGGATTTTAATGCGCTTAGCTAAGTCTATGTCATCGTAGAGCTCATAGACTTCGTCGTTCTATCGGGTGCGGTAGTCGTTGCCAACGCGTAGAGGGCCAAAGATCTAACGGAGTACTTTCCGCTCAAACACGCTTAGGGCATTTCATAAGACTGCGACATCACCCATGCTTTAGCGCTATAATCTAAAATGGGAAGGATGAGCGTCTTATAGTGTTAGTTTCGTCTGACGAGTGGTCTCTACTACTCTTTTGCCTGCTGATACCAAAGTAACATCTATTGGTAAGAGTGATTCTCCGCTTGATCTCCATGCTGACATCGTTCTTCATTGTGACGGTGGTGCCAAGGTAGACGAAATACTGGACAACATCAAAAGTATACTTTTCAACATCAATGTGAGAGTCCAAACACTGTGTGTCTCTACTCGAAGAAAGAATATTCTTCGTCTTGCTCTCATTTACCGCCAGACCCACCCTGGCAGATTCTCTTTCAATAGCCGCATAGGCTCCGGTAATGGATCGCTTAGTACGCCCGACGATATCGATATCAACTGGACACTTTTCCCCTTGTTCTCTTTAGCGTCGACGCATTGACGCTGTGCACAAGCTCTACTTAAGGCCTTAAGGAGAAGAGTTATCATACCTTACACTTGTTCTACTATTGTAGCACAATAGCTACACTCAAATAGAATATTATGGTTCAACTTCATTTTCATTTCATCTTAAAATTTGTCGAGTTGGGTCGATATCTGTCCCCGTTTCTCTGCCTCGTTGTTGAGCGTATAACTCGATAATTGACGGAGGTTTGCATGTAGATATGGATATATGTTGGCTAGAGTTACAAAATTTGATGTGAAGACTCGTGTGATCCTAATCATTAAAACAGTGTTCATCTTTTGTCAATAGAAGCCTTCCTTCCACTGCCGTTGATTTACATTAATTACTGAAGTTATGGACATACAAGTAATTTATGCCTCATGATAACCATCTGTCCAACAGGAAAACTTCTCAATTGGATGGAACTTTGCAATAGGAAAATGCTTACAGTCATATCGAACTATTGGAAAGAGACGTAAGTGTAATAAGTACTTCCATTCCCATTTAACCGTTCGCTAGATTTAGTGTTTATGGGGACAAAAGAGTACAGGGTGTCCTTCTGTCGGCAACCAAACCGACAGTCTGATTCCAAATTTATTGTAGTTTCATTACGATGCCCAAATTCTCCGAGATAGACAGTTATTAAGGACTTTTTATGATTAAGAATACAGTCAGCGTATATGGATTGAAGATGAAGTTGGGAAAGAGGATGAGGAAGAGGCGGGGGATAGGCACATATTGGTACCAATATCCGCAGCTGGACTTAGTATAAGGAAGACAGAGTAGGCAAAGGAACGGGAAAGGAAACGCAAAGGGGAATGTGAACGGGAAGACGTATTTTATCTACCTCGAGAGGGGCACAATGCGCAACGGAACGCACGGGTTCAGCTAGTTGTTTTATAAAGGAATGGCATGTTTGCTTTATGAAATGCATACCTAATTTTCAGATCAAATCATCTAAGTGTAGCTGGAATCATACACTCCTTCAACTTTATCAAATCGATCGATACCTTTGCAAAGAAATATTGCATAAACACTTAAAATTATTAAAACTTTTACAAGTGCTCAAAGAGCTGTCTATTTAATAGCTACAAACTTGAAACACCTTCATCGTAAGGATTTCAGCAAATACAAAATCATGTAAGAAAGAACATTTTCCAATTATTATTATTCACACTCATATTCACATTCGCTTTTATATAGAAGTATATATATATACGATTTTTATTATAAATTTTAAATTTAATTACATACATACAACATAAAAGATATAAATTGGAAAAATACACACACAGCTGTTAAGTGCTAATGATCTGAATCTGATCCTGATTCTGATGCTGTTTTTGTTTATAATTATGTTTTGTTGTTGCTGTTGTTTGAACGTTTGCATTTTGCACAATTTAAAATCGCAACGAATTGATTTAAACAAAGTGTTTGTAATTATGTAAATTATTTCAAGGTTTATTCTGTTTACGACTTCACTTCTTATTTGCATACTAAGTGGTAAGATTTTCTCTTTATACGATAATTTTTTGTTTTTTAAGATAGTAGCATTAAATCTTTGATTGCTGCTAAGTTGTGAAAATAACGTAAATTTTAAAAAGAACAAAAATAAATTGCAAATCATAAATGTAAATATAATTCTTTGTTTTCCTTTATAAATATATAGATATATTATATAAATTGCAACTATCACACGTGTCCAGAAGATTTGGTCACGACGAGGCCAGCCAGATAGACGCACACACATATTGCCACAGATCGAGCCTCGGAGCGGGGCGTGATGTAAGGATGCCGCCAGCTGACGATCTGTTGGATGCTTGCTTGTAAGGTGCGGTGCAGCGGCCAAAGGAGTTGGCGTGCAGCTGCTGAGAACAACTGCAACTGGAATTTTATGTTTTCTTCTTTTCATATTCATTGAAACTTACACAAAATGTAAATTTTACAAACTTTCTTATCCATTTTCTTTTTTTTTTATACAATTTCAAACTTTACTACGACACGACGAGCTTTCGAAAACAATTTACCGCTTTCTATTAATGTTATTTAGAGTTTATTATTAATTTGTTGTATTTAGCAACATTCTTTAACGTTTGTGTTTGTTTTTCTTTTTTGTTGTTGTTAGTAGTTGTAGAGGATTGGTTTCCTTTTTGGGATCTGCTTAAAAACGTGGTAAAAGGCATAGAGTTTAAGTAGAATTGATTCGACAAGTTTTCGGCTTGGTTTTATGGAGGAGCTCTATGTAGGTAGATAGGTGATATTTTTATTTTACTAACTTTTGCTTTTACGTTTTGTTTGTTTTAATATTTAATTTATAATTAATATTATGTTTATGTTCTTGTTTTTTTCTTTTTTTCATCATCATCAATCTCAAAATTAAATTGCTTGCCCTGGATGAGCAGCCGGCTTTAGTTTTCAATTTTAAATAATTTTTTTATTTATAATTATCAGCATAAACTTTTCAAATCTCTCGTTGGAAATTTCATTTTCTGCAAATATAAGTCAATAGATTAATAAGTGTTTTTTGCTTTCAGTTTAATCATATACTTGCCTACAAAAGGACATCACTTGCAGCAGTTGGTCGTCTGTCGGTTTGTTTCGTTCACATTCAGCCCTATTCCATGGCCAGCTCCTTGATTGTTGGCGCCATCGTTTTTAGGTAGTTTCTTGGCTGTAAAGTGTACATCAAAACGTTAGCTTATCGTTCGCTAAGATAATGTTTAGAAAGCTCTAATCCCAAGGAGTTTGCCAATTTGGTAAACATTTTGCATTTAAATAGCGAGTTCAAATTGATTCGTAGCGTTTTCCAAAAGATGGCTTTAGTGAACATATAAAAGTAAATAAAATCCGTACAGCTACTAAAATGCTGCATTTTGGTTATTGTTTTTAAAACATTTTGTTGTGACTGAAAAGTTATTAAAAAGTGCCACGAAAAGTCACCGTATTTCAATTTATAGCAACGTCCTGGGCAGTCGAAAAGTTCGAAGATGAATTGGATCGAATCGGTGACATTGCCCTTTGTAGACTTTACTGTGAGTTTCTCCAACCAGGCTCAGCCAACTCTGAAAACCTCTACAGACATTCCATTCCAGAGCATAAAAGGAATAGCGCCCTAAATTTGAGGATTGACTTGATAAGGCGATTTCGCTTTACGACAAAGCTTATTTGGAAACGTTGAGTTGGTAAGATTTGTCCCAACCGCCATGTTTAAAAGACATCGCTCCATCTGATTTCCGCTTGTTCCGATCCATGGCGTATGTCTTCCCAAAGCAGCATTTCGACAACTACGAAAGTATGAAGAGCTGGATAGATTTATTCATCGAATCTAAAGATGAAGATTTCTTTTGACGTGGTATCCACTAAACTTTGCAGAAAACGCTACGAATTAGTTACGACCCCTTTGAGCTTTTCGCTTGGCATCTTTTTAACGCACTCTTGGTATCGCGTTTCACTCACCGATTGCCAAGAATATATCATTGACATTCATGCCCGTCTTCGCGGAGGTTTCCATAAACAACAAACCGTTCTCCTCGGCATACTGTTTCGCTTCATCGAATTCAACCATGCGAATGTTCGACAAATCCGCTTTATTACCAGCAAGAGCAATGACAATGTTCGGTGAGGCCTGAAAAGTAAGCAAAAAAACAAAAATTTTATTAATATATTGTATTGAATTCGTATAAAATGAGTTGATTCTAATACAAAATATATGCCCTTTGTCCAAAATAAGCTTACATTGTTGTAATTTACGGTTAAAAAGTTGTATCTAGTAATGGTTTGGTTTTTTTTACCAATACTAATGTCTGTAGCTGTAAAACTTTGGCTAGCTTTGAAATTACTAGTGAAGTCAATCGAACTAAAACACTAGGAGGGAGCCCTTGAAAATACCTTTTATAAGTCTTAACAGCCGGGAAAGACGCCGCTTTTCTCTCTTCTTTTAATTTATAGGAGTAACAGCAGAATCTTTGCTTTATGAAGTTGGAATCCACGCTTCTATGAATTCTAAACCTTCTTTAGAATTCTTGCACTTCATCAATATAGAATTCTCCAAAAATCAGATGAATTTTCTAAATTTGTAAACCATAACAGTCTGGCTTAAAACAATCTTTAATGACGATTTTAAGAAATGGGGGAAAATCTGAAATCCTTTAGGCGCCTGTTACACGAAGCGAGATTATCAAGCAGGGCCGTGTGATTTGTATCTCTAGGCCCGTAAGTTATCTCGCCTGCAACCCTATGAGACTTGCTTTATATAAGAATACATTCTATTATCGAGCTTTGTTGACTTTCTTAATTCAAAATCTCGTTTCGTGTAACAATTGCCTTAAGAAACCGTTAAACTTTGAATTCTTTACATTTCAATCGTCAAATATATTTAAAAATGTCTCGGAAAATGAGCCCTAGACAATTAAATTTTCATTGTTTTTAAAAGATCATTTAATGATATATGTACAATTTATGATTTATGCTTGAGAGTTTGAAGGTTACAAATTAAAGAATTTAGAGAACACATTGGACACATATTTCTATTGTGAGTATCGCAATTGCTTTGTAATATTAGAACCCGTTTTAGTTTATTCATAAGCGATAATATTTCATAAACCTTTGTTTTAAATCGATTATAAAAAACTTGCAATGAGTGCTAAAGCTACACTTGATTATATACAGTACAAAATAGCATGATGACAAAAAGCAACAAAAATTCATATCATAAAAATGCACTGAAATATGCATTGCATCTTTATAGGAACGCCTAGAATATATGGCACTATTTGAGAGCTATATTATCTTCGTAAAATATTTCCCCTTGTGATCTTTGTAATGAAAACAAATTGAACCTTATGAGTGTTAGGGGGTCAATGCACGCAATCAGTCGCTCGGTTGCATATAAATTTTTGAACACACTTCCACACACAATAAATTACTGTAATAACACTGTAAATTATTTAATGAAAACATTCTGCACGCGCATTTGCGATTACATTGACCTTGGGTATATCACACACACATTCAAGACATTCTCCAATGCGCGAGAGTTGGTCTTTGTCTGAATACACAATCAGCCAAATATTGGAGAGCAAACGACAAAGATATGGTAATCGTGCATATGCTCACTTGTTTATGCAGTTCCTTGACCCAGGTTTTTGCACGCTGGAAACTGTCTTGATTTTGTATGTCATAGACAACGATAGCGGCCTGCGCACCTCTATAATACATGGGAGCCAAGCTGTGATACCTGTGGCGAAAAAAAAAACATATAATAGTTAATGAGTTCAAATGATTGTTAAAGCTATTCTGCTTACCGCTCCTGACCGGCTGTATCCCAGATCTCAAACTTTACCACCGTATCCTCTATGCATATGGTTTGTGTCAGGAATGCAGCACCTATCGTACTCTCCTGATATTCATGGAATTGTCCCTTCACAAAACGCAATACCAACGATGACTTGCCCACCGCCGATTCACCAAGTAGCACCAATTTGAATTGGCAACTTTTATTCTGCGACGTGCCATTCGGACGTTGTGCGGTGCCAGAGCCTGCTCCGCTTGTTCGTGGTGTGGTTGCCATGTTGTTTATTGTGTTTTGTTGGTTTGGTTGTTCTTCTAGGTGCTCTGCCGCAGTTGTTGCTCCTGGTCAGTTGCTGTTGATGTTGTTGCTTTGGCGGCCACTCTTAAAACGTATCAAAACTTATGAGAATGTTTGTTGTGTGTGTGATATCGCGCGGACGGTCTTTATAAGAAAAATATGTTCTCTATGATGATGGTCTATGTAATCTGTAATGAAATAAATGTTAAACATTAGTTGTTGTGCCATTGATTTAAATGTATAGAGATAACTATGTTTATGAATATAGCGGCAAAGGCAAGGCCCCTGGCAATAAAACCCATATTACGCCCCACGAATTGAGTTTTCATTTGAAATGCTTCAGTTAAGCATAAAATTCTTTTTTTTAAAACATTATTGGAACACCTTAGACTATCCTCTCTTCCGGTTGGTTAATGTGAACGCGATACCATGCAAAGAAGCTGTATTTGTATTGTGAATCATGGAAATCAGTACAAAGCGATACACCTTATACATCATGAACTGATTGTCTTACAAGAGGTTATGAATGTATCAGATGTAATTTCCCGTTTTACCAAATCTAGAAATAGAATCTCAGCTAGTAGAAAAAACCTGGTTATATAGTAGCATTCTATCAAGTATATAAACTTCTAGTTTCTTCTAAATATTGTTTTAAGATTCAATTTGTCACCGTCAAGTAATCACTGGAAAATGCAACTTTACAACACTGTTGATAAGCAGAAACATTTTTTATTCTTATCAAATTATAGTAAACTCCAAAATAACAATGTAATTTACAGCCATCAATTAAATCATTTCACAGAGTTCAATGTCAAGTTCATTGTGGGAACACTTGCTGGTTTCCGCCAAACATTTTCCATAAACAGTCGCATGCATAGCGACAAAAATTACACAAGCAAACAAAGAACGACAAATGTACAGTAGACACTCTAAAGCTCGGATCAACTAGAATTTTTTTTTTTGGTAGTTGTTAGTTCCCAACACGTTATTAATTAATCAACTTTTAGAAGCGATAACTGTTAAACTTTTCTTCTATATAAACAATCCTACCGAGAACAAAAGACACAAAAAGGGGAAGTACATAGATAACTCTCAATCTAGCTTTTTTCTTTACTGTTTGCTACATGGACTTACGTCTCGAACCAAACTGAAAGAATTTGTTTTGCTGTAATATCGATGTAACAACTACTATATTTAGAAGATTAGCGAAATCCTCAATCCAGCAGCAACCTTCTCTACTAACGTAGTCTTAGCCTGCTTGGTGACGCCCTTTTGATTTCTGTAACTGTGTGATATAGTGTGTAGCGAATGGCTGATGCACCCAGGCGAAGCGGAATATGTTCCTAAAAATTGTCCAGTTGCTTGCTTACGAAGTTAATATTGACATCAATGGTTGTAACATGATGTGAGTTTTGTTGCAAATGAGAGCAAGATAAAGAATATGTTTAATTTGAGTAGGGTTACTCAAATTGCTGTTGAATACTGTACTTTTGATGTTCTCAAGAATTTCATCTACCTTGACACCACGGAAGGAAAATGTCAGCATGGAGATCAAGCGAAGTATCACTCTCAATAGACAAATGAGTAGTAGAAATCTTGTTCGCCACAGGAAACTAACTCTCTACGAGACGCTCATCCTTCGCGTTTTGATTTATGAAGCTGAAGCATGGAAGGTGACGCAGTCTAATGCAGATGCTCTTGGAGTGTTTTGAGTGGAAAGTACTGCGAGTCCTACAACATCACTGCGGCTGCGATGGTTCGGTCACGGTGCGGGTGTAGACGAAAACCATCGTCAGGTTAAGTTCCTGAATATACTGCAAAGAGCATTAAAGTAATAGAGTGAAATCCTGGACCGTTATAAAATTAAACATTTCGCGACCTTTTCCAAGACAGTGTACGTGTGAGACTGCTTGTGTTGCTTTCTCTTAGGCCGACTCATTCGTACAAAAAGTGCACATGTATGCAATGGTCGCTTCTCAGCAAGTCAATACTCAATGTAACAGCCAAGGATTCCACAATATTGCTCTTTGAATATAAATAGAACTGCAAAACTATCAAAAGTACTAAAAATTAAAGACAAATTTTTCCTTTGTGTCTCACTAACGATAGTTTAAACTATAAAGCCAGGTGCCGGCAGCTTCAGTTCAGTTTTCAACGCACGCTATGCGACTAAGGCTAGGAAGGTATGAAGGAAATAACCGATAGTACTATCGATATTATCGCATCTTTTTTCTGAAACTAACGAAACGGTAAATTGGGCCGAAAACTCGTAACGAGTCGTTATGGCCAGTCAAGGAGAAGCTAGATTCAGATTTAGTTTATATCCATAAAAAATCGTAACGGTTAAGAAATCAGACATAACTTATATAAGATTATATATCCAAAATGCTTTTAAAACAAAGGCAACAATGCTAACAATCGATAACTATGCTATACGAAATTCGTTGTTATCGAACAAGTAGCTCTTATTCCGAAACTATAAAAATATTCCAAGAAATGTTGATTTTAGTTTCTAGTTCTAGTTTGAATCTCACTGTATTTGTAGTTAATTGCTAATGCAAATAACGCTAATCACTAACAAAAACAACAAGAACAACGCTAGAACAACTAAAAATATTTCAAACACACGCAACAGCGAAAACCGTGAAACCTTAAAAATGTTCAGGCGCAATTATTATAGACACAAATGTGTTTATTTTTGTTTCGCAAACAAAAAGTTTGTAAGCGCTCTTAATAGTTCCAACTAGTGAGTTTTTAAAAGCATGACAAAGCTTTTCATAAACAAAACAAGGCGTATAAACAGACTCACACCCATGCAAATTATTATCGGTCTATCTTATCTACAATATCATTTTATAAATATATACTTTCCATGGTATAATCAAAGCCCGCTGCTACTTGGAATGTACCATGTACTATGATAATAAATAATTTGAGGGCGGCCTTTTAAATTCGTGAAAAGAACCTACTCAGAAAATGGTTATTTTCATTAATATCATACATATGTGCATTTTATGCGTACATATTTATAGAACGACTACGCATAAGCGCGCGATGTTTTTTGTAGAGCTATTTGCGTTCTGGGTACCTCCATAATTTGTTATCTATAATTTTATTATGAATCATTTGCATGATATTGGATGCACAAGTATGTAATTGAATAAAACTTTCCCAGAAATAAGCCATACAAAGATTCATAAGTGCCCCTACATTTTATTATATGTAGTTTTTTAATAAGTTTCCAAGCGCTGCACTATGTCTTCTCAATTAATTAACGTATCAACGTTAATTAAACACAATGCTGTAGAGTAATCTGTGATACAACGTCAAGAAAATGTAGTACAGTGAACGCTTACCAACGGGAAACCCATAAGTAGGAACGTGTCTCATGGTATTGGTACAAAATATGAGATCGAGGATGTCCTCGAAAGCTTAAGCCGGCTACAGACCAAACATCCTCACTACAAAGTAGCAACAACACAAAACACCTAATTTAATTTAATTCAATTCAATTCTTAGTTTCGATTTGAAAAATTAAGTTTCACACGATGATAATTGGAGTCGATCGAAAGAAAGGTACTCGCGTGATAAGCGATTTGACAGCGCAACTTTCGAAATCACGATTTTGTTTTTTGAAACTTAAGCGCAAAATGTATGTTTTAGCCAAGGACTTCTTTTTATTAACTAGTGTATTTAGCAATAAAGCAATACAGTAAAAATCGTTTATATGACGTATCGTTTATATAAAATTTTTGCTTATATGCAAAAAAAGTTTGTTTCAAAGCATTTTGTTTGCAATTTTCATACAAAAATAATCATTTATATGAAAATCGCTTATTAGCAAGCATGTATAGAAGCGATCGATAAATTTTTGGTAAAAATATATGCAAACTTTCCAGCACAGTTTAATTATTGAAAATATGCAACAATGCTTTTTATTTAATCGATTGGAATTGTTTGCTTTGCTCGTATGAACCAATAACAACTAAAATATTTAGTTTGCATTTGTTCGCTATTTCGTATAAACGATATCGATTATCGCTTATTTGGAATATTTTGCATATATCCGATTATCGCTTATATGAAATTATCGGTTAAATGCTATAGCAGAGCTGCTTTTTCTCCATTGCATATAAGCGATATCTACTCTATACTCTATACAAACAATTTATATTATTAGCCTCTAACATTGAGGAACAAAATGGGTGATTTCATGCGAACGGTTTTCGTTCGGTATTCTGATAAGAAAAAACGAATTGTAAACAAAAGCGGTTTGGTCCTCCAATAGATTTTATGGTTAAACTTTAAGAATTCTTGTTCTTCTGTTCTTCAAAGAGTATTCACATAATTTGGGTCTTCAAATAAGTTTCCATTAATAAAACTCTACAATCAATGCAAATTATGAGTAAAGGGGGCGTCGCCAGCGCTTTGTGTGATAACAAAAAAATCAATGTAAAATATATTATAAACTACACATAAAATGCTATGGGAAGTACAGTGAAAGTAAGAAAGGCCTTAATTAAGTCGAGAAACGACAACAAACTTTGTTTTAATAGACATAATAGAAACACTAGAATGTTTGTAAGTGTGTGTGATTATGTGCGCGTTTTCAGCGTTATTAAATTAAGCGCCCGCTTAATGGTCACACAAATGAGAATTTGACATTGGAATACCCAGTACACTTTGCTTACTATACTTTGATATGGCCGTAAGCAGGACAAATGTGCGGGGCAAACGCTGCAAAGGTCAAATTGTTTTGTTTATTAGGCTCACAAGAGTACATATATGCTTTACATATCATATCTTCTATAAGTGCAACTTTGTTTCACTTTGTAAAAGGAGAAGAAAGCCGCCAATACAGCCAAAGTCTAAACAATAAGATAACAGTTTGGTTCAAAAATGAGCTCCAACTTGCTGCGACGCTTAGTGGCGCTCACTTGCGGCGCCCGTGTGAACGCGACATAGGCCACTTAATGCAATAACTGCAAATATAGCAGCTAATCACGTTTCGCTTGTTTTTTGTGGACACGTTCGGCTTTGGCGGCTTGGAGCAAAGTGCATAACTTGACACATACACGGACACAACACATACTGCTCTCGCGCTGCTTTGGCGCTAGCTCTTTCCCTCTCTGTTGTCCCCTGTGCGATTAAAATTTCACTTTAATCGTTTCTTTTTATACCCTGTAACCAAAGTGTATATAGATTTGTGCAATGCATGTAACAGGCAGAAGGAGGCGTGGCAGACCATACGTTCCATGATCAGGTGCAATAGTCGAGTCCATATAGACATGTCCGTCTGTCTGGCCGTGTTGTCGCACCGTTCTCGGAGACTATGAGAGCTAGGGCAAAAATTTGTTTACCAAAAGATGCGCATTATCTCACCCCCTTCCCCTTCAGATTTTGGCGGTTTTAACCCACACCATTAAAGCTTTTCAATTGAAACTTGGCACAGTTATGCACACTATTACTATGCATGTTTAGTGTAAAAATCATTCATATCAAATAAGAACTTTAGAAGATATATCTAATAATGTGCCAATTTTAGGCGGCCTCTCCTATGAACTGCAACAGAATTTCACTTTTTACAGAAATGTTAACATTTAGGTCAACCAAATGTGATACGTTAGGCAACAATGTTGATCTTTTTCCTAAAAATCCCCCCTCGGCGTCGATACAAAATTTACACAGAAATTTGATTTTCATGGAAAAAATGGGTACAGGGTATTCCACTGTCGGGCATCAAATTTTTTTCTGTTTGCAAATTGTTACTGTCAATGACGTAGTTGCATTTGACTGTCATTTGTCTGTTTATTAAAAGCATTTTGGAATAAGTTGATATTTGCAACTATCGAAAAAATTTCTGAAATGAATAAATACAAAGATCACATGATTTGAAATGGCGCATGTCTAGAAAATAAAACGACAGCAATTACAGATTCTAAGTTTTTGTACTTTTGACTTTATAATTCATAATTGTTTTAAGTTTTTGCGACAGCTAAAAAAAGATAAGGCGAATAAAAAACCGGCAGCGGCAGAAAAACTCACATTAATGTAAAACACAAAAAACACTTGATTACGTTTACAGTTTACGGAAAACACAAGAACTAACTAAAAAAGCAAAGAAACCTAGAAATGCAGAAACGCGTTCAACTATTTTGAGGAAAATTCAATAAATTATAAAAACAACGTTCAGGCTGGCCAGGAAATTGCAAATACTTGAATTCGAACAGCTGACGATGCGTCATTCACAGCAAATGCGATGACACAGACACAAACTCACACGAACTAGTGGCAACTGGAGAGAACGTCGCATGAAAGAAGAGCGCCAGCTGAAACCATACCCTGGGTCATTTCTATAGGTACAATTTATGATCGGTCTGAATTTTATTCAATGCACAACTTGAAAGTAGAGATTACTTGACTTTTATACTTTTTTTTAACAATATAGGCAAAACCATATTTATGTTTTTTGCCCCGCCCATCATTTTGCTCGTATTTAGTTTTATACGATGCTGGCTTTAGGTAAAGTTTTGAAGTGAGTACTGCACTGAAACCGATATTTCTCAATTATTTTAGAAAAACAGAAGGAATTCGTCAATACTGATAGAACAGTTGGGCGTAACAAGTAGAATGGAGTGATTCAATCGCAATATGTATTTCTTAATTATGGTATTATGTACGATCAAACAGTGTGTAATTATTTGCTCAAACGATCTCTTATGGCAACATATTTTAGATACGATCAAAGATCAAAAGAAAGTTGAAAAATACTTAATTTTTGTGCAAACCTTTGGGAAAATTAACAGTTGACACCAACATATGGATATAAAAGAAAAAAGACGAAGCGAAACGATCAATTTTTTTTAATAAATGCTTTATGCCGCGATGGTTTTATGCGTCAAAACAAAGTGCTTGTGAGAGTACATAAGAATTAATTACAAAGTCAAGAACTGAAATAATTATAAGCTATATCAAGACCAAAGTAGAAATTAATAAGCTAGATTAAATGGTAGACACATACTTCTGCTGCAGAAATGTCCATTGAATTAAAAAAAAAAAACAAATTATTTAAAACTGCTACGAATGTGGTTTTCAATATTCATACATTGTAGAATAGAATAGGCACAATTAATGTTTTGAAATTGCTATATATTTGTTTAAGGGTCAAAAATTAACCTCAAAGTCTAATTCGAAACTTTTTTGAACCTACACTAAGAGTAAAATATTTAGGAACTTTGCATTTTTTATAACCAACTGGTAATATTGTATGAACCACTACTGTGCGTGACTTGAGCAAAAAGTCAACAAGTGCATTAGAGTGAGAGGGTGAGAGTGAGAGAGGGAGAGAGAGAGAGAGAGAGAGTATGTGTGCCATGAGCGTTGCCATTCATATAACTGAACAATGCTAATGAAAAAGAACAGCAATTTGAAATATGGCTGTATAAAGTTGAACGTTACTTTACTTCTGTTTAAACTCATTGAACACGACGGCAATTTTTAAGCTATACACTAGAAGTGGATATGAAATCGCATATCAAGCAACTTATAAATGGCTCTATTCAAAACAAACGCAATTCGAGGAAGAACGTGATTTTGTTTACATTTGCCATAAGCATGAGATGTCAGCATTAAATGGCGCATTTCTTAAAGGAAGCAACGTCAGATGCGGGGGCGTTGGAGTACGCTGCCTGTTACGATAAGTAACGATTGCAGATAAATGTACACACATACGCACACATGTGCAGAAAGATCTGAGTTTTTCAGGCGTTGTAGAAGTAAATCTCACTTTACGACGCAAAACAATACCGAGAACAAAGAAATAATGAGCGGTTGTTTTTGTTTTTTTTTGGGGGGGGGTAGGAAATATAAACTGAAGTACTTGGCATGGTGTGGAGTTCACTTAGTTGCACTATTTAATGATCCTGTAGAAAGTTTGATTGTGAATTCACTTCGCAGTGGATGCAATGCAATTGTAATCATCAAATTAACTTATATTTGCATATAAGCTCTTAACCAGTGTGCATTGCAGTAACACTCTGAAGCTATGCATGCCAACTCGCTTTAACACACGCACACTGTCCAAACGCACCCAAAATTCATGGGTATCTAGCGCACTCGCTCGCACTTGTGCATACAGCGTGCGTGTATGTGTGCGGTTTCTCTCTTGACGACTGGCACTGCTGCTATCGATGACGATAATAATGGGCAAGAAAATTTTTCACAACTTTCTTAATTAATACAAAAAAACAACAACGCAGTTTTGCAAACACTTCAATTTAAGATAACATTACGCACTTTGAATTTAGCTGCTACTTAGTTAACACTTTTCTATTGTATTTGCTTGCACTTTGCTTGTTTAACTTATTAAAACACGGAGTTACGGTTTCTTATTTGCGTTTTCTATTTCGCCTTCGCTGCAGCGTAGCGCCACGAATTTCCAACAAACGCACGCAGACAGAGATAGACAGCGACTGTGACTTTGCTTTGAAGTCAGCAGCAGCAGCAGCAGCAGCACTGCAGTCTTGTTTTGTGTTAAAAGCAATGCGAATATTTATTCTTACACTTGGTTATTGTTGCTGTCTTATTTTACAGAGATTAAATTTGAAATTAATTTATGTTTGCACTAAACTTTAGAAATTTTGCAATGATTATTGCTAAATAAGCCAGCACTTACAATTTTTTATGCACGAAAACATATATTAGGGATGAACAATAGTGTTGGAAAATGTTGTGTATGAGCGAACAAAAATTAGTTGTTCGTGTAACTAGACAGACGAGCCAGTTCTTTTTAAATGTACTTTATTTGTTCCTTGTTCCTGATCAGAATTCCAAACAAATATATTTAAAAAAAAAATATAACTACAAATAATCACCTACGAGGCATTTCGTGTACCATTTAATGCATGTAACCTTACAATATAAGAAATGTGCGATTTTCTAGAACAAAATGAACCCCATTGCCCTCGGATCTAAATAACACACAATTGAGATAATTTAAGGGGCGATGGCAAAGAGAATAAATATGCGATGGTTTGAAGAATTGTAAGATTGAATTTTTTACATAAAAAATATATTATTTATTTACAATGTTATACATATTCATGCCTGTTTTCTATTACGATTTAACAATGCACTTTATCGTAGTAGTAGCTTTTAAATAATTTTCACCTACTGTTGTAATTTGGCGACACAGCCGAACATTGAGAACATAAATAATGAATAACTTTTATTTTTAATTTCTCAAAACTAACCAGTTATTGTTAATCTATCTATATCTATAAAAATGAATGTATGTACATGCATATGTCTGAATCCATTTTACACGAAATCGGCTAGGCCTATTCGCGTGAAATTGGGTTTTAACATCTTCGTTGAAGATCAATGTTATTGGCTGAAATATGCATAATTAACCATTATAAAACAGTGTAAAACTACAAAAAATGGCAAAAAATCTCTAAGAAAATGTCTGAGCTTGCACATTTAATATCACCATAGTAGCCAATAAATATTTAACATTTACAATTGTTATTATAATTATACCGAAAGTGAAAATATTGGTTGCTTGATTGTTTTCAAAAGTAGTACTGTTGAAAAGTGTGAAAAATGCCATTCGGAACGACAAAAGTCGCGAACAAACAGAGCGAATGAGACATCAGAAGAACTACAAATTCATCTTGAGGTAGATTGATCAAGAAGCCGTCAGTCGAGAGGTGAAGAATGAAATAAAAATCGCGAATTGCGGTTGCAGCAAAATCGTAGAGGTATAGGTAAAGGTAAATGAAGAGGATAGAAAGATATTGGTAGCCATATCCGCAGCTGGATTTAGTGTGAGGAAGAGAGAAAGAGAAGGAAGAGGAACAGGAAGGGGAATGGGAACTGGAAGAATAAATTTATATAATGAATTTATTGACGGATTTATAATAAAAGCGCAGCGGAGCACGCGGTTTCAGTAGTAAAGTAATTAATAATTCAAGAAAAGATATTGGGAAAATCAACTTGGTAAAGTCAACGAACGCCGAATATGAATTATGAGAAATATGTTATAGATCAGTTGTACTTGATGGTAGCTTTTCGACATCATTGTTTAAATAATCAAAACGCATATTTTTATCAAAATTCATAGATTATCAGTAACTAACAACCCCAGCAAACTTCGTTTGAAGCATTCATCTTTTCAACCGAAAGTTTATTTTATAGGGGGCTCTGCCTACTGCAACTAATCGCTTTTTTCAAAACAAGCGAACAGAAATTAATCCAGTGCAAGCCCGTTAAAGAAAAAAAACATGAAAGAAGAAAACTATCGACTACAAATCCGTGTATGCATAGCTTGAAGAATTTTGGTATTTTTTGTGAATATTTCCGCCAGCAGCCAATGGCAATTTTAGTACTTCTTATAACCTAAGTGTGTACACACTACATCGCGAATTGAAATAAAAATAAAATCGAGTGATTTAATTTATGTTGAAACGATTTGTGTGTTGAACTTGCCAAAAAAGTGTGGTTGAGTGTGTAATATAAAATGTTTTATAAAAAAGCAAAAAATGCGCATAATTGCTGTAAACAAATTAAGTTCATTAAGTGTAGCTAGCTTAATAGCTGAAAGTGCTAAAAGTGAAACGTCACAGTAGAAAACTATATAGAACTTAACACAAATCCGGTTGAATAATAGTAATATAATTTTTAGCTTCAAAGGCCAAATAAAAATAATTATAATATTAATTGAAAACTTATAAACAATAACCGCATCCTGTTGCGAGGCACACGCACACATGCAAGCGGTCCGTATACTTTACACCACACACACACACATACACATGCAAATATATATGTATGGAAGCGCGCGACAGGCACACAAACTCACGAGCAACTGCGCCTTTCGTCATTTTCGTCGTTTTCGCAGCTGCAACGCAAAAACAAAATATTAGAAGTATTTTTGCATTGAAAGCAACAATAAATATCTAAGGATTGCGGCAGGAACACAAAGTGTAAAACGTAACTACTTATAATACAACTATCAATATTTTAACTGGTTTTTATTCCAAAACCAAACTCTACTTTTTTTCTAGCTTTATTTAATTTTAGTCTGATCTTTGTCAAAAAAAGGTGCTTAATATGAGGTAATTTTTCTTTTATGGCTAAAGGCCTTTTGATTTTGAATGCTTTTGTATAAAAGCATGTCCTTGTTTGGCACGTGGCGAAGGTGGCTTTACTATGCAGTCCTTTGGCTTGCAAGGCGCGCCCTGCTGCAGCCGCTGCATAAAAGTGCGTATACATAGGTGTGTATGTGTGATGCATACATACAAACATACCTAGTTGCATGCAGCAAATCATAAATTTATATATAAGTTAAACTATTCGCTTGACAACGGCTTGTGCTTATTTAATCCTAGATTCATATCTTGCAGTGCATTCTAACATATCCTCTTTTTGACGCCTTGCAGATGGACCAGTTACCGCTGGTAGAGCATTTAACGCCACGTTATCAGATCTACTGCTCGCCTACAGTACTAGCTTGCTTTAAGCGGCGACGGCCTGAGTTTTAAGCTATGGAAAGCATGTTCAGGCCCATCAAGAAGATATTCACTTATATACAGAAGAATGCCAGCGGAAGCACAATGTTCGGGAACACAAATAGCAGCGTAACAGCCAACGAGGAAGGCGTAAAAACAAGCAGTAGCATTAGTGTTAGCTCCAATGTAGTGCCAGATGAAGCCAATGACACACAACTGGATGCTGAATTAAGCAGCAAGACAGAGCATGATTCAGCAGAGCAAAGCAGCAGCAAAGCTTTATGGTCTATTATTGAGGAAGATGAGGATGATATCGAGCGGCAGTTGAAAACTTCCATAATCGATGCCAGTAAAATGAATGCCGGCCTTAAGGCCAAAACTTTAGGAAAACCCATTGTATTGTCGCCCAAATTGCAGCTGGACGATGAGCTGTCGGACTTTGCTCACGAACCAGTGGAGCTTAATGTAAGTGGCGGCGAGGATGATATTGAAGAACAATTCTTGGAGTTGGATAACTTTCCAAACAATGAAATTATTGTATTGCACGATACCGATCTCAATTCATCAATAGCTTCGGATAATGTTTCCGAAGATCCACTGGCGATAGATGATTTTACGCAGCCCTTGGTGCGTGACTCCGACAATGTGCTCGATTCTTCTTCAGTGACCACTAACGAAGAGGTAGATGCTGGTGCTGATATGCTCTGGCTAAAACTACCGCCAGATGGCGAGGAACAAGTGTCAGAAGAGCCAGCAGCAGCAATGACAGCTAGCAGCAGCACGCCCCAGCTTAAAAAGGCCAAAGAGGATGAGCGCAGCGACGGTGGCTCTGACTCTGGCTTGGGAAATGAGACATCCACGCTACAGAATACGCTAAACAATCTAAGCAACGTACAGCAGGCTACGCCCCACAAATCAAGCAACCCGGCTAGCCCACAATCAAAGCCAGCAGACGAAACAAGCAAGCCAAGCGACTTGTGTCAAGCATCCACATCTCAGGCCAACGGGGAATCAAAAAAACCGGTGCGTTCCAATCTCAAACGCAGACTAGAAGAAGCCGATGGTATGGATATGGCCTTGGAAAATGGCTTGGTATCCAGCAGCGTTGAACTTATCCAACAAAAACGCCAAAAACGTTCCATAAACTTTGACAACGTCAAAGTTTATTACTTCCCACGCCAGCAGGGCTTCAGCTGCGTGCCTACAGCAGGTGGCTGCACGTTGGGCATGGGAGCCAGGCACATTGCCTTTAAGACTATGACGCTGGCGGAACATGCAGCGGAACTACGACGTGCGCATCGCAATCAAAACCAGGAACTGCAGCCGCGCGGTTCTTCCAGCGATGATAGTGAAGAATCTGAGGAGGATTACTTGAGCGAGGGCAGCGGCTCGGATGCAGATGGTGACTCTAATGGTTTTCTTCAGCCTGTTACACCTAAGCAACGACGTGCGCTCTTAAAAGCAGCCGGTGTGCGAAAGATTGATGCCAGCGAGAAAATTGACTGCCGCGATATACGTAATTCGCGAGAGGTATGTGGCTGTTCTTGTCGGGAATTTTGTGATCCAGAGACCTGTGCCTGCAGCCAGGCAGGCATCAAGTGTCAGGTGGATCGCGCCATGTTTCCTTGTGGCTGCACTCGTGAGGCTTGCGGCAATACAGTGGGTCGTGTTGAGTTTAATCCAACTCGCGTGCGTACACACTATATACACACTGTCATGCGGTTGGATATGGAGCAGCGGCAGGGACAGAATCCAAGCAGCCTCAGTTACGGCAGTACAGCAGCGCCGGTTTCGCATTGTTACTTTATGCAGACACAGTCCAACTATAGCTCTGGTTATGCATCGCCAGCTTATACCCCCGATGGCACGGTCAACTATTACCAACAACAGCCACAAGGTCAGCCAACTCAACAGCAGCCGCTTGCAGAACAGCCAGGCTATGGCAGCCATCAGGACTTACATACACCACAGTACCCATTGGATAGTCTGGACTCTGGGCTATTTACCAACGGCAACAATGCTACGCCCTCTTATGGCGAGCTACTAGCGCCCACCTATCACAGTCTCAGCTATGGAAGTGCCAACAGCGCAAGTACAACTCAGGTGAGTCTATAAGTAACTCCGATCTGGGGCAACCCAGGTTTTGATATTTAATTAAATGTAACAGCGCTATATACTATAATTGCGTTTATTTTTTACAGCTGGCGCCGTACTCCACCTATCATCAGCCGCAGCAGCAGTCCAGCGGCAGCGCGACTACCTATCTTCCTCAAGCAACTAGTTCAACTGGATCAAATGGCGCGTATAGCTCCTGTGCTGTGCCATCGGCGCCGCCTTATGGCAATGCAACCACTACGGCATCCGCTGCCCAATATCATCACACTATTGTGCTAGAAACCACCGCCTCCATGACCTCTACCACAACGTTCCTGGCCACTGCGCCCACTGCTACTGCGACTTGTGCTTTCAGCAATGCAAATCGACATGCAGCTGTGGGTAGCAGTGCATCCGCTATCGCCGCTGCTGAATTCATAAGCCTAAGCACACCCAATGCCAGTTCCTCGCGTCTATCACAAATAAACGATCTGTTGCAGCACAATCGCAATACTACAGCCGCTTTAGTGGCCGTTTCGGAGTCACCGGGTACCACTCTGGCCTATGATGCAGTACGAAGCATAGCCAGAACCAGCAAAGCCACGCATACTGAAATAGCCAATAGCACAAGCTTAGACTCCATTGACACGCCACCCATTGAAGATGCACAACGCAATTGCACGGCGTTCGAGGAGCTACCACCACCGATGGTAAACCCTACACCTATCGTGGCCGTTGTGGAGCACAATGCAAAATCAACCACGCCCAATGCGCCAAAGCCACGTCAACCGCTGGACGTGTCCGCGAGCGGCGACAGCTCGAGTGCAGCAAGGGCGCTCTAAAATCTGAGTAGGCGTCTAGTTTTTATAGCAATTTTACATACACACGCAGAAGACTTAATTATGCTTAAGTGGAGTAGGAGTAAAAGGCCTGGGGTTTGGCGCTTAAAATCAAAATGTGTCTATAATCAGTGTGGCAGCATACACTTTGTGTTAATCCTTTAGATACCTGCGCATCGCATGGGGCAGGCAGTTTTATTAGTATCGAGAATGTATATTCTTGTTTGTAAAAATAATTTAAGTGTTAACTTCTAATTAGTTTTAGGTGAAGATTCTAAATTGTGTTATTTTCAAATAGATTTCATTTTCCCTACTTTTCACAATTTCTCCAAAATCTGTTTTGTTCGCTTTACTTCCAATAGAATGCATGAGTTGTCCTTTCTTATAACAATATAAAGGAAGAACACGTAAAACATATAAAACAACAAAAAAACGCACGTGGTGAATATCGTTATGAACATTTTCAAAATCGTACAACTTCCTACATTTTTTATTTAACGTTCTGGTTTTCGAATTTATTTAATTTTTCGTTGTTTTAGAAACAAATTTTTTTTCCAAGTTTTAAATATTCTATTGCCGTTTTAAAATTTGTATTAATTTATAGTAATTTTAAAATTTTTATTAAAAAGTTTAATTGTAACTACGTTAATGATAATTTATTGTTGCGTTTAGTTTAAATTGCAATATTTTTTATATTTATAGATCTAAATTCCGCTGAAAAAATTATTTCTCTAAATGTTTTTCTTCTTTAGTTGCTGCAGCGCTTGGAGCGCGTTCTTAAGTATTTATTTAGCTTTTAAATTTAGTTTGAAATACTTTAACTGTAACAATGTTCGTTGTTAGCCTTAACGAACCAACAGCAACATCAACAACAACCACACACTAGATATGAATTAGGAATATGCAACTGGATATACTTAAATTTAAAATAACAAATTAAAAAGTAATGGCAATTATTTAAATAAACATTTAATACAAAATAGCAGCATATGTTTAAAGTTGTTTGTGTTTTCAAGGATTTTCAAAAGCAAACTATGTAAACTATGCATAATGTGGAACCGATCCACAGTTGATATATTCCAAGAGTTAGCCGCTTAGAAAATATTTAAGGAGGTAGAGCTTTCATATATTCTAAAATATAAGATTAAGTCAGAAGAATATCAACAGCCCGTAAAATGCAAAATGCTTGTTTACACGGTAAAGTTAAGACCATAAATATATAAGGTGCTTCTTCGGTATTGATTGTGTAAATCTATTTGGGAGTTATGTGGAAACCCAGACTAGGCTTAAAGAGCTACTAGACTAGAAAGGTGTTTAGTAGCTAAGAGAAATTCAGTTCCCTAATTGAGTGAAATGCTTACGATTGTTATTGCCAATATTCTTCCAGACAGTTTCCATGAACATGGCAGTCAAATCGACTAGTCGTACTATAAAGATTAGTTGGTCCAACTGCTTTATTTCACTTAACAATGAGCTTACTCTGGCATAGTCCTAATTAATGAACCAAGTTATCTAGTTGTGATCCTTAATTCTAAAATTACTTGTACGTAGAACTAATGAGCGTTCCCAGCATTCTCGCAAGAGAATGTAGCAAGACTACGACAGTAGCCGAGTTCCAGTTTTAAGTGGCTCTTTTTTGTGGTGGAGAAAGACTATAGTTCAATTCAGCAGTCTGCTGGAGGAACGCATTCACGTCTTGAGAAACCCTTAGTGTACAGTTTATTCTCATCGCCCTCGACGTTTTCGTATAACAGGAGGCTGTAACAGAAGCCAGTAGACTAGAAATGAAGTCTGGGTTTGTGAACTGGGATTTGGTCACAGCATAATAGGGAGCTGATTGTTTAATGCCAAATATGAAGTTCGGATGAAAATATAGGAATAAATCCCTTTCGAGACAAAGGACGCAATCTAGGACACTTATCGTAAGTGAAAACACGTGCCTTCGAAACAGAAGGCTCCAAAACATTGTTGCAGGTGTCTTGAAAACATTTAGCGTTAAATGTTATGTGCTACTTGCGTATCCGCGAGCTAAATCCACGAGTAAAGATGGTTTTGAGGTTTGGCGAAGAGTGAGACTTGCGTTACCGCTCAAGGGTCGATCGCCAATAATATAGTTTACGAGGGGTAGAAAGTATAAAGACTAGATTCTCATCTATGGTGCTAGTTATGGCACTGGCGTTTAGCGTGACGCAAGGAATTCATTATCTCCGATTCTATGTTGCTCATAGCAATCCAGTTGTTTCGCGCACTTAGTAGGATAATTATGAAGCCTGCGAATATGACATGATCCTTCAATGCCCAGGCTTAGCTCTTCCTGCTTGCAGAGATTCTTAGACAGAAAAATAATACATGTTATGCTTCTTCTCTGGTTCGTCTCCAAAGTATGCGGTTTATGCTTAAACCCTTACAAATAAGACCTAAAACACCCACGATCCGAAGTTTGTTAGTCCGTGCTTCCTACTCATTCACGGACGGATGTCTGAAAATAACTATATTGTTCTGGCGTCTTTGTAGGAAGTTCCCTATTTCACCATGGTATCCTCCCGCTGGCACGATTGCGGGTCGTTTCCAAACTATACGCTCAAACAGTTTTCCTCGTCGTACAGCATACTTAGATGTGTGCAGACGGTTTGCTGCCGTTCAGAATCAGAACTAGTCAAAAAAGGTTGTTTGGGAGGGTTATCTGCTTGAGACACAGAGGTCGTTTTGGCTGACCACTCACTAAAATTCACATCTTTTGAGTTCATACCATCTGAACGACTAACTACGAAATTCGGAAAGTCTGGATCCTTTTTAGGCTACGCTGTCGTCTTATTGTTTCTTCTTTAAACTTTTTTTTGTTTTACTCCCATTTTCGGGTATGCCGCAATGTGTAAAGCTGCTTCACTTCCCGGGTTGGCTCAACTCTCTAATGAGCCATTTGGGAGAGATGACCCCAATCCAGTCTAATCTTTAAAGTAAATTCCAAAAAATGTATTCCATTTAATGGATTCAAAGAGCTCCTTGCGTACAAGCCGATGTTAGATTTTAACTTTAATAAGGATTTTAATATTTCCCGTTATTCTATCACGAACTTCGCATTAAGAGGGAAATGGTTTATTAGCTAAATATTGAGTTAAAAATTCAAAGATTCATAAGATTAATTTATCACGGCGATCTGCTGATGACATCATCAAAAGTCACACCGATTTGACGACGTATTTCATCCTCAATTCCGATCAGTTCAAGACTAGCAGCGTGCGTATATTTGGGACACTCCAGAAGTCGCTTTTTTAGACATTTTCTAACCTCCTCAGCCTCATAGCGCAAGCCACATGAGTTTGTATGATGGAAATCGAACTTTCCTGCTGGTAAAGGCCATGATTCCTTGACTTTGCCAGGCTTCGTCAGCTCCGTGCAGCACCAGTAGTTCGAGAGCTTCAAGTGATAGAGCGAAATTTACATAGTTGAGTGATATTGGAGATGAGAGCGCTGATAAGCAAGCGCATGGCACAAGTTTGATAAGACTGTTTCAAGCTTTAACTCACCTTTATTTCCCCTTTGGTGCCAATAATTTTAGCATCGTTTTCTAAGGTTTCCAGACCAGAAACCTGTGCTACTAAACGTCGATTGTCACCATAGTCCAGAACAAATTCAGTTTGAACATCCACGCGATCTGCATTGAGTGTGCCAGTGGCCTTAATCTTTAACGGAGGTGTGCCAAAGATAAACTGGCCAAGCTGCAGTGCATAGATGCCTATGTCCAGAGAAATGGAACCACCCAGGGCACGGTTACAAATACGTTCCACATTGGATGCGCGAAAACCATGCTGAACCTTAACCAAATTAATCTCGCCAATGCAGTCGCTCAGCAAGAGTTCTCGTAATCGCTCATAGCTGGGAAAGAAGCGCGACCACATGCCTGAAAAGTTTTAGGAACACTTTATGTAAAACGGTAACTAAGTGAAATAACCAATATCTAGCGCACCCTCCATAAGGAAGACGCCTTTTTGCTTTGCCAGCGCATAGAGCTCCTGAGCCGCAGCAAGACCCAGGCAAAAGGGCTTCTCGCAGACGACATGCTTGCCACGCTCTAGCATCAGACGCACTACGGCATAATGAAAGGGATTCAGTGTGCCCACATATACCACATCCACTTCGCTATCCTGGGAGAGCTCGTCAAAACCATCGTAGTACCGTGGTATTTCATGGCGCTGAGCGAATTCCTGGGCCCGCTCTCTGTCCACATCGGCTACGGCAACAACTTGATGTTTGGAGTTCTCTATAGTGCCCAATGCCGTTACAAAGTCGTGTGTTATACGACCGGCCGCTGCAATGCCCCAGTTCAAATAATGCATCGTGTGTCGTCGGTTTGACGTCTTATGTGAAACTATTTAAGCGCTGGGGAGGCGCTTAGGTCCGCCTTATGTGACTTCTGTTATCAGACCCTAGTATCTGCATTCATTGCAGTTTTTCAATGCAATTTTTGTTGATAACACAGGGGACTTGAAAAATTATTCAGTTCCTCAAATTTAATGACGTCTTTGATATAAAGCTGGGCATTAGGGTGTGTCTGAAACTTTGTTTATAATCGAAAATGAATTCGTAATGGCAGGGCAATTGTATATCTGGGTATTAAAGCTAATTATAACAGGTGAAGTTAGACCTAATCTTATCAAAAAATATGTATATAATTATTATTTCTTTAAAGTCGTAAAATCGTATAACATTAAATTGTGCTTCCAATTTGCTACTGGGGTTCATTTCTCAGTTATGCGTAATGTTCATTTAAGTTGTTACGTCAGCCCGAATATCAGTTGCTATCAGTGTAGAGGCGAGCCCCCTTTTTTTTAGATTATAAGAACACGTGCCTTTAGAAGCAGTTTAAAGAGGCAATTGATATTTTCGTAGAAGTAATTTTTACTAACAATTTGGCCTCTGATAGGAAAGTATTATTATTTTTTGTGGTGCTAGTCAAAAAAAAGTTTTTGCTAGTCGAGCTGCACAAATTAAGCTAACATTTAGGAAAAAAAACTTTGCGTTGCTGATTCTAGCCAAAATTTGACGAGGAAATGATCGTACTTTTCAAATCGGATATCCGCAGCTGCTCTGTTTTTTCCCCATACTTGAATGCATTTCAACAGGTGTTGAACTTGACCGACCAGCGGGACGATTGAGCTTGTAGGCGGCAAGACCAGCAGCAATTTCTTCACGGATCAAAGGTAACTTCGAGAATTTCTCATCATCGGCTGATACTTTATTTGAGGCGTTGCATTTTTCTGCGTGTAGGCGCCGATTTAAAATGTATGCGTTTGTCGTAGCCATATCTACACACACACTATCCACAAGGCTACATGGCGTCCCCTGATCTAACTACACGCAATTAGATTGATAATTTGTTATTGATGGAAGGCATGCAGTGCTTGATGTTCCTACGTTCAACTAACATCAACTCTGACCATTACGTTGTTGCAGCGAAGGCTTGTATGCGGCTAAGGAAAGCAAATAACGTGCGATCCAGCGCGCAGCGAAAGCAACACAAAACTGCAATCACAACAGACTGGCGAAGCCTTTACTGCTCAACTCTCGGAGCAGCTCACTCAACCTCCCTCAGAACTTGATAGCTCCGAGGCACGTGGACGTTCTTGGTTTCCAACGCCCCCTTTCGAGGAACCAATGGTACGATCAGGAGAGTCGCTGCAGTAAAGAACGCCCCCAATAGAAGGACCCTGCACTCGGCTGCTAAGCGATCTGTTCTAGATCACTATCGGGAAATGAGGAAGACGGAGAGGCGCCTTTTCAGACGCAAAAAACGCGAGCAGGAAAAGCGTGAGCGAGAGGAGATCGATATGTGCAGGAGCAAAAAGTCAAGTGTCTGGCTGAAGGATTTAGTACCGGAGATACAGAGGGAAATCTGGTAGTGGATGCACATGGTGCACTGAGGTTGTGGATGGAACACTTATCTAGCTTGCTATCGGGCGATGAGGATAATGCTGCCCCCGGAGTTAACTTCCTCACATCCCCAATTATAAACGAAGGCATGGATATACCGCGGCCGAGTTGTCGAAGACTTAAGCCGTTTAAGTTGGTAACTCCACCGTTAGCCATATATTCACACTACGCCAAATGCAGGGTAGTTTGGAATGAGTTTGCAATCCCTGCAAAGTTGGTACGACTATGCAGAATGACGTTGAGCAACACATGCAGCTCCATCAAGATAGGAAAGAGCTTCTCTTCTCCAAGCCATGAGTTCTCCTGCGGTTGGACTTTCAGATTGATGTTGAAAACTATACTTTTTGATGTTGTCGAGAATTTCGTCTACCTTGGCACCACCGTCAAAATGAAGAACGATGTCAGTATGGAGATGAAGATGAGAATAACTCTTGCCAATAGATGTTACTTTGGTCTCAGTAGGCAAAAGCTAAAACTCTATAAGACGCTCATCCTTCACGTTTTTCTTTATGGCGCTGAAGCATGGGTGATGTCGCAGCCTGAAGAAAATACCCTAGGAGTGTTTGATCGGACGTGAGATCATTGGCGTTGTACGCGTTGGGCAGACCATGTCTCCGTTGGAAGGACCAAGTAGAGAGTACACTAGCTACCTTTGGTATCACCAATTGGAGGAGGCGCGCTCAACGCAGAGACGCCTGGAGGAAAGCTCTGCATTTTGTAAAGTAAGTTTTCTCTTCTCGGCCGTCTCCTAATCAAATTCCACAGCGAATTGTTGACCTAATCAAGGTTGTGACCTGATGAGAAATTTTCTGCACATCAAACGAATATATGGCCATATATGAATTTATTTGGTTTAGTGGTTCTCGAGTTTTAGACACGCGTACCACACACGAACGATTTTATATAAATAAATAGATAGATAGATTACACAGGTCTACAAATACCGGGGTAATGTCATTTGTTGGAAAGCTAAGTAACCATAAATATCTCAAAATCCTGACGTGCTTTGCCAATTTTGACTCCGGACTCGGATTCTTCGCAACAAGTTACTTCGGAAATGACCCTTAACTTTCCAACAACTAAATCATGATGTCCTGTGTTATAAACACTTTTATACCCTGTATCAATATAAATCAAACAATGTTAACCTTTTTTCTAATCATCCCCCTACCCTCGCAGTACAGTTACCTTTATTTCGCCCATACACCTCAAAGCATCGATACGAAAATTTGCACAGAAATTTGATTTTCATGGGAGAAATGGGTAGTGAAGACGTGCAAGACTGAGAAGAAGAGAAGAAGGACATGCCTACCGCTTAGGAGTACGAGTGATGACGAGAAAAGCAAACAGGTGGCGGAGCCCCCTATTGCTCTATAAATAGCTTCCGCCCTGATTTTTGTTAAAATTTTGTCTTCATTTCAGTACTTTTGTCATAAAATCTATAAAAGGCTTCTATTATTTTAGAAATTCGATATCGAAGGAAGCGGAACTTTTCGAGTCTATCGAACGATTATATAAAATCAGTGAATGATTTTCTTTGGTTGATTTAAATATTTTTCAATCTGGACCATGCCTGAAATCTTTAGATGGGTTTGGTTGAATTCGCATTTGAAATTTTATGAAAAATCGGTCCTTAAAAAGACTTCAAAATAGATTTTAAACGCTCTAAAGATTTATTCTTTCAGTTGAAAGACAAACTGTTGGGTTAAAATTCTATTTAAATTGATTTATGACACACCACTAAATATTTTTTTTTAGAATTTGCATGTAGAATCATGAACAGTGTATTCATTATTTGTTATTGAAAAACATTCCGAGATTTGGATTCGAGCCCATTAAATCATGATAAAAACTTCACCACTCAGAGAATACCAGTTCAGTTCTACCAGTAAGGCCAGCCCACCCCTTAAAAGGGACCCAATTCCAATGAAAAAATGTAAAGAAACCGGCACGGATAAAGATACCCCAAATGCTGGCGGCTTTTGGCTTTTTTTTTTGTTGGAAGAGAGCGCATCTTTGGCCCTACTGTCGTACAATTCAGACTTTACGAGACCACCTCTAACAACGGTCTAAGGCTAATTGACTTTGCCGCGGCGCGAAATGTGGTAGTCTGTAGTAACAGATTTCAGCATCCCGATATCCACAAGGCTACATGGCTGTCTCCTGATCAAGCTACACGCAATTAGATTGGTTATGTTGTGACTGATGAAAGGCATGCATACAACGTGCTTGATGTTCGTATGTTCAGAAGGGTCAACATCAACTCTGACCATTACCTTGCTGCAGCAAGTAAGTAAAGCTAAGTAAAGCAGAGAACGTGGGATCCAGAGTTCAGCGAAAGCATCACAAAGCTGCAATCACAGCAGACTGCCTAAGCCTTTTCCGCTCAACTCTATGAGCAGCTCACTCTCTCAGAACCTGATAGCGCCGAGGGACTTTGAAAACATATATTCCACTCCTTGCGTACTACAGCGGAGAACGTTCTTGGTTTCCAACGCCGACTGCCGAGGAACCAGTGAAACGTGTCGCCAAGCCACTGCAGTGAAGAACGCCGCCTATAGAAAGTCAGCTGCTACGTGATCTGTGTAAGATCACTATCGGGTAATGAGGAAGATGGAGAGACGTTTTTTCAGACGCAAACGTGATCAGGAAAAGCGTGAGCGAGAGGAGATCGAGATGTGCAGGAGCAGTAAGGACATTATGAAGTTCTTCCAAAAGCGTTTGGCAAAAGGATTTAGAACCGGACAGTCTTCCTGTAGAGATGCAGAGGGAAATCTGGAAAGGGATGCACAGGGTGCACTGCGGTTGTGGAGGGAACACTTCTCTGGCTTACTATCGGGCGATGATGAGGATAATGGCGCTCCCAAGTTAACTTCCCGACTTCCCCAATTGTAGACGATATCGTGGATATACCGGTGCCTAGTTATGACGAAGTCAGGGTCGCAATCAAGCGGCTCAAGAACAACAAAGCTGCTGGCGCAGATGACCTGCCTGCAGAGTTGTTCAAGACTGGCGGCAATGAGTTAGTAAGGTGCATGCACCAGTTTTTTTGCAGAATATGGCTAGATGAGATCATGCGCGATGATTGTAACATTGGTGTCCTCTGCCCTGTGGTATCAGTCTTCTTTATATTGCATATAAGGCCCTACAACAGGCCATAACCCTGTAACGGGTTGCTATGGCCAGTTAAGAAGACGATAAACTTCATTCTAATGATAAAAGCTACTTGAACTAATTTTTTTCTTTATAATATACTATAATATATACATATTTTCTTAATATAAGCATAGTTAATCAACATTAACTTCTATTGTTCATCATATTTATTGGTCACACCAATTTGCTTTCTAATCGTATCCTGAATCTGTGCAATGAGCAAACTCTCTGCATGACTGACATTCTTGTTCTCCAAATCGCCAGCAATTATGGACTGACGCACAGCTTCAGCCTCATGGCGCATGCCCTCGGAGTTGCCATAATTGGTTGTATACTTGGTCTTGGGTGGCAGCCATTCCTTTTCCTTGCCATCCACATCAATCAGTTTGTTAGGACACCAGAAGTTGACCAACTGCAAGAGAGTTTAAAGTCGAATATAGGTTAAACTACAAGGTACTCAAAAAACCCACGAACAATTAGATAAAGTAAAAAAACATTATTTATGGCTCATAATCAAATGGGCGTAAACAATTGCACAATATATAGAGGCAGATATAGACCCGGCGTCGAGGGCGCTGCATGTCGATAAGACCTAACAGAATTTAGAAAATTAATTCTGATAACGAGGGGGCTCGAAATAGCAACTAAACACGACGTCACGCACAACTCGAGCTTTGATCACTCGGTCAGAGCATGATTTCTTTTTTATCAGGCAAAGAACTCGGTGGAAAAAAAACTGCCACTTCATGCACTGTCTAGCGACTTACCGTAATTTGACCTTTGGTGCCCTTGATGACAGCCAAGTTGTCAAGCTGCTCCCTGGAGGAGAAACGCATATGAGCCACGCGTCCTGCGCTATAGGTTAAAGTAACACTAACATCATCATCAATGCCTTCGGCATTTAGATGACCGGTAGCTTCAATTTTCTGTGGCGCTTCCTGAAAACTCCATTGCGAGGCCTGAATAGTGTAGACGCCCAAGTCGTAGACCACGCCGCCGCCCAGATCGCGTTTTCTTCAATGATAGAAGAAACATTAAGGAAAGGCTTCACTTGAGTTATACGCACTGCACTCACTGTAAACGATCCACATTCTCCAAGGGAAAACCAAAGTTGGTTATCACCTCTTTAACATCTCCGATTTTGCCAGATTTAATCTGCTCGCGTAGATATTGATAGGATGGGAAGAAACGCGACCAGATGGCCTCCATAAAGAAACGCTTATTAGCCTTGGCTGCAGCCAATATGCCTTCAACCTGCTTCTTATTCATGGCCAAAGGTTTCTCGCAGAGCACATGTTTGCCATGGTTAAGCATGAGTATGGAAACTTCATAGTGCTGAGGATTCAGCACGCCAATGTAGACAACATCTAAGAAAGGCAACATTAAGAATTGAGCAATTTGAGGCACATACTTGAAGCAAGTACTTACCCACTTCGGGATTCTTGGCCAGCTCTTCGTAGCTGCCTAGAGCCTTCGGAATACCATATTTCTTGGCAAACTCCTGAGCACGATCCAAGGCGCGAGCGGCCACTGCTACCACCTGATGATCTGTGGCTGGTAAAGTGCTGAGCGCTATGGTAAAGTCCTCACTGATCTTGCCAGCGGATGCAATGCCCCAACGTATAAGTTTTCCAGACATGTTTACCGTTTTAGTTTGGGTCTCTCAATGAAGTTGTAGCGCGTCGAGTTGTGGTTAATAAACCCACCTTATCAGTATCGTGCGGCTCTTGCTCGAGAGATAGGTAGGCAATGATTTGGGGTTTTTTGATAAGCTTGCACACTTGAATGTTTAGAATGTAGTAGTATTATGTTATGGAGAACATTAAAAACATTTCCATGCCATCGAAATTGCGGTCTGCTATTAGAGTCAATTAAATAATTTCACAACAGTTTGTGTTATGGATAGAATAGCACTAGTTAATCAACTGTTGGGTTTTTTTTGGGTGGACCACAAATTCTGAAGAGTCATACTACAATTATCACCTGCCGATGTGATAATAGCGAATAATAATCTATACCACTTCACTTCGACCTCTATGGTCGGTCGAACAACATGGTGTTTGTAAATAACGTTGACTTATTTTAAGTTGTATGTAAAAATGTCAGAGCTTAGATAAGGGTCGTAGAAGGGGCTTGGCCGACGCCATTAAAATGTTCCAAAATATCAGTGTAAATTCCAGTTCTAAGATCTACGTTTTTTTTTATGACATCTAATCTTGTAATTTTGGGTGTGCCTTGGTTCTGGTGAAACAGGGCAAAACTTCTGATTGCCATGCACTTGGGAATTTCCAGGGGGATCTCTATCTCTAGCTTATCTCTCCTGAGCTATGACAGTGGTTTGAGTCCCCAACCCCCTTCCATAAAAATATGTTTCCAAGACGTCGTAGTCCCCGAGTAGCGTACATATATATACCACTATTTACAGAAACTCTATGTTTACACTACCTTTCATAATACTTTCGATTTTGTTTTCTTGTAAAAATCGGCCAGGACTACTTGGAAATAAATTCGTTGAAAATATTACTACCGATGACGAATCTTAAGTATGCGTTTATACAACTTCGCCAACATTAGTATTACAATCCTGACGTAGCCAGCTCAGTACAGTCCCGTCGCGGCGCAACCTCCTGCGACCTTTGACTATACCCAATATTACAGTTAAAAAGGGTCGGTTGAAACAAAGGCGACGTGTGCACTAACGGCCATTTCGAAAACAGGCCTCTAGAAATACTTTTGTAGCACCGATGGAAGCTTGGAAAGCAGCCATATCGAGATATCTTTAAAGGGTGCCACGAGCCGGACGATGAATAGTTGAGCGCAGGACCTACTTTATAGTTTTTTACTCCTTATTTTGTGATAGCATCGATTGGTCTGCGTAAAATCAAATACGTATCTTTAGTGGCACATTAGAGAACCGCCAAAATTAGTTGAGGACATCTGTGTGTATCGGTTACTTCATATTGTCAGCGGGATTTTATGTCCTTCAGTTAAGACCAATCTTCATCAGATTTAAGCTAGAACACACTTCTAATTGGATTGAGTCGTTTTTATTCCATAGAACTTCTACGTTACCCAAGGTGTTCCACAGGGAACTCTTTCTCTTTTCATTAGCTTTTTAATCTTTGCTGATGATGAGCTTTGTTTTGCGTTAAATAATCCTTCTTGCCATTTTCTCCAAAAGCATTACTGTCATTCATTACATTTTACTGTCACCCAAAGGTGGCCTTCGTTTTACTTACTAAACTAAAGTAAAAGAAGTAAAGCCCTTATATCTATACTGTATCATCCGAAGCATTTTAAGAATTGCCATATATGTATATAGTTGTAAAAAAGAGCTGTAACTTACGTCACTTATAATCGGAAACTTTACAAATATGCCTTTACAAAAGCATGATTTTATTAGTCTCCCTGATCGCTCCAACCCCGTGCTTCTCTCGAAGTTGAGCATATTCTTCTATCCGTTCCCGTTTCCCTTCCTCTTTTTCATCTTCTGCTTCTTCCTCTCTCTCTTCCCCTTCTTCCTATTCCTTTTCTACTTTCTTTTCCTCTTCTTCCACTTTTTCTCCTTCCTTTTCTGCTTTCCCTTCTTCTCCTTTATCTTCCTGTTCCTTTTCCACTTTTTTTTCTCTTCCTTCTTCTTTTTGCTCTTTCTCTTCATCCTCTTCCCGATTCCTTTCCGGATTTATATAGAAAGAATCTGCGCTAGATTTACTTTTCTCTCCGACCACTTCTCGCTTCGCCCACGACCTCCTTGCCCATGTGGAGGTAGATCATATTCCTCTAGCTCTCTGTTACCTAACTTCATCTTCATCTTCCTATTAGTAGGTGTTGCCAGACTCTGTGCACAGTTTTGGGAACAATAAAAAAAGGCTTTGAGATTTTGTGTCATTTTATATAGTCTTTTTTGTCCACCAAAATAAAATAATTTTTTAACATTTTTTCACAGAATATGCACAGTAACAGTGTGGCGATAACTTTTATGGTGTAATTCTGTAACGGGGGAAGGGGTTAAGATATTGCTACAAAAAGAGCCTAATTTGTATACCAAGGTTCGATCTATCTCTACACAAAAATGCAAAACATTTGGTTCAGTGGCTTGGGCGTGAAAAGGGAACAGACAGACAGAGTTACTTTCGAATTTATAATATTAGTATAGATTACATATTTATGACAAAAATACAAAAATTAGCTTTTAAGATCATTTAAAATCACTAAAATATTTTATATATTACTAAAGCTTATTCAAAATTGTTCTCGCTAGTCTGCAAACCATTAAAGAAATTGCGTGTATTGACTTCGGAAAGAGCATCACAATCGAATGGGTCATCTGTATTAGTATATTTTTGTACATTGGCATCGGCATTTTTTATAATGCGGGTCCATTCAAGTAGATCATTGGCTGGGTTACTGGGATTGGCTTCCTGATGCAAAGGCTTGAGCATGAAATGCGACTCTTGTAAATGCCGTAGAAAACGTTCTAAAAGTAAAGGGTATAATAACATGATATGTATATAAATTCATATATTGCTCAATTCTACTAACTGTGTGCCTCCTGAAAACCTAAAGCTTCCGCATTTTCTTGCCACCAATTGCATATAAGGTATAAATAGTGTTTTGTAGTTTCCTCGGAGTCACGAAATAGACAGGTCAGATAGTATTCACGAAAGATGAGGGTAAGGAGCTGCACGGCAACTTGCGAGATTTCTCCGACTTGTGATGTATCTGGAAATGATTATGAAAATATTCGAAATAACAATTTTCAAAGGAACAACAGTTCATGTTTCTTCTTGAATACTCACTCATTTTTCTATCATAAAGCATCCATTGATGTAGCATTTGAAAGACGAGGGTTACGACGCTCAAACACAGCTTGACATAGCACTCACAGCTGCGAATATCGGATGATGGGCGCTGCACAGTACTCGAATTGGAATCCGATGCATTGTTGGTGGCCAATGTCGAGCTGGAACCATTTGATGTTGAGCCATGATTTGCTGTGATACTAGTAAGGCTCAGCGTAGTGGCCGTTTGCATGCTGTTGCTATTGGTGAGTGTCTCCTCGCTGCCTTCCTCCTCGTCATCATCAGCTAAAGAAGGCAGCATATTCAGTATAAAGTTTGGCGGATTGGTAAAGCACTGGTAAACAAAGCGCACATGATCTGCGCATATGGAAAGCAAGAGTTTAAAGTGTTCCGGTTGCAGCGGCGTTTCACTGAAGAAGGCTAGCTCTAGCAATCCGGCGTAAACCTGCAGCAGGCAGGAATCGGGCCCAAAACGGTATAAAGAACGTACACGATCCGATAAAAAGCAATCCTTGGAACTATTTACGCACATGAGAGCCATGAGCTGGGTTTGTCTGGTGCAGCCCAGCATACAAGCGCTGATTTGCCTAAAGATCCATGGACTGGGTCGTGTAAAGACTAGCTGCTTTAGCAGATCGAAAAGCAACTCCAGTTGAACAGCACTTGCCTCTGCAGTGTCCAAATGATCCAATAAGCTATGCAGCAGCGCAGCCGAAGCTTCGAGCACTCCAAAATGCTCGCAAATCTCCATAGAGTATCCCAGTTTGGCTATGGCATCGCTGGCTATTTGCACTAGCCAATATTCACCGTGCTTATGGTGCAGTAGAGCCTTGGCTATGGCAGATTGCTGCTGGCATATCATTGCTAATGTGGCTATATAACGACGCAAGCTGATTGCGCATTCTTGAGCATACAAAGCGTCAGATTGCGTCAAGCATTGACGCATAGGCGCGCTATGGTCTGAGTGCAGTTCATAACTGTGATAAGGATAAAGAACACAATTCTGCGAAAACTCCAAGCTGTGCGCATAAGACCAGAATTCTGGAAATACTTTACAAACAGATACCACTATGCGTTCGGTTATAGGTTCAACCGCTTCTTTTTGAGACTGCAGCTGTGCTTGACTTAAAAGCATTTGCTCCAGCTCTGCTTGAAAGAGCGTACGTTGTTTCTTGCCGCTGCAATCCTCTTTGTTGTACTCATAGAAGCAGCTATTATTAGTGATATGTTTGCTAGTAGGACACTCTATGCTTAGGTTATGTAATCTCAGCATATTACGGCGGGCTTGTGTGTCAACCGAATGCAGGCTGGTGTTGTCGTCCACACACATACTCATTTCAAAGTTTCGTGCATCAACTGCATGCTTCATCTTGAGCTTAGAGTACTCTACGTCTCTCAGCTTTAGTGCTGTATCCTTGGCTGTCACTTGCTTAAAGACTTCAGCTACTTTATTGTTGCACTCCGTTTTAGCTGTTTCGGCCAACATCAATTTTTCCATTTTGCTGGCCTGCAACTGTTGGCGTAGATGACGTAGCTCATCGCGTAGCAAATTTGCCTTAAAAGACATACATTAGAATAGGCAAAAATATAATAAATTTGCCACCATAGTTCAGAATTTTACCTCCCCATCCTTGCCCTCAATACGCTCCTTTGTCCTGCCCAAATCTTGTTGCAGCTTAACGTTTTCTTTCTTGAGCGCATCTACACGCTCCATGAGAAACTTCATTTGTCGTTCCTGCGCTAACTGACGACGGGCTTGTGTGGTATGACAAAAAGCAGAGCTAGTCTGTGATAGAACTTGCACCTCCATGGAGCTGCTTACAGAGGTTAATGCCTGTTTACTAGTGCTGGGAATAACTCTTTGGCTGGGCGCCGGTTGTTCCTCATATGTGTGCCTCTTAGCTACCGGCTCCGTTGGCTCCACAAATATACTTTTCTTTTCAACTGCTGCCACCGCCAAAAAGTCAAAATCATCATCGTCATCGAACAAAGCATCTAGATCTGTTTTTTCTGACTTCGCAGCTGGCGGGAAAATTTGCTGTGTGCTAGTCGAACCATGAATCTGAGGGGCAAATTCACTGAAAGTAATCTCAGATGCCTCAATAGCCATCGGTCGGCCTGCTGCAGCCTCGGCCTTTTGGGTGGCCAGTAAAATGACATCATCATCATCGTCGTCCCAGAAATTAAGCGCATTGACGGAGCCAGGACTAGTTTGTTGTTTTGGCGCTGCTATGGCACACTTGTTGCTATTGTAGTTGACAACCTCCGGACGTGCGGCACGACTTATGCTAATATCCAATTTGGGTTTTTTGGCCCTGGCGAAGTCTTTCATGGGCTGAAAGCGTTTGGCCATTTTGGATAAGCTTTACCTTTGGTTTGTTGTGCTACATTATCAAAAGATTGTTTAACCGGCGCGGGCGACAATTGCGAAATGGAGTAAACCGAAAATGTGCTAAATTAGCACAGCTAAGTGGCAGCGCTGCGGCAGGGCCATATGATTTTGTTCCTATTTTATATAAAGTTGACAATACCAAAAGGCCAGTCTACTCTATTAAGTTAACAGACTAATTCAGACTGTTAAATGAAGATATGTTAACTTTCTGTTAAATTAGTTGAATATTTTCAGCGTGTATACATTAAAACATTCTCTAGTTTGACCTTGAACCGGCAAAAAAATCATCTTTATAAGAAGATCAGGTCGCTAATTCCATATATTCTCTAGGTCTATTTAAAATTCCTTAGTCTCAATCTATAGGCGTATGTTCTTTGTTATTATTATATGTAGTTGCGTAAAATTAAGTAAAGCGTTGGATCCTGTAAACCATGAGTTATTTAGTTACTTTAAGGAAGTACCTAAGTATTTTTAATTTTTTTAAAATTAAATAATCTCAACCTTAACTGGAAAAAATAACAAAGTTTTGTTTTTTTTTTTGCAAAAATTTATTTTTAACTATATCAACTTGGAAATACATATAACTCTCAGAAGAATAGTTCAGTAAAGAAACGTAGTTTTGTTTGAAAGCCCTACACACCGGCCATCTGTTTGTAAATCGCAGTGTGATGTTTACTCTGAAAAGATTGCACCGGTTCAAAAGGAATTTTTATGATTTTGTAAAATTAGCAATTGTTTTTCTTAAAACTATATGTTGTACATTTGTTTTATATTCCTCATTTGCATTATTTTTGTACATTAATGGGTTGATAAATTAATTGCAGTCATCAAATAAATAAAGAATTTATGAATAATAAATAAAATTTAAACTGTTCATTGACGAATGGGTCTTTAATTATTAAGTATAACCAATTAACGATTTCACTCAAACTTTGAAGTCTTTAACAGGGCATTAGTTTTTAAATAGAAACTCAGTTTTATATGTGTGTATACACTGCGCTGTTAATTAACATTTTAATTAAATGTGTATAAATATCGCTTAAGACCAATCGATTTTACGCACACCAACACAAAATATCGATATATTGTTTAATCGCTATCAAATCAACAATACCAAAAGAATCAATCGAGAAAAAAATGTCGGCATGAACGCGTCGCGTTGCTTATGAGCGCAGAAATTTAAACATTTCCCCAACGCGTAAACCAAATAAAGAACAAAACTAATTGTTGCATTCTTAAATTGTTTGTGTTATTCTTTTGTTTCCGGTAACTGTGTGTTTTATTTTAATACTATTTGCACAAGTCAGTCTTTTAAGCCAAACAACTGTGTAAGCATCCAACAAGTGTGTGTGTGTGTTATATTTAAACAGGCGGCTTTGGCGACCAAATAGCACTGCCAAAAACTAACTTAATGTGTTAAAAGATTTATGCAAAAATTGTGATCTTAATTAAATATGTACATTCAGTGAGTCAGTGAGGCAAGAGCAACCGGCCGACGCAACGCCAGCAATTTAGACACGCATACACACATCCATACAATTTGTTCCCAGATGCACACATGCATACATTCTTATGTACTTGCAGATACAGTCAAACAAATTTCGTTGTTGTTGCGTGCGCCTTTTGTTTTTGCTGCTGCTGCCGCTGCTGCTGCTGTCGCTGTTTCTGTTTTGCTATTCATATGCGCCGCTGCTGCCGCTCGTCGCAGTCGCAGCGTAACGAGAATTAGTTAGAAATAATTTAGTATTTGTTTTGAATATTTACAAGTGCTTGAAGTATATTGTGTCTACGTTCGTTTATTGCAGCTCAGCGAACTTGTTTAAAAAATCTTGTACAACAACAAAAATTGCAGCGGCAATCAAATTTTTGCATTTGTGTAAGTAATTAAATGTGTTAGTTTTTTTTTTTTTATTAATAATTAAGGCCGATATATAAGGAAGCCATAAAGTTGCAATGAACGCTTTGAAATTGTGTTTGTATATGGAAAATGAAATGCCGATAAATATATGCATAACAACAAAAACACACGCAGCCATCACCACTAAATGCATTGCCTTGTATGTGTTAGTGCGTGTGTGTGTGATCGTTTGCATGTTAATGCATGCAAACGTTTTCCCCCTTTGCTGCCTCACACTTTCTTCAATTTACAACCACCACCACCACCACCACTATCGGGGCAAAGACAAGAACAACAACTTACAACAAACAGCAATAGCAACAAAGCACAGTGGTCAAGAGCGCCGATCTAGCGCAATAAAATTCCTATGTAAATTACAAGATTTTCCATACAATTTGCTTATTTAATAGCATGTAAATAGTTCCTTTCATTAACATAGGCGCTTTAGTTTGTCGTTTTCATTTCGCCTAAGCCATATTGGTGAAAACGGTATACAGTGCAGTCGCGATACTAGTTAAAACATTCACAATACCAAATTTGTTCACTCTATCGATTCGAACATTTTATAATGTGTTTAAATAACATTATGCACAAATCTAGTCGGGTTATCCTTTTATTTATTTAAAAAACAAAAAAAAAAACTTATTTACATATATGAATATATATCATCGCATAAGTTAACTAATTTAGTACATAAAATTAATGTTGATTGAAAAGCATAACATAAAATTCAATAAATAAAAAACATAATGCATTACGTTTAAAGTTTTTTAAAGAATGCTGAGATTTTGGTCTGTTTTTGGTTAAAAACTAGGTTTTTAGACTCTTTGAGTGTTCACATAACCGAGTGTTCATTCTATCGGGACTCCACTGTAATTACAATTATCGTAAAGTTGGGAAAAAAGCTGGCCATCATTTGGCAATAGTAGAAACTTATACTGAGTATATTTATAAATACATATAATAAATGTTAGCTATAGTTCAGTACCCGGTCCGTTGAACTATTCCGTTTCGGCACATTATGAGTCCGAAATTGAACAGGATCAAACTATTTTATATAACTGATTCTTGTAGAATAAAATTTTTGTTAGAAAATTTGATTTATTGTTTCCGATTTTCGAAAGATTTGAACAACTATATTTACAATTTAAGTAAATGGGTGGTATATTTGATTTTCTTTGTAATCGAAACAAAAACAATACTTCACAGATGAAACGTAGCAGTTAGAATCAGTTTACCTTGGACATTTTGGAAACGCTTCCAATACTTTCAAATATATAAAGATCAATACAATAAAATTTAGTTGGCGTTATACAAAGTACTTTTTAGTTGTCGCAAGTCGAATGAAATGTTAATTTAAATCCACTAGACCAGCCGTGTCGCCCACTGTGCAACGCAGCACAGCAGCAGTTATAGTTAGAATTGTTCTTGTATTTTTTTCCGTTCTTCTCCTTCAGCTGCATAGCGAGTTCATTAACATTTTCGATAAGCATAAATGACAATGGCTGACCAGCTTGGCGAAATCATTTACATAGCGTAAGAGCGCTGAGATCAAGCACGACTTGAAATTATTTTTCAATTTGCCTTTTTGTAATTTACGCGCGTGGGTTCTTTAAGTGTTGGGGCTCCCTTTTGGCCAATTCAAGCTTTTGGGGCCTTGGGCAGCATTTATTGCTTATTGAATCTCACAGAAATAACTAGGTTTGAGTATCTCGGTGTGTGATTGCCGCAACACCCGCCCACAAGCAAATCCTCGAAGTTTCTGTAAATCTGAGCACACAACTTGTTTAACAAGTTTTTCTGAGCTGGTTGTTTTTGTAGCTGTTGTTTTTTGTAGCTTAAGTTTATGTTGCGATCTCTGGGCAATGCTTTGCCTCTTGTTACATACACTTATGCACATATAGTACAGTGGATACAAGTAGAATAGATTTTCAGTCATTCGAATTTGTTCCCAACTCTCACCATAGGATTCACAGCTATGGACAGTGCGGTTCGGCGGAGTGAAGATCAGAAAAGAACTCAGCGCTTACCCAATTTATTACCGAAAGAAGGCAGCGATCAAGTAGGGTGTAAATGTAGATAACTTGTGGAATTTTTCTTTGTTCTTTTAAGGATACCTTAATTAAAGTGGCATTTGCAGAGTAAGATGTCTCTCGAAATGTACTTGTGTCAATGACCAAAGACACACTATTCTTCAGTAAAGCTTGCTCGAGCAAGCGACCACCCTTTATGACCCACTCTGCGGTCCCGTAAATCCTTTAACAACTTTTACCACCTAGTCTTGTGTTGGAGGTTAGCAACCTTATTGGGGCAGAACTTCTGGCTACAGTTTACTAACTGCATGAGCTGTGACAATGTTTGCCAAATGGCTAACAAAATACCCGCACTCGGTAGCTAAGGTTTGGTACCTTAACTCTTACCGCTTCTGTTGTGTAGGTAAGTTATGTTAAATAAAATCAAAATTAAAAAAAAAAAACGATGTTTTTCAATTTCCTTTGCAAAACATAAAAACCATATAAGAAGAGCTCAGCATAGATTTTAAAGTATATGGCGAACCTCTCGTCAATCCTTGTATGACATCACCTAAAAAATTAACCTGTCCCAGCTTTCAAGCATCTACTGTAGCATATATGCATGTATGTGTGTGTAGTACAAAAATAGCATCAAGTTTCAATATGCGGCACCAAACTAACAACAATTTTCCTCTTCCCCTTTTAAATCAGTGCTTGGGAGTTTTAGTGTTTTGGTTTTGTTGATTTTTCTTGCTTCTAGCACGCTTTCCTTTTTGGTTAGCGTCGCGAAGTCGCTATCGAAGTCGATGTCTTTGTTTACCAAACGTTTCTGGGATTTTGCATTACCTGACGACGAGTCTGGGCCAAACTCGACTATAGCTGCCTTTCTGCCTGTGCCTGTGAGTCGCCAGTTCTGCCTGACTCTCCTCTGGCTAAAGTGCGACCTGCCTTTATCTATGTTTATGACAACTTGGTATAACAGGCGTTTCCTGCCAGTCTCCAGTTACGCACACACTCAGATGCATCTGTACATATATGTATAGATAGTATATAATATGTGCGCTTGTAGTACGTGCAATTTCCTTGACTTTGCGCATTTCACGCCCAAGTCATGTCGCGCCTCATAAATTTTTGAAAAAAAAGAAGAAAAAGTATACGTAAATTTTGTCATTAAGTTGCAATTTGTGTGCCGTAGAAGTTGTAAACTGAAATTGGAAATTGGTGATTATCTTTGGTATATGCAAAAAAAAAAAAGTAATAAATATTTATTGCCTCGACTTTGGGCTACAAATTTCACTTAATTCTAAGACAAGCCAATTTTTGATTAATGACTTTTCAAATATATTAGATACTAAACGTTTTTGTCAGAATTTTAATACCCTGTACCCATAGGGTCTTTGTGCAATGCATGTAACAGAGAGAGGAAAAGTTGGCAGTCCAAAAGTTTACTCACCAAGCCTACGCAGATGAAGCTTGTCGAATTGTATTTGCATCTTCTCCTTTTATCCCCGTAGTCAAAACATCAATTTCGGATTAAGACATCAAAAGTTATGTTCAAAAATGTACTTATTTCACACCCCATTCCACCGTAAACTGCTCCTAAATTCAATTATATATAAATATACAGCTATACATCATAAGCTAAAGTCATCAAATTCGGTGTGAAGATTCGTCGATACAACTCTCCATAATAACATACTTGAAAATTAGGAACAGCTTGTTAGATTGCATACAATTAGTTTGTTAGTAATTAGCGTACATTTTATCGTATGCTGGAACTTTTCGCGTAAACTTTACAGGGTATCCCACTGTCGCAAGTTGACTGTTTCACATCTTACTTATACTATTGAAATTTTTTTTTTTTACAGGTTCATTTACACTCATTTTGGCATAAAGATTAATTGTAACTGAAGCTGGAACAAATACTACAAAATGTTGAAATTTATACGCGGTAAAGGTCAACAACCCTCAGCAGAGCGTCAGCGTCTACAAAAGGAGCTCTTTGGCTATCGTAAGGTAAGTTTCACACAACAACTCATTTAGCATAGAAATGGAAGCATTTCCTTTGCCGCATTTCCGTTAGACCCCAAATGTTTGAGTTTAAACAGATGCTATTTATGGCGCATGCGCAACGCCTCAGCGCTTTGTGTATAGTATTTATTTGTTGTCATCTGGTATTTTATCACAACACGCTTCACAGCCTAATAACTTTGCGCCTGTTTTTCACACTTTATGGACAAAAATAGAAAATTATACTCTCAGGGTATGTGTGAATTGGTGTGTATGTTGCACATTGTCATGCTATAGAAATTTTACGCTTTTCAATTTGCTTATTGGATTGGTTGTTGTTTTTTTTTTTTGTCTGTGGAAGAGCATTCATTGCTTGGTTAGGGGCGCAACGATGTTTAATTGAACTCAAGTGGCTGATCTTCTGCATATATGTAATTATACAGTTTTTTGAACTGCTTTGGAAAGTATCAATCAAGTACAGTAGATGCGTAGAGTAGTAGATGCAGACCTGGAAATACGAAACTTTTATTTGAGTAGATTTTGGTGCCTGGATGAATGATCCTTTTTTTAAAGGAGTTTTCTGCTAGAAAGTTTAAGGCTTAACAATAGTGAGACAAACTAATTTCAATTGAATTCATACCTTACGGAACATGTTTCTCTGCCAATTGTCGTACGCTCGCCGCAATCTGCTTAAAAGGTTTCTTAATTAAATCTGCCACAGTGCTTGACAACTTCTCACGCTAGTAATAAATAAAGGAATCCAAGCGATTGGACCTTCGATCGGATTCAAAAGGCCTAAATAATGCGCAGGACGCCAATCTTTTGTGAAAAACCCGAAGCAAATTAGTTCCTCTAGGTGGACGGAAATTTTTTTCACTGAATGAACCCTTTTGTGGTTTTAGAGGAAATCCAGACAATTAACATACTGGGTCTCTTCGCCAGGCCTCACACAGGCCAAGTGTTGAAGCTGATAGTATAACTTAAATAGATTCAAGCAACTCTTTGAAATAGGTATGTACTACTTAGGGTATGGAATGGTTGCTTTGCTTACCGGACATTTTATAGTGAATTGAGGCTAACCCCTGAAGAATTTATAATCTCGCTGAAGTATTGTTGTATCTGGAAATATAAGCTTCGTAGACGGCAAAATAGATACCAGGTAACCCCGTTCAGTACTCAAGAAAATGAGAAAATGATTCGACTGAATCCTATACTCAAGATAAAAACTATGTTTTTACTTCTTGAAAATTCAAGGCAATAATTGTCTTTTTTTAAATGAATACAGTAACGTTTATAGTATCGGAGAAATACCATTTTGCTGAATCCTACTACTAAGGCCAGACACAAAGCCTGATATCAGCTTTAAAATATAATACCAACCTTTTGGTACACTAAAATAAACATAGCTATTTGTACACATATTGATTTCGTTTGATAATATTGTGAGGCATTTTGTCGGCTGATAACAGGCTATCAGTCGTGTCTTACAACAACAACGACAACCATTAGAATCAACAATCGATAGATATAGTAAAGCGTTGAGTAATAAATGCGTCATGCAAAGAAAATATAAATAAAAAATCTAAAGAGGTAAAACAAAAATCAAACTCACTTTCAAATGTTTTGCAGGGTGTGGTCATCTTCGTATGCTTAGCTAATTTTGTTCGCGTTTTATGCCCTTATAGAGAGTATATTGCCTTATGAAGATGTTGGGAAATTACATAGGAGACATCTAATGACTTTCGTTATTCCGCTAGATTCCACAAAAATCTTTTACGATTTAAAAAAAAAATTATTACAACTAAAGTCTGAGAAACAATCTCTTTCAACCTAATTTCTTTTTATACCGAATTTGAATCAAAAACCATTTCGACAATATGCTAGAACTATCTGTGAGGGCATTGGGAATCCAAAAATTAAGCGTATGATCGACGGATTTTTTAAGAAAATTCAAATTAAAAAATAGTTAATAAACTATATTTTCAACGATATCAACATTGGTTGAATTCTACCAAAGATGTATACAAGTAAATGAGACTACTTAAGAAAAATACACACAAGCTTGGCTTCCGAACCCAAAATCGTTCCTAACACTTTAAACTTTAAGTAGCATCATCCTACCAAAAGCAATCTTTGAAGTTATAATGTTAAACTTACTCATTTATGTCAACTTAATACATATGTATATGTTAGGTTACATTTTCTAAGTCCAATGCATATTAAAAACTTCCTACTAACACAATTGGAGAATTGGATTTCGGTCATTGATATTGAAAGCACATTATGGCATCAAAATCAACATCCAAATCAGTAACTAAAGAGATAACTATAAAGAAATTAACACTATTTAAGTTGAAGAATCGTCTTTGTCAATGAAACGTCTTAAACATACACTTGGTCGCAGAATTGTGCGTGCAATGCAAAATAATTCGAAAGTTCAACTTTGACTCTATTGATTTTAATTTATAGGGTATGTACAGCAATATTTTTTTTTTATTATTTTATAGAGGGATCAATTTACTCTTCAAAACTGCTTATTATAAACCTCAATTCCATCAAGTTTGCAAATTATTACTTATTAACAGAACCTACCTTAAAATATAGACCCGCAAAATTATGCGTACAGAAAGTTTTTATTTAATTAAATAACTAATGGAGATATCCTAGTAACTTGTAGGAAGTCCATCTCGCTGCATCACTAGCTTTTTTGTTTCTTAGGAGAAGTTCTTTGCATGGTGCAGAAAGATTTGTCGCTTCCTTTCATCATGACACTTGGAGGAACATTTTAATTATACCAAAGCGGATATGAACAGTTCGTTTCCTAATTCAAGATGTCACAGAATCGAACGCTATGTTAGAGTATTTGTGGTTTTGTAATGCCACTTTCCTTCACTCTCTTCCCCGCGCTTTGCCTTTATTTCAATGGCCCAAACATGTCAGCGGCCAATTTGGCTTCTTTTGGCCATTTCAGCTATCTAACTTTTCATGTTGGCATGTCGTAAATTATGATGTGGGCGCTGTTCCCAGCTTTGTATATATGTATCTAAACATTATGTATACGATATGTAAGTTCGTCTGTGGGTCTTTGCATAGAACCCATTTAATTCTGCTGTTAGCAGCCGGCATAACAATCAAATTTGTTTTTGTTCTATTTTTTTGTGCAGGGTGTGGCAATTGCCAATTGGCTTAATCAGTTGTCTTGCTGGCTAAATTCACTGTCAATTTACATGCGTGAGCGTGTTGACTGCGTCATCGTCATCCATTACCCGCTCTCACTTTGCATATTTATCATTTAAGTGAGTAAGTAATTGCTTGGAAAAGTAACTTCATATATGATATAATGTACAGCTGTTTTTGGTGCAGCATCTGCAGCTTGAGCGAATTCCAAGTCTAGTTTAGGTAAGCGTTTTTTGTGTATTACGTTAAAGGTGCAAAAAGTTGGGGGGAAAACAAGAAAACACAAGAGTTGGGGCATTGCACGTGCCATTCAATGTCGCCGGCAACGTCGCAGTCGCTGCTTAACGCCAACGTCGACGTCGCTGTTGCTATAGACGCTCAATTCAATGACATCATCTAGAGTGCGTCACCTTGAGGCATTACTGTTGCCTCTGGCTCATTTTCGTTTCATACTAACGGCATTTTTGCAGTACCTTACTTGAGCTCGGTGGTATACATTCTTTTTACAGTTCTTTTTGGTGGTAGTTGCCACTTAAGGTCAGGACTTTTTCAATTACTTACGCTCTTAACTTTGGGTTCAAGTGTTGCTGAAAGATTACAAATTTTCGGATTATGTCGGCTTTCCCTAAGTGCTTAGCTTTTTGTTAGGATACAAATCTGCTCTTACAGTTACAGGCTTTTAAGATAAACTTCTGCATTTTGTCTGTATATCATATTTTTTATGGCTACGCACGTGACTGTCTTTAATATGAAGAAATTCAAAAATAGCCCTTTAGTAGTTCATTATGAATAGTTTAAGATCTATGAGCCGACAAGAGTTTGATCTTAAGATATTAATTATAAATCTATGAAAACGTAAAAGTTAGCCGAAGTACGCAAGTTTTTCAATGCAACTTATTTTAATATGATTTAAAATAATGTTACTTTGTATTCATAATGTTGTTGTTGAAAGATCTCTTATAATTTTTTTCTTCTTAGAATTGTCTTTTTGATGTAAAATTGCTCGTCACCTGGGTAAATTCTGTAGCGGCAGTCATCATAGTTACAGAGATATGGAAATTTCAATTTTAATGTAAGCATTGCCCTTTAAAGTTTTCTTTTGGCGCTTACTTTTTTTTGCTATGACATTCGTTACATGACAAATTGTTCTTTTATTTTGTTGTTTAATATAAAAACAAATCAAATTTTGATGTCCGTATATATTAAACAGGGATTCAAACCGTAACCGAAATAATTTTAAGAAAAACCGATAACTGTTAACAATTATAATTTTACCGAAATAACCGAATTGAAATCGATATAGTTATACCGGTACTGTTTCGTTTCTTTTTCTTTGCAAGCTTACATATTTTTTCATGTTGTGCTTTATATATAGTCATTCAGTGAAGCATTATTATCTACGACGCACAAGAGGGTCATCTGGATTCCTATCGGCAACATTCATAACTTTCGAGGAGTAAAGATATTCTCAAAATTTAAAATGAATGTTTCATGGAATTCTTTCAGCTGATGCTGTGTCTATGGACCGCATAATAATTACGCTGCTGGTGAAGAAGCACCACAATCTATTTGTTGCACCCACATCTTTTTTTTGTAGTACTCTTATGGCACCGTTTTTCTCAAAGTTTTCCTTCAACTGTGCATGAAAGTAGTAAAGCGGAATCCTTGACCGATTCATTGAGTCGACTCGCTGAAAAGCTACCATTCCCACGACAGTGCATACGTGTGCCTAGTTTTCGCCTTTTCTCTTTCTCAATTTTGGCTGCGAGCGAATCGGTCTAATAGACACAGCAACACAAGCAGCATCACACATACACTGCCGTAAAATGTCGCTTGTCAGTGAAATTGTTTTATTTCTTTACGGTTCAGGATTCCACTCAATTACTTTTATGCTCTTTGGTTTTTGTATAGGACCGGTACCGTAATCGTTACCGTATCCGTAATAAGTTCCGGTTTGAATCCCAGATGTTAACATAATAATTAATACTTGAAAAATGTGTTTTAGTTAATTGCTTTTGTTAGACCGAAAACTTTAAAATTCCATTTCTTTCATTATTTTTTTAATAGGTTCTGAAGGTCTTTCTTTGAACACAATTAAGATTCTATATGTGAAGGTAGTAAAACGCGAACACCGAACAGAGTTCTTGAGAGATGAGCTTAAATTTGGTTGACCAGTGTAATAGGAGCATCTTTTAAGAAATGTATACATTATGTTCTTTTATTTTTACTCATTTTCGTTCCAGTAGAGGTCAGTGTGTCTTTCTTTTCCAATTATGAAGCTCTTTACTTTACCTTCAACTGTTGCTGATGAGTTGCAGACTTACTGATCTTGCGCTCGTATATCATCATCATCATCATGTAGTATAACCGGCATGCCGTATGTGTGTCACTGGGTTTTATGGCTCAAGTGTTTCTGGCAAGTTTTCGCAACAGAAACACTACCAGGTTTTCATATTCACTTGATACGAATGACACAAATGCAGCGGCACTTCTTTGAATGACGCGGCACAAAAAAGCGGAGAGAAAAAAACCTCGAACGTAAACAGAAAATGTTTGACAACTGATAGAGGTAGTACATCATATACTACTATATCAATGACTGAAAATCGAAACCATTTTGCGTAACTTCAAGCAACTTGAGTTGGTAACCAAAATGAGTGCCTTTTGAACTGCTACCATCTACCTACTTAGTAATGGAATGGTCAACGCCCAGAAGCGCACAGAAAGCAACTCAAGAATGCTTGGTGACCCCGAACTCAGAAGTGCTTTCAATTAGCTGAGCGATTTTTCATTCAAGTTTTTTTTAATTCTTAGCAATTTCCTTAATTGAATCATTTGCATGTTTTGCACTATAAGCGAGCTCTTTCGTAGAACACTTATGTAGGTCTTTCACTATGGCATATAATACGAATTTAAACTCATCGAACAATATATGTACTATGTATACATAATGTGTAAATATACATAAAGCGCAACAAGTCAGCGCGGCGGCAACATTGATAAGATTAGGGCCAGAGCTCTGCTGCCGGGTTTTTGTTTTATATACTCGCCCGAAATAGGCACATACAATATAAGTATGATGCATAAAATGGAGAAATACATATACATATATATCGACTGTACTGGTCTGATAAGCTTTTATGCCTGATAAGATTTCACAATCAACAAAAAACACAGGCCTATACTCATAGTTTTATATGCTGCACCTGTAATTGGTTTCATGTTGAAGAGTGTTGAAACAAAGAGCCAACTTGTTGCGTTTGTTTGTGTTCTTGTCGGAAAACTGATAAACGTTTGTTTGCCTAGAATTGTATACGAAAATCCCCTCAAGAAGTCACAGCCCTTGGAACTTTGCTGCTACCTTCAAATGCCTTTTAGGTTTTATGTTGCTCATACTAACTTAAATTGATTGAGGAGACCACAAAATATATTTACCTGAGTAATGCCATATCGAAGGTCACTTAAGTTTAGATTGTAAGTGTATATTACCAAATTTCATAATTTAAACAAAGGTTTTGAAATCATAAAGCAACTCGACTGGTTGGGTCTAAAAATGTGTAGTATTCACTTTGATTTGTTTGTCTTATAGATTGTATGTTTTATGATACATATTTATGATCTTTTACCGTTAATTTTGTTGTTTTTCCTGTTACCACCATACTTGCTTAATACAATCTTATCTGCATGAATCATCCATCAATCATAGACAATGTGTTGTACAAGTGACCTAATTTTGATTGACAGCCAGTCCAATGCGATTTAAGCTTGATTGTTTAGTGTAGGCAATTTTCAAATATTAAAGCTTAAAATTATGCTGGTCTATGGCTATATCTGCTGTGTAGTGCAACTAAGCTTGAAAAGTTAATGAGAATGAAAGGGTTCTGATAAGAAAAAGCCAAACTGGAAATGCTCTAGATGGCGGTTAGTTTATAGATTGAGTGATTAGTAATAATCCACTCTAAGAAACCAAGCAAGAAGAAAACTGTATGGGGGGGAGGAGTCAAATTATTACTTTTTGTGACGAAGAGGGAGGGAGGGGTGTTCCAAAATCGTGACGTCACAATCAACATGTTAATAAAATCTGAAAAAAAAATCTTTATATTTTCATGTTTTCTTTTTATTTCAAATTCAAACATGGATCGAAGATCTTGCATTAAATTTAAAATTTTTGATTTCAAAATATGCTCCTTTCGCATTTATAACAGCAGCGTTTACTCTGTGCATCGTATCTGCAATGATTTAGTTGATATTCTATTCCAAGTTTCTAGTAAAGACTTAGCAATTATCAAATTGGTTTCTTCTCTTCGCGGTACAAAGATCGTATATAACTGAGATTCAACAGTAATATTTTAAAGCTCAAGTAAAAACCTTTAAAATCTTTTTAAAATAATCAAATAATAAGAATAATGTCTAACGGTGAAGTAGATCCGAAACATTTTCATGGCCCGTGTCGAAATTTTAAATCTGAGCTTCATTCCTCATGTAACGAGTAGCAACACAATCTGCCCATTATGCAACTTACGGGAGCAAGAAAACATTCTGCATTTCATTGGTGTCTGTCCGAGCGCTCGCTTATAGAAGAGTAATCTTAGAAAATTGACCATGAATCCCTATGGTATACTACCAAACGATCTGGTATCTGGGGAAGGCCCGCGAAGGCAGCATCGTCCATAAATGTAAATTTTGAAAAAAAAGCCTCGTTGGATTAAAAATGCAGTTTCTTCTCTTCGTGGGACATACAAAGGTTGTATTTAGGCGCTTCGGAAAATAAAGCTGCCTGTTAGATGTCAAAAGCGGGAGTCATGCAGTCTAGAATAAGAACTTGTGGCTTATTACTGGATGTGTGTAGTATTTTCGCCTTTTAATACCTAAATGTGTTTTCAACGTGGATGATCAAATCTGAATGGGAGGTGCCAATGTATACTTATAAAGACACTGTCGTCGCTGCGACGTCAGCAGCGCAGCTTCTTAACTTTTCATTCTTGCGATTTTCAATGAGTTTTTTTCCCAGCTACGAGAGTAACTTGTTGCCTCTCTTTCGCTATTTAAGACTCACAAAATTTTAAGGAGCGTCGCTCACGACGACGTCGGGATGTGCTCAGTGTCTTCAGCAAATCTGAATCATTTCATCTAGCTTCTAATTGCAATAAGCGAAACGTATACACATTATACTTTATCCCTTTAAAACAGTTTTTTAACTTTGATTCCATTGATTGATGTTTGTAGCTAGATAAACTTATTAATATTATTTGTAAAAAAAAGTATTGTTTCAAAAAAGAATCACGTCTGTTTCCGTCTCACATTCCAGATTTTACGGAAATAATTTAGTCATGATTGTTCCCATTCTCGTTTTTTTTATTAATATTAATTTTTTCGTCACCCATAACCACAGCAGTTTTACGTTTAAAGGAATCGTAGGTTAATTCGTAAACATTAAACAAAATATTCTAAAATTTAAAGTATATTTGTTGAAAATTGATAAAATGTCAATAGAAATTTTGTAACATTTAAAGGAGATTTCCTAAAATTTAAAGGAAATTTCGTAAAATTTGAAAGGAAATTCATAAAATTTGAACAGAAATTTCATAAAATTTAAATAGAAATTTCGATTACTTCGCAATAAAGCAACGTTTTCAACTGAAACCCATACCATTCGAATGATAAAATGCTTGCGGCTTGCAGAATATAAGTTTCACCTGGATACGTTGCGTTTTAGTCAGTTAAAAACTGATTTGAAGTAAAAAAAAGTACTGAGTAGGATAGAAAAAAACAACAAAATAAATTGTACACACAAACGTTGTTATTTCGAGTTTTCTTTTCTCCTCTTCGTAATCAGCTGTTATTTGGGGGTGTATTCTTGTTCTTCGTGACTGGCCATAACAACCCGTTACTGGGTTGCGGCCTGATGTAAAGCTCTCCTGCAGGCGTCTCTGCTTTGAGCGCGCCTTCTCCTATTGGTGATACCAAAGATAATTTGATAATTCAAACGGAGACATGGTCTGCCCTTCGTCACCTCCAGACCTTTCTCGTAGGAGTTTCTTTATTCATTCGCACAACATTACCTATTCGCCAATTCTCTTGACTATGTCAGTGTCGCAGTAGAGCTTATAGACTTCGTGAGCGTGCATTAAGTCGTCAAATGTTGACGACAAGTCGAAGACTAGATGATAGATACTCTGTGCAAGTGTATAAAAAAGTCTATGGAACCGCCTCTCATAGTTCACTCATTTTAAACAAATTTCAAAGCATGTAAATCAAGCCCACGTACAACAATGCACAAAAATAAAATACATATATATTATCGAGTGTACACTTACATAGATACATTTAGATACATATATAAGAAACAAATACAAACTCCACGTTGTAATTGTTGTTGTAATGATAATGATGATCAACTTCATTGCGGCAGAACTCATAAATAGTAGACAAAGCTCCCCCGCCAGTTTGGTTGCTATTCAAAAGAGCTTTCAACTTGTTGGTCACGCTTCAAGCCGGCAGCAACAACAATGGTAACTCCATTATAGGCCCGGACAGTTGGACAACACAAAGTTGGCCAGAAACTGTTGGCAGTCGCGTGTAGCAACCTCAACGAAGCGCACCTTCAACAGCAACAACAGAAACAACATCAAACGGTTTTGGGCCAAGTCCAACACGTTACCAACTTTATTTCATATAATATGAAATGAATGATGAGTGGAGCTCTGAGTACTGGCTGAAGTGGCAGCATAAAGTTTTGACGACCACAAAACTCACGATGATGATGATGATGGTGATGATGACGATGATGATGCCATTTCAACACACAGATAGACACATGCTCACATTGGAGTAAGCTGAATACTTGGGCGCGTACATAATTTAATATCTTTTGTCATTTCTTTATACCCTCTACACAAAATGTAAAAGGGCATTATAGATTTGTGCAATGTATGTAACAGGCCGAAGGAGGCGTGGCACACCATAAGTTCCAAGGGCAAAAAGTCTTATCATTGACTCGGGTAGCGTTGGACCATGTCCGTCCGTCCGTCCGACCATAAGAGCTAGAGACACAAAATTTTACCAAAAGATGCGCGCAATCGAATGTAAGATGAAGTTTGTCGAATCAAGTCGATATCCCCCCTTTCCCCGCGACAGATTTGCGCGGCTTACAACCGCTCCATTGAGTCAACTCGAAACTCCTCAGAGATGTGCGTCGTGTTAATGTGCATCTATGTTCCAAAAATTAAAAAATATTCTAATTTCACCCCCCGTCCCCCCCTCGCCTATAAACTGCCCCAAAATTTCACTACACGTAGATATGGATACATGTGAGCTAGAGTTACAAAATTGTTGTGGAGACCCGTGTGGCACTAATCGTTAAAACTGCATCCACTTTTTTTCAATAAAACCCCTCTTCCCCCCGTAATCGATTTTCTTTAATTGATGCCACACCCCCCAATATATTGATGTGAAAAATGTCACAGGCATCTATAAATGTATTTTTGATCGATGTTACAAAATTCAACGAGAATACTGAAGTTATGGGTATAAAAGTAATTTTTGACCCCATAATAGCCAACTTCCCAATAGGAAAACTTGTCAATTGGAACTTCCCAATAGGAATATGTTTACAGGCATTTCGATCTTATGAAAGGAGAGATAAAAGTAGAAGAAAAAGGGTACAGGGTATTCGACTGTCGGACACCGTCCGACTATCTACATGAAATTTTTTTCATTTATTTTGAAGTTTTCTTTGTTTTTATTGCTTTCTGCAGCAGTTGAGGTTTGTTTGCTTTGTTATTCATACACTTTTTTATCGTAACTATTTAGTTGGTACAACCGTGCTGTAAATTAAGCACATTTTACAGTTGCAACTTATTTGAAGAGCTGCACTGTAGAAAATTAACTAGTCACTTATAAACGTAAGAAGCCATGATCCTATTAAATAGAAAATTACCTTCGTTTCTAATTGAGCTAACAACATTTTAGAGTTTTGTCTAACATAAAAAAATAGTTTCTGAGATCATTTTAAAGCTATCAAAATGAATCATTAAAAGATTGATTTTTAACTCATAATTATCTGAACGTAAAAAAAATCGTTAAAAATTTAAGTGGTGTAAGCAAAAGTATGCAATTTAGACGAATTTAAATGCAGCCAGCTTTACGATTCCATTTGAATTTCCAAAAGAATTGAATAGTGAAGCGTATTATCTAGGGGGAACAGCCGCCTGCTCCCCCATGCTTCTAAGATACAGGAGGTAGTGCTGCAAAACAATGGATAGTACTATCGATATATTGAATTTTTTCATTTGGGTCGATGATTTTAGTTTCACCATCGATTGTTTAAACAGTTAGTTAGTTTTTTATACAGAATTGAGTAAATTCTTGTGACCTTTCGAATAGTTGCATAACTAGGTTGCATCAACCACATCCATAACGGTCTCGCTAAATGCACTTTGTTTATCAAACCTTCACATATGCCTGAAACGAATGTTGAGACTCCACAGCCGCCAACACCAAAGCCGGATATGACAAAGCCACCGTTGTTTCAGTTTTTGAAGCAAACATTGCTAGCATTGCAAGGACAAACATATCCGACGCTATTGTAGAATTACGCCAATACTTTGGATACACACATTCCCCCACGGTAGCGACCCCCTAGAATACTGTAAATTAAACAACAGTGCAAGGTAATGTTTAATTAGATGGAAAAAGTCTTGCTTTCCTTGCTCTTCCCCATCTTCGTCTCCTCTTTACGCTCTTTTAGCTTGAAGCGTATTTAGCTTTTTACGTGATTACTTTTTATCTTTGCAATTGGAATTTTGGAAGAATTTCACTTAAATGATTTCAAATTTTCCTACGATTTTCACCAGAGTTGCCTAAGAAACTGTTATTAGCGAATTCGAAAATTGACAAAGGATATGATTGAAATGATAGTCTAAGAACTTATTGGCATTTCTATTATGATGGAGGGGAAAAAGGACTATTATGCAACTAACTTCAGTAAAATTTATTTCCATAAAACCCGCTCGAAAATGAAATCATACTTTTACCTCATCCTTTGATACAATTTTTTAATTCCCTAGTAGTAAGGTACAGATTATTTCTTTAATAGAATTCAACACTTAAGCTTAAACAGTTATACACAAATTCGACCCAATTTCTAAAAAAAAAAGAAAAAAATTGAAAGCAGTAAACTTTTGAATAAGAGATATAATTTGCCTCATATAAATCACATTGGACCTGCCACAATTTCCACAGTAAAGAAACACATTTTTTGAAGCGTTTATCTACGTCGAAGCTCAAAAACTTAGGATCCAGCGACCGACAAACCCGCTGCCAGCTTAGACGAGGTTAAACCCATCTAACTAGTTAGATAGTGAAATCAGGCATCCAAAAACCTTTAAATACTACAATAACCGTAGTCTTGAATCCGCTGTTAAATACATTTATGAATTGAATTCACAAAGATCAACGTCAAGTGAATTTAGTCAGCGAATTTGTTCTCGAAATTTAGAAAGAAAACAGCCTGCTGATTAGTGATGTAAATACAGACCAAACCATCGATGTTTAACATCGAAGAGGCCATCGACAATGGACATCGATGTAGGTCGATGCATCGAACTAAAAACATCGATGCATTGATGGTTTTTCGATGTTTTATATTTACAAATTTTGCTTTTTATTATAAAACAAACTTCGTTATATAATACGAAATATGTGAAACTAAGGCTATCTAAACATAAGAAGATTTCTATATACTATATAATATAGGCCAATAGATCGACGACTAAATTATGTCTACATAAATGTTTTGATAATCGTCCCCTAAGCAGTCTATTTCGCTGAGAGTTTGGCTTTTTAATAAACTTCGAGATGACAGTCTCAATTCCTCAAACACTTTGTAAAACGGAGAATAAGTTACTTGATGGCATGGTCTTGGTGAAATATTCAATAGTTTCAAAAACATCGATGTTTTGCCGATGCATCGTATGTTCCAGAACATCGGAAAATGACAGGCCAACCTTCGATGTTTTCGATGCATCGATGTGTTTTTTACACCACTACTGCTGATAACTACTTTTGCTTTTAAAGAACTAGTTCATAATCCTCTACAAAAAGAGTGTATAAGTTTTGCCTCGCCATTGAAAGCTTTTCTTTCTGTTTATTATTCCAAGTCATTTAAGTTACTAGTTGCCCAACCTACTACTCGATGTTATCTGTGCAGCAAAGAACCAATGAGCTGTAAAAACCGTTTCTTCAGATTCCCCCACACCCACACAAATAGACCCATTACATAGCGGCAGAAGACAATACCAACTTGATTAGCTGTAATGACTTGCCACATAAATCATAGAGAACCCCAAACGAAGTATGGGCCACGGTAATTTGTAAGTCAGACTTGGCTTAAGCTTGCCACACTCAATAGACCCACAAAAGACTTTTACCCGCTTCCGGTTGTGGATGGGATTGTGGCAAAAGAAGAAGAAGAAGAAGCCACACACGATCTAAGAGAAAATACAAAAGCTTCGACTCTCTTCACTGCGCAGCTTGAACCTTTTCGAGTTGGGTTTAGTTGCTGGGTTAGTAACTTGGCTAGTTACTGGGTTCTAGCTTGAAGTGGGTCGAATAGCAAAGTTCTTCACGCTTGGCGATTGTAGCTGTTTTAGAGTTGTTGTTTTTCTTGCCGGTTTGTCTGCTCTTTTATGGCTTGATCTCTTATTGTTGTGGCTGTTGTTGGCCCCTTAGGCAAATTTCGTCATTGTAGCGTAAAGAAAGTCTGTAAAGCAAGACGAAAACATAATGGATAGAGGATTTTCGTTTCGTTTTGAGCTTCAACTTGAAAAGTAAAATAAAAAAGAAAAAAATAAGCAAAAACAAAAACTAAAATGACTTTTTGGAGTTGATCGTTCAGCGCGCGGCGTTGCGCGAATCAGTTAAGCGATGCTTTTTTACACGGAAGGTTTTCACAAGAGTTCACGTACGGAGCAAAAAGTCAGCTCTGCAGCTGCAGACAATGCCAATCCAGATGACAGCCACAATCTCGGTCAGCAGCGCATTATAAAGGTAAACCTCAATTGCTCTAGCGTGTAATGAGTGTGGAAAGGAAGTTAGCTCTTCAGCCAACTATCAGACTATCGATCTTGAGTGGCAAAAGGAAATGTATGCATTCACTCAGTCAATCATCAGCCAGGCTATTTGTCAGGCTGTCTGTAGGCGTAGCTAGTTCAGCCAGTTTTGAGCTGAACGTTTTCACTCTGCACTTCAATTTCAATGGCCAATTTTTAAGAGCAAACTGTCTGTCATTAGCGAAAACGAGCACAGATTTCGCCGCAATTATTCAAGTCTAGAACTAAGCCAGAGTCTGTAGTTTGTAATTGGTCCAGCTTAGCCACAGCTTATTATTAACTGAAATGTTTAATATCTTTCTTTTTCTCTTTTTGCAGACCGCTCAACATGGTTTCCCACACAAGCCCTCGGCATTGGCCTATGATCCCGTTTCCAAACTCATGGCCATTGGTACACAAACTGGCGCCATTAAGGTCTTTGGGCAGCCAGGCGTTGAGTTCTATGGTCAGCATACGTTGGTCAACAATTCAGCCGCGGAGTTGAATGTACAGCTGCTGGAATGGGTCTATGGCACGGGTCGTGTGCTCTCGTTGACCGCAGCAAATCAGCTTATTTTGTGGGAACCCGCTGGCACTACTCTAGTGCCCATTAAAACGCTGCCCTTTGATGGAAAATTAAAGAAGGTCTCTTCGTTGTGTTGCTCGCTTAACAAGGATCTGGTATGGATTGGCACGGAGGGTGGTAACATATACCAATTCGATTTGAAATCGTTTTCCGTACGCGAGCCGGTCATTTATCATGATGTAGTGCTGGAGCAGGTACCACCTAGTTATAAGCTCAATCCAGGCGCTATTGAATCCATACGTCAGCTGCCAAATGCTTTGAATAAGCTGCTCATTGCCTATAATCGTGGTTTATGCGTGTTGTGGGATTTGGATACTTCGGCAGTAGAGCGTGCTTATATTGCGCCCGGACATGGGCAAAGTGTGGGTCTTTATGTTAATCAAGCTGGTACCGAATTCAATTGGTATCATGCGGATGGATCCTATGCAACCTGGAACATTACCAGCGGCGAACCGCCACAGAATGTTAACTACGTGCCTTATGGACCAGATCCATGCAAGAGCATCAATCGTCTGTTTAGGGGCAAGCGAGGGTAAGCTGAGATTTTATTATATAACGCGGAAAAACGATATTAATGTCTCTTTTTATTCCGCAGAAGCAGCGATATTATAATTTTCTCTGGGGGCATGCCCCGCTCTGCTTATGGCGACCATAACTGCGTTTCCGTGCATTCCAGCGATGGCAAAAAGGTTTGCCTGGATTTCACTTCCAAAGTGATCGATTTCTTTGTAACCTACAAGGAGCAAAGCGAGGCTGCACAGGTGCTTATTGTGCTGCTCGAGGAGGAGTTGTGCGCTTATGACCTAACCGATGCGCTAGTGCCAGCTGTCAAAGCGCCCTATCTGCATTCCGTGCATGCCTCGGCAGTTACTTGCAACTATTTGGCGTCACAGGTCACCCAGGCGGTGTATGAGCGTATTTTACGTGCTGGCGATGAGCAGGATATAGACTATAGTAACATTGATTGGCCCATAACAGGCGGCACAGTTGAGGAGGACGCTGATCAGGCCAATGAAAATAATGGGCATGAAATATTGCTAACTGGACATGAAGATGGTTCTGTTAAGTTCTGGGACTGCACAGGCGTTGTGCTTAAGCCTATATACAATTTCAAAACTGGCTGCGTTTTTGGACACGAAAATCAGGATGATTTGCCCGCTGATACAAGCGCCGAGCAGATAGATGAGAGTGAACCACCATTTCGCAAGGCGGGTCTCTTCGATCCCTACTCCGACGATCCTCGTTTGGCTGTCAAGAAGATATCACTGTGTCCCAACACTGGACAGCTAATTGTGGGCGGCACTGCTGGCCAGATTGTAATTGCTGATTTCGAAGGTGATGCTTTGGAGCGTGGACCACTAAAATTTGCCTCCATGAATTTGGTTAGCGATCGCGATGGTTTTGTATGGAAGGGTCACGATCAGCTGAATGTGCGCAGCAATTTGTTAGAAGAAAATGCCACGCCCGTCGGCGAAAATGGCGTAAATATCACTGGTGTGCTTCAAGTGCTGCCGCCAGCTAGCATTACTTGCCTTGCGTTAGAGGCAAACTGGGGTCTGGTATCGGGTGGCACAGCACATGGTCTGGTGCTCTTTGACTTTAAGAACTTTGTGCCTGTGTTTCATAGATGCACTTTGAATCCAAATGACTTGACTGGCGCCGGTGAGCAATTGTCGCGTCGCAAATCATTCAAGAAATCTTTGAGAGAATCATTCCGTAAACTGCGCAAAGGTCGCTCTACACGCACCAATCCAACCAACCAGGTGCCAACTACGGTAAGGCTAATGATATGGTTTTAGCATATATACTGTGTTTTAGCCCGTAACTTGTGCCCTCTAATTAAACCAACTTATAATTAGCCCCAATAATAATGATTACATATTAATTCTTTCTCAGCTGGAGGCGAGACCTGTTGAGCGTCAAATAGAAGCGCGTTCCACCGACGATGGCATGGGCTCCATGGTGCGTTGCCTGCTTTTTGCCAAGACCTATATTACTAATGGTTTGTATGCTCCTAGATTTGTTTATATATAAAAATATGTCTAACTCTCAAACTAATTACAGTCAACATAACATCGCCCACTTTGTGGTCTGCCACCAATGCCAGCACAGTTTCCGTTTTCCTTTTACATTTGCCAGCTGCACAAACTGCCGCCACTGCCGTGCCGCCTGCCAGTGGTAATGCCATACCACAACCAGCGCGACGCATTTCCGCTCAATTGGCCAAGGAGATACAGCTCAAACATCGTGCACCCGTTGTTGGTATTTCCATATTCGATCAGACGGGCTGCCCCGTCGATCAGTTTAGCAGTGGCAGCAATGGCACCCCACCGCATCGCGTGCTCATCGCTTCAGAGGAGCAATTCAAGGTGTTCTCGCTGCCACAGCTTAAGCCCATTAATAAGTACAAGCTGACAGCGAATGAAGGCGCACGTATACGTCGCATACATTTTGGCAACTTTAGTTGTCGCGTTTCCCACGAACTGCTGCAAAGTCTGCACGGTCACAGTCCAACAAAATCGACGCGTTCACATGATGGTGAAGCCAATACCAGTGTGGCTTCTGGGGCTGGAGTTGAGCAGTATCAAGAAATGGCGTTGATCTGTCTGACCAATATGGGTGACATTATGGTGCTTTCAGTGCCGGAGCTTAAGAGGCAATTGAATGCAGCCGCTGTTAGACGCGAGGACATCAAGTGAGTTGCAGTAAAATTTACGTTTAATGAAATGACTAATAATTGTTTCTATTATCTCCAGCGGCATTTCCTCGCTGTGTTTTACCAATGCCGGCGAGGCTTTGTACATGATGTCCTCGTCGGAGCTGCAACGTCTTGCTCTGGCCACTGCCAAAGTGGTACAGCCTATGGGCAGCATTGAGGTTGAACCGCTTGAAGAGGAGGCCACACTACAAGCCGACGATGATGATGACAGCGATAAGGAGGCCGATGCTAATGAAGAGGGCGCCACAGGTGGCACTGCTTCCATACTAGAACCTCCAGTGCCCAAGGACCGAGTTAAGCCGTTGGAAGTCACCATTGATAGCAATGGAGTGACGTTAACTAACGGCATAGGTAGCGGAAACTCACCCAATCGCGCCAATGAGACCATAACCAGCTCAATAGGCGATATAACCGTTGATTCGGTGCGCGATCATTTGAATGCCACCACCACAACACTGTGTTCCACGACTACAGAGGAAACTGTGGGTAGGTAGACCATGACTAATGAGTGTGTCTTTCAGATGGCTTTTATTTCTTTGTATGCACATTAAACGTTAGGGATATTCATTAAGGGAATCAAACGAAAACTTGAAGCGAAAGTTTACGTTCAAAGTTTAATAACAGTTCCAGCTAAACATTTCGCTTTGATACCCTGCAACTCAACTCATAGTGTTGTGTCCAACGTAATTGTCCTTCCATTCCCAGTGATTGTCAAACTGCATTATGTTTCTTTGCGTGTTAATTTTGTGTATTAATTTTTTAGCCATTTTGTTTATTTCTGCAATTTACCTTTTTTGTTTTTAGGCCGGCGGCAGTAAAATTGCACGAACTTTATAAACGTTAATTTTATTTTGTTAGTTTTAAGGCCGCTCACAGTGTCAGCACCAAGACATGACTACAGTTTTGCATGCCTGATGTAATATGATTGAAAAATGCATGAAAAATGCCACGCTATACTATATAATTAATTGTAATTAATTGTTTAATATTTATATCTAGGTCGTTTGTCGGTGCTCAGCACACAGACCAATCAAACCTTAACTAACGTGAATATGAAAGATATACCTGACTTTAATATACCCAATCTGATGGATCTGGCGCCGAAAAAGTAAGTCCAACTTGCCACTTTTTAGCACACATATGACTAATTTTTGTATACCTTCGCCTTGACAGCAACACCACTGAGACCAGCACAAGTTCTGTGGTCATCAAATCCGTCATAACGAGCATTTCACACGAAAAGACAAACGGTGAAAGTGAAACCGTAACGACCAAGACGACATCGCATGAGGAGAGCCAATTCTAAACATATCAATCGAAACAAACTTACGCATAAACCACAATCATAACCCGATTTTAAACGTATGCAATTCCCCCGCCCACACCCTAGGCATATTTTTCGTATACATAAATGCATGTATATTTAATTATCATACTATATCAAGGCATTTAATACAATTGATTTTGCTTGCTTGGCCTGCACATTTAAAACAACGAGATCAATTGAAATAAATTGCATGTTATTTTTGTAATCAGTAAACAGCAATTCGAATTATGTTAAGTTTTTAGTTTAAGTTACATATTTAGTTTGGACAAATTCGCATATATTTAGTTGAATGTAAACTTCTTTGCCTTTTTTTTTTTTGGAAATAGCTTCATAAACTGCTAACAGAAATCCATTTATCTGACGACAAATTAAAAAGAAAGTACAATGCAAAATAGAAAAAAATATAAGAATAATAATTGCCTTACATATTATAACTTTTTACAATGGTTTTTATACAAGTATTAAGCAACAAAACAGATCTTTTGAGCGTATATTTTATATACACATACAGATATCATATACATATATATTTTTTATACAAACATAATATATGTATCGTGCGACAATCGAGCGATTTTCTTCAGCCTAAATTTATGTTTTGGCAACGTTTATTTTGTAACTGTTGAAACAATAATTGTTAATTATTTAAGCTAAAATAAAACAAATGATGATCTGTGTTTTATGTAAACATGAGTTTCTTTATTTCAAATAAATAATAACGCTTGGTAAGAATTTAAGCCAACGTTGCCGTATGGGTGAAAATCTATGACAAACGCTTATGTTATACAACGCGCTGCCAACTTGTGATGTTTATCTATATTTTTGAATTTAAAACTGTTTTCACAGGTTTGTCAAAACGAAGTGACCTAATACAAATTGTGAATTCAACAAAAATATTTAAAATATACACAACTTAAAAATCTAAAAAGATGTCGGATAAAGCACATAGTCGTCCCACATTTGATATACCCAACGAGAACGTTGAGACTAAACCGATGTCAGAAGAAGAATCTAAAGAAGACTCTGAGTCGATCAAAGAAAGTTACATAGCAAAAGGAAAATTTTGCTGTATTGCGAAGGACTGTAAGCCAAATCAACAACAATAATGTTAAACAAACTTAGAAAATCTTTATATAGACTACAGCGAGTATAGCCATTTGGTAGAGAGTCTTCACATTACGCCACGTTTGATTACCAGTAAACATGGTTTCAAGGCGAAAAAGACATTCCGTATGTCGATCAGCATTAAAAATAAGGGCTTGGTATGTAACGTCCGCCTTACAAAACTATATTGGCCAAATTTAAAACCTTGGTTATATTACAGTATCCTCGCAAAGTTAGTATCAGAACGGACAGTTCTAATGATATACAGTTATCGATCCCGAATTTTGATATGAATCGTTATGTTGACAGAAATAAAACATTGGATGTGAAAATTATATTGTATAGCAAAAAGACGCGTGATATTAATAGACGTCGTCATATTTATATTGATTGTTTTCATCCAAATATAACTTTCGAAGTGCCCATAATAGGTAAACTATGCTTTAGTATACGTACTATAGAACTCATAATACTACGGGCTGTTTCAGTAACCTACCATATGGAGGATTATTCCATACCTGAATCCATTACTATGCCACCTAGCGTGCATATGGACAGTTGCTACTATGAGCTGCTCTTTTATAATCCCCACACAACATGTGTTAAAGTCAAATTCAGAAAGTGAGTACCAAACACAGCCTAACACACTTAACAATTTACTAATGTACAAAATTTGGCAGCACTAATAAAGTACTGTCAATAGTCCCTCAAAACAACGAGATGATTCCCGCGGACGACTATTACAAGCTGTTGGTAAAGCTCCATGTGAAAAAACTGCAAATCTATGGTGGATTCTTTAATGTCAAATTCGGAATGGGTAGGTTCCTCTTGGTATTAAAAATCGGCTTCTTTATTTAAAACTGTTTAACTTCGTAGCACCGCCCAGAATAGTGGCTTTCAACTTTATACCAAAGTCAATGAGCGTGCATCTCAGTGTTGGAGTCATTCAATTTGGACCAACTAAATTTGAACGCGAGGAAGCACGCACTTTTACCATATGTAATGAGAGTGCACATGATGTCTCAATGGCGTGGAAAAAGTTTGAGAACGACAGTATAACTCGTAGCCCAGGGTCCATATCAGAAGAGAGTGTAAATATTGAGGAAATGTTGGAGCAAGCGATCAGCATGCACAGTGTTGATTTATATAGTCCCGAAGGAAGCGGCGCTCAATTGAAAGAAGAATCGGTGTTACACGATCCGCAAGCCTTAAGGCACTTTTCTTTACAAGAATGCAAAGTGCTCAACGCTTTTTCGAGCCACGAAATAACGGTAACATTTCGACCAGTATACGATACGGAAAATCCTTTCAGTGCCGATCTGGAGCCACCTTACTTTCAATGTGCCAAAACAGAATTGTGTTTCAGCGATTCCGATGAATGTATGGAATCTAGTTTTCTGTACCTTACAGGCGATATTACTGGTGTTAATGTGGAGTTCTTTCCAAAAGTTTTGGACTTTCGTAAAGTCTTTGTGGGCGAGCAACATTGTGGCAATGTTAAAGCATTGAACGTAGATGGTAAGTTGTAATAAATGTAAGCAAAATAAATTCTTAATGCTTTCAACAAATATTTATACAGGTCAGCTTACGGCTAAGATTAGTTTTGTAGACTATGATAAGCCGGCAGTGGGTGGAGTGTTTGTTAAACCCGTCGGAGGCATTGAGCTATTACCTTGTGCACGTGGCGTATTTACTGTTAGCTTCTTTGCAGCTACACCAAATCGTTTTCATTTTAGAGCGCGATTTAGTGTCGAAAATGGAGGTTACCATTATGTCACAATCAAGTAAGTTGTATGCTGTATGTACTCTATATTTAGTGTTCAACTGAATTCCGCCCAAATTTTCAATACAGAGGTGTAGGCTATACCGTACAGCTGCGTTGCTTTCCAGAACTGGTGGAATTCAGCAGTATTCCTATAGCGGTGCCCCAAAAACGTTATGTACTGCTTATGAATCCGCTAACCATACCTATTACTGCTAGAGTGACCCCAACTGAAGATGGTATAGAAACACCGTTGATCTTAAATATTCGCGATATGGACATGATGCCTATAACTGTGCGAGATCCAGTAGCACGTATACAAGAAACGCATGATGAGTTGGACAACAATGAGCCAATTGAGTTCGATATCCAAAGTAATTGGGATATTGTAAAATCCTATCACTCGATAACTGACGAAGATTCAGTTTATAGCGGGCAATTTGAGGATACCGTGTTGGGTAAGTCAGAGACAGTTTTTTTCATTTAGTTCACAATCAAATCAATCCCAGTTGTGTACCTCAAATTTTTATTATGAATCGTTCAAAGAGTACTCAAAATGAGTAATTGGGATTTCTATGACAAATTACAGAGCACTTGAGTTTCTCTCCCAAAACTCAAATAACAAATGATAATGTGAAACTTCAGGAAACCGATGCTTCTAAGAGACCACAAAATAGGTCAACATTTTACATAGAGTTAGACAGATAGATAGATCGATAGAGTCTAAAAGGTCGAGACAAAGAAAAGCCGCAGAAGACAGAAGTTCGCAACAAAACTGGTTAAGTATACCTTGGCCTATTCTATATACTGATCATTAAACTGGTTAAGTACTATTTATTATATTAGGAAGGGGTTTACTTTTTTAATGTTTTTAGATAAGGGACACGGTTTGCTGTCTTGTTGAACCGTGTAAGTGTTCTTATGAACTTTGCGATCACGCACTCCGAAATTTATTCAGATGAATTTTCGAATGTTGCGATTGAGCACACATTGATCCTATTACATAAAAAAAAAACAATATTCAAAACACGCAAAGATAATAACATAATTATTTATTTTTGTAGAAGGATTACCTCAAATGGCAAAAAAGCTACTAGCAAAGACGAAAAGAATGAAACTAATTGATAAATCTGAAACGGATAAACGTGTTATAGAAGAGGCGATTCGATCACTGCTTCAAACAGAATACTTTAACCAAATGGTGGAACACAACAATTACTTGTTTATGGACTGGAACGAGATACCCAGTGATCCGAAGGAAGTTTACTGCGATGAGGAGATTTTCTTGCTCAGACCCAACACTGGACGCAGTATTACCATAATGTTGATTCCCAATAGAGTGGGCTATTTTCATCGATCGCTGACCGTGCGCATGTGTCCTGTATCGAATAGTCCATCTATGACATCGACAACGTCGGAACTGAAGCCGGAAAGTCTTTTGAGTTCGGAATACCTTACCTCGAAAGTGTGGTTTGAGTATAACTGTTGCTTACCAGAGATTGAATGGAATAATAGAATTGATCTTACCGATCGAATCGTTTATGCAGGCGAACCCTACGCTTTTGAAATGTCCTTTCGCAATATATCTACTGTTGGCGGCTTTTTTTTCTTTGAAGTTGTTGTAAGCATATCGAGTTTACTTTAGATTTTGCCATTTTTAATATGATCCTTTGCTGACAGCCTGCTGAAGTTAAATTCAATGACAACATCTGGAAGTTTTATATAAGTGCTGGCGAAAGTATTGTTTGCAACTGTACGGTAGATTTTCGTCATTTGGGTGATATCATGCTATCAGGCATTATCAAAATTATTGGATACCCTCAATCATTTCCCTTTCATTTGCATGCGCATGTTTTACCACCTGAAATACGCATAACTCCCCCTAATATACATCGGCGTATTCGTATATGGGAGATAAGCACTGTACACATATTTATAGATAATCAGACGCCTACACACACAAAACTGACCATGTCATTGGTAAGGTTCCATACTGTCAATGCCTTTCTTGTTGTTACATGATAATTATTTTTCTAGCAAGATGAGTCTTTCCAGATCTTGACAAAATATGGCACCTTGCTGGATCCCGCAGGTCAAAGCATGTACTTCGATTTGGTGTCGCTCTTTCCTGATCCAGACTTATATTTAAATACCTTAACCATAGATCTGCAGTTCGAGAACGTCGTGGTAGGTACAATGAAATTTCTTCAATTTCATGCGTTTTTTAGTGTTTTCACACCTTTAATGCAGCATATCCGTCGCTCCGCCTGTTCGTCTGTTTCTTTCTATAGAATACTGTCTCTAAGGCTATCTTAACTTTATAGCCTTACTTTGTCCTAAGACGATAGCATTTCATATACGAAAGGTCAAAAAGTAGAATTTAGCAAAACAAACATAGCTTTTAAAGGCATCTTTTAAAAATTCAAAGCATTGCAGCCCCTAGCAGAAAACTTAACAGACGTAGCCAATGTTATGTTAATTCTATAACTGTAAGCGCCAAAAGCAGTTCCATATCAATTTTATGTCATTGCAATTCATCGAATACATATTTACGTTTAGGGCCTGGTTCCACTGGGCGAAGAAGCCTGTAATTCGTGGCTATGGCTTCTAATCAGAAGCCAAAGGACAGCATTTTCCACATTCATATGACAGCAACAATTCCATTCGCCAAGCAAAAATCGAATAAAAACTAAAAGAACACCTTGAATAACCGCAAATAAGCGAATGGCAAGCAACTTTCTCATCAAAATCTTTGAGCTTGAGCGATGAGAGTTCATCATACAAATTGTGTATGATGGGCAATCATCATTCATCAACAATCAGCGAATGTTATAACATACGCAAAGTGGAGCCAGGCCGTTTCATAATTTTCAGATTAAAGGAAACAGAAACTGATTTCAGTACATTTGCGACACAAGTACTGATTAGCAATCGAAACAGAAATAAGTACATTTGAAACAAAAACAAGTACTTTGACTTGTTTCTGTTTGTGTTCAACGTAAATTACAGACATTATTTTTCTTCAGTAGTAAAGCAAGCGACACCAAAGATCTGAAATCCACTTTGAAAAATTGTATTGCATTATATGCTTCAAGTTGATAGTAATTTTGCATTTTTAGAACAACATACAGACTTTACCTAGTACACGGAAATTCAGTCTCTGTTTCAGTTTGTGTTCTTTGCCTTAAAACGGCCATTCACTGTGATCATGATTGAATACATAACTGAACCATTGCATATGCAACAGCAACTAAACAGAAAACGCCGCTATACACCCAAAATGTGGATGAAGAATTGATACCAAAATAACAAAAATCTGCTCCTTATATGCATGCAATATATGTCGTCGCCAGTGGACTACAAAAACTATTTGCGTATGAAAACTTCAAATTTTGAAGCATTGACCTAGCATTGGTCTTCACACTTATAAAAATTCAAAACACACACCGGCGGGCCGCAATACCTGTGGAGTTCAGGCTCACATAACATTACGATCTTTTATCCTTTGACTTGAGATCCAAGAGTGCAAGTATACCGCGATATGTTGCCAAGAACTCGAGCGAAATCTCGCGCTCGTCAGAAACAGACCTGTCCATTTCAATGTTTATTTGCAACTAAACACTGAAATTCCGAACATACACATGGAAGCGCACGTACCGTTTCCATTCCGTTCCGCACATCACGATTTCAAATATGAAAACACGCAGATCGGCATCGCTGTATACACAAATTTATTTTTACTAATACATACAAAAACGCGTCAATCACAAGGAATCGAATACGGAATTGAAACCTGGCTTGCAATGAATGAATTAAAGCCTTGCTAAAAAAAATCCAATTTATTTGTATATTTTCAAAAAGAAAAGAGAGCTTGTTCGGTTACATTTGATATTTTCCTTGTACGTTCACAGAATTCTGCTGCTCAGCTTAACATTACATTGTGTTTAACATACACATTTTAATGTTAACTTTATGTCTTGATAGAATTCTGTTAGGCTTAACGTAAAATTTGTATGCTGTTAAACTTACACTTCATTTAACATTGACGCAGATAACAGTTACAGTTTTGGCTACTGTGCTGTAAAGTTAACATTGATGCTTACGATACTGCTCAAAGTGTGAACGTTGCGTGTCCACGGAGTGCTGCAAGGGTATTTAAACTTCGGCGCGCCAAAGTTAAACGCTTATAGACTTTTAAGCTACTTAAAGCGCTATTCTACAGACCGTACCCATAACGTATGTGATAGAAGGCGTTCCCATTTATTTTGAACCCGATATACTGGACGTCTTCGATGCGGGCCTGATGTACACAGATTCGCCTAATGACTTTAAAGAAAACCGTTTTAATCATAGTTTTGCTATAAAAGTCTTAAACCGTGGATTGCGTTCCTATCGCATAATGATTAGCCGTTTGAAAACCTTTAAAGAGGGTTTAATCAATGGTTCTTGCGGTACTCAGGCGCTTTCGGCACGATTTGATTTAATTCCTAAAAACTTGGAGTTGCCAGCTGAAAGCTCTGATTATTTGGATATATTGATAAGCGCTACAGAAAAAGGCGTATACTATTGCAACTTTATGGTCACTGTCGTGGATTTTAAATATCCCGATCGCAAGTATGTCATGAGAGCTACGGTAAAGGCCAGTTTCGTGGATGCAGATATTTCCTGGAACCGCAGACATGTTCTGTTTAACTTTCAAGGCAGGAAGCCATTAAGTGATTCTATACTTATCGAAACTGCGCTGCTAACAAATTTGCAAAAATTGCCCATTGAATTGGTATCGTTAGAGGTTGTGGGTCCATTTCGCATAAAAGAACTATATGAACATCAGTTTACCAAGCACATAGTGCTGCGATTGGGACCTCTAGAACAAAAGGAGATCTTTATAACGCTATTATTGTCCAAATTGAAGCAGCAATATTGCAAGAAATCCGATGGTCGCATTAACGTTTGGACAATAGGCAAGGATCGCGAGTGCCTATACCTTAAAGTAAATGTCAAGATGCCGGAGTTGACAATCTTACAACCAAATATGGTGCTCTTTAGTCAAACACGTCCCTACGACTTTGAAGTGGAAATTAGGAACACAGGCTGCTGTCTGTCGGAGTACATGTGGAAGCGCATAGATGTATTGGAACAGTACATAGGCGCGAAGGATGACCCACAGGATTGCATAGCCGAACTACTATCCGATATTATACGCACGCTGGAGTACAATTTTACCTGCGATGACGAGCCCAATATGACGTTACGTTATCAACAATGTCGCTGTCAGTTCCGCTCCATAGACGAAACTGGCTATATGGCGCTGGATATTATTGATGAAATCATTAGCAAGCTGGACTTGGAGCATAATCGCTATGTGATACACGATTTTATGAACACGCTGGATGACGGCGAGCTGCATCGCACCAGCAGTTTTATACATAATATACTCTATGAAATTTTAGCCAAGTTAAAGCTGGAACCCAGCGAACAAGTATCGCCGGCCACCTCGGAATACTGTTTTGCCGATCGAACCATATACTTCTACGAGAAGCAAGGTGAGTTAAAGGAGAAACAGGAAGCACATTGTTTGCTGCATCTGCCATATATACGACGCTCCCATGAGCTTAAGGCGCTGTTTCAGCTGGTTGTTCTTGGTGGTAAGCCCCAAATGTGTATGGTCACGCTGGTTAATTTGACGCAGAAAATACGATTTCAGAAAGATAACATTTATCTGGGTATTAAGGTAAGTGTCTAAGGAGCAGCTCTCAAGGGTAGCATAAATAATTTTGGATACCTTTTACAGCCCTGGTACGAGTTATTTAACATAGTGTTGCGTGTCTCGAATGTGACCAAATATTTGCTACAGCTCGCAATTGACGAAGTTAGCAGCTTTAATGAAAGAAAACTTATAGATGGCTTTGTACGACTCGTAGAGAGTGATGAACTGCAGCTGGAACCTTTGGCCAATGGTGAGATCAAAGTCCAAGGCATTTTGGGTTTTAGTGAGAACTTTAAGCGCACCTTTGAAGTGCATATTAATAAAAGCGCCTGTGACTATTTCTGGTTAAGAGGTCAGGGCGTGTTGCCCATATTTAACTTGTGCACCAAGCTGCCGTCTATAGAACAAGATCCCAATGAGATTATAGAGGAATATAGATTCTTGCAGCGCATCTACGCCTATGAAGTATTCAAAAGCATCACTGAGCAGGATATTGAAACGCTGCCCAAGGCTGAGGAGGGTGATACTGATGATGTGCTTGAGGCGCAAATAAGCGAGGATTTTTCGGAATTATCCTCATCCTACGACGACATGTCCAGTGAGCGGCAACGTCAGCATGATATGCAGCTATTCAAAATAGTTAGCCGATATGTTATGGTCAATAACAATCAGGAGCTGCCCAATGCTGTGGTGCTCGAGCAAATGCTGGAAATGGAGCGTTACATACATCGCTTAAAAACTGAAAGCGAGGTATATAAGATGCACAAAGAAGTGTATCAGAAATATGCCAAGACCAGCAGGAGTTTGAGCTTTCGAAACTCGAGCAATGTCAAGCACTTTATGGTGCAACCCATACCCTTGCAACAGCACGGCTATATCCTAGATCTGGGCGTAGTGAACATCGATATGGTAAGGCGTGGTGCATTCCAGTTGCACTTTTTTGGACCAGGTAAACTCATAGCCATGGTACGCACTGCGGTCAGAATACCAGGACTTTACGTGGACTTTTCCGTGGAAAAGCAGTAAGAACAGCTGGAATTTTGTATTTTTTGTTTACAGTTTTTCGCTAAGTTTTGTTTTTCTGTTTGCAGCAACGACAAGAAGTTCACCTACTGGGCCGAGAAGTGTCTGTCGCCGGAGTTCTTTGACAAAAAGTATCGCAATATGTTTGAGCGCCTGATTGATGCGCAGACTGAGCCCAGATTGAAACATGCCCATAGCTTTGATCTGGATGCGTTTGTCAAGCATCAGCGTATGCTTACCGGCAAGGATCGCCGCATGATTGAGGAGTACTATAAGAGCTTTAATCCTTCGGTCTATCCGGATCACAAGCATCACTTTATTTTGGCCAAGATATTTGCTACAGGTCAATCGAATTTCTCGGGCGTTGATGTCAACGTCACTATATTGTACAAGCCTGAATCAAAATACTACGAGATAGACCAACTTGTCGAAGATTATATCTATATTGATGTAAGTTGATTACCTAATGGCTTAAATATAAATGGGTTTATTACTTCGGCTTAAATTTCAGCTACATATGGGACCGACTTTACCCATTTTATTGCGCGGCGTTCTAAAATGATGATGAACCTCTTTAATCATTTCTTATATGTCATATTTTGTTATATTTATCCTAATAATAATTTTGGGATAACTTGAAAAATTTTAACAAATGGCATGTTAAGAAATAGGATCAAACTGCTGTCAAACTACCTCCAAAAATAAATATAATCCTTACCATAAACTACCAGAGGTTTTCGCACGACAACTTACTGTTAACACCTACCATTTCAGTAATATGCATTTGCGGATTATATTTTTGTATTTCATATTTACAAAAGAAAGAAATAGCAATTGTCTCAAATAGTTTGTTTTTTATAGAAGACTACTATTTACCTGCTCGCTCCCCTCGCCAACTTCCGGGCCACACTTGTGACAAAAGCGTAGGTACTTGTATTCTATATAATAAGTGTGACGAGAAAAGTACAGTGTATATTCCACTATTTTCCACTGATAAATGGAGTTTTAAAACACTTTTGTAAAAGTTCTAATTTAAAGTAATATAATAAAGTTGGTAAATCAATAAATGTGATGCAATGACTGCACCTCAGTAAAGAAAAATAACACCGAAAGGGTCTTAAATTTAAAAGCGGAAAATCGAAATTTTGTGTTTAATGTAATAAGTATATCTCGTCAATTAATAACCCAAATTGTTTGACCCCATGACTTTTTGGAAACGTCGTTCTATGAAGATTTGAATAGTTTATAAATTAATGCAATATAATAAAGTTGGTAAAGCAAAAAATATGAAATTATAGTTATACAATTATTTTATAAAATTGCGTTATTTTACTCATAGCGTCCAAAAGAGGGAAGAGTGGGAAAAACTCCAGAACAAAAGTTTTTCAGTTATCAATATGTGTACAAAATTTCAGAAATCTACGATAAAAAAAATCACGACAAACAGACAAACATTTTTTGGCAATTCAGATTTCGCCAAAATTTTTAAAGTCTATGACTTCTGAACGTTTTATTCGATTTACTTAAGTTTAGTCTTGTTGGACTTGTATTTATGCCCAGATTATGTATCTGCATTTATTGGGGCTCTGTGTCTTCCCGGGACCCCGTTAGAGCTAAGGGCCATTTACACTTAAGCCAAATCAATAACCAAATCAAAAAACCGTAAAAAAAGATTAATCTACGCTTTTATACCTTAAAAACAATATAAGGCTCGGCTGGATCCGACGCTCCAGTTAAAAGTGCAAAACTTGTCGTAATTATATATTTGTGAGCCGCAGCATTACTTAGTCTCACGCTTTGCGTCACAGCTACAGAGCTATCGCTCTGAGTGATATCGAGGATTTGATTGATATAGACATAGTCAATGTAACAGTACTGCAAGAGGTGAGGGTTCAATTCGACAAAAGGCCAACATCCAAAAACCTTCCTCAACGAAGACATTAAAAAAAATTTCACTCCAATCGGTCTATCCGTTTTCGAGTTCACTGGATACATACAGATTTGTGCTTTTCGTTTTTACATATATAGATAGACATTAATATTCGACAGAAACGTTATTCGAGATGAGTTGCAAGAAAAGCATTGCAAATAAAAATAGCTTTGTTGTTCAAATTTGGACCCGCTAAGTGGCGGTAGAGTCGAGTTATTTACGAAACACTACATTTATTCGCATTTGTATTCTTATATTATAATTTAAAGAGCAAGTGCACAAAGTTTTACTTAAGTTTCGATACAAATATAATTTTAACATTCAATTTGATTTAAAAAATAGACAAGTTAACCAGAGTATCCAAGAACATAGAGAAGAACTCAGGACGAACGAGCTCAACATCTTGAGCTGCATAGAATTGAAGATTCGCACGGACAGACGATTGGACTGTTGCCACTAAACATTTCGGTTCCTTCTGTCTGTTATAATTGCACAAATCCGTAATGCCTTTTAACGCTTTGTGTAGAGGGTATAAATTATGTGTATAGGACGCAACTAACGTTTTCGCGCTGCTAATTTGCAAATACAAAGACGACGTGTCTCATAATGCTATGGGTAAGATCATCAGAACATCAAATCCAGAATTACATGTTAGCAAGGAAATTCACAACGATGCATTGAAGAAAATTCATCCTTTGGTGAAAATTAAATCGGATCGGCGGAAAGCCTGGAATCCGACTGTTGGCGGCCGAAGCAAACAGGAGGCGGAGCCCCATGGTATCATATACCAGAACATAAACATTTACGCTGTAGTTCAATTTTAATAACTGTTAACACTTACTTACTTTAGTCATAGTTTATCTATTATGCATAATTTTATGCTCAACCCGCGTAATAAATTATGATTGATTTAAACGCTATTGTGTTAATATTATTTTAACTTGCCTTAAAAGGTATTGAGTTTTAGTGGTTTATTTTAAAAAATTTGTTAATTTTTACTTTTACAATATGAGTTTTGATTTGCGACCTGATCTTCTTCTTTAGCTTTTATCTTTCCGGCTCAAGGTCCAACAAAGAAGTTGAAACTTCAGAGATGTTAGATGTTATTTGATTATTTTCCAATATTTCTGACCCACTGCGGAGTCCTTCTCCAGGGAATTTTACACAACTCTCGCTTTCCGCAAAAAAGTATTTCGATTGGCCAAAAAAGCTAATATCTCTAATATTATGTTTTTCGACGATTTAAGCACTCTGACAACTTTTCCGGCGATTTAGCGATGTTTTTGTGTTGGGCATGTCTTCAAAAGGTTTCCTATTGAATTTGAGCACTCTAGTCGCTACTGTTGGGTCGCCAGAGAAATAATAAGAGTTAAAAATTGTTGTTTTAATTTCTCCTAGCTAATTTCGGTTGTTTTGATAATCGTGCTTAAAAGCCTGAGTAGGTTACCAACTTTTTATTTATTATTCTGTTATGCCTTATTACTTGCGTAATTGCGCTTTAATTTATCGTCGCATGAGCAACGATTTTCGATTATTCCAGTAATTGTGTTGTAATGCTTAGCTAGTCGTGTAATAAAGCTAATTTGTTGTCTTTTCAGTAACTAGTAGTTCAATTTGCTGCAATTACTTAAGGCACCTTTTGCGCGAAGCGAGGCTTGTATCTCGCAACGTTTGTAGGAAAGGTAACGTCGCTCGTGTGGGGCTTATCATAAATCACGTCCCAAAATTTTTAAGTTTCTGAACCGCCAGCCCCCTTCCTCCTTGTCAAAAATAGTCACATTTAGGCAACCCCCTCCACTGAATAACAACTGTGAGCATTCCTAGACACCTGGAATAGAATATCAACTGAATCATTGCATATAGGATGCACAGAGTATACGAATTTGATGAACCACTTTCCCCCCCACTCCCCTCGGTGGTAACGTCTTAAGTTGTCTCGCCTGCAACCCTATGCGACTTGCTTCATATTAGAATGCATTCTAATATCGAGCGAGATTTTCTGAGAGATTTGTTCACTGAAAATCTCGCTTCGTGTAACAAGCGCCTAAGTAAAAACAACTTATTAACAATGTAAAGATATAATCATAAATATAACTATTGTCATTATAAAGAAATAAGATGGCAATTACAAATTGCGTGCGAGATAAAGAAATTATAGCCGTGGCGACTAAGGTCTTAAGCTCATCAGAGATATGCTTGCTACTTTAGTAATTCCAATTCGAAACGCTTTAAGCCAATGGTCGATAGCATCGGAATGCATGCGTCAGAGCGAGACCACACTATTGCACTAGTAGACTCGAAACTCGCATAGCGTAATGCATGTGAGCGAGCTAGACAGCGCTATTTCACGCTTCTGGCATTATGACTTTAGCAACTTAACATATCTGGAATTGAATGTAAACTTCAACTTCAATAATAGTACAAAAAACACATAATTACTTTGTACAATCATTAATTGCTTTGGACCTTTTTTATAACAATACATGAGCAGACGTAAAAGCACTCTATTTAACTATATATGTTTATAAGTATGTATGTGTTTGTTTGTTTTTGTGAGGTGCAAAAATAGAATTCCAATATCTATGTCGACCACTATAAGTTAGTTTGGGTCGCACGGCGTCTGCGCATCAGCAGTACATATTGAGCTGTCGGAAAAAGTAGTGAAAAATGAGCAGCACAAGAAACGAACTTGTTACGGGCAAGCCAGCCGCCTTGACCCAGCCCAATATGTTGAAATCATCCGGATAGAATTCAAAAGTTTCGGTTGGGATCTCGCCACAATTGCTAATAACCACCGGCTCTAAGGGAAAGTCATCGGTGTCTGTTTTGACCTGAGAAAAAGCAACATTTGTAAAATACGGTCTTTGTTACATTTGTTTGACACATGCTTACATCCTCAATGGCATAGATGGTGTCCATGCCTTCCAAAACCTTGCCAAAAACGGTGTGCTTGCCATCCAACCACTTGGCCGCCACTGTCGTCACATAAAACTGACAGCCATTGGTATGCGGGCCACGATTTGCCATGCCCAAATAGCCAGGTCGATTGTGTTCCACTGACAGCGATTCATCCGGAAAGTAGTCTCCATAAATGCTTATAGAACCCGTGCCATCGCCATTGACAATGTCACCGCCCTGCACCAGAAAGCGATTGACAATACGATGAAACTTGGCGCCCACATAGCTGGTGCCATTAATTCCACGCAGACATATATGTCTAAAATTGGCCACAGCTTTGGGCGCCAGCTTGCCAAACAGACCAAAGGTTATACGACCCAAATTCTGCTTCTTATGCTTCACATCCATAAAGATTCTAGAGGTTACGGTGAAGCTTAAAGCGCTGCTTGCCACAAATAGGCAAGCAAGTAGCACAAAAACTAGGCAAAACTTCATTTTGTGGAATCCAAATACTATAAACTAGCGCAGTAGAACGCTGTATGATGAAACGCTGGCGAATGAATGAGCATTTTAAAATATATGCAGACTTTTGGATAACCCACACCAGAAAACCACGGAAGCCTTAGAAATTTTAGGTTAAGTGCAATAAACCAAAGAAAGCGCCGCCCCTCCCCCATAGTGCTTCTCTTTCAATTGATTTTCCATAGATTGGATATAGTCAAATAGTGCCAAAACTTTTACATTCATATGACTTTGTCTTTATTTGATATAGTCCTAAATAATAATATGGTTAATATATGGGTGTTTTTTGTTTTTTTTTTTGAAAATGAGTGCTCTATACATGTATAAAATTCGAAAAGTAGCATTATAAAAAGCATTTAACTTAAAACGAATTTAAGCCGAACCCTTAAACAAACAAAGGCATCCTTCGTAGCCATCATATCTACTTTACTCTACGCTAATTATATGTACATATATGTATCTTAACTATTTACTATATAGCTGTTGCTTAGCCCGTCTATTAAATGCTTTGCTTAAAGTAAATTCTTTAAAATAGACAACTTAACCACTCAATAATATAACGATAACCTGCATCTATTAGATATTCACTAAGCTAGTGCTATACTCATATATATTTATATATACATCCAAGACCAGGCGACACCTGGCTGCAGTCTTCATTGGCTGGTTGCGGAAGTGGGGAGTGTTACTTGGCAGCGGCGCTGCAAGCAGCTATGTATGTGTATCATAACTACGCATGCCTTATCGCAGTTAGTTGTTTGTGTGTGTGTTTCTGAGATCTAGACTGTCGAATCTTCCGCAGAAGATTCGGACATATCCTACATGCGTTTCTTTTGTGGATGCACATATTTACAGGATTTGCCTAAATGGCAATGACCACGCATGAACTGCTTGCAAATGCCATTATTATTGCCGCCTACCCCACCGCCACCAACACGATTAGGCCCAGAGCCCGCTGAGCGCCAATTGCCACCGGAATTGTCTTGAAAATTGTTGCCACCGCTGCGCCAATTGCCGCCGCCTTTGTTGTTATTGCGATTATTGTTGTTCCTAGGGCCGCCATTGTTCATTGGTCCCATGCCATTGGGCATGGGTCCGGGACCATTCATCATGGGCGGACCACCCATCATGGGTGGATAGTTCATGTTGTTCATATTATTATTGAAGCCCGGCGGCGCTTGTCCAAATGGTCCTGGACTACCAAACTGTGGGCTCATAAAGTTTGGCGGCATGCCGCCCATGGCATTCATATCCATGCCTGGTCCATTCATGTTATTCATCATGGGTGCGGGTCCCATTGAATTTTGCCATATGTTAGGTGGTCCACCAGCCGCTGGTGGCATGTTCATCGGCATTTGTGCATTTGGCGGTATATTTGCCGTATTGGGCATAAAATTGTTGCCAAAAGGTTGGAACGGATTGTTCATCATATTTTGCGTCATGCCAGGATGCATCATATTATTTATATTGTCTCCAAAGCTCATTTCTGCATTACTATTTGCATAACCCTTTGGTTCCGGCCAAGGCAGCGCGCTATAGTCATTGACAGCATCTGGATTGCCTGTCAAATCATCCATGGGTATAACTGGTATGTCATGCGCAAAGTGCGGTTCAATTTCCGCCTCCGCTGCGCTATCAGGTATCATTTCCGGCGAGAAGTAATAAGCACTCAAAGTAGTTGCCTCACGTTCAGCTTGCACCACGCGTTGCTTAGACAAATTGCCATTGGGATGCGCAGGCACATTGTCCACCTCCAGAAGCGCACGCCATTCCGTTTGTGGCTCCATTCTATCATCAAAACCGCGTCTTGATATATTTAAAGCATCGCGTTCACTATAACGCTCCATGTTCTTCATTTCGAGGAAGCTTTGTTTCGACACATTGATGCGCTCGGAGCGATCTACCTCGAATAAACGCACCTGCGTCAGCTTATCCTCGGTTTGCCAGGTGAGCTTCTTTTTGGGACCCTTGCGGCGATGCAACATAAGAACGCCTGGCGGTCCATCGGGTCCGCAGCCGGGACCTGGTTTTTTGGGCTCTGGCGGTGTATCATCTATTTCCTCAACTGGACTCTTGTTGCCATCAGCCTCGCCAGCTTCACCAGCCGATTTCTCACTTTGCACTTTCTGTTCAATGTCTTCCTTAACCTTCTTTAGCGGTATATCATCATCGTCCGCATCGTTGTCTTTATTGGGTGAAGTTGAACGTTCACCATTCTCTTTGGCGCTATCATCTGATTTATCCTCGCTCTTGGACTCGTCCAAAGTGTCCTGATAGAATTTGAGCGGCGCCAGTGGTGCTTCTTTTTCAGTAGGAGATGCAGCTGCCAAGGGCCGTTTGCGTTTGACCACTTTCTTTGGCTCTATCGAAGCAGCCAAAGCATCCGAGAAGAGGTTGGTCTCAACCAAAGTTTGTACTGTAAAGCAACAAGTAAAATTCATATAAGTAACGGTAAAATTATATACTTTATAGTATCTAAAAAGTAGTACATTGTTGGTTTTATGCTCTTGCTGATAAAAATAAAGGGAAAGTACCCCAAAAAAAAACTAAAACTCGACTATGTGGGCATTACGTATATCTATAATATGTATATAACATGGACAGGGTCAATTTCGGTACGTGCTCGTCGGATTTCTACCAGACGCAACAGGCGTCGACTGTACGTAACGCTCTTAAACAATACGCTAACGATCTAACAAGCAAGAAGACCCGCTGTTCTAAGCTGGACCTTTAAATGTGTTTTGAACATTATATACAAATAAAACGCGCTCGTGTTCTTAGACTTTGGTGGCAACATGAACATAAAACATGAGATCAGTGTCAATGCCACATTTTTCCCATGTTGGGCGCCCAAACTGGGCATCAGTTTATCATGTATAGATAGCGCAACGCGCTATATTATGCTCAACGAGCTCCACTTAAAGCTTTGAAGCGAGCTTATGGCCCTTAACATATTATGGCCTAGGACCACCTGAGAGACCATGCTCATGTATTGCTACCAAACTTTAGGAACCGCCAAGCTCAAAGTTATTTATAAATTTTTTGTTTTCATTTTTTATTTCAATAGAAAAAGTGTATTTTTCTAAATGAAAATTCGTATTTATTTGTAGTATGTAGGTTAGAGTTAGCTGATACTTTTTGTTTTTTTTTTAAAAACTACATACCTTAAGACCTTAAAATAAGATGTATAAACATATATATATATATGTATTTTTTGGGGTTTGTACTTAACACCATCGATGCAGATTCAGTCACCATTCCACTAAGGCGCATGCGCATTGCAATTGGCTCGCAGTATTGGCTGCAGTCAGTCTTCTGGATAAATGGGTTTGTTGTGGAACTGCCAGCCTCAATGCAAACATCTTTTGACGCACTTTTGCCGACTGCTTCAAAATAGATTATGGGAATTTCTTCTTGGCATACATAAGCCAATATTCTACCACGATCGCTATATCGTTTATAACACAACTTGTTTTAAAATTTGGAAATATTTTTAGTCCATGCCCTTTCAAAACTTGCAACACCCAATTAAAAACCTATCATGCCGCTATACATACTATATAGTGCATGTTACCGAGTCAACCCACAAACAAAATAAACGCCTTCATTGGATTTCAACAAAATACACAAAAAAAAGTACTTTAGAAAAACAAAAGCAAAAACCAACAATGTCCTGTGAATAGACAGAAAACAAAAAATTAGTAAATTTTTCTTGGGTAAAGTACTTACTCTTCTTGGGTGCTATTAATTTAGCTGCTCCTGGTCGCTCCACGTGTCCGCTCACATTGTTGATGTCGATCTTGGCTTTTTTCTCGGTTGGCGAGTCCCTTGGAGGCGGGGAAGGCCGCTTTAAGGTGGGTGTCAGCAGTGCTGGCGGTGTGGGTGCGGATGTTGGTTTCTTAAGACCCTTGCGCGAAGGTGGAGGTGGCGCCTCTTCGTTAAGGCCATGGGAACGAAATTTAGACTGATAAGTTTTGACAGTGCCCGCTTTTTCAGTGTCTCTACGTATTTCTATAGATATCGATGCTTTTCTAGATATAATCGGAATCGATTTTGGTTTTGGCCCATCTGTATCAGAGTCCTTTGTTTTTTTATCTAAAACACCTACGGTAGGTGGCGGCATAAGCTTGTTATCTTTGTCTGTATCTTTTTTGGGAGATGATGAAGAAGAAGACGAAGACTTTTCCTTGTCCTTATCACGAGTACGATCTTTAGAGGATGAAGACGACGACGATGAAGACTTTGAGGATGACTTATGCTTGCTCGACGAAGATGAGGAAGAGGAGGAACTGCTACCGCTACCTTCTTTGCGCTCTTTCTCTTTGCTCGAGCTTGAACGCGCCTTATCCTTATCACGATGTTTATCGCTAGAGCTGCGATGTGACGAAGAGGATGAGCTTTTGGAAGAGCTCTTAGAAGAGGATGACGAGGAAGAGGACGACTTATGGCTAGATGAGGAGGATCGGTAACTAGATGATTTACGATCCTTCTCACGCTCTTTGTCGGATTTTTTACTTTTGTCCCGTGAGCTCTTGTGTTTTTTATCGCCATCCTCCCCACTTTTAGAATCTGTTGTACTACTATCATTTACATTCGATTTATCAGAATTATCAAGTGTGGTATTGCCCTCAGCCCCATCTTTAACGCCCGCCTCAGTATGCGGCAAGGAACTATCGTCTTCATTAAGTACACTAGTGCCTGCCGTTGCAGCCGCCGATTTGTCAATAGGTTTAAATTTTAAAACTAAACTGTCTGTATTGGATTTACGTAACGCTGAGGTTATCGTATAATTGACAGTCACTGGCGCGCCTCCACTGTCAGTGCTGTCCGATGAGCTGTGCTCCATAAATTGTGCCTGTTTTTGAGCAGAGTCCGAACTTCCCGGTCCACCAATTTGGTTTGCCATCTCGTTTGTGCAAGACTCCATCACTGCAGGCACCACGGTTTGAGCTGGGATTGTACTACAAGATGCCCCTGTTGCAATGCCGCTCGAATTTCCTGTTACTATTTTAAGCCACTGCTCGACAAGTCGTTTAGCTAATATGCGAACCCCTAAAATATCAGGAATAGGAAACATATGCATTAGAATTAGGTAATCTCAATCACTTCGCAGATAACAAAATAAATACGGTTAAAAAATTATTTATTAAAACTTTTGTTTACCTTCATTGCCGCCATCTTTGCAGAGCCCTTTTACGAGAACTGGAGCCGAGTTAATTCTCAAGCGTTGCACATCTACAGGAGAAAGCAGCAAAAGTTCCAGTATTTCCTGTACCAGAGGCCAGTTCATAGCGCGTATGGCATCATTTAGCCAGGTGTAAACTAGTGACCAGCCACCCACAGCCATGAAGTCACCTAGCAACTCAGTTTTTGTAGATTTTAAAATTTGAACATAAACGCATTTGGATACCAGCTTTTTCGAATACTTTGCCATCAGTCTAAAGAATATTTAAAAAAAAAAAACGGACAATCACAATGAATAAACTCACTTAGATTTTTAACACTAGATGACGCCACTGTAACGAGTGGGAGCGACAACTTACCCCGCTATGCGCTTTACTTCTTGTGAACTTAAAATGCCACCATTATTGTCTAACAGCACCCGTAGGCACTTTAATAACTGCAATGGTACTATGCGTGGCTGTAATATGTAAAAGTAATCCAATTAATAACTACGTACGTTTAATTGCAAAATCACACTCACCATATTAGCGCTTATTAAATAAGTAAACAAATTGTACGGCAACGCCGCAGAATACCAGAGCACTCTAGCTGTCTCTTTCACTCACTACCAGAAACCGAGTGCGGAACAATATTTTTTTTCTGAATTTTCGCCGATTACGTAATCAGCCGAGTTTTACAGCCATTTAGACTTTATGCTTACGCTTTAATTAGAAATTCAAATCTAAAATTGAAGAAAAACACAACCTTAGTACCTCAACTCTATGTATGTATAAGCAAAACAAGCAATGTAGAGCCTTCAATTCACTTTCAGCAATAAAATCTTACGTCGCAATAAATTGTTTCGACTTTAAAACAGTCGAAGACCACAAGTTGCAACAAATATTCAGTCAATAGCAGTTATAACCAATTGCTGTGCCTCGTTTCAAACTAAAAAAAGCAAACTGCAGATTAAACCAAGCAATATAAGCTTCTTAGAGTTGGCAACAAATGAAAAATTAGAAGCCGAGTAAAAAAATGTGCTTCACGTTGCAGTGGCTAACTAATGAGTCAATCGATTAATCGATAATCACAGCGACCATAAAAATTCAGCCCTGCCACAGAGCTGGCAACTTTCTGCAAACTTTAATCATATTTTTAATATTTTAATTATTCTTGTATATGTGAAAAAAAAACTAATTGCATGCTTGGTTTTTAACGATATCGCTGGGCATTCAGGTTAATTATATTTAACCATTATTTGATTGGTAGTTTTGCAGTGGGCAGCACAGTTCCGCAACCACGTAGACGCCTTTACGACGCCATATTGATTTTTCACAAATTTCACAATATGCAATTAAAACTTTAATACGCAGCAAACCAAAAGCATATTTGCTGCACTATATCCTTCGTTACCACTTTAAATCTGCTTCAATTTCAAATACTAAGTTGAAGCAATTTTATGCTCTATTTTATATTTTATTAAACACGTCCACGCCCCAAATGAAAATTCGACTTTTCTGTCGACACCATGAGTTGGCACAATGGTGAAAGTTTTAGTTCAAGCCTACTAAGAATACAGGTATAATTTTGTTTTTTTTTCTTGTTAACTGTGTTTTTAGTTTTTATTATGTGTTATTCGAAATGAAAATTTTATTGCGTCGCTTCTTTGTTTGCGAAAGTGAAAAGGTCGGAGATCTACAAGCAGACGTCCAGACTCACCCAAAGATTTTTCGATAGTGCAAAGTGGAGTTATTGAAACGATACAAAATGAGTATAGTCAGGGTGACCATATGAAAAAATGATGATATGAAACAGTTTGTCTGCGATAACTTTTCGGTGTGAATCAAAACCTCAAGAATAAAACGGAAATAATTGGATAGTATTTCTTATCCATAAATATTTATTGTATAACGCAAGCGATTCTTTTTAAAATTTGTGGGACGGTTTTATTATAAAATACAAATAAAAAAGGGGCGTTTCTAAAATAATTTTTTTTTGAAATAAAAAATTGCACAATCGGTCGCAGGCTGTATTACAATCGACACTTTCTCGTTTTTAATTAGCAGGACTATTGAAAAGTTTTTACTCGTTGGTTTAGAGCAAGCAATCCTTAGAATAACCAGCAGCAGTATAATTTATTGTGTCTATTGCGTTTTCTCGATCAAAACAATTCGCTGCGAGCAGTGTATACACACTCTGACAATGTTTACCCCAAATTTTCAATATCTACATCGATATGCGCTATTTATCATTATATTTTGCGATATCTATATCGATATGCTCTGTTTTATATAAAAACACACACATAAATATTTGCAGTTCGAACAAAAAAGTAAATACTCCCAAGGTGAAGTAATTTACAGGTAATAGTTGCAAAATATTTTTTAACAAATTGACTCAAATCGCAGAAAATTATACGCAAGCATTTAAAACCAAATTATGCGTTTAAAGATAAGCACTTTTTCTAAATGAGATTATTGATTTTTGATACTACTTCTTGTTTGTTGCTGGCTTTGTCGTCATCGTCGCTATGGTCAGCGGGGGGAGGCAAGGCTGTTCTAGTCACACACAACTAACAGCTGCAGCATGAGTGCGAAAAACAAACGCCCCGGAACTGCCCACAGCCAGGCACCTAACGAGTGTGTTCAAGTTGTGGTGCGATGTCGTCCTATTAGTAATCGAGAACGCACCGAGGGCTCTTCTGAGGTGGTCAACGTTTACCCCAACCGTGGGGTAGTTGAGGTGCAGAATCTGGTCGATGCAAATAAAGAGCAGCGTAAGGTTTTTACCTATGATGCTGCATATGATGCTAGTGCTACGCAGACCACTCTTTACCATGAAGTGGTCTTTCCGCTGGTTAGCTCTGTGCTAGAGGGCTTCAATGGCTGCATATTCGCGTATGGGCAGACCGGCACAGGCAAAACCTTTACTATGGAAGGCGCACGCGGCAACGATGATCTCATGGGCATTATACCGCGAACGTTTGAGCAAATATGGCTGCACATAAATCGTACGGAGAACTTTCAATTTTTGGTTGACGTTTCTTACTTGGAAATCTATATGGAAGAGCTGCGCGATTTACTTAAACCCAACTCCAAGCATCTGGAGGTGCGTGAACGCGGTTCAGGCGTTTATGTGCCCAATCTTTTCGCAATTAACTGTAAAAGCGCGGATGACATGGTGCACGTTATGCAGCTTGGTAACAAAAATCGCACTGTAGGTTTTACCAACATGAATGAGCACAGTTCTCGGTATGTCAAATAAACCAAAGAAAATTTACTAGTTAAACTCATATTTTTAACTTCCTTGTAGTTCCCATGCTATATTCATGATCAAAATCGAGATGTGCGACACTGAAACGAATACCATTAAAGTAGGCAAGCTGAATCTAATTGATTTGGCTGGCAGCGAGCGACAGTCAAAAACTGGAGCCTCAGCAGAGAGATTAAAAGAGGCCAGCAAGATAAATTTGGCGCTCTCTTCGCTGGGCAATGTAATCTCAGCGTTGGCGGAAAATTCTCCTCACGTACCCTATCGTGACTCCAAGCTGACACGCCTACTGCAGGATTCCTTGGGCGGCAACTCCAAGACCATTATGATAGCCAATATTGGACCTTCGGCCTATAACTACAACGAAACGCTGACCACTTTGCGTTACGCTTCACGCGCCAAGTCCATACAGAATAAACCGATCAAGAACGAGGATCCACAGGATGCAAAACTCAAGGAATATCAAGAGGAGATAGAACGTCTTAAGCGTCTTATTGCACCACAGCAGCAACAACGCAGCGAAAAAATTGCTGCGGCCAAGAAACAGCGTGTAAAGAAGCCCAAGAAGGAATTAGTAAATCGCGAGCTCAATGCAAGTGTTACCCAAAGTCACGCTGAAGAGCAAACCGAAGAGGAAAGCGAGCCTGAACCGGAGTCAGACAAGGAAAACGAAGCAGAAGTAGCCAAATCTAATGAAGAACTAGAGCGCGAGCGTGTAGAAAATGCTAAGCTGGCAGCCAAGTTGGCCGAACTAGAGGGGCAGCTGGTGCGCGGTGGTAAAAATCTGCTTGACACCTACAGTGAAAGGCAAATAGAGTTGGAGAAGAAGCTGGTAGAGATTGCCGAGCGCAAAAAACGTGAAATCGAAATACAGCAACAATTGGAGCTGCAGGAAGAGACCACTCTGGAAATACGCGAGACAGCCAAGTCGCTGGAACAGGTGGTTGAACTGAAGAAACGCAAACTATCCAAATGTTATGAAAAGTACTTGGCCGTGCAGCAAGAGCTTAATGACTGCAAACACGATCATAATCAGGATTTGCGTGAACTGGAAATGGCTCAAAATGAACTGGTTAAGGAGCTTAAGCGACAGCTACTTATTATCGACAACTTTGTACCCATTGAAGTTAAGCAGCGTCTTTATACTCAAGCCAAGTACGATGAGGAGCAGGAGGAGTGGAAGTTTTCCTCTTTGCCGCTGTCCACCGATGGAAAGCCCAACAGCAAGCGACCAGTATCGCATCCACTGCGTCGTCGACCAACATCAGAGCACGCACTCCAAGAGTCAAAGTCTAATGCGCCCAGTGCATTGCGTTTCAAGAGCGAAAACATTGTAAACTACGAATTGGAGATGCCCTGCAGAACCACGCAGGAATATCGCACACCCAAGGTATCGGCTTCACTGCAAGCGGTGCTGGCGCAGGCTATGCAGACTGGAGAGGATATCGATATTGTAGATTCGCATACCAACTCTCTGAGAAATCGGCTGGAGAATATTATCAATGCTAATGCTAATGCAGCAGCTGCCGCTGCGCGTAATAATACAGGCGCTGCAGCTGGCTCGGTAGCAGCTGGTAATAGCAATGGCGCTAGTCCCAATGTGCGTAATATTAAGTCCAGTCGTGGTCTGCCTGGACCAGGCAGCGCTCTAGACTCAAATCGACGTCCGCCCACGGGGCGTGTGCAACCCAAGAAGCCGGCTTCTGCCTATCCCAAGGCCAGGGGTTTGGTCAATAAGTAATTAATTATGCCGCAATATTTTAACTGCAAGCTATGGCAACTAACTCATCACACAAAACACTAACCAAAGTATTCATAGTCACAGTATATGTCGCATAGAATCAAATCTGGGGTTCCTTTTTGGGCACCTTTAAATTTTAAAGGCACAAGAAAGCTTTTAGGTCAATCTAAACACATTTAGCGCTTTTAGAAAGTATGTATTTTTATATTTTTTTGTTATTGATTTGTTTGTTGTTTAATTTTGTGCGCCGTTTGTTTCTCTAAGAGTGCATTTACTGGCCAGTCATTCATTTATTGTGCAATCTATTCTTAAGTTTACTGTGTGCCTAGTGCATCTCTATTTTTTTATAATTTGCTTAGCGAAAGCTTTTTTAGTTAATCATATAAACCAAATAAAGCAAACTACATAAACTGAATTTGTGGTCTTTTCATTTTTTTCTGGAGGTAACAACATTGCCATGCTGCATCAGCATCTATTAACGTTGGCGTTTATTTAGCTTCAAGTAAGCAATCATCGTGCTTTCAATATTTAAGCGTAAAATTCCCTTGAGAATATTTTGCGCCGTAAAACGCTCAACTATTATTTTTTCTAAAAAAACTGTCTTGGTTTTATGCCTAATCTAGTTCATGTTGGCAGTCTGGCACCGCTGAACTTTAGCAAGAAGTTGGCAGTCCCCGCACAGCTGTCACAACAAACGTGCACGGACAAAATATATTTGCAGCAGATTATTAAAATAAACTATATAAAAATGAGCGACAGTGAAGCTGAGGAAAGCGCAAAAATTAGCACCGAGCCCGTGGATAATGCGTGGTCATTAAAGATACCCGAATTTAAAGCCAATGATAATCCACATGGACTTGTCGAGGAGAGCTCCTTTGCCACGCTGTTTCCCAAATATCGCGAAAAGTATCTTAAAGAGGTTTGGCCATTAGTGGAACAATGTGTAACCGAGCACCACTTAAAGGCAGAACTTGATCTAATGGAGGGTAGCATGGTGGTAAAGACCACTCGCAAAACTTGGGATCCCTATATCATAATTAAGGCACGTGATATGATCAAGCTGATGGCGCGCAGCGTACCCTTCGAGCAGGCGAAACGTGTGCTGCAAGATGACATTGGGTGCGATATTATAAAAATTGGTAACCTGGTGCACAAAAAGGAGAAATTCGTAAAGCGGCGTCAACGTTTGATAGGGCCAAATGGCGCCACACTGAAGTCTATAGAACTGCTTACTGACTGCTATGTTCTTGTACAAGGTAATACTGTGTCTTCTTTGGGCCCATACAAAGGTCTGCAACAGGTGAGAGATATTGTCTTGGAGACTATGAACAATGTACATCCCATTTACAACATAAAAGCGCTGATGATAAAACGGGAGCTGATGAAGGATCCCAAGTTGGCCAATGAAGACTGGTCTCGCTTTTTGCCTAAGTTCAAGAACAAGAACATTAGCAAACGCAAGCAACCCAAGGTCAAAAAACCCAAAAAGGAATATACACCATTCCCGCCTTCGCAGCCTGAAAGCAAGATTGACAAGCAGCTGGCTTCTGGCGAGTATTTCCTCAATAGGGAGCAAAAACAGGCCAAGAAGCACCAGGAGCGTAGTGCCAAGCAGACCGAAGCGTCCAAGAAACAAACCGAGCGTCGCAACAAGGACTTTGTGCCGCCCAAAGAAGATGCACCTAAGCGTCAACGACTTGGAGATAGTGCTGTTGATAATCAGAAGGTGGATGTCAAGGCGTTAAAAGCAAAATTGGTCAAGGCTAATAGTAAACCGAAAAGCTGATGTGTCGGGTTTATTAGTTACTAATTAGTGAATAGCTGTAAGATTTGCTTAAATAAAACAAAGAAGTAAATTGTAAAATTATTAAGTTTTTGGCGAGTGCCGATTGGGGCCTAATTGGTTTTTAGTCATATTTTGTGTCCCACGGGCCTTAACAACTTCGTATCGGTTTGGGCCACTTCGATTTAAAAAATTTGTATTATTTGTTTTTTCTATCTGGTCCAAGTTGACCCTGTCTGTCATCCTCTTCATCTGACTGTCCTGTGGGCTATCACAATCAGCCGATTCTGCCTTTTTTATTTTCTTGCTCTTTTGCCGTTTTTTGAGCAGAGACTGTACTAGAGGGGATCGGAAATATCTTTTGGCTCTGTTAATAATTTAAATACTGCCCATTGATAAAGCCGTCAATAAATTCAATGTTTATATTGAATCAAGCACAATGTAATCACAAATGCACAAATATCATTAATTTTATCATTAAAAGGAAATAAATTTGCATGATTCTATACTTAGATTATACTATAGAATTAATATTTTTTTTTTAGTGGCTCTGCCTTCTCGCTACGCTTGCCAGCCCCCGTGCCCATCTCGAGGTAGATCAAACTCTTCTTCCCGTTACCATTTCCGTTTCCCTTCTCGTTTCTCTGCCCTCTCTCTCTTACCCATATTAAGTATAGCTGCGGATGTTGGTACCAATATGCTCCTATCCTCTGCCCCTTCCTTTTACTCTTTCTCATCTTCATCCTCTACCTTTCATCTGTTCTACATCTAGCTCTACATATACCTCTACCCCGACCTTTAAATCTACCTATTAATAGGCGTTGTCAGACTTTGATCACACTTTTTAGAAAAAATAATAGTAAGCTTTCATTTTTGTCATTTTTTGTATTTTTACGCTTTTCCATTATCTACAAACCATTCCCAACTTACCCTTAAATCTTTGGTTGAAATCAGTCTACGCGTTTTTGCAGTTAGTGGTGATATCAAAATGTACACATATATTTAGATTTAGTCGACTACATTAACTTTTTTGCATAACTATACAAGTAGTCTGTGTTTGCACTGCCATTTGGATTCTGCTTGTCCACATTAAGATCAATTTCTTCCATTAATTTATGTAAAATATGTTGTTTTCAAGGCGCCATTGGATGTTTTTATATGATGCCTTTAATACTAACTCAAAGAAACGAATCCAATATTTTTGTCTGTTTACTGGTTAAACCGGGTCCTATACAAATACCAAAGAGCATGAAAGTATTAGAGTGGAATCCAGGACCATTTACAAGACAATGTACGTGTGATGCTGCTTGTGTTTCCATGTCTGTTATACCTACTCGCACGTAGCCAAAATTGAGAATGAGCAAAAGCTAGGCACATGTATGCACTGTCTTGCGAATGGTCCCTTTTCAGCAAGTCGATTCAATAAAACGGCCAAGGATACCAATCTATTACTTACATGCTCTTCGAGAAAAACTGTGCCAAAAGGGTGCTACAAAAAAAGAAGTGGGACCGAGAAACAGATTGTGTTGTCCAGTGTTCCAATTTTTATGGCAGCAGCAGAAGCACCAGCAGCGTTATTATTATGCGGTCCATACACACAGCAATCGCAGTGTATCGCAAAAGCTTAAGGAATTCTATGTTACATGCATTTTAAATTTTGAATATATTTTTACGCCTTCGAAAGTTATGAATGTTGCTGATAAGAAGTCAGAAGGCCCCACTATACGACGTAGATAAAAATGCTTTACTGAATGACGGAATGTAAAGCAAAACATAAAAAATAAGTATGCTTGCAAAGAAAAAACCGAAACCGTATGGGTATAAATATATCGGTTCCAATTCGCTTAGTTCGGAAAAATAATGAAGGTTAACGGTTATCAGTTTTTCTATCTGTTTTGAATCCTTGCTGACAAATGTTGGTTTCTGCTGATATATTGAAGACTTTAACGAAAAGAATTATCGTTTGTATAGCATACTCCTGTGGCGACGTGTATGATAACTTTAAGGTCGTTCAAACAATGTCAATCGAGATGTCTTTAAAGGCTAGTAGTGTAAAATTTTTGACAAAACCAATTTAATGACAACGGTACAAATTAATGACTAATGGGCCACATACGCTGTAAGAATCTTTGGTGAATTAATTACAGTAACATCTAGCAAAGGCAATCAAAAGAGACTCCATGTATTTATATAAGTTTATCGAAAGCTCCCAGTAAGCAGGTACAATGGTACTCTGGTCGATTGGTATTTGGAATCCTGTTTAAACACACTTTCTTCACTTTAAATCGTCATTATTAATTTATGACTAATTTTTTTTGCAGCTGTAATTGACAATCTGGCAGCGCCGGAAGTCAATCAATTCGTTATCTTATAAGGGTATAATATGATATTCGATTTTTATTGCAATTTTTATTGACAATATGGCAACTCCTGAAGTCAATCAATTCGTTATCTTATAAGGGTGGAATATGATAATCGATTTTTATTGCAATTGTAATTGACAATATCGCAACTCCGGGAAGCAATATTGTCCTTATAATGCACTGCAAGTCACATATTGCATTCAGTCGGTGTTACTCCTTTGCACTGGCTACGTTCAAATGAGTGACACCGATCCCTAAACTTTCAATATTGTGACATTGAGTAAAATCTGTGCCCAAACATTTTGTCACTTCCTCAAACGACAATGAATGTCAAGCGAGATGTCTTTGAAGGCGAATAGTGTCAAATTTTTGACAAAACCAATTTAATTACAACGGTATAAATTGCTGACTTCTGACTATGATGACCAGGATTACGTTTAATCTGTGGCATCAAACATTGGGCCGCATACGCAGCACGAATTTTTGGTGCATTAATTACAGTATAATCTAGCAAAGGCAATCAAAACAGATACCATGTATTTATACAAGTTTATCGAAAGCTCCCAGTTAGAAGGCACAATAGTACGCCGGTTGAGTGGTATTTGGAATCCTGTTTAAACACACCTTCTTCATTTTAAATCGTTATCATTAATTTATGACTGATTTTTGTTGCAGCTGTAATTGACAATCTGGCAGCGCCGGAAGTCAATCAATTGGTTATCTTATAAGGGTGGAATATGATAATCGATTTTTATTGCAATTTTTATTGACAATATGGCAACTCCTGAAGTCAATCAATTCGTTATCTTATAAGGGTGGAATATGATAATCGATTTTTATTGCAATTGTAATTGACAATATGGCAACTCCGGGAAGCAATATTGTCCTTATAATGCACTGCAAGTCACATATTGCATTCAGTCGGTGTTACTCCTTTGCACTGGCTACGTTCAAATGAGTGACACCGATCCCTAATCTTTCAGTATTGTGACATTGAGTAAAATCTGTGCAAAAATTTGTTGTCACAGTCAAATGACAAAGGATGTCAAACGAGATTTCTTTGGAGGCGTGTAGTGTAAAATTTTTGATAAAATAATGTAATTGCAAGGGAACAAATTGCCGACTTCTCACTATGTAATCCATGATTATTTTTGATCTGTGGCATCGAAAATTTAGCCACATATGCAGTGAGAAACTATGGTGCATTATTCACAGTAACATCTAGCAAAGGCAATCAAAACAGATGCCATGTATTTATGCAAGGTTATCGAAAGTTCCCAGTAAGCATGCACAATGGAATTTTGGTTGATTGGTATTTGGAATCCTGTTTAAACACACCTTCTTCATTTTTAATCGTAATTATTAATTAATGGCTGATTTTTGTTGCAGTTGTAATTGACAATCTGGCATCGCCGGAAATCAATTAATTCGTTAAAATGTCAGGGCGGAAGATTTTAATCGATTTTGATTGCAATTTAAATTGACAATCTGGCAACTCCTGAAGTCAATCAATTCGTTAAATTATAAGGGTGGAATATGATAATCGATTTTTATTTCCACTTTAATTGGCAATATGGCAACTCCACCAGGAAATATTGTCCTTATAATGCACTGCAAATCACTTATTGCATTCAGTCGGTGTTACTCCTTTGCACTGGCTACGTTCAAATGAGTGACACCGATCCCTAAACTTTCAATATTGTGACATTGAGTAAAATCTATGCCCAAACATTTTGTCACTTTCTCAAATGACAAAGGATGTCAAACGAGTTTTCTTTGGAGGCGTGTAGTGTAAATTTTTTGACAAAACCAATTTAATTACAACGGTATAAATTGCTGACTACTGACTATTATGACCAGGATTACTTTTGATCTGTGGCATCAAACATTGGGCCACATACGCAGTAAGAATCTGTGCTGCATTAATTTCAGTAACATCTAGCAAATGCAATCAAAAGAGACTCCATGTATTTATATAAGTTTATCGAAAGCTCCCAGTACGCAGGCACTATGGTACTCTGGTCGATTGGTATTTGGAATCCTGTTTAAACATACTTTCTGCACTTTAAATCGTCATTATTAATTTATGACTAATTTTTTTTCAGCTGTAATTGACAATCTGGCAGCGCCGGAAGTCAATCAATTCGTTATCGTGTAAGGGTCGAATATGATAATCGATTTTTATTTCCATTTTAATTGACAATATGGCAACTCCGGCATGCAATATTGTCCTTATAATGCACTGCAAGTCACATATTGCATTCAGTCGGTGTTACTCCTTTGCACTGGCTACGTTCAAATGAGTGACACCGATCCCTAAACTTTCAATATTGTGACATTGAGTAAAATCTGTGCCCAAACATTTTGTCACTTCCTCAAACGACAATGAATGTCAAGCGAGATGTCTTTGAAGGCGAATAGTGTCAAATTTTTGACAAAACCAATTTAATTACAACGGTATAAACTGCTGACTTCTGACTATGATGACCAGGATTACTTTTGATCTGTGGCATCAAACATTGGGCTGCATTCGCAATAAGAATTTTTGGTGCATTAATTACAGTAACATCTAGCAAAGGCAATCAAAACAGATGCCATGTATTTATACAAGTTTTTTGAAAGCTCCCAGTAAGCAGGCACAATGGTACGCCGGTTGAGTGGTATTTGAAATCCTGTTTTACCACACCTTCTTCATTTTAAATCGTTATTATTAATTTATGACTGATTTTTGTTAGAGCTGTAATTGACAATCTGGCAGCGCCGGAAGTCAATCAGTTCGTTATCTTATAAGGGTGGAATATGATAATCGATTTTTATTGCAATTTTTATTGACAATATGGCAACTCCTGAAGTCAATCAATTCGTTATCTTATAAGGGAGGAATATGATAATCGATTTTTATTGCAATTGTAATTGACAATATGGCAACTCCGGGAAGCAATATTGTCCTTATAATGCACTGCAAGTCACATATTGCATTCAGTCGGTGTTACTCCTTTGCACTGGCTACGTTCAAATGAGTGACACCGATCCCTAAACTTTCAATATTGTGACATTGAGTAAAATCTGTGCCCAAACATTTTGTCACTTCCTCAAACGACAATGAATGTCAAGCGAGATGTCTTTGAAGGCGAATAGTGTCAAATTTTTGACAAAACCAATTTAATTACAACGGTATAAATTGCTGACTTCTGACTATGATGACCAGGATTACGTTTAATCTGTGGCATCAAACATTGGGCCGCATACGCAGTAAGAATTTTTGGTGCATTAATTACAGTAACATCTAGCAAAGGCAATCAAAACAGATACCATGTATTTATACAAGTTTATCGAAAGCTCCCAGTTAGCAGGCACAATGGTACGCCGGTTGAGTGGTACTTGGAATCCTGTTTAAACACACCTTCTTCATTTTAAATCGTTATCATTAATTTATGACTGATTTTTGTTGCAGCTGTAATTGACAATCTGGCAGCGCTGGAAGTCATTCAATTCGTTATCTTATAAGGGTGGAATATGATAATCGATTTTTATTGCAATTTTTATTGACAATATGGCAACTCCTGAAGTCAATCAATTCGTTATCTTATAAGGGAGGAATATGATAATCGATTTTTATTGCAATTGTAATTGACAATATGGCAACTCCGGGAAGCAATATTGTCCTTATAATGCACTGCAAGTCACATATTGCATTCAGTCGGTGTTACTCCTTTGCACTGGCTACGTTCAAATGAGTGACACCGATCCCTAATCTTTCAATATTGTGACATTGAGTAAAATCTGTGCAAAAATTTGTTGTCACAGTCAAATGACAAAGGATGTCAAACGAGATTTCTTTGGAGGCCTGTAGTGTAAAATTTTTGATAAAATAATGTAATTGCATGGGAACAAATTGCCGGCTTCTCACTATGTAAACCATGATTATTTTTGATCTGTGGAATCGAAAATTAAGCCACATATGCAGTGAGAAACTATGGTGCATTATTCACAGTAACATCTAGCAAAGGCAATCAAAACAGATGCCATGTATTTATGCAAGGTTATCGAAAGTTCCCAGTAAGCATGCACAATGGAATTTTGGTTGATTGGTATTTGGAATCCTGTTTAAACACACCTTCTTCATTTTTAATCGTTATTATTAATTAATGGCTGATTTTTGTTGCAGTTGTAATTGACAATCTGGCATCGCCGGAAATCAATTAATTCGTTAAAATGTCAGGGCGGAAGATTTTAATCGATTTTGATTGCAATTTAAATTGACAATCTGGCAACTCCTGAAGTCAATCAATTCGTTAAATTATAAGGGTGGAATATGATAATCGATTTTTATTTCCACTTTAATTGGCAATATGGCAACTCCACCAGGCAATATTGTCCTTATAATGCACTGCAAATCACTTATTGCATTCAGTCGGTGTTACTCCTTTGCACTGGCTACGTTCAAATGAGTGACACCGATCCCTAAACTTTCAATATTGTGACATTGAGTAAAATCTATGCCCAAACATTTTGTCACTTTCTCAAATGACAAAGGATGTCAAACGAGTTTTCTTTGGAGGCGTGTAGTGTAAATTTTTTGACAAAACCAATTTAATTACAACGGTATAAATTGCTGACTACTGACTATTATGACCAGGATTACTTTTGATCTGTGGCATCAAACATTGGGCCACATACGCAGTAAGAATCTGTGCTGCATTAATTACAGTAACATCTAGCAAATGCAATCAAAAGAGACTCCATGTATTTATATAAGTTTATCGAAAGCTCCCAGTACGCAGGCACTATGGTACTCTGGTCGATTGGTATTTGGAATCCTGTTTAAACACACTTTCTTCACTTTAAATCGTCATTATTAATTTATGACTAATTTTTTTTTCAGCTGTAATTGACAATCTGGCAGCGCCGGAAGTCAATCAATTCGTTATCGTGTAAGGGTCGAATATGATAATCGATTTTTATTTCCATTTTAATTGACAATATGGCAACTCCGGCATGCAATATTGTCCTTATAAGTCACATATTGCATTCAGTCGGTGTTACTCCTTTGCACTGGCTACGTTCAAATGAGTGACACCGATCCCTAAACTTTCAATATTGTGACATTGAGTAAAATCTGTGCCCAAACATTTTGTCACTTCTTCAAATGACAATGAATGTCAATCGAGATGTCTTTGAAGGCGAATAGTGTACAATTTTTGACAAAACCAATTTAATTACAACGGTATAAATTGCTGACTTCTGACTATGATGACCAGGATTACTTTTGATCTGTGGCATCAAACATTGGGCTGCATTCGCAATAAGAATTTTTGGTGCATTAATTACAGTAACATCTAGCAAAGGCAATCAAAACAGATGCCATGTATTTATACAAGTTTTTTGAAAGCTCCCAGTAAGCAGGCACAATGGTACGCCGGTTGAGTGGTATTTGAAATCCTGTTTTACCACACCTTCTTCATTTTAAATCGTTATTATTAATTTATGACTGATTTTTATTAGAGCTGTAATTGACAATCTGGCAGCGCCGGAAGTCAATCAGTTCGTTATCTTATAAGGGTGGAATATGATAATCGATTTTTATTGCAATTTTTATTGACAATATGGCAACTCCTGAAGTCAATCAATTCGTTATCTTATAAGGGTGGAATATGATAATCGATTTTTATTGCAATTGTAATTGACAATATGGCAACTCCGGGAAGCAATATTGTCCTTATAATGCACTGCAAGTCACATATTGCATTCAGTCGGTGTTACTCCTTTGCACTGGCTACGTTCAAATGAGTGACACCGATCCCTAAACTTTCAATATTGTGACATTGAGTAAAATCTGTGCCCAAACATTTTGTCACTTCCTCAAACGACAATGAATGTCAAGCGAGATGTCTTTGAAGGCGAATAGTGTCAAATTTTTGACAAAACCAATTTAATTACAACGGTATAAATTGCTGACTTCTGACTATGATGACCAGGATTACGTTTAATCTGTGGCATCAAACATTGGGCCGCATACGCAGTAAGAATTTTTGGTGCATTAATTACAGTAACATCTAGCAAAGGCAATCAAAACAGATACCATGTATTTATACAAGTTTATCGAAAGCTCCCAGTTAGCAGGCACAATGGTACGCCGGTTGAGTGGTATTTGGAATCCTGTTTAAACACACCTTCTTCATTTTAAATCGTTATCTTTAATTTATGACTGATTTTTGTTGCAGCTGTAATTGACAATCTGGCAGCGCTGGAAGTCATTCAATTCGTTATCTTATAAGGGTGGAATATGACAATCGATTTTTATTGCAATTTTTATTGACAATATGGCAACTCCTGAAGTCAATCAATTCGTTATCTTATAAGGGAGGAATATGATAATCGATTTTTATTGCAATTGTAATTGACAATATGGCAACTCCGGGAAGCAATATTGTCCTTATAATGCACTGCAAGTCACATATTGCATTCAGTCGGTGTTACTCCTTTGCACTGGCTACGTTCAAATGAGTGACACCGATCCCTAATCTTTCAATATTGTGACATTGAGTAAAATCTGTGCAAAAATTTGTTGTCACAGTCAAATGACAAAGGATGTCAAACGAGATTTCTTTGGAGGCCTGTGGTGTAAAATTTTTGATAAAATAATGTAATTGCATGGGAACAAATTGCCGGCTTCTCACTATGTAAACCATGATTATTTTTGATCTGTGGAATCGAAAATTAAGCCACATATGCAGTGAGAAACTATGGTGCATTATTCACAGTAACATCTAGCAAAGGCAATCAAAACAGATGCCATGTATTTATGCAAGGTTATCGAAAGTTCCCAGTAAGCATGCACAATGGAATTTTGGTTGATTGGTATTTGGAATCCTGTTTAAACACACTTTCTTCACTTTAAATCGTCATTATTAATTTTTGACTAATTTTTTTTTCAGCTGTAATTGACAATCTGGCATCGCCGGAAGTCAATCAATTCGTTATCGTGTAAGGGTCGAATATGATAATCGATTTTTATTTCCATTTTAATTGACAATATGGCAACTCCGGCATGCAATATTGTCCTTATAATGCACTGCAAGTCACATATTGCATTCAGTCGGTGTTACTCCTTTGCACTGGCTACGTTCAAATGAGTGACACCGATCCCTAAACTTTCAATATTGTGACATTGAGTAAAATCTGTGCCCAAACATTTTGTCACTTTCTCAAATGACAATGAATGTCAAGCGAGATGACTTTGAAGGCGAATAGTGTCAAATTTTTGACAAAACCAATTTAATTACAACGGTATAAATTGCTGACTTCTGACTATGATGACCAGGATTACGTTTAATCTGTGGCATCAAACATTGGGCCGCATACGCAGTAAGAATTTTTGGTGCATTAATTACAGTAACATCTAGCAAAGGCAATCAAAACAGATGCCATGTATTTATACAAGTTTTTTGAAAGCTCCCAGTAAGCAGGCACAATGGTACGCCGGTTGAGTGGTATTTGAAATCCTGTTTTACCACACCTTCTTCATTTTAAATCGTTATTATTAATTTATGACTGATTTTTGTTAGAGCTGTAATTGACAATCTGGCAGCGCCGGAAGTCAATCAGTTCGTTATCTTATAAGGGTGGAATATGATAATCGATTTTTATTGCAATTTTTATTGACAATATGGCAACTCCTGAAGTCAATCAATTCGTTATCTTATAAGGGTGGAATATGATAATCGATTTTTATTGCAATTGTAATTGACAATATGGCAACTCCGGGAAGCAATATTGTCCTTATAATGCACTGCAAGTCACATATTGCATTCAGTCGGTGTTACTCCTTTGCACTGGCTACGTTCAAATGAGTGACACCGATCCCTAAACTTTCAATATTGTGACATTGAGTAAAATCTGTGCCAAACATTTTGTCACTTTCTCAAATGACAATGAATGTAAATCGAGATGTCTTTGAAGGCGAAAGGAAAATTTTTGACAAAACCAATTTAATTACAACGGTATAAATTGCTACTTCTGACTATGATGACCAGGATTACTTTTGATCTGTGGCATCAAACATTGGGCTGCATGCGCAATAAGAATTTTTTGTGCATTAATTACAGTAACATCTAGCAAAGGCAATCAAAACAGATGCCATATATTTATACAAGTATTTTGAGCGTTAAATCGTTATTATTAATTTATGACTGATTTTTGTTAGAGCTGTAATTGACAATCTGGCAGCGCCGGAAGTCAATCAATTCGTTATCTTATAAGGGTGGAATATGATAATCGATTTTTATTGCAATTGTAATTGACAATATGGAAACTCCGGAAGTCAATCAATTCGTTATCTTTTAAGGGAGGCATATGATAATCGATTGTTATTGCAATTGTAATTGACAATATGGCAACTCCGGCAAGCAATATTGTCCTTGTAATGCACTGCAAGTCACATATTGCATCCAGTCGGTGTTACTCCTTTGCACTGGCTACGTTCAAATGAGTGACACCGATCCCTAATCTTTCAATATTGTGACATTGAGTAAAATCTGTGCAAAAATTTTTTGTCACTTAGTCAAATGACAAAGGATGTCAAGCGAATTTTCTTCGGTTGCGTGTAGTGTAAAATTTTTGATAAAATAATGTAATTGCAAGGGAACAAATCGCCGACTTCTCACTATGTAAACCATGATTATTTTTGATTATTAAGCCACATATGCAGTGAGAAACTTTGGTGCATTATTCACAGTAACATCTAGCAAAGGCAATCAAAACAGATGCCATGTATTTATGCAAGATTATCGAAAGTCCCTGTAAGCATGCACAATCTAATTTTGGGTGATTTGGAATCCTGTTTAAACACACCTTCTTCATTTTTAATCGTTATTATTAATTTATGGCTGATTTTTGTTGCAGTTGTAATTGACAATCTGGCATCGCCGGAAATCAATTAATTCGTTAAAATGTCAGGGCGGAAGATTTTAATCGATTTTGATTGCAATTTTAATTGACAATCTGGCAACTCCTGAAGTCAATTAATTCGTTATCTTTTAAGGGAGGAATATGATAATCGATTTTTATTGCAATTGTAATTGACAATATGGCAACTCCGGGAAGCAATATTGTCCTTATAATGCACTGCAAGTCACATATTGCATTCAGTCGGTGTTACTCCTTTGCACTTGCTACGTTCAAATGAGTGACACCGATCCCTAAACTTTCAATATTGCGACATTGAGTAAAATCTGTGCCAAAATTTTTTGTCTCTTAGTCAAATGACAAAGGATGTCAAACGAGTTTTCTTTGGAGGCGTGTAGTGTAAAATTTATAAATTGCTGACTTCTGACTATGATTACCAGGATTACTTTAGATCTGTGGCATCAAACATTTGGCCAAATACGCAGTAAGAATTTTTGTTGAATTAATTACAGTAACATCTAGCAATATATAGTATTTATACAAGGTTATCGAAAGTTCCCAATAAGCAGGCACAATGGAACTCTGCTTGATTGGTATTTGGAATCCTGTTTAAACACACCTTCTTCATTTTTAATCGTTATTATTAATTTATGGCTGATTTTTGTTTCAGTTGTCATTGACAATCTGGCATCGCCGGAAATCAATTAATTCGTTAAAATGTCAGGGCGAAAGATTTTAATCAATTTTGATTGCAATTTTAATTGACAATCTGGCAACTCCTGAAGTCAATCAATTCGTTATCTTTTAAGGGAGGAATATGATAATCGATTTTTATTGCAATTGTAATTGACAATATGGCAACTCCGGCAAGCAATATTGTCCTTATAATGCACTGCAAGTCACATTTTTCATTCAGTCGGTGTTACTCCTTTGCACTGGCTACGTTCAAATGAGTGACACCGATCCCTAAACTTTCAATATTGTGACATTGAGTAAAATCTGTGCCCAAACATTTTGTCAATTTCTCAAATGACATTGAATGTCATTCGAGATGTCTTTGAAGGCGAATAGTGTACAATTTTTGACAAAACCAATTTAATTACAACGGTATAAATTGCTGACTTCTGACTATGATGACCAGGATTACTTTTGATCTGTGGCATCAAACATTGGGATACATACGCAGTAAGAATTTTTGATGCATTAATTACAGTAACATCTAGCAAAGGCAATCAAAACAGATGTCATGTATTTATACAAGTTTATTGAAAGCTCCCAGTAAGCAGGCACAATGGTACGCCGGTTGAGTGGTATTTGAAATCCTGTTTTACCACACCTTCTGTATTTTAAATCGTTATTATTAATTTATGACTGATTTTTGTTAGAGCTGTAATTGACAATCTGGCAGCGCCGGAAGTAAATCAATTCGTTATCTTATAAGGGTGTAATATGATTATCAATTCTTATTGCAATTGTAATTGACAATATGGCAACTCCGGCAAGCAATATTGTCCTTATAATGCACTGCAAGTCACATATTGCATTCAGTCGGTGTTACTCCTTTGCACTGGCTACGTTCAAATGAGTGACACCGATCCCTAAACTTTCAATATTGTGACATTGAGTAAAATGTGTGCGCAATGATTTTGTCACTTTCTCAAATGACAATGGATGTCAATCGAGTTGTCTTTGGAGGCGTGATAGTGTAAATTTTTTGACAAAACCAATTTAATTACAACGGTATAAATTGCTGACTACTGACTATGATGACCAGGATTACTTTTGATCTGTGGCATCAAACATTGGGCCACATACGCAGTAAGAATCTTTGGTGCATTAATTACAGTAACATCTAGCAAAGGCAATCAAAAGAGACTCCATGTATTTATACAAGTTTATCGAAAGCTCCCAGTAAGCAGGTACAATGGTACTCTGGTCGATTGATATTTGAAATCCTGTTAAACAGACTTTCTACAGTTTAAATCGTCATTATTAATTTATGACTGATTTTTGTTAGAGCTGTAATTGACAATCTGGCAGCGCCGGAAGTAAATCAATTCGTTATCTTATAAGGGTGTAATATGATTATCAATTTTTATTGCAATTGTAATTGACAATATGGCAACTCCGGCAAGCAATATTGTCCTTATAATGCACTGCAAGTCACATTTTTCATTCAGTCGGTGTTACTCCTTTGCACTGGCTACGTTCAAATGAGTGACACCGATCCCTAAACTTTCAATATTGTGACATTGAGTAAAATCTGTGCCCAAACATTTTGTCACTTTCTCAAATGACAATGAATGTCAATCGAGATGTCTTTGAAGGCGAATAGTGGATGCGTGTAGTGTAAATTATTTGAAAACCAATTTAATTACAACGGTATAAATTGCTGACTTCTGACTATGATGACCAGGATTACGTTTAATCTGTGGCATCAAACATTGGGCCGCATACGCAGTAAGAATCTTTGGTGCATTAATTACAGTAACATCTAGCAAAGGCAATCAAAAGAGACTCCATGTATTTATACAAGTTTATCGAAAGCTCCCAGTAAGCAGGTACAATGGCACTCTGGTCGATTGATATTTGAAATCCTGTTAAACAGACTTTCTACACTTTAAATCGTCATTATTAATTTATGACTGATTTTTGTTAGAGCTGTAATTGACAATTTGGCAGCGCCGGAAGTCAATCAATTGGTTATCTTATAAGGGTGTAATATGATAATCAATTTTTATTGCAATTGTAATTGGCAATATGGCAACTCCGGAAGTCAATTAATTCGTTATCTTATAAGGGTGGAATATGATAATCGATTTTTATTGCAATTGTAATTGACAATATGGCAACTCCGGAAGTCAATTAATTCGGTATCTTAAAAGGGTGGATTATGATAATCGATTTTTATTGCAATTGTAATTGACAATATGGCAACTCCTGAAGTCAATCAATTCGTTATCTTATAAGGGTGGAATACGATAATCGATTTTTATTGCAATTGTAATTGACAATATGGCAACTCCAGCATGCAATATTGTCCTTATAATGCACTGGAAGTCAAATTTTTCATTCAGTCGGTGTTACTCCTTTGCACCGTCTACGTTCAAATGAGTGACACCGATCCCTAAACTTTCAATATTGTGACATTGAGTAAAATCTGTGTCCAAGTTTTTGGTCACTTTGTCAAATGACAAACGATGTCAATCGAGATGTCTTTGAAGGCGAGTAGTGTAAAATTTTTGACAAAACCAATTGAATAAGAGCGGTAGAAATTGCTGACTACTGACTATGATGACCAGGTTTACTTTTGAGCTGTGGCATCGAATATTGGGCCATATACGCCATGAGAATCTTGAGTGCATTAATGACAGTTATGTCTAGCAAAGGTAATCAAAACAATGCAATGCAAACAGATGCGCACAGTAAGCACAAACAGTGGTATCCCGGTTGAGGGGTATTTGGCATCCCGTTTTAAACAGCCTCTCTTCTTTTTATAACATTTTTAGTAGTTCGCATTGTTGTCATGGTGGAATTTAATAATTGATTCTTTCAGTAATTGTATTTGACAATCTGGGAGCTACGTAAATGAATTAATTCGTTATTTTGTCAGGGTGGAAGATTGCTGGCAAATTCAGAAATCACTGTTGCACTTATTATGTACTGTCATTCACTTGTTGCACTCGATGTAAATCCTATGCACTGGCTACGTGCAAATTAGTGACACCGATCCATAAACAGTCAATTTTGTGTCATTGAGTAAAATGTATGCCAACATTTTTTGTTTTACTTTAATTGCTACGGTACAAATGGACACGTAGCTATATCTATCTAGTGGGAAATAAGTGAAATTGGCAACACGACCCTAGTTATTGTGATCTGAACATGTTTTGGGAGACAAAGTAAGACGTATGTTTGATGGTTTCATCAACCTGATTCTGGATCGCTTTATTTTTCTTAGGGCCCCCTACGAAGCGGCGCCTCGTTCAATTGAATTGGTTTGACAACCCTCAGAGCCGGCACTGCCTCGGGCAAACACGCTCTCATTTTTATACACTTACTCTCACGTGCTCTCTCTCCAGTTTGAGCGAGCACGCTCACCTGCACGCACACATGCTAACAAGTTGTTGCTGTCATTTCGAGGCTTAGCTCTGGGTCTAACTGCTAGCCGGGCCAAGTTAGTACGTACATTTTATTTTGTATTTTGTTTCGGGCCTGAAATGTACTATTCGCGGCCATAGCGGAAAACGCTCGCGTGCGTTTTAATAATAACAGCAACAAGAGCAGCGTTCGTTGCGGCTATTATTATTAGTATTTTCCAACTTTGTTTTAAAGTTCTTAATAACATTTTTACACACAAACGAATGTGTAAGCCCAACTGTGCCTTAAATTCCAACAATTTAAAGTGTTAAATTAACAAATTTAAAAAGAATAGCTACAAACAACGGAGGAAAAATCGAATACCGTCGAGAGAGTTCGAAAGTACAACCAGTAAAAGACAGACAGGTAAAAAAAAAAGAAGAAGTTGTGACGAACGCTTGGATGGATGTGGATTGTGGATGTGTCAAGTGTGAAAGAGAGAAATTAGATGAAAACGCAAACCCAATTACAGTTAGTTTTATGTTTCAATCTTTTTGTACTGAAATCAGCCCAGAGCCAAGTTGTAAATGAAGTGTGTGTAAATCCATCGCAAACCCCTTAAAAAATATATATACCACATAAAAGGTATGTTCGAAAACCAGTTAAAATAACAAGTAAACGTGATCACTGTAAGAAATTCGAATTCGTGCTAATTAGAAAAGAATGCGCAAAGTGAGAGGACGGAATTTTGTTGTTAGTGATGAGCTCGTGCTGAATATATGTATCTAATAACCAAAATTGTTAACAAGACTTGTGTGTGTGTGTGTGTGTGTGTGCGAAATAATTTACCTAACGTACATATGTGTGTGTGTGTGTGTGTTTGCATGAAAAGCGGTCAATTAGAATACACACACACAACGTTAATTGACAGGTAGCATGCGTGTGTGTGTGTGTGTGTGTGTGCGTGTGTGTGTGTGTGTGCGTGTGTGTGTGTAGTGAATCGTGAATGAATTGAACAAAAGCATTAAAAATCAATACAATAAAGCAACAAACGCCGCTCCCAGTTTGTTAGTTTGTGCATTGCACACACACACACACACATATGTGCATCTATACATATATCAATATTATTGCTTGTTTGTGTGTGTGTGTGTGTGTGTGTGTGTGTGTGTGCGCGCGTGTGTGTGTGTCTGTGGCATGAACAAATCCTCATAAAAATATCAACAAAGCAAGAGAAAAACAGGTGGAAAAGAAAGCTTAAAAAATGCGGTCGGTCAAAAAGTAAAGTTGCAGCAGACGCAACGGGGACGGCGACATATACAGAGAGTTACCTTTTAAAACCGCACAGTCGCACTTACACACACACACACACACACACATACTTACATACAGTGAATCAAAAAAGTATAGGCATGGCTCTATTTTCAAAGTTTGTCTTTTAGTAACATCATACACTTAAATTACAAACTAACTTTGTATGTCATTCTTGAAACAAAACATTTTATTACAAATTTTAATTAGAGAAAAAGAATTATAAAAATTTAAGGGAAACGACGTTTTTAAAGAGACACAAACAGTTGGTAACCAACTCAGGCTTTTCCGAACGTTTATTAAAACAACTAACAAAAGTTAGCTAGGAAAAAATTAAAAAAATAAAATTTCGAAAATTATTTACTAGAGCGACTAGAGTGGTAAAATTCAATAGGAATCCCTTTGCTAAAGCCGAAATTACTAAAGTTATTTGAATAACACAACTACATCGACAATGACAACGCACGCACACAAAAACATCGCCAAATCGCCGGAATAGTTGTCAGTGCTTAAATCGTCGGAAAATATAGAATTCGAGATTTTAGTTTTTTGGGCAATCGTAATACTTAAACTCAAAAACGTGTGGATCGATTTCAACCAAATTTTCACAAATTGTAGATAGTATTAGGGAGAAGGTTTAGACGAATTCCAATTGATGACGCCAAAGATATCGACAAAAACGATTTTCCATATAAAACATACTAAATATGTCTCTACTTATATAGTAGGCAAGAATTAAATTTGACTAGCCAATATCAGTATGAAGAAGAGAGTGAGAGAAAGAGAAGGAAGAGGAACGGGAAGAATTAATTTATATAATGAATTTAATGACAGCTTTATCAATGCGCAGCGGAGTGCGCGGGTTGAGCTAGTCTATATATATAAAAAAATGACTGCCAATTCTTTGTGACTCTTTACAAAAACTACTGGACAGATATTAATGATGATTGTGATGATGTTGGAGAGTTTGAACAAAATCGACTCAGGGGTTCCGGAGATATTGCTGTACAATTTTCCATATAAAATTAATTTATATAATGAATTTACTGACGGCTTTATCAATGGGTAGCAGAGCGCGCGGGTTCATCTAGTCTTTTATACAAACATTAAACACTCTATAAAAAACTCAGAGAAAAAAGTTATTAACATGTCTGTGGTCATATGGAAGAGTAGCTTAAGTCGACATAAGAATATGTTGAGGTTTTGCGTTCTAGATCCTTATAGAAGTCAATTCAAGTCACCGTTCCATTTTTAAGTTTGTGAAATCAGAAATGTACAAGTTTTAAAAAAGAAATGGTGACTTGAACTCACATCTATAAAGCTCCAGAACGCAATAACTCCAAATTTCCTTATGTCGACTTAAGCTACTCTTCCATATGACCACAGATATAAACTTTGAAAACATCGCTGTACCTAAACTTTTTTGATACACTGTATATGGTTAAACAACAAGTCAGAGTAAGCCCAGCTACCTGTGTGTGTGTACAGGTAGGCATATAGCATTGTGTGCCGCGACACGCATGCGCGCAAGCGAGACGACTAGCTAGTGACGACTTCGCACTTAGCAACTGAGCTACAAGTCTCGCTCGCACACAAGCTGGTTTTCACAGCAACAGAGCAAAAAACAACAACAACAAGAAAAACAACAACAACAACAACGAACCGCTATGACGAAAAACAAAAACGTTTGTTGTTTTGCCGTTGCCTCAAAAGTATTTCAGATAAAACAAAAATACACAACGAGAAAAATGCTGCGCCGCAACTTGCAAATGTTTATCTTAATTTGTACATGCATGTTCATATTTATATAGCTGGCTTTGCTATATTTTGTGTTGCGTGTGTGTGTAGATTTCTGTGGCAGCTTAAATACTCTTTATCGTGCTTAATTTTGAATTTTGAAAAATTAATCCCCATCTATGTACAATGATAAAAAGGCAAAGACGAATGAGTTATTTGGTTTGCAGCACGATTCGTTTGTATATCAACATTATATTTTGTTTATCGCGCTAAATTAATTATATTTTATTTTGCTATATGAATGGGCTGTCGTTTATTATCTGTAACTTCGACTATGGCCACTGAGACTAAAGGAATGTTCGTAATATTTACAATGCCGTGGCCAGTGGCGTACATATTCATAAGCATTAGCGGGGGTCTAATTCAAATTCTGATAGAATTACAAAAAAAAACCATACTGAGTAAAAACCTAGCCAAAAGCTATAATGAAACAGCTCTAAAATATTATGTAAACAATTTCGAATATAATCGCTAAAACAGTTAACATAAATACTAAAAAAAAAAGAATAGTCAGAATACGAAAATTTCATGCAAGTCGTGTCTAAAAACCTCTGGACTTCTACTTTGAGGGTTTTAAGGAGAGATAATTCCTTCAGAGTTAACAGTGTGGGAAAGATTTCGTTTTGTAGAGCCCTTATCCAGCCTAGAAATTAAGAAAAAGAAAATAAGATGCTGACTATTTTATGACTTCATAATAAAATCATCAATAAAATCAAAAATCGGTTTTCTTCTCAAATTTTTCCAACCATTTTTTTCTACTATATACACCTGAGTGAAAATGTATCGAAATATGCAAAGAAAAGGTATGAAATTTAACCTTTTTAAGCACCTCCATTAAATGCAAATTCTGTAAAATGAATAGAGTTGTTTCTTAATCTTCTTGCCGTCATTTGGTCAACGCTACTGGGGGCTTCCGTTTGCTTCTTTCATACCGTTGATATCCAGAAATTCTTAATATGAGGTCTGTGAAATATAACTAAGATATCCCATAATAGGGGTGATTAGAACTATATAATATTGGGAGTACAAATTATGCGGTCCGCTTTAAGAAAAATGGCACTCGCTATTATGAATATTGTCATCCTATTTTGTCGGTTTCAGAGATTGCAGGAGTATCATACGGAAAGTACAGCTGAAGCATATTGGATCACTACTGGAATTGAAAAGTGGAGCTTCTATGACAGCTCTAAGAAAATAAAATACTACAGATAGGATTATATAGCAGTAGTTTGTTTGACTGGCAGGACTTTAAGCTACCTTGTCAAGGCTTTGTTGGCACGAAATAATTAATGATGAAAAATCATATCTCATAAAAGTTGAAAAAACGTTTGTAAACGCTCGAATGCGATGTAACTGACACCGCTGTATTCTAAGGACTTTTCCCCTTTGCGTTATTAGTGGTTACGAAGTACGCAACCCGATTTGTCTGGTTTTTATTAAAATATTTGAAAATTGGCTCCAAACTTGGATTGCCTAAGAACCCGAGTAATTATTCTGAAATGGGATAGAAGAATAATAGCAGCCAGTGACAAAGTAACAACTAACGTAGATCTATTGGTCTGTATTATATAGTATCTACCATAGATATCTTCTTATGTTTAGATATCTTTAGTTTCACGAAGCTTCTATAATAAAAAGCAAAATTTGTAAATATAAAACATCGGAAAACCATGATGTTTTTAGTCCGATGCATCGACCTACATCGATGTCCAATGTCGATGGACTCTGCGATGGTAAAGATCGATCTTTGGTCTGGTTTTACACCACTAGACTCCCCATGTTATATTATAATATCACCTCCCATCGCAACAAGCTAACTACGCCACTGTAGCCAGGGCATAACGTATTTTTTTGGCTATGTTGTCAGCAAGATCACACCTGTGCATATGTACACAGTTAGCCGCTATCTTGAGCACTTTTGTTGCCGTTGAGGGGTTTTTATGTGTGATAATAATAATCATAACAAAACTATCTCATCTTTACCCTTTAGAAATTATACTACGCAAATAAACGACTCGCGTTTGTAAGCGAAACTAAAAATCTGTCAAATTATCTGTCGATGATGCAATTCCTTGGCGTTATAGCTATACAAATCAGATATACATACCTACATATCTATAGAAAGACGCAGACGGGCGACATTTAAATTATGAAAGCTATGCGAACGCTTGGTATGCGACGTCGACGTCGGCAGCGCAAGCGAGCAGAACGCCTAAGCCGTCAGCGCAAAAGTAGTTGCTGTCACTTAAGTCGAGGGAGCGGCTGTTTACTTGACGTCAAATGCGTGTGTATGTGTCCGTGTCTCTTGTGTGTGTGTGTGTGTGTGTGTGCAGGTGTGTTCATTTGCAAAGCTGCTGCTGCTGCTGCTGCTGCTGCTGCTGCTGCCGCTGCCGCTGCCGCTGAGCAGCGCGCCACATAGACAATCAGGTACTTTGTACCAGGTAGTATATGGGGGGTACAGCGGAGAGGCAGCAGAGCGACATGTGCAAGATTTTTGAATTCCAACAGTCGCTGCGCTGACTGAGAAGCAGTTCTGCTGCTGCGCGTAAAATGTTAAAGTTTGAGAATAATTGCGATTTGTGGTCTTGGTTTTTTGGATTGGAATGTGTGCGCTGTATTATACTACTTAGTAGTGTTGTAGTGAGTCAGCATATATACTAAGGCGTAGTTTGTTTTTCTCTTTCTATGGTATGCAGGCCAGGGGTCATAGAAAGCAATATTGAATAGACATGGTCAATCATCATTCAAATGGCGGCGGCAGCGCGGGCAATAGCAGCGGCAGTCTGCGTGGCGCCCATGGTGGAGGCGGGGGCGGTGATTACTCTGGCGATGATCGCAGTGGCGGCGAGGAACGTGAAAGATTGGATGGGGATTTGCACGATAAGCCCACATATCTGCTGGAGCATTTGGCTACGTTTACCGTTAACAAGGAATCTGGTATTGTATATCCAGCTGATGGCATGAGAAGATTGTTACAGCTGGAGAAGACTACTGGTATTTGGTCGCAAAAGATGCAGCTGTGCCTGGACTATCAGTGGGTGCTGATAATGGACTACGAGACTGGGGTGAGTTTGCAGCAAATGAATTAATGCCATAGTTAGTATCTAAAGCCTGTTTTTCACGTTCAAGCTTTTAAGTCATATTTTATCTAAGCTCAAACAATTTGGTTCAGAAAATTTGCACCACTTACTTTTAGTTTATCTAGAACAAGCTTTCCCTTAGATGGGCCTTGGGCCGCACGAACATTACCGGGAATAAGTTTGCGTACAAACTAGCAAGAAACGCATTGTCAAGCGACCACTAAAAGACTATGAGAGATCTCTCCATTTCCTGTAAATTAAATAGGTTCAAGAAAATGTCTTAAATATGTAGAAATTAGAATACTGATTTGTTTGCTTACTGAACTCTGCAGACTGAAAGAGCACTAAAGGAAGCTGGACATTATCAGTATGTTATGCACATAAGCCTGCCCTTGTAAAGCTTAGAATATCTCTAACCCTGTTAGAACCAACGTTTATAATTAGGTTTATAATACTTTTAGTTTCCCCTCGAGACCTTTCTAACAGTCTCTGAATAGTCGAAAACTTTAAAATTAGAAGAAGCAAATCTTATCAGAATCTTCCGGTGTTCAAAACCAACCCTTACTAGAATGCACTAGAAAAAGACCATGTAGAATCAATATCTGTAAAATAGGAAGAAGCAAATTTAATTTGAATCTTCGGTTAATGACAACAAAGCAATACTTGAGCTACTAAAATTTCATTGAGAGATCTTTAAATGGTCATGCAAGCGTGATCGAGACAAATAGCTTAAAATCCATAATACAACCATTATTAAAAAAGACAAATAGATGCAAAGAGAGAACTATGAGCACCCCTCTGCCTTTATAAGGTTGACGTTGATTGGCGAATTGCATCATCAAATCTAACTATTGTACATTTTGTTTAGAACATTATTGAGCGCTTTCCGGCATCGCTTATTCAGGAACCCACCGCTTTTACCTCCAATGACGCCATGGAGCTATACAATAATATACTTGTATTCATTGTCTCGGGAGGCGGTGGTTCCCGCTCCGAAATGCACATTTTTCAGGTGAGTTATTTGATAATCGCTAATTAAAAGTACTTCTAAAACTTATGCGCCCTCTTCTTAGTCACAAAGTGTGTCCGCCGTGCATCTGGTAGAGGATTTAAAGCAGCTGCGTAGCGGCAAGTTAATTACACAACAACGTGGTGCCACACCCACACAACATGCTGGTCCCTCTGGTTCGGGCGTGCTCATGAGCAAGACCTCATCATCATCCTCGCACAGTCGCATGGAGCAACATCAACATCACCATCACCAGCAGCAAAGAGAACAGCAACATCAGCGGGAACAGCGAGAGCATCACCATCATCAAATGCATCAGCGTAGCAGCGTGGACCAGTATGGCATACGTGGCAGTGGAGCTGGTGTAGGCGATGTGGATATTGGACACAATGGCGAAACCGATTCGGAGCATGGAGGTGCCAATGATCGTGATGAGACCAGCTCTACCTCTAGCGAGAAGTACGAGCGTGATGTGGCCGTGCTAAATCACTGCTTCGATGATATTGAGAAGTTCATAGCGCGCCTGCAACATGCTGCAGCTGCCTCACGCGAATTGGAGCGCCGTAAACGTAATCGAAAATCCAAAAAGCGAGATCCCGGAGAGGGTTTGCTAACGCTACGTACGCGACCGCCACACGAGAAGGAATTTGTGGACATATTTGCAAAGTTTAAGCTCTCTTTCAATTTGCTGGCCAAGTTGAAGGCACACATACATGATCCCAATGCGCCGGAGCTGGTGCACTTTTTGTTCACACCGCTGGCGCTCATTGTGGAGGCCTCCAGCGATACGTACTACGAGTCGCAGTTGCCTTCGCGCGTGGTAAATCCATTGCTGACACGCGAGGCTATTAATCTGCTGATTAACTGCGTCACTAGCAAGGAAACGGAGCTGTGGCGCTCGCTGGGCGATGCCTGGGTCATACCACGCGATCAGTGGAAGGAGGATGTGGGCTCCTATCATCCTGTGTTTCTAGATGGTTGGTCCCCCGATTACTTAGTCATTGATGAGCTGGAGAGCACAGTAGCTCCCACACATGCGGGCAAACGGCGACTAGATGTGCAGGCAGTTCAAAATCATGGTCATGGCTTGGGTGCTGGCTTGGCACTCAATGGTCGTGGACCCATCGGTGGTTATGATGACTACGACACCAATGGCATCTCACTTAGTGAGAAATATACCATACATCATGGCAATGAGCGAGCTGGCGCTGTCAGTGCTTCCGATTTTAATACGCGCAGCGAGCTATCGTTCGATTCAATAGATCGAGGCGGTCCATCGGGCAACGGGCCAGGAGCTGGTCCCTCTCTGAGCGCCATTACTGCTGGTCTGCAGAATCTGCATACGCGGGAGTCACGCAACGAGCCACGTGGCGCCTATGGCGGCAGCGGTGCAGCTGCTACATCGGAGCTGGGTGGTGGCAGAGAAGCACGTGGAGTCAGCAATGCGAATACCAGCGATGATCAACTTTTGGAGTCTTGGCTGGAGGATTTGCAAGCCTCAGGCGCCAAAATTGTGCTGGTCACCTATCCCAGAACAGCCAACAATGACAAGGAGCTGAGTGTCATGCGTGGCGAGTACTTGGAGGTGCGCAATGAAATAAATTGCTTGTTATATAGATTTTTAAAGAGTATTGTTCTTTTTTTAGATCTTGGATGACACGCGCAAATGGTGGAAGGCGCGCAACATGCGTGGCCAAGTGGCGCATGTGCCGCACACAATTGTCACACCCTATAATTATGGGGACGGTGAGGGAGCAGGAGTTGGTATCAGTAGTAATCAGTTCTATGGTCAACAGCAATCGGGCAAATTAAGGCATTCTGCAGGCGGCAATACAGTAAGTCTTGAGCAGCTCAATGTCCAAATAGAATTGAAATGTTCGTTGACATAAAGCGCTGTTTTGTAAATAAGAAATTGTAACGCAGGATCTATGCCTCAGCATCCCTCTGGGAAACAGCATGGTCTTCAGTAGATTCAATGCACAATTAAACAGAGACTACAAAACTAGTGATATAGATATTATCTATAATATTACTAATATTATATAGATTATGTCTGTGTGGCTGCTCCCTTTTCATGCCTAAGCCGTACTATTGTTTTGCAACCCTACTATTATTTTTTGTCAAAACTGTGCAGAATCAGGGACACCTACTAATAGAAACGGGAAACGGGCACTTCAGGTGCCCCCTGAAGTGAAGCGTGAAGTGGAGGACAAAGAGGAATAGGAAGAGGAATATGATATACCTTTATAGGGGCAAGGAGGTTGTGAGCGAGGCGAGAAAGGAGCGGAGTGAAACGTAAATCGGATTGTTTCATCTTATAGCTCTTGAAATAAGGATGAGGAAGATCATAAGGAAATTGTGGGGGAAGACGTTGAGAAAGAGGAAAAGGAAGATGAGGAAGAAGAAAATAGGAAGGGAAACGGGAAGAGGAATATGCTCTACCTCGAGAGCGGCACGGTGGTTGGCAAGCAGACCGAGCAGGGGGTGGAGCCCCTAGTATATATATATATATATATATATATATATGTATACATATACATATACATATACATACATACATATACATATATATATATGGAGGCGAACTTTACATCAGGCAGTTAAGAAGAACAAGAAGATATATAGATGTTCTCAAAAAATCTATATTGGGGATCTTTGTGGACCTCGATTCAAAAAATCATAGCCTTGGGTACCTACCATCATGCTAGAAAAAAGGTCCAAGGATTTTCATTTTCTCCTGAAGCCGCTAATACCGCTCATATCGTTTAAGATTATATCCGGGGTAGACGAATGTCTTTTACCTCACCTTTACACACTTCAAAGCAGTAACACTTTTTCGTGGGTCCCAGGTCATGCTTGAAACGACATGGCTGGATTCTTAGGAAAAGAAAAAGAAAATATGTAAACAATGAACTATAGTTCGTGCCAACGCCACCCAAGAAGGGCGAACTTCGTACCCCTACTAGATATCTTACCGGAGATTGTAGCCTGAGACATAACATTAAAATTTGAAATAGTAACTTTGAAGTTACTTAAGTTTATAGATTGCTATCGGTTTTCACATTTTTTAACGCATTGATTTTTACTCTCTTTCCAGGATAATGCCAATATGGACCAGCGTTCGCCCGATGCAACGGACATGATGCGCAGTAAGCATTTGGGCAAGAAGGGCGAATTCCGTTACTTTTAAAAGCTAACTAAGCAACACACACACATATACATATTATACATATATATAATATAGTTGACACCACTGTAGTTGACAATATAATGTTAGAGCTTGACTTATACCACAGATGATATGGCTTAGATATCATTAAAATAATGCAGCAATTTTAAGCGTGGACCCTGTCCTTGTACTCGTCCACCAATTTTTAGTTGTATTTGTAGTTGTGTGTTTAAATGCAAAACTAAAACTAAGACTAACTCTAAGTTGTACTTGATCAGACTTTATACAAAAAAAAAGCAAAAACAAACAAATAAAACCAAGTAGAATTTGTAAAGAAAATTTGTACGAAAAGTGCGAGAAAGTGTGAAAGGCAAAGGCAATAAATTATAAATTCGAATTAGTTAAAATTCTCGAAAGAACTAAAAATAGAACAACTTATAAACAATGTACAATTTCGATTGTTTTTAAACATTTCGCAATAAAGATTTGTAATCTGTAAAGGATTAACCATAAGTAAATGCGAGTTTTCACTGTAAGAGTACACACATATATATTTGAGCAATTTGACTAGTTAACTGGTGCACAAGAAAATTTCTAACGATTAAAGGGATTCAGCGGAAATAAAAGTGTTCTACTTTCAAGTTTATCATCCAGTAACGAGCTGCAATGATGGGCAGTGTCTGCAGACGTGCCAGAAGTGTTGAAACCGAGTGATACTTTAAGGAATAATCTTCAATTCCAAAATACTTTTCGTCTAGATAATGGACAGTTTCTCCACACGTGACAGCAATGGCGCATCCGAGTGATATTCCAGATTTCTTACTTCAAAGTCACACGGATCATTGGCAAAGCATTTAAGCGTCGATATGGAGAAGGGACGTATGGGAAAGTTGTAGTAGGTAAAATATTGACCATTAACGGCTATGAGAAAAGCGCGATCTCCAATGCCAAATGCGATCTTAAACAGTTTTCCGCGCACAAATGGAAATTCACCCTCAGTTTCCTCATCATCGCTAGCAAAGCTGCAAAAAAAAACATTACATAAGCCAAAAACCTTGGATTCGTGTGGTTCCACACAAACTCACCTGTTGTCCTCACGCTGATAGCTGCGCAAAACCGTTGTCTTATCGAAATTAACGTGAAACTTTAGCACCATGCGTCCGGTATCATTGCACACAAAACAAATGGAGAACTCTGCTGTTGGTGGACCTTTGGCAATGCATTCCATGGCCACAACGGTACCAGTTTCATAGCGACGTGGTACATCGCTCTGGAAGGCCACACGTTCCGAACACATGAGACTACGTGGAAAGACCAGCGGGAACAGCATGCGATGATGGAACTGTGTAATCCGCTCAAAGTCACCATAGGCGCGCACATAGTTGATTTGTTTGGGGAACTTGAGAAATTCGAAAGATCCATAAAGCTGATCATTTACATAGATCTCAAAGCAGCGTTGTAGCACAGCGACGCGAAAGTTGAAGTTTTGACCTGGAAAACGTCAAATATGCAGTTTAGGTGTAGCGAGAGACACATAGAGAGAGAGTTTATCTGCTGTAAAGCTACACTGAGAAAAATATTTAATATTTTCAAAACTGGTTTAGCTAAACCAATAACCAAATTAATTGTGTTTTTAAGGTCTGCGCTAGTTTTCAGCTCTTGTTAAGTTTTTCCAAATGATTGTTAAATTAAAGACATCCGAGATTAAAATGATGACGAAAATTATATTCTAATCTTATACTTAAAACTTTTGTCTTTCAACAGGAATCACATATCTGACTAATACGATCAGCGTTTGAGCACATGGAATGCTTAACCCATTTCGGCCCTGTAACTCTTTTAAAGCTATTTTCTTAACTCAATTAAAATCAATCATTAAACTTAAGACGCTGTTTTCTCACTTCTTTTTTAGCGAATTTTAATCCAAAAATTTTGTATGAATTTCAAAAGGGGTCATTGTCTCAGCGAAATCAAACGTAAAATAACACCTATAAAATTTCAAGCTTAAAGTAATATATCTCAGCAATCAATTAAGATACTTATACAAGCGCGTAAGTTTTAAAAACGCCGTTCTACAAGAAAATCTAGTGATGTATTAGTTTAAGCCATAAAATGCAGTTTGTAAAGCAAAAAATTTGATTTCAAAAACTCCTGTCTATGTCTAAAAGGTACCTTTTCCGCTGATTTCGAATCCTGAAGTCATTTTGGGGTTTCTAGCACCGTTTTCGAATTATTTATATTTCAATAAGTAATAAGAGATCTCAATATATCGTACAGCTTATTAAAAGGGCACAACTTATAACATATGTTATGTTTACCTCTAACTACGTAAATAGTAATCAGAAGCGAAAGGAATGGAGCATTAGTAATACAAAAAATAACAACCGGCGTAATTCGACATTTCAAAAATTTAATTTTGTAAAAATTTTGATTACTGTGCTTTGCCAAAATCTTTACAACGTTTCATTCTTTTCCCGGCCAAACGCTAGAGCAAAGGAATATACTATTCAGAGCCAATAGCTAAATCAAAACTATCTATGAAAACCTAAATCTACGTTTTAACAGCTTTATAATGGTATACGTCTCGACCGAATCCGATGCTCCAGTCAAAAGTTCTAAACTAGCTGTGTAATATAGCTGTGAGCTACAGCACTGCATCATAATAGTGTGCTTACCGCTCGGCCAAAGCGACCACCTTGCGTCAAGATGCAGGCGTTTCCTGAATAGAAACCGTAAAAAAAAGTAGTACGCAAATCTTACTTTTGAAGTCAAAATAAGTTTTCGTTGTAAAAGAACGAAATTATAATGAAAAATTTGTATAAATCGGAATCGGAATACAACCTGAAGCTACTACCTATGGAATCAATAGCATTATATTTAATGAAAAATTAGTATAAATCGGATGTCGGAATAATATCTAATATTTCAAACTGAAGCTTAATTTTTAATTAGTAGCATTATAGCGTGTGATCGGGGAAGCCAATCGGACAATCTTAAGTTTTCCAAACTTAAACGGCTGTCTTAGAATCTAAATGGGTTTTCAATTGACGCGTTTAGTTGTTGTCTATACATAAAAAGGTTGGGTGGATGACATTACCGATCGGTCCAAAATGGGTTAAACATCCTTTATTAAGACTAAAGAGCCTTCATTAAGTAGTTTGCTATGTTTAAATATGGTTTAATTTTTTTCGGCTTTCAGTGTAGTATACAAAAAGTTTGATCTTATTCATGATATAGGCGCCAGAAATAGTAGTTAGGCTTGACTTAAAATGAAAGCCTTGAAAAGCTTTCAATTAAGGTTTTTATTACAGATTCAATCTGCACAGTTAATTTTGACTTATCCTTATTGTACACCAGTCATTTTTCTCAGTTTAGCATTACGCACCTGGCACTAGCGGATTCTTGGGACCATCACATTTCCAGTTCTTGGAGATCTCTTCCTGCTGCCAGCCCTCACCGGGCTGAAACATGCTGCGTATGATTTGACCCTCGCGAAAATTTGCCTCAATCTTGAGATAAACAGTTTCGCTTTCATTCTGTGCATTGATGTTGTCCGTCAGATCTAGAGAGATTCTGTGTGAGCGTTAATAGTTGTTGTTGTGGCAAAGCTACAAAAAAGTGTTGCCTACTTATTGGGGTGCGGCTTAACGCGTCCGCTGACTATGAGCACATGCCCGAATGGCACCTCGGTGAGCACCTTTGCCTTCCAAATGTTCATTTCGCTTCAAACGTGCCGATGCAACTGAACACGGAGAATGTTTGCCAAAAGGTTTCAAGCTGCCAGCGGCAACTACAACGACGTAGACGACGACGTCGACAGCGACGTCGTTTTGGTGCAGACATTTTTGTTTTATGCGATGTTATGCTAATAGATTTGCCATTCGTATTGCTTTCTACATTTATTATGATTATGTAAAGCGATGGCCTGAAATGAAGAATTACCAAACACAAATACACACTTACATGGAAGTTGGCAAACTTGACATGGGTAAGGTTAAAGGCGGCAGCGAAGGTTTCCAGGCAGCACAGCTCACCCCATCCTTACACATATCGACGCTCTGCAATGTTTGAAAAACCTTGCGCGTTTATTTATTTGATTCAATCCTTGCCTTTGTAACCCATAACTGTCATCCTGAAGTTCTTTTCACGGTTGTTGTGCAGCCATCACCCGCACGAGAACCATCAGCGGCAACCAAGTGGCGCCCCTACATTGTTTTACTTCGGTAGTCATAGTTGTATCGCAGTTGTTGCGTGTCTTTGAGCAAAAAGAGCAAAATGAAACGAGGCAAAAATTGATTCCCTGTCTAAAGTTTTTTACATTTCGAAAATGCCTCTAGCCTGTGGGCCACGCCCACCAAGCGACAAAGTTGTCGTTATGCCCGTTGTTGCAAAGTGCGATCAGACTCACGCCCCGCTCGCCCATCCTCAATAGTGAGCCCATTCATCCCATACAACCTTCCTTTAGGCAGGTTATTCATTTCTTTTGACGTTTCTTGGCACATTCACTGTCGTTGAGTTGAAGTTGCCTGCTCCACGAATGACATCAACTGGCGTTACCTCCTTTGCTCCACCACTACGGCAATCCAAGAAACTCTGCCAAGTTGCACTCAGCAACGTCGTTGGTGGCATCGTCGTGCTCGTTTGTCGTTTGCACCTGATTCGCAATGTTAGCAATTTGCAGCTTTGTAGTTTGTAATTACCATATAAAAACTTCACCTTGGTACACTTATCCGGTTGGTAGTCATAGTCACCTAGCACCTTTCATGTCCGTTTTGGCGCTTTCAATGCTAAGTCAGCAACTGTAAACATAAAGAATTACGTATAATTTTATGAAACTAGACAGTTACACTTTCAATGCTAAATCGGGAATTATATATATGAAGAATAAGGTATGTACGTTTAATTTTATGAAACTAGACAGTTTAATTTTTCGCTTTCAATGTTAAGCTAACAATTGGTTTTGTTTTCGATTCGAAGGATTTATTTAGAGCATGCCAATCTTTTTAATTTCGTTTTGAATGTTTCTGATACCATCGTGGCGTGCCGGTTTCTCGAAAATCAAATAAATTCCTACTTATCATAAAAAAGCAACACTTGCCTGCCGAGTTGATTTAAGCTGACTGGAAAAAGTATGTATAAAAAGTATAATCTGTGACGTCCCAACCGATCTTGTTGAGTTTTATCTTTACAATATAGTTTAATTTCGGCAACTCTAGCGCGAAGGATATATCTACAAGAGTCAAAAGTGTCCTCTTTTTATGGCTCATACTCTCTGCTTCTATGTAGTTTAGTACGCAAAGTGCGAATTGCCCCTTAGTAGATAGTGCAGGATTAGTCCGAAGTTTAGTGGGAACAGTTGAGGTATAGTTCGTAGCATATAGACGTATATATTGAGGAAAGACGAGTGCTGCTTGCACAGCAAAACGTATTGGCATCGTGGCTCAACTGGCACACATAGAGGGCAGCGGTGGCAGTTCGTTTGAGTCGTTTCAATGCGAAACCAAAACTCTCCTTTCCTTTCATCGCGCCAGTGCGCCCAAGGTTGTCTGTCGCATATTGGAGGCGGCTAGCCATCTTAAGACCACGTGTAATACTGGTCGAGATGAATTGACCTTATCAAGCTATGACCGCGAAATGTTCCTATTGCGTTAAAGTGTCTTATGCGGGGATAGCCAACCCTACTTGTTAGGCATTTAAATGGTTAGTACCCTCGGCTTTACAAGGAATCAAACTGGTACCACGGCTAGGCAAAAAGTCCGTAGAACGTTTTCTCTTTAGAATTAGTTCTGTGCTGACTTTTTGGTTGCGGCCCTCGAGGAGTACTTGGTGGTGTTTGTGTTTTCTATTGAAATGCGTGCAATGTTACACAAAGTGACGTAGCTTCAAAATAACCGATTGATGGAACCCATAGGACAACAGAGGGTTCGGGTTACCTTCGTGCCAAACCAAAGTAGAAGAAAATTGACTTAACTTAACAACTTCTCCAGCTGGTACCAAATAGAAATAAAGTGTGCGTCCAATATTTCTATTGGATCGTTGTTTAATTTTGGAAATTGATCTATGTGCTTGGCACTGTGAGATTAGGGTTCAGGTACTCACATTTAAACAATTGACTTAATGTCGCAAATAGGTTTAACGTAGGCCTGTTGCAAGGACATTGCAATGTAAAATACGTGAGTTCGCAGCATTGGCTTGCGAAAGTTCGATAGTACGGCTCACTCCTCAATCTTAACGAAACATGCTTGTTCCACCCAAAATAGATGGAGTTTTCTCCTTTATGTACCTTTGAACCAGGGTTCGACGAGGTCAGCAGAGACGTCGGCCGAATTTCAGTCATTGCAACGGTATTTGTGACTCAGCAGAGAAGAGTTGTTATGTATAGAAGTATGTTTCTAAATGAATGCTTCAAACCACCTACTTCTAAAAATGTTTTCCAACAAGCAATAAGATTTTGACCAATTGTGGGATTTTTTGGACGGCACCAATATTTTCCGAACTAGCTTTAAGAAAGCTCAATATCTTTTCTACAAGAATTATCTTATAAGCAATATTGGAAGTTACCATTAACAATGTATTATTAAGTTAACAAATCAAAGTAAGCTTCTTATCTCTATATTCTGCTATAAAGCTTTCCACATTAAGTCTGCACTAGTCCCCTATAATGTCGAATATATATACATATATATATATATATTACTAGAACACGCCATGCCCATTTTTTTATCGCCAACTAATCAATTAATTAATTTCAAATTTTCTGAGGTTTATTTTTGATTTTGGGGTCAATACATCAATAAACGTGTATTGTAGTTGACAGTCATGCCATTGACTTTAGCTGGCACGGGATTAAGTAGCGGCCTGTGACCTTGCCGTGCGAGGAGCCCACTGACATGCCCATGTTTGCCCACAGTCAATGGCACAAGCTGGCTTACCTATGTTTTACATAACCTCAAAATAAGCTATAAAGAGAGCATTCTCTGCTTATTGGGTATTGTAAGTAAACACACCTAATGAAGTAATCGTGTTGATTTCAACTTTAATTTCCGGTTGTCAATCGAGCTGATAACTCGAGCAAGCCAAAGTTTTGTATACGTTGCACAATTATCAGTATTGTATTTGGGGCCTGCCGTGTGCCGCATATCTTGCCACAGTGAGCAACATAAGTATATGCACTTAGTGACTGCCACGTAGGCAAAGAGTGGGAGTGGAAAGGTAAGAGCGGTATAAGGCCCTAGCTTGTAAAGCGTTTCTTATCGCCCAAATCGAGCATGTCGAATCATTTCGTGTGACTTTGAAAACTAGAGCAACTAGAGACGACACGTCTACATAAATCAGATTTTTTATGGCACCACGAACTGTTGGCCTCTTATATTCCCACATAGCCTGATAAACTTTGGTATTGTAGACGTGAGCCGAACAAGTGGCAGTATCGGTAGCGTCTCAATTATGGCCGCAATTACGTCAAGATTACAGCAAACACCTATCAGTGCTATTATCAACGTTGGGCATAACCTGAATGAAAGACTTGAAGCCGAAGAAAGCAACGTAATTGTGCAATTTCTGATTGATTGGAAAGTTTTAAGAAGGGGGGTGCTGATCTTATCGGGCATTGTTATCTGCCAAGTTTGGCAGCTTGCAAGATTTACCGTTAACCAATACGCTCTAGAATCGACGACAATGCCTGATGACGTCGACAAAACGAGTGCTAAGAGTATGTAACACCATATACTAAATATCTTTATGCTTGTCTCAGAGCGCTCATTAGTGCTAATCGCATTCGTTGCGCGATTCGTTACGCCCGGCCTGAATTTGGCTTGCCGGGGGGCGGGCGCCCAACTTGGGGCCAACGCTGCTCCAAAACACGTGGCGTTATTTTAAGCATGAAAATAACTTAAGCCAAACGAACAAACTTTTTCTTTTTTTTGCAAAAATGTTACACAGTTTGCATTCACTTGGCTCAAGTAATTCGCTGCCTAATCAATTGGAGCCTATGCGCGTACGCGTACGCGTACACCTCAAAAAATACTTAAAGATCACTGATAGAGCGTAGTTTCAGTAAAAGATCGGTGCACTGGCAAACACTTAGGAACGACACTATGCACTTGTCGCGTATCAGAACGTAACTGAAAGGTTGGTAAAATTTTGATGAAGTTTAAAACGTCAACGCTGGTTGGCGGTTCCCGAAGTAGTCGATCGTTAGCTAGAAATCGACGAACCAGAGCGATCGAGAGCGTTCGACTACGGGGGTATGGGTAATATCAATAGGTAAGGGTAGCGCACACACTAGAAGGAGGAGCTGTGAGACTCTGAGTGTGTGTGGCAAAAACAAATAAATATGAAATATTGAACGCATAAATGTGGAGCAAAAGTGGGTAATATTTTTTAGATAGCAGTTGCTGACACACACACACACACACTCATGCACACATTAGCAACTTGACATGTGCGTGCTGCCTTTGTATTGGCCATCAAAATGTTGGTACTGTTGCTCCGGAGTCGTTAAAAAAGAAAATGAAATGGAAATGCCGTAACTATTGCTACCCATGGCCTCTTCGTCTGCGACAACAAGTGGAAAAAGTTGTACCTTTATTTTCAATTTGTCTCAATATGTAATTTCAATGGAGTCGTCGTCGTCGCTGTTATTGTTGTCGTTGTTGTTTATGTGTCTACTGTTGTTATCAGCAGTTACACTTGTATGTATTTGTACAGCTTTGTATCTGTGTGTGCTTCGATGTGCTGGCATTTCGCCTGAAAATAGTAAAAACTTTAACTTCATGTTTTTGTTGCTCTTGTTTGATATTTGTCCAACACACACACACACACACACACGCTTTGACATACTAACAAACATTCTCCCCTCTTACACTCTGTACACCTTATAGACATAATTTTTTATCAACAAAATGCATTGACATGTTGCCTTTTGTGTGTCGAGAAAAACTCATAATTATACCCTGTACCCATAGATAGTATGAAAGGTATTATAGATTCATATATTGTGTGTAAAAGGCAGAAGAAGGCGTGGCAGATCAAATGTTATGTATACCTTATCGGTTCGGTTATCAATATAGACAAGCACGTCCGTACGAACACTTAGATCTCGGAGACCATAGTAGATAGGGACACCAAATTTTGACAAAAGATGCGCATAATACATACAACGAAGTTCGTTGAAGTGTGTTGATATGTAACCCTCGTTCCACCAGCCGAATTCCGTAATTTATAGCGATGTCATGTTTTCTTAAACCTCACAGTGCTATATGTGGTGAAAATATGCAGTAAAATAGTCAAAAATTTAATAATTTCTTAGGAGGAGCATTGGGATGCGTGGTAACCTGATGATGACAACTGCGAGTGATTAAGTGTTGTAACGTATATATGGAAGGCCTCTAAGTTAAAGTCACTTAATTTAATGTGAAGACTCGTGTGAGCCTAACAGTCAAAATTTTTTTGATGTTAATCAATTTATCGTGACACCCACACTCGTCCACATACAAAAGAATTTTCGAACCATATTTCGAACACAAAAAATTACCTTAAAATTACAAAAGTTATGTGCCTACATTTTTTCTTTTCCCATAAAAAATAAACTTTCCAATAAGAAACTTCTTTTAAGCGAATATAATCAAACCGGACTGATAAAAAGAAACGCTGGTACTTTTGTGGAGAGTTTCGAGATAAAGAGTATCCCAATGTCGGTCAACACATCGACTGTATTTCATTTTTTTTGACTGTTTGCACGAGCGGTAATGTCTTTAATTGATTTATTACTAAGGCAACGAAACATTGCTCTACGATGGACGGCAACCAGCTACCTGACATGCTATATGTCAATCCATTGTCACTCAATCTTCAAATAACAGCAGGAAACTTTTTCGAGTTACAATGCATTACAATATACAAGACTAGCTGAACCATTAGTAAGACACCCTATGAGCCGCTTCAGAAGTACTTACTTTTTAGCCATTTTACGTGGCCCCATTTACTATACTTGCAAATAATTAAGTTTACGGCTAATTGCCTACTAATTATATTACTGCCGCGGACAAACTCAATCAGTTAATGTCTTCTACTTGTACTATATCTATAACTTCTTCAGTTATCAAAGGCACTACATGTCGGTTATAGTAAACACTTAACAAATTGATTGCCGGAGCTGAAGACATGTGGGTGGGCTACAAAGAAAATTTGGGTCGGCATCATTTTACACATCTTTAGATTGAGAAATGACAACTTGGAGTTGCCATTGAACCCATCGAATTTCTACACATAGTATCAAAAGAGACATGTTACCATGTTTGTTCGGCTTCGATTTTTATTTAACGTAGGAAATAAAAAAAAACCGTACAAGTTAATTTAATGTCGGTGTGTACTTTTTCCGGTATGTTTATTCAGCTTGAAAAGTGAACTCTTTTGTGGTTGTATAAAGTATCAGTCAGCTAGAATTCCACATAAACAGTGTTGATGGAAAGTTAGTGCAACGTCAATGCTGGCGACGATTGTCTTGTAAATTTGAGGGCTGGCTCATCTTGTTGGCTTCGATCGCATTTTGCATGACTAACTCATATAGATTATCAGAATCGTCTTCATCGCAATTTTCGTAGTTATTTTTGTCCTGCTCTTTATTTTGTTGATCCTTCAATTGCTTTAATTCATTTTTATAGTTTTCTATCGCTTTTTGTAATAATTTCTCACAAGGCGAGAAAGTGGAACGGGAACGCAGGCGTGCTTTGGCTATTTCTAGTGACTGTTGTGGGTTAAGAGCGTTTAGTAAATTACTAAATAAAAATTAGTTGTGCAGCTTAAAAACTTACCTTTAGTGTATTAGTATTTCTTAGTAAAGCTTCCTCATAAGATAAAACCTTGGGCGATTGCGTGTGCGAGAATTTGTCCCCCAGTTTCTCAGTTTGACGCTCCAATTTCAGCTCCTCAGCTTGCCTGAAAGTAAAGTAGATTTAAATAAACGTTTCTAATGCTAGCGCCATCTTGTGTTTAAAACATTAACGCGATCTTGCGGCAAACAATAATGGCGCTCTTCAAAATGATCATAAGCGCCATCTAGCGTTTATGTGTTATAAATAATTTATAATAAATTTAAAAGTATTTCCTGCAATGTTTCCAATTTGCAGTTTGAAAGTAAAATATATATACGTTTAAATTGTTATGTAACTTAGGAACACCGCTCAGCTATGCACCTTTCCACTTACATGTAGAAATCTGTATATTCATTTTATAGCGCATCTGATCGAAACATAAACATCTTCATTCCTACTTACACCTTTTCGAGTTTCTTGTCCACTTCCGCTTCCAATGCCATATATTTCTCATTAATTTCTTTTATCAAATCCATATTTATAAAATATTTTACGTAAATTAGCCTTTCGGCTTGAGCAAAAAGACGCCAAACAAAAATATAAATGGTTGCTTAGCAACGGTTTCAACTAAAAACAGCTGTGAAGCAAAGCAGTCATGATGATTTGTTTACTCCCAAGACCATCTATTTAATACTTTCGAAATTGACCATACAAATTAAACTACATTAGCCTCCTACTTAAGTTTAAAGCATCAATCACATAAAACCATTAGTTTAGTTTTGCTGAAGAAAACTTGTTATATGTGGCGCCACGCGTTCTGGCGTAACCAAATGCAAATGATGAGTTCCAGGTACTTCGAGATAAATCACTTGGGCAGCATGCTCCTTGAGTATTGCAATGACATCTGCGTAAACTTGTGGCGTTTCAAACTTCATGCCCGGCACGCCGCGTATGTTCAACACTTTGCAACGTATCAGCCGTGCATACTCCATTGTCTGTTCTGCAGTAAACATGCCCAAGAGACTGACCTTAAGCCTTAAGTCACGCGCAAATAAGTAACCTTTTTGATTTGGACGCATGCCGCGTCTCATTAGCACCTTTACAGACGCTTCATCTACAGAACCACCGTAGGCATCCAGTACAAGTTTGAGCATTTCGTCGTAACTATAGCAAGGCTGTTTGGTTTCCGGCAAAGTCTCATAGTCGAGGAATTTATCCAGTGCCTTGCCAGTGCCCTCAGCCATGCGTTTGACGCTGCGCACTGTGGGCCCCGCAATGTCTATGTTAATGAGTTTGTACACTTCATCGGGAAAGCTGGCGGCATACATGAAAGTCAATGCGCCCCCCAGCGAATGACCCATTAGTGTAATATTCTTCCAGTTGTACTTTCGCACAATGCGTCGTATCAGAGAAATGCCATCCCAAAAGATGAAGTATTGCATGCCTTGCGGATAATGTGATGATTTGCCATGGCCAGGTAAATCAATGGCCAGCACAGAGATGTCAGCGGGCAGCAATGGACACAGACGATCAAAGGTGCCACAGTTATCCTGCCAGCCGTGCAGCGCCAGAATTGGCTGCCTGTTCCGACAGCCCCACCACTTTCCTGAAACAAAGTATAGTATAGTAGTTGTTGTCTAGACTGAGACACGCCATACGCTGTTATCAAGACGTCGCATGTGAATATATCACTATAGCCCAACGTGCTGATAGCAGCGGCGTGATTCAGCACGCCGTGCTTTATTGCAGTGGTTGTAGTTTATATAGATAAATATAGGCAATTTTTTGACCTACCTTCTACGGTGCCCCAGGGTACATCGATTGAGAATTCTTCGCAGTTATTTTCGCCCAGCAAGCTGTTAGCAAAGCCATCTGAAATGCCAAAATAAAACATGTAAACAGGTTTATTACTATGTTACGCTGGAGAAATCACAAATCGCCTGCGTTTGAATGAAAGTAAACTTTGGACTGTTGCGAGGTGCAATATTTAAATTGTCATTATTGGGCAAATACGTGCAGCCGAAATTGTGAAACAATTTCGCCACTTACTTGTTTTGGCTGCTATTGTGTCATTCAATGTGGTTGTTGTAGCAACACGTGCCTGTGCCATATTGGGGTTGTACGTTAAAGGATTTAAGGAATTACAATTAAAAATTAAGAGTATGCATATATGCAGAGATCAAACTGCAATAAGTTTCAATGCCACTTTAAGTTAACAAATGACAACAAGAAATCCATGAATAAAAACTTTAGCAAATAATAAGTGTATCGATATTTCCAGTTCGATAACATACACTCCAAAAGTAGGCTGCCACCTTTTTTACGAAAATAAGAGAGCACAGCTGTGTTGTAGCTACTATAAAAGTTGCGTTTGTGTTGATTATAAACAAAGCAAAATGTATGTGCCTTTATTAAAAAAAAATATAATATTATATATTTTAATTAATCAAATAACATAACTTTTACAGGGCGGATTATTGGAAATCAAATGAACGCAAATTTTGCGACTTCTGCAAATGCTGGCTCAGCGACAACAAGGCGGTAAGTGTCCACAGGAGTCTCATATATTCATTACTCAAACTCGGTTACTAATCCATTAGAGTCTTGCCTTCCATGAGAGCGGCAAGCGACATAAAATGAATGTTGCCAAGCGTATTACTGACATAAGTCGCAACAGCGAAAAGGCAGAACGGGAGCGCCAGAAAATGGACAATGAAATACGTAAAATGGAGGAAGCGGCCATGAAATCCTATGCACAAGATGTACATTCACGCGGTGACATGACTGCGCGCTCCATACACACAGTTATGGATGCTACAGCTTCGAGTTCTGGCAGCGGAAGTAGCAGAGCGCCATATGCCCCCGCCAGGCAACGACAAATCGATCCTATGCGCTTAGAGGGCGACTCTGATGAAGATGAAGACAATCGACGTGTAAATGTGTCCAAAGTGGCTCCCGATGCTGTGCCAGATGCTTCGCTCTGGGTAGAGGGCAAATCAGATGAAGGGCATACCTACTATTGGAATGTAAAAACAAATGAATCCGTATGGGAAAAACCCAAAGAGGGTTTCCTTTCCTTTCAAGAGTACGAACGTATCAATCAGTTGGCCGTAAATCAACAGGAATTGACACAAGCACAGGAGGCACAACATTTTCGCGCCAATGCTGATGAGGAAGTTGCACGTTATAATCGTGAACGGCTGAAAGCATATAGAAAGCCGGAGAACGTAAAGGAAAAGAAACAAAAGGAAGAAAAAAGGCTGGAATTCAAAACTGAAGAAGAAGCGGCTACCAAGCAAATTGGACAATGGCAAGTGGTCGAAACAAAGTAAGTTAGTTAACAGAGGCTAGCGATTGAGTTTACTAATATTATGATTTTTCAGGCCGCCTCCTCAACCCATTGACTGGGAGCTGCCCCAAACTGATTACTATAATTATGCGCCTGTAGTATCGGATTCGCCTGCTGAGCCACCAGTAAAACGCTTTAAGGAAAAGACCATAACTACTTTAGATGCAGAGGCATGTTCCAGTGCGCCGGCAACATTTAAGAAACGTAAATTCGCTAACAAAGGCAATGCGCGGCAACGATCGGATGAATAATAAATGTAAAACTAAGATTACTGACTTTTCATATTTTTGATAATGTGACGGTGGAGCCAAGTTAGCGGAAGTCCTTGCCAATCTGAGAGTGACCGCTACTTCGTTCTGGTTGATATACAGAAATCTTGTGCTTTCTTTACCACAAGCTAGACTTTAAATTTGAAAGATATCTATGTACATTTCAACTTTTATATAATTGGTATTCAGTTCCATCATTAGTTTACGTTGACTCAGGTTTACAGCATTGCGATTTTTTACACATGACGGAAATGCATAGATTTTGGGCAACCTTTATTATTGCACAAATTATGGGTGATTGTATCCCAAAGACACAAAGAGTGAGCATGCATTAAAATAGTTGCGTTGTTTATTAAAATATCAGACTGGAGTATATCTCGCCGGCATATCCGCAGATATGTTATAGAAACGTGATGGACTTAGGAAGAGCAGATGGTTTTTGACTAACAATTAAGCCATAAGGGACAGAGAGAGGGTAAGAACGCATACACAAATCTTCGCTCTGCCTGGAACGGCCATGAAGATTCGGCGACCATAATATAATCGAAAGGACGCAACAGCGTGCAAATTTGGATGTAATCGGTGATCACATATGATCAATCCAAATACCATAAAAGAAATGAAGTTAGAAGTAGAATTTCTTCATTTGTAATGCATTTAAAACTCGAAAAGCATACCTCTAAAGCTTAGAGATTGGATGTTCCATTTTCGGAATTACATTATTCTCGATCAAAATCAACGCAAGAATGTATTTTGATATCTGACTTTGACTGCCATAAGTCCAGATAAGTCACTCACGCCTCGAGTATATTATCAACTGTACCGTCCGCAAACACAATGTCCTCCTCTAACGCATCACGCGCCTACTTTTTCCCATCCACTCCTGATGCGTTTCAAATATATAAGGATTTATAAAGGGCTTCAAACTCGTTGCCTCTTATGATACAAACATATATATATAGCATCATTCTCCTTATAATATAGTCCGACATCGATGATGAAACAAGTTTTAAACCCTGGATTTGTTGCAGTCTCATCGATAGTTACTTCAAATATTTTTACGTAATATACACAGCCAACTGTGCACTTTCCAAAGTTCTTATACTTTCAACAGTTTTAATCTGTTCAGCATGTTTATTCTAACTAAAGTTCATGACACATTCTTTAATTCGCCTTGACTGCTCGCGTTTCCGTGCAATGCTTAAGATTTAATCGCAATGAATCTGCTTTATTTTCCGAAATTCAAATATTTCGATAAGTGCGACTGCGACAAGAAACAGCTACCAAATCTGGTATTAAAATACATTTCTTTGCTTGCGGTATTTTTGGTTGATTTCTCTTATGGTCACCCTAGCAGTAGCAGCTCGCAAAACGAACGCAAACACAAACAAAGTGGGCAACGTTTAAAAAGTTGCAGCCAAATTCAAATCGCGGACGAAGAATAGGAAACTAAATAAATTATTTCGTTGCATTTTAAAGCGTCGCAGATATTTTTTGTACGTTATTTAAAGAGAATTGATTCTGTTAATAACAAAAAAGAGGCCAAACGAAGAAGAAGAAGCAAAAATCAGCAGTGAATGCATTGCAACAGAGTGAATCGGAATTATTGTCGTGTAACAATTGAGAGCGCAACAAACAGAGTAAGCGCTGCGTAGCCGTCTACGTGATTCGTTATTAAAAAGCGTAAAATAAATTCAATTAGTGTGCGTGTGTGTGTGTGTAAAAGGAGCTAATAACATAATAATAGCGCAAAAATAAGCGTCGTCTTCTTTTTGTGTTATGTGAGTGCAAAGTGTAAACCTACAAATAATAACAATAATACAGGAAAATTGTTTGTCTGATAAATTCAAAAACTATATATATATATATACATATATATATAGCAGCATATGTTACAAAGCGCGACGGCGGCGGTGTTTGTTATGTTTTTGCCATTACCTGTGTGTGTGTGAGCATGTGCGTGTTTGTGTGCCACTAACGTAAGAAAGGTCAAGCGTTGCGTAAAGGGGCCATAACAGCAGCAGCTGCAATAATAAGTGGCACATAGTTTACGTTATTAATTATAATAAACGCGAAATCGTTTCATTAAGTTTTGACTTGCGTTACGTCAGTTGTGACAAACAAACAAACAAACAAACGTACTAAGATATTTGACGGCGTAGCTCGTGTTTGCTTTAATTCAGCAAAATTCAGTTCGCTTACGTTTACAACGGCGCCCCCCACGCTGCAGACTCATACCGTTCCGCCGTTGCACCCTACGCTCCGCACGCCGTAGACCAACAGCAGCTGCCCTCGGACACCGAACAACTTAACGGCGAGAGCAGCACAGACGACGACAGCAGCGGTCACACTTCCTTACCTGTCGCAGCCATTGCATTGATTGGCGGCCCGAACAACAACAACAAGTTGAAAGCAGCGGCAGCAGCGGAAGCAGGAAGAAAAGCAAACACCAAAAACGATAACAACAACAACAACATCATGGCTGTGGTGCGCAAAAAACAGGACGATAAATACCTGCTCGCTCTGCGTGAACTGGTCACTAGCGGTGCGGGTAATCGCCAGTGCTTTGACTGCGCCCAAAAGGGGCCAACCTATGTGAACATGACCATTGGCTCATTTGTATGCACGCGCTGCTCAGGCGTACTGTAAGTACCTACTACTCTACCTACATACATATGTATATGCATGCATGTACAGTCAAACCTGCAAAGTTGGCCACCTCCTTAAGTTGGACACTTTTCAGCGAAACCAAAACATATTAGTACAAAAACTCTAATTGTTACTCCTGCCTTACTTGCACCTGCATATCTTGTAAGTTGGCCACTTTTTGAACGATTTTTGCATTTTTTCAATGCAATTGAACCTGGAAAAGTTGGCCACCTTAAAGCCCCAGCAATGTTATGTATGAAAATACGGCGCATTTTCGAATAATAAAAATAATCCAAATCAATGACAAAATTTACAACTGAACGAAATTGGTTGCAGTAAACTCTTTGCTTATGGAAATTTGAATGAAATCCTTCCAGATGGAAGAATGCATTTGTTGAAAATTAAAAGAAAGAAAGTCAAAATTAAAAGATTCTCTTCAGTTACATTAGAGTTTCAGTGCCATTTTGAATTTAAAAGAATGCACAAAAATTTAAATAAATCTAAACTTTCATTTATGTGTGTACATATTATAATAGGTATAGGTTTATTCACGTATAAACACATTTTTATGTTAAAAACAATCCTAAAGTTAAAAGAATTAAAGAAACGACATAAAATCACTATAAAACTTACACACTCATTAGATGGCCACCTGCATAAGTTGGCCAAAAATTTAGAAACCAGGAGTGGCCAACTTATGCAGGTTTGACTGTATATACAATTTGAACATTATTATAATAAAAAGCAGTCGCTGCTTCAGTCAACGGCATGTAAACGTCGAGCAATTAAGTTTATCAGTCAGTCAGCTGCTGTTTATTGTTTCGTTCAATTTTTCACAATTTCCAAATGGGGCCCATTTCTTTCTCCCTCACTTTCCCTCTCTCTATCTCTTTCTACGCTTGCTTCCAGCTCGTGCACGACCAAATGTTTTTTTTGTTTTTGTCTTTATTTTTGATTGAATGCATTGACCGACCTAAGATTGTTTTTGTCTTTGATATATTGATCATTTAATATGTATTGTGCGAAAGCGAAAGCATTTACCACACAGCTACAAACATATATACTTATAATCAGGGCTGCACTAGAGCAGAGGCCACGGCCCGGAGCTCACACATGAAGTTGTTTTTCGTTTGAAAAAATTGTGTGTGGTCTGATGTTCTTGAAAGATACACTTCGTGTAACAAATCTCTCAAAGACCCTGAGATTGGCTGTTAGAGACCCTTACAAGATTTTGAAGAAACAACTAAAAGTACTATAAATTAACAAAGGCTTGCACTTGCAATCTATGGGTCACACAATTAGAGACACAATTCGTTTGCAGACAGATTGGTTCTAGTACTCAGTGGCACAATTTTCTCTTACGTGCTTGTTAGTGATTGTTTCAGCCTTATGGCCTTGCATGGAACGGCGAAATATCTTACTGAACGCATGTAGAATCAACTTTATATAACGAATTTCTCCGAATTACAAATATATTTTTCTTAAAGAACAAAAGTTAACGAACATCATTATGTGTCTGCATCTAACACTAATAGTAACGAGTATAGGCGAAAGATGACTTCCCAAACCAAAATTAATTGAATATCGACTATGTACTAGAACATAGAACATATGGTATTAGCATGAAAGGAGACAGACTTGATCAGCTGATGGTAAAAAATCGTCCCAGTAAATAATCGTATACGTTCGCGAAACGCTTTCTATATTTAATATCTTATCATAATTACAAAACTATACATAGTAGGGGAAATATTAGTAAATGGATAATTGAAGGATAGTTTGAAGGGATACTGTCGTCACACTGCACTCGAGTTTGGGCGCTTACTTATTTTAACCGGCCCTGGAGAAAGTTTATATATACCTATAGTTACATATTTTGAAATTCAAATCGAAATAAACTTTCAATTGTTGCCACTTTTGGCTTGGCAGCGACATAACCGAAATTGTTCACTTTGACGTTTGAATTGCTATTTCTAGTGAGTCTTATTTCATTTTTTATTTTTTTTTGTTTTTGCTCATGCCAGTCAGGCATTCTAACAATTTGGCAAAGTTGTTGCCGAATCGCATATTCGCTTGTTTAGCCTTTTTTTGGTTTTCTCAAAGTCACGGCCACTAATTTAGCAATACGCTTTTTTGTAGCTTTTCGCTTTCTAATACCTTCGATGGGGGTTTAGCAAACAGTCACAGCAGGAGAGTTAAATATAAGTCTTAACCTTCAATGGAAGTTACGATTTGGGCGTAGAGGGTAATTTTTGTCAATTAAGCAAAATTTATAGCAATTTCTTACAATTATACTAGTTTTTGTACTTTATTATATGCTGGCATATAAAAAACACACTAATAGATGAGTTTCTCTATTTAATTATTTACTTTATAAGTAGAAAGATTTGTAGTAGTAGTGTAAATAACGCACGACTCATCTAGCATATTCCCAGAAGTTGCCGTTCAATTTCCAATGTTTATATTCTTGAATTCAATGCACTTTTCTGCTACAGGTGCATGTGCCTGTCATTTAAACTAAAGTATTGTATTCATGTGTCAGCAGCGAAAAGTGAAATGAGGAGCACATTCAGCCAACGAATTTTAAAAAAGGTGTCTTCGAGAAGATGAAAGAGCTCTCACTCTCAAAAATTTGGGAATCGCGTCGGCAGCATGCGCGTTCCTTTTATTATTATTTCGTGGTCTAAAGTTTAGACTCTAAACTATCAACTTTTCCTTTCGATTTGCTGTAGTTCTTGACTGTTTCTGACTTCTGATAAATCCTTCTTGACTCCGTGATTTGTGGTATTGAAAAATAAATCGTTAAGCTACGACAAGTTGCCTCTTCCTATTTCAGGCATAGTTAAATTTTTTCAAATATTTCCAAAGAAAGCAGTTTATTCATTTGTTAGGCGCTTGTTACACGATGCGAGATTTGCAAGCAAGTCCGTGCGATTTGATTCTCCCATCGTAGTGTCGCCTGTAATCTTGTGCGACTCGCTGTATATTAGATTACGTTCTATTATTATGCGAGCTCAGCACGGTTTTTTTTTCAGTTGTTTTTGCTTCGTCTGTCTATTTAAAATTGAGCTCAGCCTTTGTTTTTCAACTAAAATTCTACCGAATTCCTATGAGTTAGTTGGGCATAAGATAAACTTGAAAGCGATAGCATTTTAACGCAGAAAGCATTGAGTGCGAATTGCAAAAAATTGCAGTGCAATCTTAAGATTCCTGTGTCTCTTTCTTTACGAAATTGTTTAAAAGTGTATAAATAAAATCGACGAGCTGGTACACTTGAGATTATAAATATGCTGGCATACAAGTACAAGCGTTTTTTTGGGGTCAACTTTGTCGTTTTACAAGACTTATCTTCAGTTTATGGAAATTTCCCAGTCCTAAATTAACTTTTCCCTTTCGTTGCTGGCACATATAAATAGCCTCGTCACGTCTCACCTTTGAACAAAGCGAATTGCTGTAAAATTATAAGCTGATTGGCTTTGTCGTTTACGTGTCTGATTAGTTCGATGAAAATCATTTGCATTGCCATTTCCCACAATCATCTAAGTAACTAACTAAGCCCTGTAGTTAGTTTGGAATTTATGCGTTATGCGGATGTAACTCATATTACATGATTGTTTTCAATCTGACAAACTTCCGTCCGTCCATCATTATAGTTTGCATGTATCTGTAGCTATACGATTTGTATCTGTATCTTGCTCGCTGTGTGCCTTTATACACATACATTTGTGTGTAATATCATTAAATTTAGATTGCCAGTCAAGTGTTGCAGTTTACCGGCGGCTTTAACTCAGCAATTGGCCAACATGCGGGCACAACTTACAACAAAAGCAACCACAAAATTTCATTTAATTTGACTGCGAAAGTTGCATTGCAAAGTGTAGATACATACATGCATACATACATACATACATACATACATACATACATACATACATACATACATACATACATACATACATACATACATACATACATACATACATACATACATACATACATACATACACATACACACACATACATACACACATACATACACACATACATACATACATACATACATACATACATACACACATACATACACACATACATACACACATACATACATACATACATACATACATACACACATACATACATACATACATACATACATACATACATGCATACATACATACATACATACATACGTGTGTATTTGGTTAATGTTGCTGCAATCATTCACATTCATTTCCATTATCCATCGCACTTTTAAACAATCAATCGTTACCATCTGTGATTTGAATGTTTTGCATGCATGACATGTATCTCTATGTGTCTTTGGTCGATGTATCTTTTGTTTGTATTGGTTTTGACAACAATTTGCATAATTCATATTTAAGTATTGTGGTTTTTTTTTTTCTTTCGAAAAACTTTCTGCCACTTTCATTTGCATTGCTGCAAACAAAACTTATCGAGTCACTTTGTAACACTATAATTTGTAGTTGCATGCAACTTGAAGTCATACTTTATGCACTTTGATAAGTCTTAAAAGATTTGTGATGAAGTTTGCGAAAAACAGAAGCTATTACCTTATTACATACATGTACACTTGATCAGCTCTCTAAGCTTAGCTTTATCTGTTCTTTTCAAATAAGTTTGCAAAAAAGCAAATCTCTTTCAACTAAATTTCAACCAGTACTGTAAACTTGCAAAATATGGGGTTACGAACTATAGGGGTGATTGTGGAACTCGGATACACTATATGCTGCTGTTTCAGGCACACATTTTCCATTCCATTTTAGACATGTAGAACTGCTCATTTCTATTTTCATGCTAATTACTTTAGATACGAATTGTTTGTGTTCATGTATCTTAACAAACGTACAAAAGCATGACCAAATTTTTAATGAGGATTTCTTTTGTCTACCATCAACCCAATTTTCGGGCAACTCTTTTGAACAGATATTAGCGGCAACTTTTTCAGAACTGCAAGAATTGAATGCGTCAATAGCGTCCATATTTTGCGAAAAAAGTGCAAAAATACACTTAGTTTCGGTTCGCTGATCGACTCACATAGCAAAACTACACGGATACGCGGTTTTAAACCGTTTCGGTTGATATGCTGGATATGCTCGTCTTCTTGAACCGAATTTATGGGTTAAATATATCCTTGGAAGCGTTGGGAATTTATTAAAAGCATTTGACCCAAGTTTTTTTTTTTAAAAGATTTAAAGTGAAATTTCAGGATTACCCCAATAAAAACCCCTTTTAAACAGCTGTTTGTCTTCAAAACTGTGATACCTAAAGATTTAATAGTTACTTTTTCTGAAAATTGCTAAATCGTTATGGCATAGGTAGATTTCAAGAAAGGCGGATGTCCGGAAACATCCTAAGTACTCAAGCAGGTTTTAAATCGGCATTCAAGTTCTCGAAACATAATGTAGCTTGCACTAAATTTAGTTGAGTATCACTTAGCTGTGATCGTGTTCCACGGAGCAGCTAATCGATCAACAACAGCACCTTTGAATAGCGAAAAACAAAAAAAGAATAACTTCGGAGGCATCGGTAGGAGCAATCTAAAAGTTCCGTACTATAATCACTATTTGCTAAACCTGAAAGTGGGCAGGAATACCAACTTAAGGATTGGTTTGTTTAAAAATTGGCAACAGAACACTTCGATGAGAATTTAATTTAATAATCCTCTTCCGCCTACTCGTCATCCGCCAATTATCCTTATTAAAGTGTCACGTAGGTTAAACTATTCTTCTTATAGGTATTAAGATCCTTATTCTTACCCCTTTGAACTTCTTCTTCTTTTCTTTTCATCTTTCCATATTTTTCTTGTCCATTCTTATCTTTAATAGTGACTAAAAGTTCATTTTTGGTTAAGTCAAAATTCTTCAGTGATACTTTCTCGCCACCTTCTAAGTCATTCTCTTTCTCTCGTCATCATATGGGTTTTCGTCTTTCTTATCCTCAACGTAATCATCATCTCTTGTTCGCCTTTCTCTGTCTGCCTCTTCGTCATCGTCTGCGTCATTCTCTTTCATCTTTCTCATCCGCAAAATAATCATCCTGGTCGCCTTTCTCTTTGGTCATCTTCCTCAGGCTGATAATTTTCCTCTTCGATTATATTTTTCTTCCTGTACTAATTCCTCTTCATAATCCTCTTCGTCTTTGGTCATACTCCTCTTTGTGTACTTATTCCTCGTCAACCTTATCACTTTCTTCTTTCTCTTCTTCTTAACTGGCAATAACAACCCGTTACCGGGCTACAACATGATGCAAAGCGCTCTATCAGATGCCTCGATTTGACACGCGACTTTTCCAATCGTTGATACCAAAGCTAGGCTTTCTGGATATCTACCACTTTCTGGATTTAACGAAAATCGAATTCCAGAAAAATAAATTTTAAAGATATTCCAAGTTACCATAACAGTTATGATTCATGCAAAGAAAGCTGAGTATGAACACCCACAGTGTGGATTATCTTTTGGAGCGGGATACATTTCAACAATCATTAAGACTTCAAGGATTTGTAAACTTTAGCTCTTCTTTGTTCTGTTTGTCATGTAGCTCCAGTTGGGGGTAAGTGCAGTACTGTTGTGTTGCCTTGCTCATGTTGCACATGATGACTCAGACAAGTCGATGCCAAAGAAGTGCCCCCTTGGGGTAAAAAAAAGAAATACCAACCTTAGTGTAAGAAATAAAATGAAAAATAAAAGGAGCTAAATAAATGTAAATGAAAAGCCGCATAAATGCCTGGGACTTTTGGCATGACAACCAAGCCAGCCAAGCAACAAGACGACAGCAACAGCAGCGACAACGACAACCACGTCAGAGACAGAGACAGATACAGATACGGAGACATAGCAGGCGGACAGTTGGGCCGACGGACGGAGCGACAGACTACTAAAGAGACGGGACAAACACAAAAAGCGCAACGAACTTCACGACAAAAAGAACTCAAAGTCCAATACAAAAATTGTTTTGCCGATGTACAATGCATAAGTACTTATGTTGCTGTATGAGTGTATCTATAGGTGTATTTGTATCTGCAACAACTGACATTAAGACCAAAATGAAGGCGCGCAGGCGTGGATCGGTTGCAGACCGGCCGGTCGATCGTACCAACTCGACAAAAAACTAAAACCTGCCAAACCGCTTTTGCGCATATTTTTGGGCCAACTTGGCATTGTTGTTGTTGTTGTTGTTGTTGCGGTTAACGCTGCCACTGCTGTGTGGCAATTGCAGTTGCCGCAGACAAATTGTTGCACCTCAATCAAGCAGCAGTTGCTGCCGTTAGGCTGCAAGTCAAGAAACATCTAGAGATACGGATACAGATACTCACATTTGGTTCAAAAGCTGATACTCGCTACTATTCAACATACAAAAGTCAAGAGACTCTGCTGATTAGATAAGGCCTTTTGAACAAACATACATTCATGCCTTCTAGATATAGTATAGGGAGTGCTGCGCTACTTTCTCGGCAGACGTCGCGTCATCAGCGTCAATATAGTTTCATATGCGTCATGACGCTGATGATTGCTCATCGCATCTGGGGTAGACTGGAAAGCTTGCAATGGTTCCGCACTTTTAACTTAAATATCAAAGTTGAGAATGTTTGTGTGGGAGGTTGAGTTATCTCTGAGAATTAGGCATGAGTTACAGCTTGGCTTCTAACAAAGTAGAGCAACGCCGTTTCGAGATGCTACCAGTGGCTTTAAGATACTTTTGGATACTTGGTTATACATACATATTTCATTTTAAGTGGGTTGTTGTTTTGTGTGGAAGAATCCAAGCAGCTGTTGAGCTACAGCTCAAGTAGTTTAAGTTATTAGATTATAGATATTCAAAGCATGTTTTCTGTAAATTCCGAGAACCATTCACTTTGTCAATTTGTGCGCTTGTTCGGCAAAGCAAGTTTTCTATGTGGCATAAATTGAAGCTGCGTTTCCCATAAAGTGGGACAATGATACAAAAAAAAAAAAATTTGAGATACTTTTTTGATTGGTCAGTTGTTTAGTGCAATGTAAGCATTTAGAATAGTGACTAGCTATAGATTTGACTAGAATGTTTAGCTTAGCTTTTGCCTTGGCTTATGTACAACTCGAACTAAAGCTAATTACTTTTTTAATGTTTAGTTTTTGTAACTGATAATAAAATGCAGTAACTGAAAGCCACAATCTTTTTACCTTTTTACCCTTTGGGTGTGCCAAGTTTGCGAAACCATTGTTTGGAATAGAAAGTTGCACTTTTATGGTGGCTATTAGTTTTGAAAGTCCATAAAACTCGACAAAATGCTAATAGAGTATATAAGCATAGATTTCTATTGCGAAACCTTAAGTCGGGTGTTGCAAAGCCAAACCCTGATACCATTCGAGAAGAAATCAGTTCGAAGAACTCTGAAAACATTTTCTGTGGTTTTACTTACATAAATTGATATAAGTACAGTTTAACAATGTCCAAGCGCATCAGTAGTCCATTTAATACAAAATTTAACAAACTTTGATCGTCCAAAAATAGATTTCGGTCTTTAAAAAACAGCTTTTCATTAGTTGAAATTTTGTTGCGTTTCCCGCCTTAAGGTCCCTGGATTTAAATAATGCGAAGATCAGGTCGCAAACTCAACATACTTTAGTTCAAATGTTTAGAGCTGGCAAGTTTAGCAATTTCTTATGCGTTTTGGCTTGCGGGTTAGATCCTATAACGGAACTCTGAACCAGGCTGCACTTATTGAAAATACAAAATATTTTCTATCTATTATATAAATAGGCCAAGGAAAAATTTGTGGACACCTTTTTAACAAACTATATGTAAACAAATATGGTTGAAGCTTATATCATAGTGTAGGGAATTTTCATAGGAAGTGCACATTATAAGTTTTATTCATATATTTTGCCAAATACTAAATTATACTAAATTCTTCAGTGCAGTTGGTTGTTTTTAGTGGAAAAAAGTCCGAAAATAACCGGACATCCGTTACGTTTTGAGCGATGTTTGCAGCCCTGTTTTAAATACACTTCTAAAATAACTAGATAAGAGCAAAAATGTTTTTGCTTAAACATAACGTATTCGGTAAAGCTGTAATTTTTCAACTTTGGAAGCTCTATAGATCTGTGAAGGGGCCATTTTCAAACTTAATTTGATTACGGAATTCCCGTCTTTAAAAGTGTTTTTAGTTTTTAGCTCATTCGCAATCGCAAACTAAGTTAAAACTGCATAAAATGGATAGAAATTTTTAACTTTTCGCTGCATCAGAAGAACACATAATAACGCCTTTCAGCTCAGAGAATAACCGCTTGTTGTTTATAACCTATGATAACTTCTGCAAAATCGCCATATCACTCAATAAATGGAAAACTGCCCTCAACTCAAAATATGCGATTTGGCTGAAAATGCCTTCAAAGTTTTCAATTGGCTTCTTCTACTCTTGGCACATGAAGGGTATACAAGATATTCAGGCCAGTTCTGGATTACGCTTCTGATTCCGACTGAAATGACTGCTTGAACTGTATTGGGATCATTTAAATTTTTCTACGGAAACCCCAAAAAAAAAAATTGATAAAGTAAAATTATAGTAAGCAAGATATTTTGCGATCATGATGTACGCTTTATTTGTGTGCATTAGTGAAAATAAATTTTGGTTTGTGTACTCCGACGTCCAAACTGTTTTGATATTTGTTATCATGATGTGCGGAACGGAATGGAAACGGTACGTGCGATTCTATGTGTATGTTTGGAATTCCAGTGTTTATTTGCCTGTTGCTGACGAGCGCAAGTTTTTGCTCGAGTTCTTGGCAAAATATCGCGCTCTACTTGCACTGTGGGAGGTCAAGTCAAAGGATAAACGATATGTATCGTAATGTTATCTGAGTCCGAACTCCACAGGTATTGCGGCCCGTATATGTGTGTCTTGATTTTCTATAAGTGGGAATTGAAGTTCAAAATTTTAAGTTGCTAATAGTTTTTATAGTCCATTGGCGACGACAGCTGCATACATTGAGCAGATTTTGGTGGGTAAATTCCTGTCGCATAATTCTTCATCCACATTTTAGGTTTATTACGGTTTTTCTGTTTAGTTGGTGTTGCATTTGCGCAAGACAAATTTCATAATATTAAGACAACCGCTCTAGTTAAAGACTCAAATCGAATGACTGATTGACGATCATGATGTGCGTGATATACGTCCTTCCGAATTTAGAAACTTGAAATATAAATATTGCTTCTATATGAACCAAATGATTCTTTTTTATTTTAACCCTATAAAGAATATTATATCACAATCAGCGGTGTGCCAGAAATCTCTTTCAATCGACTTTCAACCCAATAGCAAATTGTCAGTATGCCAGATATCATTTTAAACATATATTGAGATCGTGGGAAATCCATCAAAAAAAGCTTATGATCGCCGGATTTGTCAAGAAAATCAAAATGAAACTTTGGGCAAAACCGCATAGAGATTTCCAGCACACCCCTGAATATACACTCTTGACAGTTTTTGGAATTAATAAACAAACAATTCTAGAGCTACAACTGTAGCAGCTTTTATTATTGCTCATAACTTTAATATAAAATTCAAATGCTTACGAAAACCGCTAAGATTGACTTCTTTACTCGTTAGGTTTCGAATATATATTGTGTGTTTTTGTTTGTCATTCTGTTACAACTTTTAGCTGTGAGATCATAAAAAAAAGTGTTTGCATATATTACATTTCTACGGGCCGCACGATTATGAAATAGCATAATTATATGTGCTTGTATGTATCTGTGTGCATGTAAGAGTAAACTTTCACCATTTTATGTCAGCTGTGCAACTTTTTTGTTGTTCCCTAACCAAAAAAAAAGAAAAAAACAAAAGAAAAAGCCAGAAATAATATGTTTATACCCTGTACACAAAGTGTAAAAGGGTATTATAGATTTGTGCAATGTATGTAACAGGCAGAAAGAGGCGTGGCAGACCATATAGGGGTTATTCAAGACGATATAGACATGTCCGTCTGTCCGTGTTGTCGCACCGTTCTCGGAGACTATAAGAGCTTGATCAAAAGATGCGCATTATACCTATTCAGTGCAATTTTGTCGAATTATGTTGATATCTCACCCCCTTCCCCTGAGACAGATTTTCAGGTTTTAACCCACACCATAAAAGCTAACCAGTTGAAACTTGGCACGGTTATGCACACTATTACTGTGCATGTGTAGTGTAAAAATGATTCATATCATCATATAAGAAATTTAGAAGATTTTAGGCCCCCACTCCTATGAACTGTAACAGAATTGCACTTTTTACAGAAATGTTAGTGCAGTTACCGTTATAACGCCCATACCCTCCAACACATAGATACAAAAATTTTCATGAAATCTAATTTTCATGGAAAAAATGGGTACAGGGTATCCCACTATCGGGCACCGTCCCGACTGTCTGCATCAAATTTTTATATCCTATGTTTGTATGTATGTATGTCTATAGTATATCAACAAAAAAGCACGGCGTAATGACTGTTGTGTGTGGCTACAGTATATAACTACACACTTATATACATAGGGAGATACATAACATATATACATAGTTTGCTATTTTTGTGCTACTAATGGCTTATTTTGCTATCGCAGCCAAAGGTTTTATTTCTTTATTCACTTTTGTCACAGTTTTAGTTTGCAATGATTTGCCTATATCTATATCTATTTTTATACCCTATAGCCATAGGGTCAAGGGTATTATGAATTTTTGCACAGTTTGTACCGGAACATAAGTTCTTTTTTGCAAAAATTAATCGCCTCAACAGTCCAGTCAGTATAGCCATGTCCGTATGAACTCCTAGATTTTGGAGACCATTATCCGAACGCAGATAAAGTTTTCGAAACATGTTGATATCCGATCTGCTTCTCGATTAGGAGAACTTCGCAACTTAGGCACACTGTGCCAATGCATGTGTTGTCAAGCATCAAGATCGTATGAAATCTTCAAAAGACTTAGTCGATAATGTACCAATTTCGTACCGCCTCCTCCTATAAACTAAGGAGGACTAACTTCCTTAAGCATCTGCGATTGCTGCGGGCCACACTAGATAACACAATCGGCTTCTCGCTCCCACTTCTTTTTTTGTAGTACTCTTTTGGCATTGTTTTTGTATAGGAACCGATAACAAATACCGGTGAATCGAATCGAAACCGATATTGGAAAAAGAAAACCGAAATAAAACCGTCTACTGGATCAAGAGTACCGTAATCGTAGTCGTATCCGAAATAAGTTGCGGTTTGGTTCCCTGCTCTTTGCCATTTTTTTTTATATTTTTATTTATTCCCTCTATTTTAGTACAAGACATTGCCAAAAGAAACAACAGCTTGATTTGAGTTTTGGCAAACATAAAAAATGTTACTTGTGAGAATTTTTCACTCAAATGCAGGGTATCCTACTGTCGCATACCCTCAGATATCTATTCTTGGTATAGTTTGCAATAATGTTGCTTGTATCTATGATATTTTTTTTGTCGAATAGTGAATTGCAAGATGATTAAGAGCTATTAAAATCAAAGCAAGATTATATGTCTAGAAACTAATATACTCACATACACATACAAATACACTTATTGTATGTACATAAAGCCTCAGAAATGCAATTTATTTGTATGCATAAAAATCATTGCCTTAATGAACATTTAGCGAGTGTTTAGTGCCTGGCAATTTCAACTTTATTGTTGATGATACGAATTGACTGTCTGTCCGTCTGATGATTCGATTAGTTGAGAAGAGGTTTTGGCCAGGGGGCATATAGGGGCACATTGGTATGTGGGGGTGTGATTGGGTTTCAATTGAGATGGGAGAAGGCTAAATAATTATTGCGCAGTTTGATTTTATTTGCCTGTCTGCTAAATAACAAAAGGTGTCGTTGTAATCGTTTCTGTTGCCTTCAAATAAAGATTTCTATTAATAATGCAAATATATACATAGACACATATACATAGCCAATGATTCTATGTACATTTATGTATGTACATATATACAAAATTGTATCGTTTTTGCTAATGCGATGTTCAAGTGCGGAAAACATTTACAAATAGTTCAGTGCAATATTTACATGTATCTATTGCCTCAAAATTGCAGATAGCTTATTGCCACGATATATATGCAAGAGAGCACAAAACGAAAAGTTATGCTTCGCAGTTTGTATACCCTTTAAATTGCGTTATATATACATATATATTGAATAGAGAGGGAGAAAGAGAGGTACAAAACGCTAAGAAATACATGAAAACTTTCATGACAACAAAAGAAAGAGCTCATTTCGAAATTCGAGATAATTGAAGTATCTAAAATCTTTTTCACAATCGGAAACAGTTAGCCTTTAGTCAACCTTGACGACATTCCATTACAAATACATAATTCAATACCCAAATTTCCGGGAGAGCTCTTTCTTTTATTACCATTAAGGATTTCATAAACTAAAGCTCATTAACATTTTTGCCTAAATATCAATTATTAAGTAACTCTTTTATGCAAAAGCTTTAATTTTACCCTTTTTTTTTAGTTAGGGTATCTGTTCTTAGGTATGTTAAGCTAGCAGCATGTCATTCTCATTATTGACCAAGACTCGCTTAACCTGAAGTGGGACTCTTGTGCAGCCCGAGGATCATCAAACCCCTTCCGTAGTAGCAGAAGCAGCGATAAAGTCAAACCCGAAGCAGTGTCGTTGAAGAAACGTTTCCCGTCTTAGGGGACTGTCTCCGTGTGCTCATTTTCCTTGAAAATTTAGCAAAAGCTTGTGCATTTTAGCCTTAAGTCTGACGGCTGTTGCTCTAAGAAGCCTGTCTCATTACTGTTTTCACTAAATTCTTAAAGAATTCTTGTTCACATTTTGTCTATCTAGTTGTAATAAAGCCAGAACAAAGAGTACTTCAATACCCTCTCCTACAAATAATAAAAGAGGGCGTACTCTTTTAGGAATCGGATAAAGCTCATTTCAGTACATTTTAGTTAGTTCTTTAAAATTCTTTTATTGTGTACCTGCATATTCCGGCTCAACGCTAAAATAGCTATTTAAGAAGAAGAAAATTTCGTAGAATTATACGCGCGATACGAAATACTTAAACTTTTACAGACTTGTTCTATAAAAAGTGTCCTGTTGTCTTCTTCTTCCGTTTTCACTTTTATACTTAAACCTTAAGCCGTTTGACAAACTTATTATACTATTTCCCGCTTTAAGAGCATACAAAATGCATTTTGCGTTAAGGGGCAACATTTGGGCCAAAGCATTTGAAATGCCAAAAGACTTGAGTGAGGACTGATGACTGCCGACTGACATCTGCATTGCTGCCATTCAATTTGCAATTCCAAGAGGGATGTTGGGGACGCACAGCAGCTGTTGCCCCGGCTGGCGTTCTGCTCCCAACTGGGCTGTGCTACATATGGGTTAAACATATATATAGAGTATATATCTGAAAACTCGCTGTGTGTATAGTATCTCTGTAGTTGCAAGTCCAATTAAAACCGCTGTGCGCAGCAATTACTTGTGAAAATATGAAAAGCAACAAAACTGTTGAGCAAATGGCATTCCATGCCTAATGGTGGGAAAGGGCGGGACTTTGAGTGGGGCTATGGGGCTATCTGCGCCAAACGCCAACGCACCATGGGAGCTGTATAAATGGCTGCAGTGCCCACGCAGATGCTGTCGATGAGATTTATTGTGGCGCTATGTGCGTTATAAAGAACATACATATACAACATTCTGGGTGTGTGTGTGTGTGTGTCTGTGTGTGTGTGGGTGTGTGTGTATGTAGCAATAAAATGCGGCACTTCACAAATACTTATGTACACAGCCTGCTTGTGTTTGTATGTAAATTCGGACGTAACTTTTGCCTTGCGCCAATGACGTTGGAAAAGGCGAAAAAGAAAACGGCTCGGAAAAAGGTTAAACACCCACACAGCGAGAGGATGTCAGGCCGAGATTGAGGATGCCATTGACTGTTGAATCGTGCTTCAATATGCATATTATTTACGCCTGACTGCTTTAAGGAGAACTTTAAAGAGGTTTGCCAGTTGTGGGTTTGCTTCAGGCGTTTAAGGATCAATTTAGATAATTTGATTATTAGAAGGAGCACTTAATTGTGCATTATGGCCATTTTTTCATAAGAATTTTGTTGTGAAAATAAGAGGTTATCGTTTTCTTCTTATTTTTTATCAGGATCTGTTTCGACGGTCTCGAAAGCGAAAAGCGTTTTGGTTAAGAGTCTAGCTGCACTTTGCTCTTTGCTGGATCGTAGTTGCTTTCAGCGCATTGGCAATGAAAGAGATAAAAGAAGAGCCCAAGTTCAAGCTACAATTTCCAGAATTCAATCTTCAATCATATTGGCCACCTGAAAGCAAGCGCAACAGAATGTTAAAGGTTCTAAAAATTCCAACCCATATTTTCCTAGCACTTGTTTACTTATCTTTTAAATCAATAATATTCCACTTATTTCATATGTACAGCGTTATCTTTTTTCTTTTCTTTCAGGCAAGCTTCCAAGATTTCTTTTATCCACGAATAGGAAGTTTTGCCTGAGTGACATAACCCATAAGATCTCTCAATCTAATGACCTAATAAATAAATCTGGAACAATTTTTGTTCCATTTTTACAAGTTTCTTAACGAATTTCCCCTAAAATGGTAAAGAAAAATATTGTATGCAAATTAAGCTATAAATAAAGTAACCCATAGCGCAATGGCGATTTAATAACATGGAATATTCTTACGACATTCTAACAAAGTTAAAACAAATGATAAGAGGTTTCCGTTTTGTAACACTCTGCAAAACTCCCAATGTCTTTTCACAAGCACCAAAACTGTTGTTGCTAAGAATGCTACCAAGCGAATAGCCGTCCTGAACTATGCACAGGGTGCAAGAACGGAATGTGGTTATATCAAGTGCAAAATGTTCTCAATCTAAGAACAAATTTAGACAAATGCGTTATTCATACCAAAACCGGGATCTTAAAGGGAGACCGACGTTCATGGATCATGAAAAAGCTCACACAATAGACTATTGTGACGGATGTCTATGATACATGATATAAGAACGGAATGTGCTTATATCAAGTGCAAAATGTTCTCAAGCTAAGAACAAATTTAGACCAATGCGTTATTCATACCAGAACGAGGGTCTTAAAAGAAGACCGATCAATAAGAAGCTCGCACAATAGAATATTGTGAGCGAATGTCCATGGTTTCGGTATTTTTGAGAACGTTTTATTCTGCCAGTGTAGTAAGCTATTTGTCAAGTTGCGTGTGACTAAAAACAAAGAAAAGCAACAACAACAATCAAGAAATTACTGCTAACGTCAGAGAGTCAGTCGGACGTCTAAAGAGCAGCTGCTGACCAACCGAGCAGTAAAACTTAGCTGACTTTGACCCACTGTTAGGCAGCGTTACTTGAGTCCCAGTCCAGACACAGTTGTTCTGTGTTGGGAAGCAGTTTTTAATTATTAAATTTCGTGCTTGCTTAACAGTTTGAAGCAATTTTCAACAGACGCTGCAATTTTATGGCTTGGGAAAACACAAAATGCTATATGCATTTTTGCATTTTGCAATGCTTCATTGAGTGACAACTATGCATTGTGTTGCTGTCTCTCTCTCTCTCTGTCTCTGTCTCTGTCTTTAACCCTTTACACATGTTAAGCAGCCAATTTTGAGTAATTAATTAGCCAACGGGCATTATGCCAAGACACAAAACAACCAAATGTTTTGCATATTTAAGCCAAAAATGCAATAACAATAAATAATAAGAGAAAAACCCCACGCTAAATGGCAATATTTTAGGGCGCTTTTCATGGCCTGGTCAACAGCATTTCGTAGGCGCCGGCAAATGTCGCCAAAATTGCCTACGTAGACCCAAAAATATTATATATTATTATTATATAAAGTTCAGCGCATTGTTGATGACACTGTCAAAAGCAAAAAAAAAAAGAAGATATATGTATATATGTACAGAAGTGTGAGAACTAAGCCAAATACATGAGCGCCCAAGTCATGTGGCTTTTTCTATGGTTTGGTGCAAACTCTATGTGCATATGCATAGAAGCAACTTTGTGTGCAAAGTTCAGGCCTTGGGTCGCCTTGTAGTATCAACTGGGATTCTATAAATATTCTAGTAGCACTGCATTTATATGCATATAACGTGTTGACTGGCATGTGTTTATGGTTATGCCTGTTTTTTACTCAAGGGTTGGTCAATTTTCTATGACTGACACTCGAAAAATGCATATGAAATTTGAACGCATATCAAGTGGTATCTATTTTTATTACCCAATTGGCTCACTCACAAACAAGGTCAAGGCTTGATTTTTATGTTCTTTGGCAGAGCTTTTCATATGCAAAATTAATAATAAAGCTTTTTTGTTACTAGTAGTATTAGTATCTTTCTTTAAATCAGTGTTTTTAGGCAGTTTCTATTTTTGTTATTTTTTATAAATGTAACCCAAATAAAAATAGACCACTTGTAATCTTGGACAAGATACCAAATTGTTTAGTAGTACTCCACGGGAATGCATCAATACCAGGGTTTCAAACCGAAACTTATTTCGGATACGGTTACGATTCGGTTATACCGGTTATACCAGTTCCTATAAAGTGGAATCCTGGACCGTAAAAAATTCAACATTTTTGCTGAAAAGCAACCATTTCAGAGACAGTGTACTTGTGTTGCTGTGTCAGTTAGACCGACTCCCTCGTAGTGCAAAAACTAAGCACATGTATGCACTGTCCTGGGAATGGTCGCTTTTCAGCAAGTCGACTCAATGAAACGGCCAAAGATTCCACTCTATTGGGTTCATGCTCTTTTTCAAAATCAATGCCAAAAGAGAACTACAAAAAAAGGGAAGAGAGAGCGAGAAACAGGTTATTTTGTCTAGTGTTTCCCAGCAGCGTTATTATTATGCGGTCCATACACACAGCAATCGCAGTGTATCGCAGAAGCTTAAGGAATCCTATGTTACATGCATTTTAAATTTTGAATATATCTTTACGCCTTCAAAAGTTATGAATGTTGCCGATAAAAAGTCATATGGCAAGAAAAAAAGTGAAACCGTACCGGTATAGCTGGTGCACACCAACTCTTTATTGTCGAATGATTGAGGTTACTTTCATTATTATCAGATCTAACAGAACGAATCAAATTTCCTTTCTAAGTAACCACAAAGGGTTTCGCTGGATTATAAAATTATCTAGACAGATAGATATACTGATATACTTTTGCCTCACGAAACACCTGGCAAAACTCAGTCTACACATTTGTGCCAAGTTTGATAAAAATCGGTTCACTATACCGTAAAAATTTTTCACGAAATGTGATCCCCTCCTATATAAGGTATGATTCATTGTCGTCATTATCGAAAAACAGCTGATAATGAACATGCACGTTGCGGGACCTATCATAGTTGGATCATGACTTGGCATAGTGTGACGTCATGTAGCGTGCACGTATGTTAGCGTAATCTCAAACGTATTTTTGTGGTGTGTAATATATGAACAGTATTATATTGCGTCTATATGCTAAAATTCGAATAGTTTAATAGATTCAATATTTTAAGTACCTAGCACGTTTTTATGTAGGTTTCATAGTAATTTACAAATTATCGACAAGTATTCAATTTCTAGACAAATATTCAATTTTTCGACAAAGATTCAATTTTTCAAGAAATGTGTATTCAGTCTTTGGCGATAGTTTGCATTAGTCGTTCGTGCTTGAAATTTTGTCAAAAAAGAGCAAAATTTATGTCTTTTCCTACACTACAGGTCACTTAGGGTTCACTTGATAAATACTCACTATATAAATATAATGGCGCGGTGGAGCGTTGCGAAAATCGTGTTCGAACCATACATTGGTTTTTAATTAAAATTTTTATAAAATTATGAGGTGAACCAAAACTTTTGGCTGTATTACTATCATTAGTGTTGGTAAGAGTACAGGGTTATTCTTCTGAAATTTTGACCTTGAGGATTTACATCCAACATCTTATGCTAACTCCAAAAGGTTACCTATTTACCTAATTACCAGATAGTCTTAAAATGCCGTTGCAAGTGTAACTAAAAGTCCACTTGTTTTAAGAAGTTAGCAATCTTTTCTGGTTTTTCTTCAAAAACGTACGTAGTACTTATAAATGCATACATATCCGTACGTTCCACAAAGCTTTCGTGCCCCAATGTCACGAACATTTATCGCAAATATAAAGCAAATCATACTCACACTTTATATACTTAGTATATAATATAAATGTTAGTATAGCTTTGTGTGCGTGTGTTTTGAATATACCGCCTTGTGTACATATAATTCCCGTACTATTGAGAGACGACGTTTTGTTTATCTTGCGGCTTTGGACGTAACTGCCTTGAAAAGTAATTTGCGCACTTGAACGCTCGACCATGAAATACCCTGCAGTCAATTGAAATTGAAGCGCAGTTAGACGTAGGCATGAGAAGAGTTCATTAGATCTAATGAGATCAGCTATATGCAATAGAGACTTAAAGCCAGCTTTGTGTATAGATCGCTTAGATTGCCTAAATTCATTTAGTATGCAGCAAGCGTTTGGATAAGTCTGTAGACTCAGTTGAGGAGCAGTTATGAGCCAGCAAAGAACATGGCTCATTTACCACTTAAGTGAAGAAAAATGTTTGAAATACAAATTTACAAAGTTCGTTTGGGGGGTATACTTCAAGCCAAGGTTGACCTCTTTGGGTGTCGTATGAAAAACGTGCTAGGCATCATCATTATTTTGTCATTATTTTGCATATGCTCATCAAGTTAAACGCAATTTTAATTCATTTGCAAGGCAAATATTTTACATGTTTACAAACATATGACTTGAGGGCTGTAATTTACTCGGTAGACGTCTCAGTTTTCAGCAGTCCCCATCAAGGCTTTTCCCATACCGACCTCAACTTTTGACACTCCCTCAGCGCCGGCTCTTGCCTAATGTCTTACTTTTGCTTGTGGCTTTTATTCATCTTATTGTCGAGCTCATCAGAAATTGAAACTGAAACTTGGCTTTATTTTTAGCTCAAACATTGAGTTCCTCCTCTATCTGCTGTAAGATTGTAATCTAGATACGCTTTTTTTATGCCTCGCAGACAATTTGACTTTCATTGTAGAATTTAGAAAAAATAATATGTGGGTAGCATAACATATGTTATATATAAGTGAAGGTATAATGAATAGAATGTGAGTAGCAGATTGCTCAGCAAAATTGCAAGAACTTAAGAACTTGGCACATTTGCGGTTTTATTCGATGCTTTATTTGTAGGAGTTACTAATTAAAGTTTTGCATTTTATATGAGTATTATTTTAGTATTGGAATGTTGGTATATATAAATAAAGATAAATAAAAAACCCCTAACCGCTTATGCATCTCTTCCGTATGCAAATCACACGGTCACTTGATCATGAAACTAATTTTAAGCCTGAAAAGTTTAATATATATTGTATATGTTCATTAGAATATTTAATTACAATCATATTTGATATTTTTATGCACCCTAGTGAAAGTGCTATCGGACACTGAAATGCAATGCCGGAAAACTAAAACTTTATATGGCATTCTATTGACGAACTTTTCAAGGTTTAAGATTGTGCCGAAATTTCTTCGCCTCTCTCACCCTATAAAAACTTCCAAGTTTCTTTCGGGCATTGATAAAGTCTTTGCTTTTCATATTTCCCAACCAATGCAGACCCTTTCAAACTATCTTCTAACTAGATCGTAAAAAACAATTTTGCTTCAGTGGCGTAGTCCGCCATTAATTGAACTCTAAATGATCTCTGTTCAAATGTAGAGTATTACTTATAAGGATAAGCGTGTAAGACGCATTTGCTAAAGTCATATTTACACGGAAGCAGAGCAAGAACAAGAGATAACCAGTTGCATTCGATATACCCTAAAGCCAAGAAGAGGGGAGGGAATACCAAGTCTACCAAGTCAATTTCGGTACCATGGGTTGAGTAGTTCCTAACGCTGCTCTTTGAGGTCGGTCCCTTGTGGGAGTATCATTTTGGCTGTGTCTGATACCCAAATAAAACACCGAATCCCTATCGAAGGGGCATGCCTGATAACATGCACATAATTCTACTAATCTCGTAGGCGCGTTAGTTCGCGCCTTGTACCAGACTCGTAAAAAAAAGTCTGGCAATTCAAGGGATAGTAACAGAAATCTGAATTAAGGGATATGGCTTAAGCAAAATATCTTTGATAGCTTACAACAAAATATCCTAAAAGAGTGTCAGAGGTCAATCAGAGAAATGCAGTGCAGGAGCTACGAATATTACAATGCCTCGTTTCCATTATCAGAACAGGAATGCACCTACCCTGCCGTCACCGATGACAGGGACAACCAATTCATATTCTGAGAAGAATAGACGCCCACAAGGAGTAGGCAAAATCTCAGCTAACTGAAAGGCTGTTATTTGTTTAAAAATCCGTAAAATACACGCGATAGAAATCGGTGCAAAGAAAGAAGCTAGGTACTTGGATCTACATTTGCCCGCCAGGTGGTTGAAAGATTGTTTCAACAGATGAAGGCCCTCAAAGCACTGAGTGGAAATCCTTAGTAAATAACTACAGGAAATATCTAGACATTCGACAGTCAGTGCATGGCAAAGCCAAGGTTAAAGGCGTTCTATGAGTCTCCTCAAACTCAGGAATTTCAACATTCCACAAGTCAGTAAACATCACTGAGCCAAATTGCGGGCCTTCAAAGCACTGAGTGTAAATCCTCATTAAATGGAAACTATAGGAAATATCTATACAAAGGACCTGCAATCTCCTCAACCTCAGGACTGTTAACATTCGTACAGTAACGATACAATGCAGCCTGTAAAGTCTTCTCAAGAAATTTAATGCAGATTCTCTGTACAATGGTAAGAGACACGAGATTACGTTCTAAGTGAACACCGGCGTCTATGGAAACGCTTAGGACTTGGAAACTATAAAAAGTATCTAGAGACTCGGGCTTCGCAAACGTTGCAGCCATGATACAGGATAACAAAATGCTTGCTCAAGCTAAAAGTCGTTCTATGAGACATAGTCACCTCAAGAACGTCGGAACTTGTGCTCCATTTGAGCTGCTAATGGTGCATACACTATGAAATCTTCTCAAGAAATTAAAGTTGTCGAAAACTGATTTTGTGTTTAGTAACAGAAAACATAAAAAACCTCTAGATATAAGTTTGTGCACTTGGGAGCTGCAATGTGAGCATCCGTACAGTCCAGGTATACTTAAACAGGTACTAACAATTCCCTCTTTCTCAAAAACTAATTTTTTTTGGCAATCTGAATAGGCTAGAGAAAGCGAAGCCGGAAAAGATTAAAGCTTGCAACGAAACTGAAAGTAGTCTAATGAACAGAGACGAGCTGTTAAACTTGAGATTACCTTGTAACTATACCTTGTCTACGGGGTCTTGTAGTCTTGATAGTATTCCCTAAATTCTACAAACCAGCATATTTTGTCTACAGGGTCTTGTCATCTTGACCGTATTCTCTAAATACTACAAACCTGCACAAAATGTCAAATCAATTAAGGATGGCCCTGTAAGCGTTTATACCTTAAATAATCATTAACTTGTGGTTTTTAAGGGTCCTTCGTCATGATTTTACAACGTACTCAATTTTAATTGGTATCATGTATCATGTAATATAACTTAATGTGTCACAAACAAGAATACGAATATTCGGAAGAAAAACAATACTATTGATGCGCGACTTTTGTTACTCATGCAGTGTGAACTGTAGTTTATGTGTGTTCTTGTTCGTGAATTTCAATGTCGTTATCATTAAGAACAACGTGTAAACATAGTGTTTGGCCATAACTGTTGACTGTATATTCATGTTTGTTTACATGTAATTATATATTTATGTAATTGTGTCACTGTAAGCGGCAAGCTGGCGCCCAGGTGAGGTAGTTGTGATTGTTGTTGCAGTTGCAATGGTTGCCGATTCGAAATGTCAGCAGAATTACATGATTCATATGCCATTGTTATGAGTACATATATGTAAGTAGTATCTTTGCACTCAGTGTTGGCATTTTATGGGCAGAGTTGTGGGTCTGCGGCTATGAGCCATCCATGTTCTGGTTGTGTGGTGTTGAGAGTTGTGTTATTGAACTTTAAAAGGGCATATTAATAATTGTGTTGCCGTTAATCAGACAACCAATCAACCAAGTGTTTCGGTTGTCTTCTTGTTGTTACTCGCCGATCTTTTGTTGTCTTAATTGATAAGGCAAACGGCAAGGGCAACAGTAAACAAAGCAATCGACAGACATAACAAGTATAAAAGTTTATATTACTTGAAACGTGCCAATAATCGACTTACTTACGATACTTACTATAGATACGGCTTTAGTTAAAGTTACTAAAATGCCTCAAATAACAGATTGCACTCAGCGCTGACCTATCTTTAGGGCGCCGCTGTTGTAACCCAATATATAGTTTATGACATATATATGTATATATTGCTAGCATTTCCCACTAAAACGCCCCTTTGACTTTTACTTATCGCATATATAGCGTTGCAATTTTTTTAAAACGCATTTCCCTTTTATAAATTGTGCCGATTTTGCATTGCATTCAAAACAGTTTAGTTTGAAACTCGGTCGAGTTTACAGTGCTTATTCAACAGTTTAGTTTGTTGCTCATTAAACCATTAAGCTAGATCAAATAGAACAATAAACGTAAGTTTCCCTCCAATGGGTCAGTGCAATTCAATTCAACTCAACTAAACTCACAAAACGAGTTCAAATGCCCACTTAACCCATTACAAACTCATTACTAGGTTTATTTTTTTTTTGGGTTAAAATAGTGTGGCACACTGTGCCAAGTGCTGGGGTGCAGCCTAGTTTCAAAATTTCTTTACTTTAATACGGATGTGCACTTAGTACAGAACATAATTGTTTGCTTGTCATTTTGTTGGAAATGTTTTCATATCGGAATTGGCTTTCCTTGAATTGAATTGCAAAACTTGACCATTTGTCATTCTGTCACATAAAAGCTATGATAAAACAACTCAAAGTTTAAATTTAAATCATGTGAAGCTGTTTTGTTTTGCTTCTTTCATACACTCGTAAGAGTATCTTGACTTTACGATAACGTCTGCAGGTGTCACTTATATTGATTAGCATTACGTGTCTAATCTACCTAGAATTACATACAAAGCCGAGCTTTGTGCCTATCACTGCACGTTCCATATTATACATTGTATATAAGAGGATTTTTTGATAAGTTCGTCATATTTGCTAAGCAATCGTTTCAATTTGGCAACTTTAGAACATACATGCCTCATGTTATATACCAGATAAAACTAAGCTATGTGCCTTAGTTGCTAAGTAGCTCCCTATAAAACAGTAATTTTTCATTGGTTTTTAATCAGTGCCTTAAAATTGTGTGCTTAACTTTATGTTTTTCCATTATTTTGGCATAATTTGACTTGACAGTTGCTTTGCTTTCATATGATGAGAAAAGTTTTACTGCTTATAAAATTCTTCTTCTTATAAACAGTACGTTAAAACGTATTACACCTAAATATTGCATTCCAGAGTAAAGAGTTTTTTTGTGTTTATATAAAAGTTATTTGTAACTTTAAATTTGAAATCTGGAAGAAAGAAGTTCAAATCTGGACGTTTCCTTTCGCTCATTAAATTTTTTTTTGAAGAATATTTGTTGAATCTGTGCATTCCTATTGTTAAATCAAAGAATAAGAATATATGGTAGGGTAATTGGGTCGACGTTCCTCTGAAAGGTGTCTTAATTTCCATTCTGCTTAAACGTCAGTAAGGAAGGTTGTGTCCGCGCATATAGTTGCCTTGTCACCCAACACTTATGCATATATGAACATGTACTTGTGTATGCTTGATGCTTACAGCTATATGAGATTGTGGATGAACACTTTGGTTTTCGTGTTTAGTAGGCTCTTAAACTTTCGTTTAGATCAAACGGAAACAGAGAAGTTGTAAATGGAAACAGAGAGCGTGCTGAGCAAAGCCTTTAACAGAGACGAGTTGGATTTAAAACCATGGTCAGCAATTGAGCTGAAAAGTTGCCAGGGTCAACAAGGAAAATGTGCGTATACATCCATGACAGCTTTTCCCTGCTGGAACACAAATTCTATTCCGACGTCTCTGCTGACGTCGCCGACCTTCAAATCCACATTTTCCACCGATTTGGAAATCGATAATTCGATAAAGTTCTATGCAGATGATGTTATGAAATGCCAATATCCAACATTTCGTGTTTTTGTTCAATTTATTTTTCACTTTTTTCATTGTGTAAACTTTTAAATTTTGCTTGGAAATGCCATGACATTTCGAAATGTGTAAACATTTGTCTCCCAAACAAATTTTGAAATATAATTCATATTCTACAAGAGAAGCGAAATCCCAATAGAACGGCTATTTCGATTGCAGCTCGATTTCGTGATTTCAACTAATTGCTAAAAAAGAAGAACACATTCTAGCATTTAGATGCATATTCCTTAATATGCAATAATATAGCTCCTTCTCAGTTTCAAATTCGAGCTGCAAAAGTAAGGGGAGTTTTGTTTGTTGCCAGGTTCAAATATGCAGAAAACCCTTCCTGAAAGATCTGCGTTCAAATCCAAATGGGAGGAATATGATAGTTCGGAACAAAACAATAATTATTTTTTAGTCCTATCTCGCAACGACGCCTTCTCCGAAGTTAAATTCAGTTCGGGTGGAGTCGCCTCTACCTCTATCTGCAGGCCCAACGCCCCTGCCAACGTGTTGAGGTAGGCATTCAGCCCGATTAAGCTCAGCCATCACCGTGGCTATGCGTAAATCACAATGAGTCATGGAGGTACGCATCTACTAAGGCGGTCCAGTAAAGCGTAAATCACAATGGGTTACGTACCTACCACGGCGACCCAGTGTTGCCACTAAGAGCCCGGTTTTGCATCACTTGGACCCTAGCGGTATTTGAAGCTACCGTAACAACCCAAATGGGCGAGCCATTAGCACACGAAGGCACCACAATAGACTCGTAAACAAGCACCAAGAGCCAGAGTTGAGTTTTCTGAGGTTAGAGTAGCAAGCAGCTGTGGTCTATGCTCGAACAATAAGACTGAGACAACACAGAAGATTTGTAAGGTAGTTGAAAGCAACTATAGTCGCTGCAATAAGGTTACTCGAGGTAAGTGTACACCGAAGTATCGGACACAAGCCACCTGTAGTATAACCCAGTTTAGAAGGTATAACTGAGTTTAAAAGGACTAAAGCCTTGTCTGAGCGTAAACATTGACCTTAATGTTGCACCTGCAGGACCACGTGCCAAAGTCAACCAGAAATTCTAATAACGAACGAGATTTTGTAAGAGATTTTTTCACTTTCTTACTTGAAAATCTCGCTTAACATCTCGTGTAATAAGCGCCTTAAGCTACCGCATGTATCCAAAGTTTTTGTGGCATGTGGACAAAAGCCATTTAAGAGGAACCAATACAAACTTAGGTACGAAAGACATACTTAGTTGCCAAATACATAATGAGCTAGCTTAATTTCTCAATAATGATTAGAGTTTCCCTTGATTTTTGTTTGATGAAACCAATAGATTTGTGTTATGTCAGTAACTCAGAGTCTTTAAAGTTTTGAATAACTTTTGACGGCTCAAGACTTAGTTTTAGTTGGAAAAGTTAAAGAGTTTGCCGCTCAAGAGCACATTTGATGCACTTTGATAATCATTTTTTTCTTTTTTTCATAAAGAACTTCCTCAAAATCGATGAACCATAAGAAGTCAAAACAATTGCTTTGCCTTTATGCATATTCAACTTACGCACTCAAATGGAAAGAGTATTTTTAGTACTGTAGCTGCCAAATGAGCATTTCCGTGCGTATACTTAATATTATAAAACGCATATGCTTAAGATGTTGTTGTGTTTTGTTTGTATATGGAAATCTATATGTAGATCTTGTTTATTGTTAATATGTCGTTGTTTTTGCAAAATTCCACAACTCTTTTGACTCATACAAGAAAAACGTCATGCGGTAAGTCGCAGTGGCAACAAAGTATATTTTATGTGTTTTGGCAGTTTGTTTTCTGTGTATATCTATGTATATACTCTATAGAAGTGTATGTGTGTTGTGCATATATTTTGTCTTTTTGTTTTTGCCGCAAGCCAACAAGTTTTAATTTTTCGTCATTGTTTTTGTATGCTTTTGATTTGTTTTGTTTTTATTTATTTTTATATTTTTTAACGCTAAGTGCGCAAAATGTGCAAAAAAAACAAGTTTTGCACTTTGTAGCAAAGTAAAATGAATTGCACACAAATAAAGACTTGTACATAGAGCGTTACTTAGCTAAGTTAGGCTTAAAATAGCTGCCATACCAAGTTTTTTGTTGTTTTTTATCTTACAAAAAATTGGTGTTGACTGTGTGTGTGTGTGTGAGTGTGTGTATTTGTTTTAATTTTGTATCCCCTTGTGCCTAGCACGAAAAACTTTAGCGCTTTTATTTTATTTCTTTATCATTTTATTTATTTTTATGCCCTGTACACAAAGTGTAAAAGGGTATTAAAGGTTTGTGCAATGTATGTAACAGGCAGAAGGAGGCGTGGCAGACCATGGACAAGAATGGTCCATGGTGCATCCGTCCTTCCGTATGAACGTCAAGATATCATACACTATAAAAGGTAGAGGCACAAAAATTTACCATATGTTAAGATGCGCATTTATACCGAAAAGATGAAGTTTGTCGAATCACGTCCTTCCCCTGTGACATATTTTTACGGTTTACAGCCGCTCATCTCAAAACTCTATCATCAAAATATGCATCTATGTTTAAAAAATGATCGAAATTGGATAACTACATCAAAAGTTATAGTCAAAAATATGCTAATTTCACCCTCCACTCCAATTTTTGATCTATGTTACAAAATTCATTGATATTAACTCAAGAATACTGGAGTTATGGGCATAAAAGTAATTTTTGCCCCCACAATAGCAAAAATTGTCAATTGGAACTTCCCCATAGGAAAATGCTCACAGTCATATTAAACTTGTAAAAAGAGATATAAAAGAAAATACTTTCGTTCCCATTTTACCGTATGCTGGGTTAAGTGCTTAAGGGGGGAAAAAAGGATAAAGGGTATTCCACTGTCGGGCACCGTCCCGACTGTCTGCCTCAAATTTTTAAATTTATTTTGTAAATTGGCGAATGCTGCTTTGCGGATTTTTGCGCCAAAGTTTTGACTCTAGTACTAATGAGTGAGTGATTAACTGAATGAGTGAGTGCCTGATTAACTAGGTATAAACCAGCATCGAAGGGACTCATGATAAAAGTCGGTAACTGTTTGCTATCGAAATATACTGGAAGTTTTGCGGTTGCAACGAAAAAGCAATTATTTTTAACGCTACCGGAAACTCCAAAAGCTCTTAAAAAATATTTATAGCAAAAAAAAAAACTCCATTTATGTGCGAAGCAAAGCAAGTCCAAGTGATTTTATTATTTATTTATAGGTGCACAAGTAACTACGCCTCAAATGAGCCGTTACGAGTAATGTGTTCTAATTTTAATGATCTTAGTAGTATTCTCTCAACGGAACTTTCTCCTTCTTGCCTAATTAAATTATTATTTTATGTTCATTTAACTGTGTTATATGTTTCTTTAATCAATCATTTTGTTATTGTTGTGTTGATCTTAAATAAATAAATAAATTTAACTTCATTGGACCATAGGATGTCCTAGAGCAGGATGTTCTGCTAGAAGTTTTGATCTTATAAATTGATACACTAGTCACAAAAATATTTATAAATTTGAAATTAATAAAAACGATTATGGGCATTTCCTAGGCTATGCACGTGACAGTCGAACGTCTTCAATCATTGTACTTCCAAGTGAAGAAATGCAAAGAAAAACTACAAATTTTAGTATTTAGCATTATATTTAGTGTAATAGATCTGCAGTGTTAGAGTAGTACGTGGTGTGACACAAATAGAAGTGGTTTTTTTCTGCATCTAAAAAAATCCATATGTCAGCGAAAAGCGTTCTACTTTTTGGGTAAAACTTATATTAGGATAATCTGAAATAGCATAACTTCATATTCATAATTTTGCAGTTGAAAAGTTTATTTTAGTTTTGCTTTATTCAAGCTGTAATACATAATAACACGTGATGTGACTAGACTAGACAAAAGATTGCATTCATTAGACATCCGATAACTCTATTCTTGCTGTCTGTTACTTTATTCTTATAATGATGCATTCATTTTTGTACTTTATTTCGTAGCGCTTACTAAAAGATCATAGAAGTGAGTGTATTTATTTGGAGCTCGTTTTTATTGGTTAAAACAGTTTATTTTACTATTGATGCATTGATTTTTTTTTTTGTACTGTATTTCATAGCAATCACTCAAATGAGTAAGTGAGTGTACTCATACGACAATCGTAGCGTTAAACTCTTTGTATTGTTTATTTTTGTATTCACTTTCTGTTTAATCGTTACCATAACACTCACTAAATAAGCGACTAGACAAAAGCGTGTATTCATTTGACACTCTATGTTATGTTTCTTTAATGCATTTAATTCGGTCATTCACTTGTCTATTCATGCATTGATTGTTTACTCGTAAACGAGTAAACAAACGAGTATATTCATTTGACACTCGTTACTATTGTATGTGCAATAAATAGCATTAGTTTTCAATTTGAAACTTGTGTATCTACATTGATTGATTTGGCTAAACAACTCATTCTACATACGCGCATGCATGTGACATACATTAAAGTAAACAAATAAACACTCTATACATTAATATGAGTGTATTTTCAACAATTAGCATGCACGTGTATCCGAAACCTACAAATCATATGTAGCCCATGTATCTACTAGTACATAACATTTCAATTAACATTTAAATGTTAAACAATTACGTTGATCAAAAAAAAAAAACAACACTTAAAGCCATTGAACATTGTACATGTCAATGCCATTTCGAAATGAAACAAAACAAAAAAATTAAAACAAATAAAAGTGAAGAAAGGAAAAGAAATGAACTCACTTTGATTGAGGCAAAGTCATTCAAATGTGCCTACACACTGAAAACTAAAATATACTTTATCTATCTGCATGCAACTTTCACTTTCTCCTTGGCCAATGCGTTTGTCGCTTAGCAAACAACAACCCACAAATACAACAACATAAACAACGACAACAACAGCAACAACAAAAATTTGATGCAGAAAGTCGGGACGGTGCCCGACAGTGGAATACCCTGTACCCTTTTTCATTATAAACACTAAATACGGTAAAATGGTAACGGAAGTATCCACTTTTATATCTATTTTCATAAGATCGATATGCCTGTAAACATTTTCCTATTGGGAAGTTACAATTGACAAGTTTTCCTATTGGGATTTTGGCTATTATGGGGGCAAAAGTTACTTTTATACCCATAACTCCAGTATTCTTGGGCCAATGTCGTTGAATTTTGTAACACAGATGTAAAATACATGTATTAATGTCTGTGACAATTTTCAAATCAAGCTAAATCGATTGCGGGGAAAAAAGGTGAATGCAGTTTTAACGATTAGGGTCACACGAGTCTGCACACCAACTACTGTAACTCTAACTCACATGTGTCCATATCTACATGTAGTGCAATTTTGAAGCATTTTATAAGCGATGGGGGGTGATATTAGCATATTTTTGACTATAGCTTATAGATGCACATAAGCACGATGCACACCTGTGTTGCGTTTCGAAATGATAGATTAAATGGAGCGGTTGTAAAGGGGGTAAGGGGGTAAGATATCGACATAATTCGACAAACTCGTATTTTTCTCGGCATATGCGTCTTTTTTGCTCTAGCTCTTATAGTCTCCGAGAACTGTGCGACAACATGGACAGACAGACATATCTATATCGACTCGACTATTGCTCCTGACTACTTTTGCCCATGGAACATATAGTCTGCCACGCCTCCTTCTGCCTGTTACATACGTTGCACAAATCTATAATCCCTCTTACACTTTTTTTACAGGGTATAACAACAACATCGCTGCGGTTACTTTGCCACCGTTGCTGCAAAGTTGAGCTCCAAGTGATGAGGGCTAAGTGCTGCTCTTTGACTTGGCTGCTGCAATTACTTGGCTGCACTTTTTGTTGTTGTTGTTGTTGTTGTTGTTATACACAAAGACACACACACACACTCACACACACACGCACACATGTGCATAGATCAGTATGATGGCCGCCGCCCAGCTTGTTAATACACTTGAAAGAGAGCATATTTGGATTGTTATAAGATTTGTAACACAGAAAAGAACCATTTGAAGTGGATTTCAATTCTCGGCTTTTAAGACCTTTCCAAGCGCTAAAGAGTTTTAGCCAATTTCTTCAACTTTTTAAGTAGTAGCACTTCGTAGGAAAGAGAACGTAACTAACTAAAGTAGAATTTAATTACAATTCAAAACTTTACCCAATTTGGTATGTAATAGTTCTAGACTTCATGCTTCAATAAACTTAACTATTCTCATTCGCAAAAGCCCACAACATGTAACGCACTTGTCCATCGTGGACTCGTCGGCAACATTATTGACCGTTTTGAGAAGAAGCGCTTCAAATTCACTTGGATTTCCAAGAGTTTTTGCAAATGCACTACAATGATCCGATACCATTTTCCCCGGTTTCGTCAACTACATGAACTCAGCGACAGTTGTTTCCATGATATGAGACGCTTTGGTTTTAAACGTTATCAAGACCGGCTTTCAACTGTTGGGCGCTGCCAACCCAGCAAGTAGTGCTCTCTTGACAAGAAGGACTCGAGCTACCAGCAACTGTTATAAGAAACTCGACTGTATCTAGGTTTTCCTTTACCTTCAATATACTGTAATTTTCCATATTCCAGAGTTTCCGCAACTTTCTAAAGTGCAAAAAAGGGCTTGCTTTATATCATAGAATAAAGATGTTTTATGTAGTTAGTCGAATATTGGACATAATAAGCAAGACGTGAGTTCTTCTACTAAGTTTTCAAATGGGAAATGTTGCAAATTTGAAAAATATTATAAAGAACTCTATTGTAAGCAGCTTTTCCCATATATTTAACATCCCAGATATAGCTTTATATAAGGAAGTATACCTGTTAATGTAACTGATAAAACACTCTAAAAATGTTGGTTGTAAGCAAAACAAATCTTGAAATGCATCATAGTTAAGTTCATCCGTAATAGTCTTCAGGTGATCAAGGCGCTCATTGCACAGAGCCTAGATAAAGAAGAGAGGCACATTAACATTTAGTCTAAACTAGCAACAGCTAGCATTAGAATTGGTGTCCACTCAAGACTCTCACGCAATTCATGCGGCATTGAGGAAATTCCAATGTTTTTAAGATCTTGGACCATCCACTATGGTGGCCATCTTGAGCTCCCTGCATTTGCTCCACTTCCGCTTCCAATGTGAGATAAACTTTGAAGGCCTTACATGTAGGATGTTGAAGCATGGTAAACTCTCTATGGTGGACTTTTCGAAGTGAGGGCTCTCTAAAGGATACTCAAAGACACTGAACCACGAAGTGATTTAACCCCACTGACCACACACCGTCTTTGCTTTGTACTGACTTAGCCGAGGTTGAACGCTTGCTCAATCTGAACCTAAGTGTTTCCATTGTTAGACTTATCAACCATAACAGCATTCGATTTTACAATAAACCAACAAATTTATTTGCCTAAACAAAAATTGAAAAAGTTTCGTAAATTTAGTCTCTAACTAGCAAAACTATTAAAAAAGTAAAGTGCAATTTCTGTACTTATGCGTGTATTAAAAAAGTTTAGCCAACTTATTATTTTTGTAACTGTCATAGAAATGATCTGTTCAAAAACAGTTTAGAGGGGTAAACTTTGTTTGGCAAAAAAGATACAATCTCAGCTAAAAGCTGACAAAATTTGTTGTAACTTTTACAAGTAACTTTGACTAGTTTAATCAATATTTAATAGCCATGTAATAGTTCTAAAGAACTTTTGGCTGCAGCTGAAAGCAACATTATCTAGTTTCGTAAATCTCTCAAATAAAGTAGCTAGAACGTTTCGTTACGACTCTTAAGACTGCAAGAGAGTATATAAACTTTGGTTCCTCAAAGTTAACTTTCAGCTGGTTTTAAAAATAACTTTGCCATGGCCACTTAAAAGACTATGTGTGTGTGAGTGTGAGTGAGTGTGAGTGTGTGAGTGTGTGTGTGTGTGTGTGTGTGTGTGTGTGGGTTATGTACTTAACTGCTGTGCTGTAGTTGTTAAGTTTGTAGCTAACAATCTTTATGTGCAGCATCTAGTATACATGTGTGTGTGTGTGTCTGGGTGTGTGTGTGTGTGTGTGTGTGTATCTGCATCCGTTGGTGTCGCTCTCACCTTAGTTAGCAATTCCAGTTGCCTTTAGAGGTGCTACGACAGACCTAGAGACGTCGACAACGACTACGAGTCTTCGAAAACTAAGACGACTCTTGGCTCAAGACCCATTCATTGTTGTTGTTACAAAGTTGTTGTACTACATGGCCAGCTTTCAAAGTGGACTCGTTGTAGCCGTCGTCGTCGTTGTTGTTGTTGTTGTTGCCTAGATTCATGAACTGCATTTGCCGCTTGCTTCAATTACTTTCGTAACTAAGTTACCTTTTCCTGCCCCTCTGCCTCTGCAACTTATTAAGTGCCACTACTTCCGGTTGGGTTTTCTGCTTTACAGATCATTTAACTAATGGCGGAAGTGTCGTTACTTTTTAAATCAAAAGATAGAGAAGACAAAAAAAGTAGCATGCTGATCCACTTGAGAGTTCTAGAAAGGACGAAAAACGATAAATGTAATCAATGCAGCCAGCTGCTGGAAAATGCCTTTGAGCATGAAAATGGAAAATGTAATTGAATTACTTTGCCAGTTTGCGTCAGTAGTGTAAGCAAAGTATCTATTGCCCATAAATTGAATTTTAATCATATTAAAAGTTGCTAAATACAAAAGACACAAATTGCCAGCGGCGGCGGCGGCATCACTTTGAAACTTTTCAAAACTTGTGAAAAGTTTTTTGTGCAAAACAAATATTTCACCCACTTTAGTTAACACCAAGTACACACACACACACCCAGATCATATGTATAGGTATATGTAGGTATATATATACAAATTGGCCTTTCCACCTCAGCATTTTATTTTTTCGTGTTGGTTTGTGCCATTATATTATGAGCTCTCTGAGGCAGCGGAGCGTTCATGTGAAACGTCCAGTTTCTTTATACATACAAACTTACGAACATACATTAATGCATATAGATACGAGTATTTGACGTGTTTGCTTGTTCCCATTTAGCTTTGAAAACTCATGAAAATGAAAAACTTGAAATTAGCTTTTTTGGTGCACTAAAATATTGCTGGAAACGTTTTTTATACCTTAATGAAGTGTAGCTTAACTTTATGAAGTAGTTATTGTATGTCATTTCCGAAGCTATAAGGTGTACATTTGAGTAATTTGTCAGTACGATAAGTAAAATTAATAAAGTTCTTATAAGCTGTTCGATTTGAGTTTCCTTCTTGATGTGGCATTTCCGTTAGATTTTTTTTTTTGTTCGCTGGAAAGCTATGTAATTTGGCATTTATGATGTTTTTGGCTTATGTACTATTTGCAATGCAATGCCTCTCGCCAAAACTTGAGAATGCCTCGAACTATTTAAATGAATCTTTTTTAAGAAATTCGAAAAATATGATTATGGAAGGGAATGGGAGATATGAAAATATGAAGATATGAAGTTATGAAGATATGAAGATTTGAAGATATGAAGATATGAAGATATGAAGATTTGAAGATATGAATAGCAGTTGGAGAAGAGGATGAGCAAAAAAACCTGCTTAAGTTTCTCTAAGCCAGCTTATCGCAAAACGAAAAACCTAAAAGTAGCTTAGGGACTATTCCCAAATTTCCGGTATTTCGACTCTCCAATCTGTCTTATAATTAAGTTACAACCTTATGCGATAAGATATCTCATAGTAATTGAATTTTCCGCTTGGGTTTCACGATATCAGTTTCTGAGAGTCAGGTTTTATTGGGGTCGTCTTCGTCAGTTAGGAGTATCTCGGAGACTTCAAAACGATGTGAAGATATGTATAGAGGTTGGAAAAGAGGAGGAGCAGAAGAACCTGCCTAAGCTGATCTAAGCAAGCTTATCTCAAAATTAAAAACCTAAAGGTAGCATAGGCACTATTGCGAAATTTCCGGTATTCCAACTCCTATCTGACTTATAATTAAGTTATAACCTTCCTTAATTACATTTCGAAAATGGGGGTTTAAGAAAGCTAACTCACTCAATTGAAACGCTTAACAAAGTTTTCCATTAAAAAGGAAGACGACTCTGATTATATTTACCATAAACTTAAGAGAAAGACTGTTATCAGAAAAAATATACAAAAAAGGAGAAAACTTAGTAGATATCAAAACTGCTTTGTCCTAAATCGATATGTCGACCTTTTACGGCGAACAAATGTTGCAGCGCCACGGAAATCCTAGATTCTCCAATTGCTTCTTAGAGATATCATTATAAAATTTAAAAAACTATCTCATTCAAGATGCTTTTGGTACAAAATCTACTTTTTATATCAAACAGCTTTCGCATAAGAGACAGATGGCATTGCAGAGTATTAAAGCTTTGATAAGCTGCGTTTTTCACACTCGTTTCATATCTTATTACTTTTGTAGTTGTTGTTGTTGTTGTGCCTATTGGCCCATTCATTTATCGTTTTCTCTTATCATCGAATTTCTGCTACTGTTTGCTCCAGTTCCAATTGCAGCAAATTCGCATGTTAGGTGAAATTAAATGCTCTTGTTACTGAATGAAATCGCTCGACCCAATTCAACGAGTGTTTTCGGCGTTTTTTTAAGTTTCCCTGACATGAATAAATTTTACATTGTAATTTATAGCGCGTGTTTTTCTAACCCAAATCTTTCTTTCTCTCTCTATTTGTAGACGTGGCTTGACGCCTCCACATCGAGTAAAATCCATATCGATGGCTACATTCACACAGGACGAAATTGATTTTCTAAAAACGCACGGCAATGAGCTATGCTCCAAGACCTGGCTGGGCCTATGGGATCCGAAGCGTGCCGCACAACAGCAGGATCACATTAAGCTCATGGTTGACAAATATGAACGCAAACGTTACTATCTGGAGCCAGCTAGTCCACTCAAATCGCTGCCCAATGCCGTCAACTTGAAGTCATCCTCAGCCAGCAACACGAACATGTCTAATGGTTACCATCACAATGGCAGTTCCAGTAACGGCTATGCGAGCATTCATCTAACGCCGCCTGCCACACAGCGCACCGCAGCCAATGGACTGCACAAATCCACATCCCTAGCCTCATCTGCGGGCAGCACATCGTCCACGGCCATCAGCAGGCCGCAGCATCACAGTAATGGTCATCATGATGCTTTTAATATGTCCAATGGACTGAATGGCTTCACTAGCATGAACAGCGCCGGCTCCACATCCACGGGCGCTTTGTCAGATACCAGTAGCTGTGCCAGTGCCAATGGTTTCGGTGGTGATGCGGATTTTGTGGCTGATTTTGGTTCAGCCAATATATTTGATGCCACCTCGGCGCGTTCAGTTGGCTCGCCAGCGGTTTCATCGGCATCATCGGTCAGTTCTACCAATGGCTATGCCAAGGTGCAGCCCATCAGAGCTGCTCATCTGCTGCAGCAACAGCAGCTACAGCAACAACTATTGAATGGCAATGGAACGGAGAACTTTGCGGATTTCGATCATGCGCCCATCTATAATGCAGTTGGTAGGTTGAAGAAAGTCCTTTTCCTATAGTTTATGTCTAGTCAAATTATGAACTCTTTGATTATTTATTAGCATAATCCTGGCATGTAATGAATTCTCATTATTATAGTAGTCTGACTGAACAAATGATATATGGGTTATGAAGATAACAGAACAGAATATCTGAGTGTTGGGAAGCTGGAGTCATATCTTTCAAGGAGGACATTAGCATCCACTTACAAAAAGGGGTTTGTGAGATACTCCAATAGGCAACATTTATGCGATTACACAATTTCTAGGAGTCAGCCTATATAAAAGTTTTAATTGCATAGCGATGGTTAGGGATCGAGGTCTAAATCATATTGAATTATATGGCCATAGACTTTAGCTTTGACCGGCATTTCTAATTTTGCTACTTTTTCAAAAAAGTATAAATGAAATAGTTCATCAGTTCAATTGAAATTAACGACGACTCACCTCACTCAAGTTTGAAAATCAGTTCTGCTTTTGTTGGCAACTTAATTGAGTTTTTAAGGTATTTATCGGATCGAAATAAAAACGTTCCCATTTCGATTAAGAAACATTAGGAATTCAGAACACCACGACTTGGAATAGCTTTGAATTTAGTTTTCATAGCTAGGAACTAAACCTGTAGCTAATTTGAAAGATTTCCGCTATGTTTTTGCTAACATTTAAGGTTAACTCGTTACGAAATGGAGGAACAGAAGGCTAATCGGCTTAAGAGAATGTCAAAGCTTTAAGATACGTTGAAGCCTGTGAATACTTGCTTAATCTAATATTTGCTTGAAAATTACAGCGATTATATTCCTATCGACGAGCATTTTTCCTTTCAAGTAGTATCTACTAGAGCTGCAAGACTATCGATAGTGGCGGCATTCGATATTTTTGATTGTTGCTTCGATACAATCGAAAGTACTAACAGTTTTTTTTTCTTTCTATCTTTCTAACCTTATACCCTTCTCCCATTGAAAGTTGCGATACTATCGAAAGTACTAACGGTTTTTTTCCTTGCTATCTTTCTAACCTTCTCCCACTGAAATTTGACAATTGCTTGCCGATAACAACGATTGTTGTTTTTATTTTCAAGGCATTTTTGGCTAGCAATTGTCGTGCAACTTCCAATGGGAGAAGGCTATTAACCGCTTAGCGTGTGTTTAAAGTATATATATAATATATTCGACAATGAGACAGATATAAATAAAAATCGATGCATCGATAGTACTATCGATAGTTTTGCTCTAGCTATCTTCACAGAATACCTGACTTAAAAGACTAAGCTTAGCTTTTGTTTAGCTACGATCTCTCAGTTTTTTATTATTTAATAACACTTTTAACTATGCTTTGATCTTAAACTCTGACTAAAGTAAGGAGCATGTTTCGCTGCAGCTCTTGATACTAGCCAAACTCAACTTGTGGAATTTCCGTTCGTTAAATCTTTATGTGCATTCCTTTGATTCGAAATCTTTTCATATTATATTATGTACATACTTATATATGTATTTATGTATCTTGTCTGCGTTATATATATATATACATATATATATTTTTTCTTATACAATTTTTTTTCCTTTCTTTCTACTTTTTTCTCTCTGTGTGCTTAAACTTGCAAAACACTCGAACCATTTCAACACGCAAATTATTTACTGCCTTAGCGATGAATTATAAACTTAATAGCCCAAATAGTTGGCAAAATTTAGCAGCAACAACTACAACAACAACAGCAAAAACAACAAAAGTAGTTACATTCAATGCCAATGGCAACAATAACAACAATTACAACAACGGCAACAGCAATAATTATAGAGTTTTGGGCTATACCAAAGAAAGTACGCGATTTTTTTGTGATCCATTCAATGAAAATGATGATTACAAACATGATCAACAAAATGTTAACAATGATAATGATGTTGATGTTGATGATGATGTGTATCGCAGCACCAACGGCAATTGCATTGGCCAAGAGCCATTGGCAACCAGATTTGAAAGTGATTTTTTGCCACAGACACACCCACTGCAACAACAGCAACCACAAGAGCAACAAACGCTGCAACATCAGCAGTCATTGCAGCAGTATCCAACATTGACGCTGGCAACAGCTTTGGCTCTGCTTGGCCGAGATCAGCAATATAATGGTAACAGCTATAACGGTGTTCAATACAATGGGGGCCAAGACTATGCTCCGCCTGAAACTTGGAAAGTTTGGCCCACGCATAATGCCAACAACAATAACAGCAAAGACTGGCTTGAACCAAGACCGCAACAACCAGCCAGTTTGGTCTATAATACAGCCTCAGCAGCTGCTGTGCTGGAACCATACAATTCCAATCAATTTGCTGCCGAAGATGCCCTGAACAAGCTGCCCATTTTGCCTGTCTCCAAACTTTCGCCCTCAAATCCATTTTTGCCCTATTTGCTGCAAGAGCAACACAGTTTAGTTCAAAGCAGCGTCATACAGGCCACGCCCCCTGACAAAACGCCTACGCCAAAACCCGCGACTAGAAAAGAAAACAATTCCTATTTCAGTTCGTTTTTGAATTGTTGTGAAAATGAGCCTGCAAATAGTGCCGAAGCTGCAAACGAATCCTTTATAACTACGCCGACAATCAATAATAATAATAATAATAATAATAATAGTGATAATAATAATATTAATAATGAGAGCACTGAAAATACTAGTCGGAGTTACAATAATTCAATTGCAAATAACAATCATTTCTTTACCTGGAGTAAGTTTGTGTTTTGTTCTTGATTTCAGTTTCAGTTCTTACCAATTGTTTTTTCTTATTGGCTCGTTTGTTAACAATTTTGTTATTATTATTATTAGTTTACTTTGCGTATTGTTGCTTTTGCGTTCGTTTTGTTGCCTTTTTATCTATAGAATTAGTACATGCCCACTTTAAAGGGTATTTGCAGCACATAAACATGGCAGCTACATATGTATAAACGCTTGTGCTGCTTAGTTAGTTAACTTTGATTTAGTCTAAGACTTGCGGCTGATTCACTTAAATTTCAACTAAACTTGGTTTTAATTGTATCTCCACAGGTTCACCACTGCAGAATGGACACATGCACAAGGCAAATTCCGCCCACAACAACAACAACAATCCAAAGCAAATGAATGCCCCCAGCGAGGATCGCTATGCAGCGCTCAAGGATCTGGATGAACAGCTGCGTGAAATGAAAGCCAGTGAGACAGTTGCTGCAGAGATCACAGCGTCAACCAATGGCTCAGATCCCTTTGGTAAGCTTTAGAACGCTTGAACGCCACAACAAATCATGAGAACTCGTGCCATTCAGGTTTAAGTGAACCGATTCGATATCGAATAGCGATGTTTATCAATCCACTTTCTTTTTTCGAAAAAGAGTCTGAAAAAGTCACGAAAAGAAATTGTATTTAAAGAAACGAAACATATGCATATTAGTAGTTAAGTGAACCTTGATTCGAAACAAAACTGGGCACAGAGGTACACCTAAACCGTTTCTTAAACAAAAGCCCAAGCACGTCATAGGTACGAACACGCGAACCGAAACTAACAAGGAATTTCAGCGGCCTTGTAGCCCTCGAAATATAGGTTTGGTCCCATACTTTTTCATAACTGATCGTAACAATCCCTTACCGAACGTCTCTGCTTCGCACACACTATCATCCGAAGCTTTGCCTACAAGCTTTAATGGGGCAGAATGTCGATCTTTGACTCCGTTCCACGCTAGCGAGACACATTGTTAAAGGAATGATGCAGTCTGCGATCTGCCTAATTTTGGACAGCTCATAGAAGCTGTAAAGTAAGTGTCTACCCAGCTATTTGGGCAGGATATTAACAGAAGCAGTTCTCATTCGTTTTCTTCTCTTCATTGTTCCCGCAACTTGTGCAAAGGTGGCAAAGGCTGCACATAAACTGCTGAGCATCTCTCCCGGCTAAGAGAACAGATCTCAGCTGTACAGTCAAGTTTGTGGATCAGTGCGACTGTTTAGCACATTTTGCCTTGTGTTTGAAGGACCGCCGCCTGAAACATGCAACATTTATATTGAGCTGTTCTAAAAGGACTCCACCATCAACTTCGAGTCGTCTCAGTTGTAGAAGAGCCTGCTAGATTCAGGGGCATCGACACCCCTGCCTGGCAAGGGACACCCGTGATGCATAGTTCAACTGCGGTATTGTGAGGTCTGCTTCCTCAGAATTGGCTACCACACCCATACTTCATATTGGAGTATAGGCCTGATTATTGCCGTATAAAGCCATAGGATTATATTGAGTGATATGTCCCACTTAGGGCCTATGGTTTTATTGAAAGAATAGAGGGTTATCGCTGTTTTCTTTGTGCGTTGTTGAGTATTTAGGGTCCAGAACTATTCCCAGCTAATTATTACTGTGTCTGAAAGAAATTTTGGAACCATTTAGCTCCTTCTTCTCTTAAGAAGAGAAGCAGATTTATTTTGTTTGGATTTTACCATAATCCCCTCTTTGCTGTCCCTGCAAACAGTTGTTTTGAGTGAATCCACCAGAAAAACTGGTCGTACGTATAAGCAAAGACTTGACAGCCTCTTACTTCTATGCCGCTTACCAGCTTATGTTCCAAAGGAGTGGGGGATAGCACCTTGATGGTCTTTGTACCAAAGTAGAGTACATCACCAATTGCTCATCGGCTTCCGTATTTGTTAGTGCTCCGGTAATCGACTCGGGGCCCGCATTGTTAAAGAAGCATTCAATGTCTGCCAGGGTGTATTCCTTGATATTCAGGGATTCAATCGGTGGGACTACCGAATCAAGAGCTTCTGCTTAATATATAGAAATGTGAAGTTAAGGAGCTGATTTTTATAGAGATATGTGCATATTTGTCGTGTTTGAAGCTAAATCGATTAGGAATTGTCGCTTTTTTTGATGCTGAGTCTAAGAGCTCTGAATTGCAGAAATACGTATTTATGTACAACGAATTTAGGAACGTTCTGACAAGGAAAACATAAACATTGTATTGATGTCAGCTCGCAATACTTTTGTGCAACTCGAGTCAATTTTTAATGAACTCCATAATTTGAAATTGTTCTTTTTGTTTTTAATCAAAAATGGACGCTGCGCCCATATTTCATGATTTAGCTGTTGTGAGCAAAAAAAAACCTTTAAGTTTTGCAATTTTTTTTTTGTATTTGTTCTAATGAACTTCAGCACTGCGTCAGCGCTTCTTTCGATTATAAACATTTATAGCATTAGTATTTTGTTCCTAGAAACTATAAAGTTAGAAGTATTTACATTTAAAAACGCTGAATAATGTGAATTATGGTTTATCTATAAGAAGACTCATTTTTACGATCCTAAATCATGAGATTGTATATATGTAGTTGATCTAGATTCTAAAGAATCTAACAGGGTGGACCTGCTGGTTAATGGGTGCAAGACAAAGTACTTTTGATGTTGTCCAGGACTTGGTCTACCATGGCACCAACGTAACAAAGCAGTGACATATCTGCATGAAGTTCAAGCTGAGAATCACTCTTACCAATCGATGCCACTCTGGTCTCAATAGGCAAATGAGTAGTAGAGAAACTTTATAAAACGCTATCCTTCACGATGGAACGACGAACTCTACGAGCTCTATGACGACATTGACATAGCTAAATATCCTAGACCAAGTGTATTGGGGACACAAGTTCGTAGGATGGCTGGCCGCTACAAGACGCTACTGACAGTAGTTTCAGGATGTTTCGACTACTTGTTTACCATTCTTGGACCCTCTGAATTGTATCGAATGCGAATCTTCTTCTTTTTTGCCTTGCCGCTTTCGTATGAAGGTTCGACCGCACGAAGTTCCTCTGGCGCGTCCTCTATCTATTGTGTGGAAAGCTTTTGCTTGTTTACGGGTTGCTTACCGGCCTCTTTGAGACCGTCCATCTTGGCGATCTCCCATTTGTCACCCCTAAACTTTTTGATTGCACAACATAAAAAAAAATAGTACTTTATAAGAACTATTTTAATGCAAAATGTAATGTATTTCAGTTCGTGCTCTTCGAAAGCTTCTGTTTTTCGTACTTTTAAGCTCAAACTCAAGCTAACAAGAAGTTTGTATTTCGAATCCTGAGCACGTTTTTATAATAACAACAAGAGTTATAAAATGTAATACGTGCTGTTTATTAGTACTTTTTCAAATTCATACAAACAGGGAATTAAACCGAAATGTTTTATAAGTTACGTTCAGTTATGGGTTTGATTGCTTAGCTCTGAGTTTGTTTAAACCGTTGTTTGGAATGCCTCTCTTCTTTAACAGTTACATTAAGTAATGGGTTTGATTGCTTAGCTCTGAGCAATGTATACTTAACAAGGTAAAGTCGTCGGTGAGCGAACATTCTTAAAATTTTGTGAGAGTCTGATATAGCGAAAGAGAGAGACGCAAGTTACCTCTCTTATTAAAATTCGCAGGAGAATGAAAAATTACGAAACTGCGCTGCTGACGGCGCAACGACGACGTTACCTTTTTAACTATACATTGGCTCTGAGTATATTTCAACCATTGTACGTAATGCCTCTCTAGTGCTCTATAAATCACAATGCCAAACAATACTTTAGTGCCAAATAACTTTTTCACAACTATAATAATCTGAAAAACTTTTGTTTTGCAGCAACCAACAACAATCATGCGAATCCTTTCAAGAGTCAACAGCAACAACAGCAGGCACAGCAATTAGGCGCCGCTGCGGCCATGCTAATCAATGGCAACAATCACATTGTGAATCCATTCCAAGCCAGCAACACTGCACAACAACAACAACAACAGAATCTCTACGGACAAGTGACGCTCATACCAAATGGCTACGGCAGCAGTCCACAGCAGCCGGCGGCGCAGCTGCTGCAAACCCAGGCAACAATGCAACAGCAGGCCAGCTTCTTTAACTTTAATGCCAATGGGTATGCCATGACGCAGGGTTTGCCCAATGGCTGTGGATTTGGTAGCATGCAGCCCACGCCCGTACTGGCTGGAGGCATGGCCGGTGGCGCCTACAATAATCCATTTGCGGTAAGTAATGGTATTGCATGTTGTAATGTGATCAAGTGCCATTGTACTCATATGCGTTAATGTTTGCTCCACAGGCCAGCGGCGCCATCAACACCAATAATCCATTTTTATGAAATGCGAGCGTTTCGGCAAAGCACAAGCTGGAGCTGGAGCTGGAGGCAATTTGGCTGAGACGTTGAACAAACACACACCAGAAGAAAGCTGCTGAACAAAGCGTACCGAAATTTAGTCCATTTTTATGAACAATAGCTCTTAAACTTACGTTATATACTATATATAATTAAACAGTACTATATATATATATGTAGCATATAAAGAGATTTATATGTACAATATATTCTTTTACATACGATACGATACGATACTAACTAACTATGTCGCTTTACATATACATGCATAAAATTAAACTAAAACTTTGTATTTACTGTTGTCTTTAGCCTCTATAGAAATTTTTACTAACAAAACGATGAGAACTCTTTAAAAAATGCGAATAAGTGTTAGCTAAACTTAAATTTACATAAAATATTTATATAATACACATAAACTTATTAACTTAAGATTGGCTGAAGCATCTAAAAAGAACAAAAATGTACGACTTTCGAACAAAATTGTAAACTCGAAATCAAATTCAGAACGCCATTAACTAAGATTTTTCAAAGTTCTGCCTCATATTGTTTTATGTTTGTTCGATATGTAACTGTAAATTGCAAAGAACATTTAAAAAAAAAAAACAAAACGTTTTTCATTTTTTTAAATTTTATTTTAATTTTTATCACTGTTGGTTTAGTGTTTTGTTTTAATTTTTGGCTTTTGGCGCGTAATTCTCCGTCAGTTATTGATTGTGTGGCCTTAATAAGATTATGAAAACTATAAATTATACTACTACTACATGCTACTATATACGATATGATATGATATATCTACACGCATACACACATAAATATATGTATATATATAAATAAACTAAAAATATATATATATGCTTTTGTACCTAAATTAAATGCGGCTTGTTTTAATTATTTGTTTTTGTTTTTCGTATTTTCATAAAGCGACGACTGAGTGTAATTTGCTCAAAAACAAATGAAAAGTTTGTTAATTGTGAAATAAAGAAAACTATTAACATAAAGTGTTGATTACATTGATTAAAAAATACATATATATATATATGTATATGTATTTGTAAGCGTACAATAACAAATCAAAATATTACACTATGTATGTACTGTGTATGTACAATGTTATGTACATAAACTACTTATGTATTCAAAGCAGAAAAAAAACGTACACATGTCCAAACTAAAGCAAGTATGTTTTTCTTTTTTCATATTTAGCCTTAATATGTACAACATTATAGCGAAGCCTTAACATTATTTAACATTCAATAAATCCAACAAAAAAAATAAAATTGCACTCCTTATTCTCCAGGATCTTAACTTTATCAAAAATATTATTGTCCAAGTCGCTTCGTTGCGGATCTAGATCTACGATCAAACAATGAAATATATATTTATTTATAAATATGTACTACCAAACCCTGTAAACTTCGTTTTGCCGTTTCAAACGAAACTTTTTTTTTATCGAAAATAGAGGGTTTTGCCTTCTGCTCGCTCCACTTGCCAACCCCCGTACCCCATGCGAGGTAGATATTATTCTTGTTCCCATTTCCCTACTTCCCATTCCCCTTCCAGATACTAAGTTCAGCTGCGGTTATTGGTATCAATGTCTTCCTATCCTCTTGCTCATCTTCATCCTCTACAATGTCTTTCTTCAATTAACAGTTTCACAACTAGTATGTGTGTAACCAGTGTTTTAGTTTGAAATTCGAACATGCTTTTCTCTTCTTAACTGGCCAAAACAACTAGAGCTACAAAACTATCGATAGTACTATCGTCTCCTTCTTGTCTGACTATCGATAGTTTGAAGCCCCAAGCAGTGCTGCCAATTTACAGATGACGAGGTTACCGACATCCATTGTATAAGAATATTTTACTATTGCCGACATCAACTAAAGCCCTTTAAGTAATTGAAAATTTCCATGGAAATGGACCACACGATGTTGGTATCCCCAAAAATATAGAGGTTTTATTTTTAAGTTCTCCTGAGTCCACCGATTTGGCTTTAATAGAAACAGCTTTACATAAAGGTGGTTCTTAAGCGATACGGTTTAGTTATTGATTGAAACTGTGAGCATGAACTCCGAATTTTATGCGAAAGAACTAAATGTTAGCAAAAGATTGGAGTAAACATCCATTCTTACAACTTTGTATGATTATCTGTAGGTTTAATCAAGAAACGATCTATAAAAGAAATATTGGAATATTAATCACCTTCAAAGGCTAATCAAATTAGATTATATTTGCGGTGGATGAGATGGCTCATTAAATGAAAATGGCCATTTCTAGACACATTGGCTAAAAATGGATCTACTTTTGAGAAAAAAATAAGATCCAATAAGTCTTCGTGGAGGCCACAAAGCAACAAAAAATGGTCTTTTATGCAGAAAACAGAAAAGAATTAATTTGTTAACGGTCCATGATTAGGCTCTTTTAGTTGCATGCTCTTTGGATTAGGAAACACACATTTCTACTAGAGCTGTAAACACACCGATTTTTCATTAGCACGCTACTCAATTATTACTATCGAATTGTATTAATCAATTCTTACTTTTCTCATACTTCTGTTGCCGAAAGAATATGTAGCTTAAGTATGAAGTGTCCATAAAACTTATTGATCAATAGCAACAATAGCTTCGTTATTGTGAAAGTTCTGCTTAATTGTACATCGAAGTCAACCTGTGGAATCCTAGATCCGATCAGAGCTTCTAGAGCATATGGAATAATGCATAATCTATAGAATCTTCTACCATCTGAATCGATCTTAATCAATGTTTAGAAGAGTAGTAGTAGAAAAAGCAGAGTTTTTAACCTGTTCCTTAATTGTATTCTGAAGTTAAACAGAGGACCACGGTGGCTCATCACTTCAGCTCCTTCGAGTCTGTAATTTTCTTGGGGTTCTCGCTAATAATGGTGTTTAGCAGGAATTGTTGTGTGAGGAGAGCACAGGTGTCACGGACAGGGAGCATTTGCACTTCGTGCTGAAGATGGTCACCATATGTAATTGCACGGCAATCAGTGGCAGCTCTGTGCACAGTTTGGAAGTTCCTCCACTGCGTGTCGCTTATAGATAAGGATCAAACTGGTGCGGCATAGCTAAGGAGAGGTCGGCCTATGGCTTTATAGGTAGAGACTATGGTTTCCTTCTGCTTGCCTCAGGTGCTCCAGGGTAAGGCTTTGAGGATTGTATCTTGTATCTGCCCGGACCTTCTCCCGGCAATCTCTTCTGAATACATGACAAACTGGATCAGATTGTCGAAGGGGATTCAATGAATTTTGGGGTATTTCTATGTGGGGATAGTACGAAAATCAGAAATGCAGAGATTTCGGTCAGCGAAAAAGTTGCTATCACTTTGATTTAGCGATGAGAGCCAAAAATAGAGCAATCATCTACGTGGGAGACTTATTTCATCCCGTGGGTAGGGGAAGATATCGTAGAGATGTAAACATTGAAAAGCAATGGTGAGAGAATTCCCCCCTGAGGGACCCACTGCTTACATTTCCGAAATGTTGATGGAACCACACGGAACTTTGGCTGTTTAGACCCTCGGCAGTATGAGCTGATAACTCACAAAGGGCTGAGGTAGTATGTTCTTATGGTTATTATATCTGCTGTATTCTACACGTAACACTCCTCCGGTTTGAGTAGCTTTTTGATACGAAATCGTTTGTTCTAAAAGTTGTCAAAAAGAGCATCAAAAATAAAAACAGACATTTCATCAATTATAATTTATTTGATGTATTTTTATTCATTTCCGTTTCGGTATAATTTCTAGTTTGTTCTTTTTCTTTAGTACTAGTTGTTTTTTTATTTTAGCAATTGTTTAAATTACCATAAATTATTTACGTTTTATATTATGTAATTATGTATATATTTAAAAATTCGCATATGAAATAAATCGAAAGTCATTTGTTGGTTTTTTTAATATATATATATATATATATGTAAACTCTATGTATCTATGTATATCTTTTCTTCGATTTTTTTGCTTTTCAACGTTACGCCCCTTTAGCTTTTGGGCAGCAACGAAATCCATTGCCACACCTTCATGATTCGCTCACTATATTTTTTTTTACTTTAAAGCTAAACAAAAACAAAACAAATATTTCATAAAATAAAAAACCTAAGAGAGGGCCTTCAAAAAATGCGGCAAAACAAAATCTAAACTAAAGAAAATAAATCGAAATTAAAGCTGGAATCGCGGCGTATTACATAAGAATAAGTAGTATGTATATTATGTATAAGAAGTGCTTAGTTTAGCATTGCATCAACTGTACATTATGGCTTAAGTGTGTAATACATAAGTTAACTATTATGTAATAGGGGGCTTTTCTTCACTTTTCTTCTCGGTGTGTGTATGATAATAATTATGTTATATAATTATGCGCCTAGAACAGCTGTTGCTTAGCTATCAAATTTATATGTTGTTTTTATATTATAGTTGGTAATTGAATTGTTTTTAACAAAAATGACTATGTGAGCGATGATGATGAGTAGCAAAATTGTCGGATTCTTAAACTCTGTATCTGAAGACCTTTTATTTTTAAACATTTAGTAAATAGGTATGTTATGTGCTCAAGTTACTTCATTTTTCTTACTGTGTGTGTGGAGCAGTTAAAAATTTGTTTGCTCGCTTCATTTTGATAAATTCAATATTACTTTTTGGTATGCCACTTATTAAGTGTTTTGTTTCTTTCACAACTGTTTATCGTTATTTAAGGACAGTATTTGTGATGTTTTTCTATAAAGTAATTTCAAAATACACATACAATTATAATATCATTTCATATCGTATGCATAGGAGTAAACTATAGCATGAAGCTGCTGCTTTTAAGCCTTGGCTCAACATTGACGACATTCTGTTACTTAAGCTGTATAGATATTACTTTCGTGTATGAGTTTTCTTGTGGTTTAAAAGCATTTTCTCTCTGTGTACATACTTTGCTACAATGTTATTTGTTTGCTTTAAATTTCATATTTATATGTGCATAACTATGTAAAATTTAATGCATGTTGACATCTAGAATTCATTAGATAAATTGCGCTGTATTCAAACATTCGTTTGCTTTGTTTTTTAGTTTACAAAAATAGGCGGAATAATGTTTCTGTAATACAATTTAAACATATAGCCAATGCCTAATTAAGCCTTTAAATTTAATTAATTTATTTAATTTTATAAAAGTACAAAAAGTCTGTTACTGCTGCTGCTGCTGCTGCTGTTGCTGACTGACTGACTGACTGACTGTCTTACTTGACCGACTGCCTTAGTTGTTTTTTACAAGGTATGCTTGCCGCTTCGAGACACAAGACAATTACAATCATACACAATGAAACGCATTAAAATCGTTAAGGACTTCCGATTTATATACAGTTACTAATTATGCTTTCACTCTTGGCAAAGCGCAAAAAAAGTTTAAAGAAAGCCTTTCAACTAAATTATATTGAACTACATGTGTTGTGTGTGTGTTTTTTTTTTAATTTGTTTTGCATTTGCATTGAGTTTTGCTTTTGCATATAAGTTTGCCTTGGTATATCTTTGAAGTATGTGGTATATGATGTTTATGTATATATATCAATATATTGCCCAGTTATGGACATGCGCACGTATTGCCATTTAAGTCTTTTGAGCAGTTTACGTGCCATTGGCCTTGGGCAGCGATCGCACCAGATACAGCTTCTCGCCCTGCTTGTTCGTATAGATGGGCGCTCTTTGGTAATGATCGACCAGCTGATCTAGAGAATGGAATTTACGTTGGCCAATGCAGTACATGTTTTGCTCCACATGTACACGGAAGTGTTTGTTGCGGCCGGGTGCCTTTAGCGAAACCGAATAGTCGCCCATCTGAAATGTACATGGTAAGAAAATTAGTAATGTTTCATCTGAGTTTCTCTTCTAAAGCGCTCTAAGTGTAGAGACAAAGCTAAGTTTTAAGTCATTGCTTAGTATTAATAGAAGACAACAGGCTTGCAGAAGATTGGAACTGGTGAAACCTATAATCTAGCGATTCCACCTCTTGCTAATGAAAAATATCTAAATTTTGTCATAAGTCACAAGCATTTCTTTTGCATTAAAGGCCGATGGACTTAGAAGATAAATGACATTCAAAGTTGCTAGTCATTTGCTTAAACAGCGCAAATAAAAAATGTGTATAGTACACAAAAATTGGGTTTATTTCTAATCATAGAAGTACAAACCATGATATCAATGTCGGCAGTTTAAGCAGAAATAAGATATCAATCAAAGCCAATCAAATGATTCGGAGTTGCTAGAAATATGTGCAATGATCTCTATTACTTCTGTCCCCATTAATTAAAAAAAAACTTGCAATCAATCTCTGAAGTCATTTGCAGACGAACTTGATTCTCAATCTTTGCGTTTAGATATAAATTAATTGGACAGTAATTGGTTTTTCATCAACACTGTGTGATGCCGAGACCAAAACAATCGGCAATATTTAGCAACTACATTGTTGGAAATATCTGTATTCCAAGCTAACAATCGTTTGATGACATTTTAAACATGTTGGAACTGTTTCTCGTTTCGTCTCGATTCTTGCGGAACTCACGAACTTATCTACACTTAAACTCACATTAGTCTCACTGTCTCTAATGAGGAAATCACCATCGTGCCCATGTTGATTGAGCACGGTATCGCATTGGCTGCGCGTTATGGCGCCATAGTACCAAGTCTTGCCGGCCAAATTTGGACGCTCCATGGGCTGAGTGGGCTGTGAGGGCTTATTGCCATCGTTACGGCGCTCCATGGAATCACCGCCGCCAGCGCCACCATTGCTGCCGCCATTGCCATTACCAGCGCCGCTAGTATTACGATAGGGTGTAGCCAAATAGTCATTTAACTCTTGTAAATAATTGCGTGGAACTAAACCGACTTGGCCCTGGTTATTGCGTGCTTTGTACCAGTCTGGATCGGAGGCAGGACGATCAACAATCTCCAAACGATCGCCCTTCTCAAACGACAGTTCCTGATCGTTGTTCGACGTGAAACTGTAGAGCGCTACCTGCTTAAAGTATGAAAAACAGTCAGAAATTGCTTTGCCAAACTAAAGTTTATCCCAGTGACTCACCACAATGTCCAGCACATTCTCGGCCATGGCGTAGGTGTGTATCTCGCCATCGTTATCACAATCTTCGGTTGTATAATTGCTGGGAAACCAGCCAACCGAATTGCCGCTTTGGCCACGCCACCAGCCATCATTAGACTTTTCCAATATGAGTATGCGTGTGCCTTTGGTCAGTGAGAGCTCATCGGGCTGCTGCGCCTGATAGTTATATTTGACAATGGCCGTGCCAATGGCCTCGGCCGGATCGGGTGGCAAACGGCGCGACATTGTTGGACTCTCTATTTGTCGCGACGGTGAACAGTTGGGCAGCGTCTTTGAACCGGAACCCTTTTTCACTTTCTTCTTAATGCTACAAACGAAATTTTTTAGAGCAAAGCACATAGACAAATTAATTAAAGTGTAATGATTTGTAGAATACTATTTTCGGAAATAAAGAAAAAGGTGTGCCACAAAAAGAGTTAAGGCACAGCGGGGTTTAGTTTTTGACAACAGAGACAAAGAGAGGGTAACAGTTTTTTGTAGTTTTTTTTTTTGTTTTTGTGACTAGGCCTAGTTTTAGTAGGGTATACAAACAACAGAGTTCTTAGGTTTGTTTTTTTTTTTTGCTAGTAGAAGTTACTTCAAAGGTTGTGACTCGACAAAAGACAAGATACTGGTAAAACAAAGTCTCAAAGAAAGCAAAACGAATTTGTTACAAAAGCCGAAAGCAGTTCTAAAAATTAAAGTTAATTACAATAATTAAAGCAAAATAGTGGCGATAAAAACAACGGGTATGCTTATATCTGCTGAAATCAGAACAAAAAGAATACTTAAATTTAGTTAAAATTTGTTTTCGAGAGTTCATTTTCTTTGGAACATTTGGTTTTTGGGTGTTACGAGCGAGCGTTTTTGGTTGGTGATGGGAACGCACCTGTCGAAGAGCGAGGGCTTCTCCTTTTTAACATAATTGCTGGGCACATAGCCGGACTGATTGCGACTGTTTTGAACGCGCCACCAATGCTTGGAGTCATCCAGCAGCAAGTAACGCTCATTTTTGCGCAAATCCAGCTCCTGGGCACCCTGTGCGGCATAATCATATTTGGCTACCACGTAGCAAACGTCTTCTTGAGATTTGCCTGCAAGCACAAAAACCGTACAAAACGATAAGTTATTGTTTTATGAAAGTTCTTAGGCGACCATACTACTCACCGTGCTTCATGTTCCCCGCCATTGATTGTGGTCCAGCGTTGCCAGCAGCGCTGCAACTGGAATTACCACTGCTGCTGCCGTTGCTATAGTCAATCGGCGCCGGACAGCCGCTGCTCGATGACTGTCCAAATGTCACACTTTTGTGCTGTGCACTGCAGCTGGACGCCGTCGACAGTGTGCGATGATGCTGCAGCGCCTGCTGCGACAGCGATGTGTGCCGTTGATGATGCGCCGGAGAGCCAGGTGCCAAATTACGATGCAATGGCAATTGCGGCGGATATTGTGAATGCTGTTGCGTATTGTTGGTATTAACTGTACCAGCAGAGGAATCGGGGATAATGCGCGCAAATCGCTGTGGGTATTCCAACATTCCACTGTGGGGCTACTCAATGGCTTGAGCAGCGCCGCAACCTGGGCTCTATGTATTCCAGTTGCAGCTTCGATGCAACTTCCTTGTCACTAATTTCAATAGGTATTCAAGTGGTATATAGCAATGTTTACCGGCAGCAACAACAACAAGAGTGTGTGTAGTATAGTGTAGCGTAGTGTAGCGTAGTGTAGTGTAGTGTAGTAGTACTAGCAGTAGGTGTAATGTTGTTGCTGATAGTGGCATTTGAGGAAGTGGCTGCAGTTGTTTGTGTTTGTTTGTTGCATTCTCAGGCAATGTTGCTGTTGTTGCCTATGCATATTGCTATATAACATATTTTGGTGTTGTTTTGTTTAAAGTTCAGACGGCAGCGGCAAATAAGTTAATAATGCAGCGCAAACAAAGCATACATAGAATTGCACAACATAAGAGAAAGAAAGTAATACAAAATATATATAGTAAATTATTAAAACATATATCAAAAACAAAGCTGTTAAGAAGCAAACATATTTTAAGGCACACTTAAAGTTAAAGCTCAAAAAATACTAAATTAGCGGGCCTACAGTTTAAGTTTATCATGATAATGATCTTGCTGATGATAATGATAACAATAACGATAACGATAATGATGAGCTGCAATGCGTGAAATGTTTTGATGAATCCTTGCGAATGCTAAAACTGCGTCAAGGCGGGAAATTGCTAGCCATAGACCAATTATAAGCCGGCATGGCAACGACTTTTGCAGGTAATTAGGCAATATGACAGACGGCAGACAGGGTGCTACAGAGGGGAGGACTAAGGAAAACATGGCCACCACCAGAGGCTGCAATTAAAAGTATGACGGAAAAGCAAGTAGTGAAAGTCTTGCTGGCAATACATCCAAAACATCCAATCCAAGGCACAGTTTGCTCGCTGCTCTCACACAAACTCATGTAATTCAATAAAACAAAATGTTCACCACACTGCAAGATGCATGCAGACACGATCATTGGGGCCAAGAGTCATGGGCTGCCTATATATTACACAGAAAAACACTCAAATGCATATAGGAATATATTCATGCCCAGTTGGATATAAGGGAACACCATAGGCAAGAACGCATCTTTTGTCACTTTAAAATCTTTAAACAAAAGTAAGTTGCTACTTTGAGGGTCAAGGTGTGACCGTATTTCAGAAAATTATCTGTAACTGTTCAACTTACACCGTGTGATTAGCGGGCTTGGAGAATACCACCTCAGCAGCTCAAAGCTTGTCGTATGCGGCGACTAACACTGACACTGGGACCCACCACGTGAAACCCCAATTGCAATGAAAGAATGTATTTACATCAGGCCGTAACCCGGTAACGAATTGTAATAGCCACTTAAGAAGAAAAAGTTAAATTTACAAAATGTGATCATTTTTCGAATTGCACTCTTAAACTATCACCTTAAATCAGAATATCAAACAGTAACTAAAGCATCCGGCAATTCTGTAGACAACTTCGTATCGTTTAAATTTTGTAAGCAAATATCAATTCATTAGCCGTGTAGCTCGAGCTACTGTGATCTTTCAGTTAAGAACAGAACAATCGAAATTCTATTGAAATTGCTATTAAGATTGCTGGTTTTTTGCTTTTTATCTGAACCGATTAAACGAAATAGACAGCATTTCAGAAAATTCTCTGTAACTTACAACACGATCACAACTTGCCGAATCGTGCTCCTAAATCATCATTTTCAATCAGTAAATCGAGACTTTATGAAAGCAATAGTTCCAATCTCGCGATTCGAAAATGTCACTTGTTATCATGGTTAAGCATCTTATGTAGTCAGTGTTGTTCCACCGCGACCACGTGTCAAAATGCGTTTCTTGAGTTTTATTCCATTTTATAGTTTTTTCAGCTAAATAAGAAGATCAGGTCGTAAACTCTATATATAGAAGTTTTCATTAAAAATACTCAAAAGGCGTATAACTGGAAATGAAATGAGCCTAAAATCCGAAATCGAAGAATATGAAGAGAACTGTTCTCGAATGTCTCTAATATGGTAAACCCGGTAGCCGAATATATCTCCAATCCATTTACACTTGATTTGATAAAAATACGTAGTCGGTTTTCTTTGACACCGCTTAGTATCGATTCAAATGTATGATGGCCAACCTAAACGGCATGCCCGAACTTTTACTTTAGAAAAATTTCACTTTTCAACTTGCTTGTATATTGTAATACGACAGAAATATAGAAAAGGAGGTTTACTTTGAACTTATATTAGAAGCTGCCAACCCTGGTAATATTTCTCTTCTTTAGACTTAGGCAAAGAATTCAGTATTTCTTTTGCCTTAATTGATCAAAATCCACCGGTCATCATATAAAAGACGCGAATTCAGTGTGAAAGGATAAATAAATTACTTTCTCCTTAAATAGAAAAGCTGAATTTGATTACTTTGGTTAAATCCTTGACCGACTTTCTTATACAACAGAATGAAAATTTGTACGTTTCCAAAGGCATTTGCATAGAAATGTCGTTAAAAACCCATAGACTGCAGACTTTTCTTTTTGAAAGCATTCTATAAAAAGTATCTATTTCAAGCTGTCAAGTCCAACTGGGGAAGTAGCAAGCATATAAATATAAATAGACCCACAACTGACAAGTCGCAAGTCAAGGCGGCTGCAAAGGTTGCTCCCTCGTACACACACACACACACACACATACACACAAATTGATTGATTGAAAGTGTTATTGACACTCATAAAGACTGAATGAGTTTGATTGTGTTGGTGTTTTGTGTACGTGTTGTCACCGCTTGCATTCGTAAGACAACAAATAAACTTCTATATACTTGGGGACTATCTATATACAGTATGTACTACTTAAGACCTACAAACCAATTATTCTGTGTTATATGCTCAAGACAAAAATAACATGCTGCTGTTAGCCGACAAAGTCAACCAAAGTATTTAACGATCGAAGTGAGCGCGATTCATGAGTCACGAACAGGAATTGAAATTGGACTCACAGATTTATCAACAACAACTAAAAGAAAGAAAAAAAAAACATACAAATCTACCAAGTAACGGTGCAACATTATTAAGTTGACGTCAACAAGACGACAGAAAAAAAGTTCAGCAAGTAGGCCAGCTATATATACGCCTATAAAGGGTTTTTGTTAAGTTTCGGTTGCTCCAAGCGACAACAAAATCACTCTGAATACAGACATTTCTTCACATTGTTAATTCACAATATTGTGCCCGTCCCGAGTTCATTGGCCAAATTTAAGCCATAACCATAGTTTTAGCCATGGGCAAGGCTAGCAAAGCCCCCAAAAACATGCATAATTATACATCAGATATGACTCAGCGTCAAAAGGTTAGATAGATAGAAGGCTTCAGGCCTGCCTTGACAAGCGTCTCAAGAGATGTGGTGTGTGCGTGGAAGCAGCAAAACGTTTTGCGGTTTCGCTCATAAGCCCCGGAGCAGCACCTGAACAATCTGAAATCATAACAGCAAAAAAAAAAAAAACAACAATAGTGTAAGCCAATGAATCAACTTGTCAGTTGGTCGGTCTCTCGGCTTTTGGCTCTTAGCTTATTAGCAAGTTGAAGGTCGTGTTACCTCAAAAGGGGAACAGCTGAATTTTTTATGTGTATTTAATTAAGAGAGAATATAACAATAAATTCCCAAGACAACAACGCCTACACATAAAACAACTATGTAATAGCTAATTTGACTTGCAGGCTGGCCAACCCTGACGACATTTTAATACTTTGGTTAGTTATCAGCGATAGACTTAAGAATTGTCATCGGCATGTGAGCAATAGATAAGAGTTTGTTTGGAACAGCGCATGCATAAATATAGAGTGACTTTGAAGTAAATTCGCAGAAGCGCGGAAACTAAAAAAAAACGCTTAATAAGTGCACAAAAAATAGATGTATGAATGAAGTACATGCTGACGTTACTTGTAATGTGACGTTGACAGATGTTGTTTGCTGTGTGGCAAAGAAACTTTGCTTCAAAACAACATGCTCTACATAAATGTATGTACCATGTAGGTAATGCAATGTGCACCTGACGCAGAGAAGTGCTTCAAAGAGACCAGCCAGGCATGAAATGCAAATCAATATGGAAAAAACGCAGGTAGAAGCAGCTGGTTGTGTATGGAAAATGTCAAGAAGATTATGGCTTATAGCAGTTGTCGTTGGCAAGACGACTTAGTGGCTGTTTGTTGTAATATTGCAGCGAAAATAACGAATAAGTTATAAGGAAAAGCATTCAAGAACTTTTACAGTGAAACCAATAAGATTTAAAAGTTACGAGTTGCCAATTATAAGTCTTTCCTTATAAGCAAAAAGTAATTTATTACACTGTCACTCATTCTTGGAATACGCCTTTATTAAAAACTTGAGCATATAATTCGCAACTGGTTTAAGATACTTTTAATGTAAGTTAGTCAGCTGTTTATATAAAATTATTGATGTAAACAGTCTCTCAAACGGTTATGATTTTCTGTTAAATTAAAAGCAGTTGCCGGCAAGTGTTGTCTCGTTTTGCCATAATCATTCATGTACACCAAATTTGACGGCATTAGCACTTCGATAACTTTGTATAAAAGTGCAATCTAGAGCATACCTGAATCATAAATTATAATGGTTGGAAAATCTTATATTGGTGTTATTGGAAAAACCATTAATATCGGTATTTTGAATTTCGAAAAGGTTAAAAGGTTACATGGGCTTTAGAGCTAAAAATAAATGTACATTTATTTACTTCTGCATACATAAACTAAGGCAACACAACAAAACTTAACCATACCGATATTTAGGTGCTGATTTCAAGCTAATCTTGTGCCCTTATTAAAAATATATTGTTCCTACAAAAAAATAGAAATAAAAACATATTATGCTAGCTTGACATTAGAAAGAAACTATGGATGTTAAGCAAGTTCTCCCTTTTGGAAATTGTTAATCACAACCTAATTAATGTATTATAAAAAAAAGTAATTAATTGAAAGATTGGTCATACCGATGAGATTTCATTATTTTTATGGTGATCCGTTAAAAGTTGCTGAAGTTTATTAATCCAAAACCAAATTGCTTGTCTTTTTGAGGTTAAACTCACAACTAAAATTCAAATATAGATTTTATTTTAAAATCTTAGGCTCAAACCTAACCGAAGAGTTTGCCGAAAATTTACTTTCACCAATGGGTACGCGAAAATCAGGTCCCAAGAACTGCCTTTCCATATTTTAAATGAATGCTCAAGAATAAATCTTTTCATTTGTTAAAAAAAAGTGTGAAATCCCTTTCCTAGCCTAAGAAACAAATCTTGAAAGTGTTTCTTCAAAAAATTACACAAAATAGAACGCATTTCACAAATAACTGTTACACTTTCAAATAGAACTTCATGAGCTGTAAAGCAGTGTTCGTCAGCGAAAGAAGAGACGTTTGCAGCACCTACTTTGCATCATCGGAAGCAGCGTAGCAGAACAAACATGCGCATGTAAACGAGTATTTTACTCAGTTGCGATTTACAACTTCTTTACTGCCGCTGCCGATCCCTGATATAAAGCTACATTTTATATTGGACTTTTATTGGACTGTTTCTAATGGTTACACATTTAGGTCGGAAAATAGTGTTATTAGGCTTTGAATGGAATGATACAGGTTCTCTGCTGAAAATACTTCAATTGATTTGTTATCTTCTTTTGCTTGTTATAAGCTATTTAAGTATATCCCAACAATCAAAATCAGAATAAAGTGTATTCCGTAATCGAGATATCTTGATTGCTATTTGCTTCATTTTTTTTTACAGTTTTGAGTGAAAGCTGTCACACAATCATAAAAGAACTAAATACATAGATTTGACTTGGCTTATTTTTGCACAAAGTAGAACTAAGTAAAAGCTGAAATTCACGTTTGTTTGTTTAGCTGCTTTATTGGCAAGTTGATATCACATTTTATAGACCACCTAACTTGTAGATACATGTATGTACATGTGTATATAGACATCTTTGCTGAAATTGCGACTGGCCAATGAACTGTGGCATGATTTAGTTGACTCAGTTTGTTTGTTTACATAAGTGCAAGACATTGCCAAGGCAGCGGCCACCAACGCATTGGCAATAATATTGCGGCAAGTACCAAGGCTTTTGTTCATTGTTGTGTTTTTTGTTACAATTTCACTGTTTTTCTTCATTGCTTTCGACGACAACTCGTCAAAGAGAGAAATTGAAAACTGAACACGTGTTGGACGGAACGACTCCGAGTCGTAGATCAACGCCCAGAAACCTTGCCAAGAAATTTATGAAGCAGAAAGTATTTGGTTTTTTCTTTATGTTGTTGGTGCGTTGGGGCAAGGCCCTAACCTAGACGGAAGCAGCCAGAGATGGTTCCGTTCAATAAATTTATGGAACCCCACAACTTTATAGTAAAAATGAACATAAATGCTGACATTTGAAGTGCCGCTCAGTTATGCCAACAAATTGTTATCACCAAAAAAAAACGCATTATACTTCAGCATATAAAGTACGTTTTCCGATTGGATTAAGAGAACAGCAACAAAAAGATTTATGTTAATCACTGTTCCAAAAAAAATGCACTTAAAGCAAACAAACGTGTTAGAATTTGGATTTTTAGCTTGGAGCAGTGCTCCCCCAACAACAAAGACTGCAAAGCAAACACATGTAGATACATACATACATATACAATTTTTATAAGAGTGCATATTGTGTATCTGTGTGTATCTGTGTGTGTTTGTATCTGTGTGTTTGTATCTGTGTGTGTGTGTATCTGTGTGTGTGTAACAGGATGCATGCAGGATGCAAATGACAGAGAGAGTGAGAGAGCGAGCAGCTTTTTGTGTTGACATATAAAATTTGCGCAGCTGTTATTGTTGTTGTGTTGACTGTTGCCGAGTGGATTTTCCAATAAGCCGCAAATGGTTAACGGAGCAAGGGAACTAAGGGAATTACCTCGGGTTTAGACCACATGTTAGTGCCGGTCAGTGTATATACAAAAACCAAACACTGCTAATAATCAGTGGTGATGTGCCAGAAATCGCTTTCAACCGAGTTTCAAGTCAGCATTAATCGGTCAATTTTTCAGATCGATTTCAACAAATTTTTAAGGAAAGGAAAACTCCAGAATACCTCTAAGAGTATCTTAAGTCTATTATAAAAGCGTTTGAGTGACAAACTTTTCGAGATCTTTGCTACACCTTTAACTTATTCTCATATCTTTATTTAATCAATAGTTTTGCTTTGACAGATATGTATATACTACCTGGTTTGTCGAGCAGTACGACAGTTTGGCTTATTCTGCCATTTTTGATTGGCTCTAAGTCTGAAAACTTATTTTAATTTCATCTTGCAGGGATGCTCATTTCCTCTCTATCAAGAGGGAGGGGAGCAGTAGTACTTTGTCTCCATATCACGGTATCCTGGGACCTGTATCAGGCTAAGAACGAACTGCTGAGCCATCTCGTGAGAGATTTGCGGTAGCATGTTACCGATATCTGATATATGATATTGAGGTTAAGGATTTTGTAGCTGCTTGGCTATCATTATAGATGTTAACTTTGCCTGAAACGTAGTTTGAGCCTTTGAGGCATGATGGCTAAGACTTTTCTGCCTGCAATACGCTGCAGTGCTCCGGGACACTAAAGGCTCATTTTACATTGAAAAATTTGGGAAAGGACCACCGCCCCTCAACTCGGTTGTGCAACTTTGAAACGTCCGTGAAGACGGTGGCGTATTTGGTTCCTGCCTGAACGAAGGACCATTTATTCCTCTTCGTAATAAATACATTAAAAGGAGTGTAGAAGTGCAGTACAGGTACACAGTAGTCCGTTTTATGGGGAACAAAATCTTGTTTTGCTTCAATGGATAAATGACCAAATATGGATGCTATCGAGTTATTTGAGTCTCTTAATCGTATGGCCGATAGAAGTGCTTATTTTTCTGCTGCAATATTCAGGGGTAAAATGTTAAGTGTAGCATCAAGTCGTACCAAGTTTAACTAAGTTTGGTGACCACATTACATTTATACAATGTATTATGTGACTTTCTTGTAAATTTATTTGGATTTAGTCTAAAGAAAATTATGAATCAAAATTTTGTTAACATTATGTGGCCTATGTGATTATAACGGTCAGTCCTCTAGATAATGAACTCGAATAGAATCAATAATTAAAAGAAAATTTGTGATATATCAAGTTTTGCGGCTATTTGTAAGTTGACCTTTCGAACTTAAAGATAATTACATCATTATTTAAGTAAATTAATGTGTTATTCAGAAAAACGCATCCATACTATCGTGCCAATAAATAATTCCAAGAAAATTTAGTTTTACAATAGCTTTACCAATGAATCATCTATGCTATTTCTTATGACTATGAAAATCTTAAGTCCATTTTAGGTATGTTCATTGTATCGGATGTTCAGACCGGAGTAAAAAAAAAACCCCGAACGAAACAAATTAGATTATATGTTCAACGGAACTAGCAACAAGAAATGGTAAAGTGCATCCCCTTATAGGGATAGAGCCATATTGTGACATTGGAAGAGACGCTGACAACAATTACTCAGAAAGAAAAAAGATCCAGACTAATCAAAGCCTGGCCTCAGACAGGCAAACCAACTTCAAGGCTTCTATAACGAAAGCTAGACATTACCAGCGCTAAGACTACTCGCTAAAAATACTGGCAAAACATATTCAACGAGTGTGATGACCTCCTAGAGATAAGCAGAGTGTCGCCTTTCGAATCTTAGTTCACGAAGTAATTGTAATTTGGTTCATTTTAGAAATATGTCTATCAGAAGATTTGTTAGTTTCATAGTAGGCCCAAGGGCCGAAGAACTTCCCCAATTACTTTGTACTAATTAGACTTTTTTGACTGACCAAGTGCTGGAAATATATCTTCCAACGCCGAAATCTAATTCCATTATTACATCTATAACCAGCACTTTGATATGATTAACTTTATGTTTTCGCACAGTTAATGAACTCTGTTTTTTATTAAATAGCTGCAAAACTTCAATAACAATTAAATTGTTATTTTCGTTTAAAATCCTTTAATTTGATTGTAGTATTTCAAATTTATCTTAGTTATCTAAGATATTTGTACTACTTTCAAATTATCTTAAGTAGATTATTATTAGCCAAACAAAACATTGTTAAAAGTAATAAAATATGGACGTGCACAATCATGTTCATACATATGTATATACATACGTGAGCTGATTGTTGGGGTTCCAACAAAATTTTAAACCCTTTGACCACAGTCGTGTTAATCTTTATGCCCCTTCAGAGGGGCATGAAAATGGATATGAGCCATCTAAAAGAAAAAGCAACGACTGACGACATTGACAAAATGTTTGTGCTGCACAACTGACACTTTTTTAGCCATGGGCAGAGCTTGATATTATTCCACATCACGACCATGGTTACCGAAAACCGTCAAGAACCCCACCCTACACAAACAACAACAACAACAACAACAGCAAAGTGGGATCAAAGACAAAAGCGGAAGTTTCTCTTTGAAAAAATTACGATTTGATAATAAATGTTGAAAGAAAACGAACCCAAAACCACGCGTTGCATAAACCGGAGAGTAGAAAAAGAGAAAGTTGAGCAAGCTAACTTAGGGGTGGATTTCAAATACATAATGTGCTGTTTATGGTCAAGTGATTGAAATGGTATATAAGTCGAAATGGTCGCATAAGTCGATTTAAGTTTGTAGAGCTTAAAAAAAGGATTCGCTTGTTAAATTTGAGACCCAAACAAGAACCTTTTCCGGGCATAAACGCAGCGTATTTAATAAAACACCCTAACCACCCACAGGACAATGCGCTGAAAGCAAAAACTGGCGCAAGAGTAAGAGAAAGGACACTTAAGAGCATTGAGGGATGCGCAATCTGTTTCTCTTAAATATTTAACACCCTATTTGAACTACGCATTCATGCTTTTTTTTTTTTTGGATTTTGTTGCAATGACCGGGGGTGCAGAGCTGTTCAAATAGTCGTTTAATTGTTTTTGTTTTTTTCGCACATTCAATGGTTCATGGGTTAACATCTTAGTCGTTGCTATATGACATATGATGATGGGTTTTATGAAGTGTATGAGAAGAACGTAACAAAAAACCAAACATAACAAATGAGAGCGATTTTAAGAGAGCCTTTTTGAGTGAAGAGACACAAAACAGGAGCTAAAGGAGCAGCCTTATATTTTGTGTGTACCTACCGGAGACAAAGTTTTGGTGGAAATTGCGGCGACTGCGGCGACTGCGACGATGACGACGGCAACTCCTAGTAGCAGCAGCCAACGACGGCCCCAGCCCTTAGTTTGTTAGCAGTCATATATTATGCACTTTTTCACAATTTGTTTGCTTTTGCAACAATATTCACGGTATATTCATATATATGTGTGTGTGTATGTATTTGGGAAAAGTGTAATGCACTTTACACACGATTATTACAATACTTTATACGTGTATGTATGTATGAATGGATTTATGCTCAATATGCCTCGGCAATCGATGCAAACGCAGACAATATTTAATACATATATGGATAATAATTTATTTTCACAAAAAAATAGCTTTTCGTTTGTTTTTCGAATATGTCCACTTATAATATCAAACACGACGCTTTAATGAAGCACATAATTTATTACTTGAAAACAATTTATAGCATATCTAATGCTTTTTCACTGTCGATATGAAATTTCTCCGCCTCTTTGGTTTGGTTGCACCTCAATCGAAATTTTATGTTTACGCTGTATTTTATCTCTCTTTTCTCTTTATTCAAACACTGAGCTGATATTTTAGTGTACTATATTACACTTTGATGCACTTTTTATAAAATATAACGCGCTGTATTATTTAATTTTTATAATTTTACACGGAGCAGATCAGCACGTCTACATTTCTATCTGCCGCGATTAGGATTGTTGATATATTATCGGCATATCGATAGTAACGATTTTGTGCAGTTTCGATGCAAATATTTATATGTTGGTATATTTTGAAACGATTATATACCAAATCGATAAAATTATTTAAAAACGCATTTTTTTGTGCAACTTGTAATAAATTTAATTTAATAAACTCTGCTTAAAATTGTTAAAAATAAAAATTTATTGGCATGCAATGGTCTTTCACGAATTTGTTTTCAAAACCAGCTCGGGTATCGATTTCAAGTATTGAAATCTATAAACTACTCGATACTTTTGCCGCAATAAATGGATTTTTTGTTTGGGTTACAGCACGTTTAATTATTCTTGTAAAGAATAATAAACACAAAATAAACTAAATGCTTAAAACTGTGGAAGCCAGCACTTCGCTAGCACGAATAGCGCGTCAATTTACCACAAAAGCTAAGCGCAGCTTGCTGTTACAGGATCAGACAAAAATAAAACGTAAGAAGGAACTTTGGATATCTTACTTAAAACTTAACTGAAAACTTGACCGTATTTTATTGTAGATTATGAACCGAAGATTACAGACGACACATGCAATCGCGCTTATGTATGGGGCTTTCAGGAAACTGGCGCACTTGGCCTGCAAACAAACATTAAAAAGGCCAAGGAGCGATACACAGAAATGGTGCATCATCCGACTCGTTTGCAGTTCTCCAATAACACCGACATAACTGATGTTACAACGGGTTATGGCTTTACCGCATTTGCTGTTAAACGTTCCGATGGCGAGACGCTTTTTGGCTGTGGCCTAAACACAGACTCCCAGCTTGGCTTTCAAGTCAAAGGCAATCCCAAAGATCCAGCAAATCTGGATGTTATAATATATCCTACGGCAATTACTCTACCACGCGAGAGTGGAGAGACTAATGAGGACATGCAGATACGTTGTATGTCTGCTGGACGAGCTCATCTAGTTTTGGTTACCCACAATGGCACAGTCTTTACCTTGGGCAACAACTCCTACGGCCAGTGTGGGCGTGCCATAATTGAAGAAGAACGATATCGCGCCAGCGCGCTTATACATAGAATACCACAGGTTGATATTTGTGGCGATAAGGATGAAATTGTAAGTGTAGAATGCGGCCAGGATCATACAATGTTTCTGACCAAACTAGGACGCGTATACACCTGCGGCTGGGGCGCTGATGGCCAAACTGGTCAAGGGAACTACAATACAGCTGGTGAAATAACGCTCATTGGCGGCGACATTGAAAAGGAGCGCATTGTACGATTGGCTTGCTCTTCAGATTGTGTTTTGGCGCTTAATGAGGCTGGTGATGTATTCGGTTGGGGCAACTCAGAATACGGACAGCTGGATGATTCGGAGAATGCACAGACGCAGATAAATATGCCACAAGCACTGGCGCTCACCAAAGGCATTGGCAAAATCAAGGATGTGGCTGCAGGCGGCTCTTTCTGCATGGCTCTTAATGAAGAAGGCTTGGTCTACACCTGGGGCTATGGCATACTTGGTTTTGGGCCCCAGGTTGAGCAAACATCAAAGCCACAGCATTTGCTACCGCCTCTCTTCGGTCGCAATGACTTTAGTAATGCCACAACTGTTGTGTCCATAGGCTGCGGTGTTTTCCACATGGGCGCTGTGAACTCCGATGGCGATCTTTTTATGTGGGGCAAAAATCGCTTCGGTCACTTGGGATTAGGGCACAAAAAGGATCAATTCTTTCCTTTTAAGACAGCGATCAATGGCAAAGTAATAAAAGTGGCCTATGGCGTGGATCACACCATAGCTCTATGCAAACCATATTTCTAAATGTAAAATATTGTTGAATAAAGGCTAAGCCATTCAATTTTGTTTTAAGATCACAAATTCGCGTTTAATACATTTAAATCGTTTAAAGAACATTTAGAGTAATTTGTGTTTTTCGTTTTACTGTTGCTGATAGTTTGCTTCTGTTACTGTTTTACAATGTATAAATAGCATTTCGATTTTGATCTATACATTGTTGGTATGTATTTATAGATAGTTAAAGATTATATATATAAAATATGTATGTACTTGGAATATAATGCATGTTTTTGTTTGTTTTATATGTCAAATCAAAGGGTCTTATTTAAATATATAAAGAGAGGGATTATGCGCGAGGCGAGAGGCTTGTTGCCTATCTTCAATCCTAAACTGAGCTCCAAAAATGCTTCCACGTCACTCGCTTTGTATTTGTCACAATTACATCAATCGCATTGATTTGCTTTCTAGGTACAATATGCATTCCTTACTAGGTTTTATGTTTAAAGAGTTAGAGAGGTCGGTTCTTCACTTTTTCGCGAAGTGTTACCGCTTGGCCAATGATATAAAATATGCTTGAGTTTATAGTAAAAATTTTTCCATGCTTGCAATTTACAATCAACCAAAAAAGTCGACAAAAACTTTAAAAGGTAAAAAAAATAAGAAAAAGAATTCTTAGCTAAAATTTTTAGCGCACTGTCAGCTAAATTGTATTTTGTAGTTTCATTACTTTTGCTGACTTATAATTTTTGAATGGTTTGCATTTTTAGCTTTTTTTCATTAAAATATAACTTTGACTTTAGCACGACTCACAAACTACAAAAATGACTACAAAATGAGTTAGGGGCGCTTAAAGATCATGATTTTACATATAATCAATACTATTTTTTCCTTTTTTTTTCTTTTCTTTTGTTTCTCTATTGTAAATACTTTAAAACATTTGCAATGGCTGCTGAACTCAATCCTGCTTTTGTTTGGCTTCGTTCGCCTCATAGGCCTCCACTTCAGCTATGTTGGCCAGATCGTACTCAATGACACCTTTTCCCATAAACTCAGCATATTTGCCAGCGTCGGGCAGCAGCTCAGCTGAGCGCTTGGATACTGCAAATGAACAAAAGGAATTTGATAAAAATGCACGTCCATTTGAAAATCCCACTTACCGCCTGAAACAAAACGCTCCATCATGTAGACCTTCATGTCGAAGCACTCATTGGCAATGCGCTCCGAGACGAGTGACATATCAGTAATACGCGGCGTAACAACGCGCATGTTGTGACGCACACGCTCCGTATCAATGTTGTAGTAACCGGAGCCCATTTTTTGCATTAAATCCAGAAAGCTATTTGGTGGCAAAGTGGTGTCACGATCCAACGGCATAATGAAGCAACGACCTGTCGTGGTATCAATAATAGCTGATTGATTTTCCTTAAAATCGTGCATAAAACGGCCACGACGACCATCCTTAAAGTCTGGCACATCGATCTTAGCAAAGCCGCCCTCATCATCGCTGTTGTCCAGCTCGATTTCCTCGCGGAAATAGTTGTCATCGACCAAATCATCAAACTGACCAGGGTTGGCAGAACCGATGATTTTGCTGCTGCTGGTCAACTGCGGCAAAAGCGAACGCCAGTTCAGATCAAAGGCATCATCGTTGCGTGCATAGAAACGTGGAATGTCGCTAGAGTCCTCTGGATAGGGAATGTCGCAGATCGCATGATAGCGCATATTAGGATGTGATGGCGCATACAGACGATACAAGGTCCAGCCACCTAGGACACCCATCATCATAACAACAACAGCGATGAGAAACAGCAAAATGGACTTGAGGCAGTGAAACTGCGGTCTATTGAACACCATCGATTCGGTATCCGCATCGCTGTAGGCAATCTTAGGCTGCAAATAAAACAACAAACTTGTTTAGTCTACATATACAATAATGCATTTAAGTATTATTAGTCATTAATGAATGATAAGACGTATGCGAATTTACAAAACAGCACACAACAACGTTTTGCTTGGTTTATTTATGGAGCGGCTAGAACGGGGAACTGAAACTAAGCTGAGTAATATACTATACATATGGCAAAGTACAGTGTTTTTAACGATAGCCATAAGTACAATATACATTAGAGTAAATCGTTATTTGCAAACATTTTGAGGCAGATTTGTAGGCGGTATAAAAATTCAACTTTGCAAATGCATTAAAAGTTATTTGACCTGCATAGTGTTAATTGCATTAATGAACAGGCAAAGTGCAGAAAATTCTAGTTTAGTTACAGTTGCTGTCAAAAATATAGTAGTACCTAACCCTTTTCCGTTCAAGGTTTCGTTATGGTAAGCTTTTTAAGAGTTGCTCAATATTAACAGAAATGAGTTACTAGGGTGAATGTACCAGAATATTGCTAGAAGAAGGAACGCAAGATAATTGCAAACGGTGTACACCCACTGTCCTCAAGAGGGGTAACGACGAGGTATAAGCGAATTACTGTATCAGTCTTCTTGCTATCAAGCTTGTTGTGTAAAATTCTAAAGCAGGGGTCGGCAGAAACGTGGGTAGGATTTAAGTCGCTGTAATAGTATTTTTGTGTGTTAGCAGAGAAAAGTTGTCAATATGTGGGCAATTCCGCCAATGACAAGATATTTACACTGTGCCCTATTCTGGAAAAGAATAGAAAAAACCGTAAGGGTTTGTTAGGGCCAGTCAAGTGGATGCTTAATCCAACTAGAAATGTGATACAAAGTTCATATGCAATGGCAATTCATCATATTCGCAAGATCTTTGGCTTTCATACTTAAGGACCTACATCTTCAAATCCCAAGTGCTATTGATTTGATGAAAAGCCTAGTGTAATTTACAAGTAGTGTATTTGGGTTCTATTCAACAGGTTTTAGATTTACGCTTTACATTTACTTTTGTTATATAGGTAATATAATAATAAATAAAAAGAATCGTACCCTTTTTTTGACCGCTATCATAAGTAGACATAAACAGAACGGTACGTACAAACGCATTTATACATAACGAAATAATTATTTTTATCGTTTTACAACTTCGATTAAAACAATAAACACAGACAGCAATTCTACTTTGGCAAAATGAAAAGCGAACAAAGGTCAGTTTTGGTTAGGTTAAAATCGTTAGTATAAAACTTTAGTGAGTAAATTCGTAATCTCTGCTTTATACATCTCTTAAAGTTCACAGGGGAACGGGGTTGTTTAAAATTTAACTGCTACAGCAAACAAAGAGGTTGGTTTCATTATAAGCAAGTTTTGATACACAAACACCTGCCCAAATTGGCCTTGAAATCAACAGGAAGACACTTTAGCTTCAAACAGTTTAGGAAAACCCAAACAAGTAAATGCAGACACGCCATGGTGAAGTCATGGGGTTCGGGGGAGGTTGCAACAATTGACAATGACAGTGCTGGGTGCCCCAAATAACACAAAAAAAAAAAACTTGTATAGGAAAGAGTGCAAGGACATTGGGAATTCCAGCATGGAAAAATCAATAAATATGCAATGCTGCTGAGCACACTGCTGGCATACGGACACAAACACAAACACACTCACAGAAAAACAAACGAAAACGAAACTTGTAGGACAAAATGCTCAAGGGAAAGTGCAAGGCTCGCAAGGACAAACACGATTGCGCAAAATAACAAGCAAATCCAAGGAAGAAAATTAGGTGAAAATTTTGTTCATTATCACTGGGACTTACGCTGATAAGTGACCCATGATGCATGATGGCCTCATCGTTCAGGTGCAAAGGTAATGGCACCTTCTCCAGATCCTTTTTCTCGCCTATTAACTTGCCCAAAATCGTCATTTTTGTTTATTGCTTTATTTACTTGTGTTTGTACTGTAATTTTCTTTTCGCTAACAATTTTGAGTTATTATTTTCTAAAAATGTACGGTTAGTTTGATTGATAACTCAAATATGGTGAAATATTTTAATTCCTTTTAAATTCTCCACGAATATTTTTTCACGAGCACAATTTGCGTATTGAATTTGTTCCCGCTGCCCCTTTAGTAATAAAATTTCATTGCACTAGACGAAAACAACAACGAGTACTCGATACTTTTCAAAGCTAAACAAAAAGTACCTTCTTGTTACTTATTTAATACTCAAAAAATACCATGGCTTAGTATTAAATAAATATTTAATGGAATTATTTGGTTTTCTATTTAAAAATTTATATTAAAAACTGTAAAAATTAAAAAATATAACGCAATGAGTTAATTATTCTTACAGCCCTTTATTCAACGACTTCATTTAAAATAAAAACAGTTCTCTTTTTAATATACGCTGGAAGATTTATTCTGTACTAGCAACTAAACTCTTAGATCCTATTTACATAGTGTTCACTGCTATTACTTATGACTATGTTGATTAGAAAGAAACGCCAGATGGCCCTTTGGACATTTGTTGGCGTAATGACCCTTGTGCCCGCATTTGTAACATGTAATCTCCTCCAGCGGCGTTGGAACTTTAATATATTGTGGTGGCGGTGGATGATTCGGCATGCCATCTTCATTGCCCTCCGAATTGTGTTCCATATTGGCGCGGTGCTCCAGGCTGCCAACATATTGCTTGCAAGAGTTCGCCTTATGGCCAAGTTCGCCACAATAATGGCATGTAGGCAGTTTTTTGTGTAGCTGATCTTTGCTTAAATCGGCTAGAGGTGGCAGCTCAAATCTAGGATGCATGTGCTTGCAAGATGGACCATCCGGACAGAAACCCGCCAAGTAGTTCATGCACAATACACGCCGCAGATGCTGATGCCGGCAATGCGGTCCGTGGCGACAAAAGCCACGCTTATACCAAGGGCAATCTTTGACCTTGCTTTGTGGGTCAATGTGCAGGAACGGGCATTCCTTGTTATGGCAGGCATTAAAGCGCGAATAAAAGTAGCATTCAGGCATCTTGGTCATATCGTACTCGTGTAGAAACTCACATTGATCTCCCTTCTTACAGAGACCGCGAAGCCAATGCTTGCATACAATGGTGCGATCGCCGCGTATATGCCGAAAGGGGCAGGCACTTCCTTTATCACACTCCTGGCCATTTTTAGTTATAAAATTGCAAACGGCTGCAATTGATTTGTCCATTCCATAGAAAGGCAGCGGTATGGCTCCCACCTGCTCGATGAGATCCCGCTCTGCCTTGAACTGCAGACCATTCACATTGGCCAAGAGTATATCCATGATTTTGTGCGTAGAGTTTCACTGCTCACTTTTATACGATAGATATGATCATAGGAAAACACGTAGTTAAAAATTATAAAATAATTTTGCGCGTGCAATAAACAAGCGGCATCGGCAATAAGGCCAGCACTGCCAACTCTTTTGTACAACTGCATTTTTACAGAATTTAAAGATGTGTACACACTTGCGCGCTATTTGTTTACAATGCAACGTATTAGGTTAAAAGGTTAATAAAAATTACACCAATTTATTGGATTAGAGTGTAATTATGTTAGACACGCCTGCGGTAGAAGTTTAGACTGAAACCTTTACCACCACCTCCTCAACATGCTGCCCACCTACGAGCGTCTTAATGACTCCAAGTCGAGAGTCTTGTTCCGAATACCCTTCTCCAAACTCGCCGTGGCCGCAGTCAGCTTGCCATTAGGTGCCTTCTTTTTCTGCGTGGTATGGTCGTTGTTATACGAGTTTGTGCGCTCCACATTTACGCACTGTGATGTGCCCAACTATTTGCCCTCGGTATCCGCAGCTATAGGTAACTACGAGCCGCAAAAAACGGTATGGCGTCTGGCCATATTTCTACACATGCCAGCTCGTTTGACCGTGGCCAAAATGTATTTGGAGTACTACAGGGAGCACATTAGACGTAACCGTCGTATGTTTGGCATACTAGCATGTACGCTTAATGTTATTGAGGATTTTGCATTGTTCTGTCTATCGTTGTGGACTTCGGCGGATAACTATGAGATACATCGTAATTCCTTTGTGGTGTTTATAACGTGCAGCGAATTATACATGCTGATCTCATATTTGCTTAATAGGAATGCTCGCAAAGTGCCTCTGCAGCCGCACGAGGAAAGATCGTTGCGTTTTAAGCGCAACTTGTTCCTCATTAATGTACTAGCCTTTGGCTTGGCAGGCTACTGTTTCGTGCGGCATAATGCGCGTTGCGAAACGGGCGGTGAGTATTATCTAAAATTTTGATAATTTATAAATCAAGATATTTTTTATACGTACCTCCAGTTTACACATTCTTTGCGCTGTTCGAGTATATTGTGGTGCTGACTAACATGGGCTTCCACATGACCGCCTATTGGGACTTTTATGCATTGAACGTGGTTTTTGATGTAAAAAACGGTCTCTATTTGACGCATTTTTAACTTGCTCAATTTGGCTTTGCTTCATACACGTCCTTTAAGTTGGTATTCTTGATTGTACATACGCGGTATTAGCTTAAGCTCAAAGTTTACTTAATTTTAAAACCAAAAATAAACTTTACAATATAACCTAGTTGGCTATGAGCACAAACTGCCATCTACTTAATAATTAGGTGTATAGTTAAAATGGAGAATATAATAAACTACAAACCGCCTCTACTGCCTACCATTACACAACGTGCCAAGCTAACAACATGGAAAACATACCGCGCCTCCATGGGAAAACTTTTCTTAGTGGGACTCGCAATAACACCTCTGGCTCTATTGTATGGCATTGCCAATGCTATACTCAATGATTTTGAAGCTGCCACTTATACACATTGCAAGGTTTTCAACGTTATCCCATCCTTGTCGGCAATAGCAAGAGCTCAGCAGTATTTTTCCATTTGGATAGCCTGGCTGCAGTTACCCCTGCGCTTGCTAGTCGCTTGGCTCTACTATCGTTATTACAAAGCCAAGGTGATGCGCCACAAGCGTGGCTTAAGCTACCTGTCCATTTGGTTTCTTCTTCAAGACACGTTCTCGGCACTCGCATTTGCTCAATGGATTCACATCCCAGGGGATAAATTATCTCATATATTGACGGCCTTTTCAATGTGGTTTTCGAGTGGCTTGTATATAATAACGTCGTTTTCATGCTTCAAATTTTTTCGACGTGGACCCATGGAACCAGATGAATTGGTATCCCTTTTTTTTAAAGAAAAGTTAGCATATTCATTTTTAGGCGCTAATGTGATTATGTGGGTCTGGTACTTGATGCACATTAAAATTTGCCTGCCTTTGGGTAAGTGAAACTCTAAAAATAAGCCTCTATTCTAAAGGTAGTTAATTTTACTACTTATAGCCTTCTCTATGTTTTCAATTTGCGAGTTTGTCAGCATTATATGTTATCTGATGTATATTTGGACTGCCTATTTTGATTTTTTCAACGTGCATTTATGTTACAATTCTCAGTTTGGATGCTTTATAAGCGACATTTAATGTACTATTTTTAAAATTGTATATAGTTCTATCATCAGTAAATTATTCTTTTCATTTTGTTAACAATTTAAAGGCAGGAACGTTTTTAAACAAACCGGCAACATTGTTAAAAAGTACGAAATTAGTTATTTGGCATTAAACTATTCTTAGATATTAATTAATTACTGCTATGTTTCAAAAATGCGCACCAAATCCTCCAAAGTTATGGCATAGTTGGTCACTGGACAAGTTCCGTGCTCCTTTAAATGTGTAACTATGCATTTCCAGCAATAAACATAGCCAGAGACTGCACAAGCAGTTGGAGTTTGTAGCTTTAATAGACAAACTGGACAGTATCCTGCTTCTGGCAATGATGATTTGACTTCAGCGGGCAAAGTACTTTTAAACATGGGCTCTGGATTCTGTAGCGTGCCACCAACCTTGCGTCGCTGATCATTGGAGTACCACCATTGTATAAATTGCAGAAAGAAAGCCAGCACTTCCAGCAATTTCAAAAATATAAATGTCCATTTATCTTCCTTGGGCGGATCGCTGGGATATCTTAGTGTAAGTCCAAAAGCGCGAAAGACTGGTGAATGACTAGCTGCATGTTTGATCAGGTAAAGGAAGGTATGCACAGCTTTTGAGGCGTTATACGCATGAAATAGTTTTATAAGGTGCGGTTCCCAGCTGAAGACTTGTTCATGCTGTGCGCTACGTGTCCTTAGCTTGCGCTCAATATAGGGAATGAAGGTCAATAAAGTGGCCGAAGTAAATTGTTGTGGCCGGGTCAAAAGTTCACCCGTCGCTGTGTCTGTCCGCTGAAGTCCATAAAAACTTTCGCCGAATGAAGAAGCACGATTCCGTAAGTAAACATATTGCAGTATCCAAGTGATCATCGGTGAAAACTCTTCGCGAACACGCAGATTGCCCCAGAGCTTAAAGTCCAAACGTAAGCCAAAGTAGTCGAATATTTTGCTTAAAGCTGGATAGATAAGGTTATCTAATGTTTCAGCAGCGGATATTTCAAATATTGAAGGCACATTTTGCAGATTTTGGCGTACGTTGGCGGCCTCTGCCATTGTTTTGTTAACCAATTAATTAAATATTATTTTGAAAATATTGCAGCAACTGTTTTCTATTTTCATTAGTTGAGCAGTAAAGCAGCTGTTTATTTAAGAGCTGGCAAGTGGGTGCGACAGCCCAGTACTTAAGAATCATTAAAGCAAGTTGGCAGCTTTAGTTGGTTGGTTTGTATCAGCGACTTTTATTTATTTATAAACGCAACAGCTGCTTGTATCAAATAGCAACATATAAATATAAAACAAAAATGAAAACAGCCAGCTCCACTGGAGCTGCTGGTGCTACGGAAGAGCCCAGCAAGTCATCGCAGAGCAAAGTTAGTAAAAAGTCCACGAAGTCGCGCTCCAAGTCTACAAAATCAGATGCTGCCAATAAAAGCAGCAGTGCCGGTGGCGTCCCAGTAGCCAGTTTGCCAACCATGCCCGCACATGTGAATGTGATAACGACGCCCACCACACCAACCACCAGCTTGGGAAATTACAATTTGTTCGATGCATCGTTTGCGGTGGGGGGACATAGTCACAGTGCGGAGCAGGCGAGCAGCTCCAGCAGAGCGGTATGTGTGTGCTGTACGTTGCGATATGAATTATTTCCCCTATTTTTTGTTTTTAAGAATCATCAGAAAAACTACGCTGGCTTTGATCCGCGCAGCATAAAGATCTTCTGGGAGCAGCATGATCAAACGGATGTTGAACTTTCTCAGGAAGTTTGTGCAAAATTAGCTGAAGATGCGTCCTACAGAGTTTGGGAACTGATCAATGTCAGTGTGTTTGATAAGTGGCTGTCTTTGTAATCATACTAAACGTTATTGTTTGCTTCAGAATGTAAAAATCTCCTCCCGCCATTCCGGAGGCGTTGTTACTTATGACTTAGTCAATGAAGTACTCAAAGATGCGGATGTGCCACCTATGCTGGGCGCCATGGACAGCGATTGGGATCGCATTGACTATGATGGCAGTTACTACTTTCATTCCGATAAGATTTTCGAATTACGCGAGGAATTTCTTAAAGAAATTTCAATTTCTTTTCCAAATGATGCTGATTTTCATTATTATTGTCCCATAGAAGACAAAAACACAGAACAGCTTAAGCAGTGCATACAAAGTCTTATAACAGGTAAGTCATTGCTTTTAAACAATAGCTTCTACCTTAGTGGTTAATTTTGTGGGCTTATAGCTGCACTCTTTGGCAATGCCAAGGCTCAAAGGGAAGCCATTTCCCATGCCTACCAAACACCTTTAATGGGCGCCTGCTATCGAGTTATTGTCAGCAAAATGCTTCATATTCTCGCATTTAAGCAACAGGATGCCATGAGTCAACGCTGCTGGCGCTTGCTGCGCGCCTGCAATTACAACGCGTATACGAACAACATAAGCTGTCGTGCGGAATACTTTAACTTGGCGGAAATACTCATAAGTCAGCTTATGGCGCCTTATGAGACTATTAAAGTGCCAACAGGGAAGCAGTCAGAAACGACTGAAACACCTGTTTCCAATGTTAAAATGGAAGTCGACGAGGATCTCAAAGGGGAGCAAACGACACTTACAAGCGAAGTGCAGCGTGAACAGTATTCAAATCATGGCGTGAATGTCGATGCGCCGCAGCCGCAGCAACAACAAACGGAACAGCTGACGCAACAGCCAGAGCAAACTGCAACCGAAGTAAATTTTCCGAGCGAGGTGTCGCAAGAAGAGACCATCTATAAACTGCAACCAGACGATGACAATGATGAGGATGAGGAGCCTCAGCACTTCTCTTCATATTTTGCCAGTCCTGTGGCAAATTCCTTTGTCGATGAGCTATGCGTGACAATTGGTGAATTGGCTTCACAGAATGGTTATCTACATACTGAGTGTCTATTTCTGATTAAGAGACGTCTGGCGCGTTTCTTCGAAAGTAGAGAAGTGTCCACCGAAAGAGGTAGGTACAATTTAGAAATTAGTTTGATTCTCTACTCGTGGGAAACTCTTGATTTTTTTTTTCTTTGGACTTTTATATTGACCTTATGCTCTTAGATTTCAAGTACATCAGTCGAGCCGTGCGCGGTCTTATCGCTCTCGGGGAATACGCTTTTCGGGAATTTATACCATACATTTTCAAAATAAATGTTGCCAAAATACCCGAATACTTGTGGCAGGATTTAGCGCCTGCGGCCATATTTCTAGGCGGTCGTGATGACATACACTTGTACGAATGGTTAGAATTTGGTTGCGGGGCATGTAAGCTGCAACCCTATCTGGTGCACTTTGCGCGTAAGTTAATCATTTCGTTTATAATTCTTTATTTTGAAGATTACTTCCCTGTTGCAGGTGCCTATGAAAAAATGATTACTAAGCGCTATCTCCATGCCAAACCAGCAGCTTATAAAATTTATGCCAAGCACGGCGTGCGCCGTCTGGAATGGAGCACATTAGCTGCAGCCATGTGTCATGGCGATGATCCCAGCAAGGCGCTTAAACCTAAGCCAACGCTGAATGAAGCCTTTCCAGAGCTAGTACACCCGAATCTCCAGTTAAATTGTGCCGGCACCATACGCTTCAAGTTTGCTGGCTGTCGTCCTGTGCTATTAAAGCCGAAGGGCGTTGCCGCCACGCAGTTTATGGACTCTCCTTCAACTAATGGCGGCAGTGATATTGTGCACAGCGATATACTCATAGCCAAAAGGAAACTATTTAAACCGTTGACGAATGTGCGGCGCGTGGTGCCCATTAGTGGCTATCACTACTTGCGTATTTAAGAGGTTTCAATAAAAACAAATTTGTATTTAAAAACAAAATTAACTTCTTAAGACTAGAAGGGCTCCTCTTGAGGTATAGGCAAGCCGGATTCCTTCATTTCAGCCATAATGCGCTTATTTATAATATTCTTAATATTAGCATTTACATTTGGCAGCAGTCCTCCAGTGCGCGCAGCATGCTCTATACGTTGCACTACATCAATTTCCCGACGGGAGGAAATAAAATTGGTAACAGAAGACTTTTCTGTGCAGCCCACGCGTCCAATGCGTCCACAGCGATGTATATAGTCAGAAACGTGTAGGGGAAAATCAAAATTGAGCACATGTCGTGCACGCGTTGTGTCCAAACCACGACTGCCTACATCTGTTGTGGAGAGCACATTACATTCACCACTTTGGAACTGCTCAAAGCGCCCCAGGCGTATTTTCATCAACATATCGCCATTCAAATTAAGACAATTGATACCGCTGTTGTTTAAAAATATGGATACAAAGTCGCTGGTGGCCGATTTGTTGCTGAACACAATCAGTGGACGATGTTTGGCCACATCTTGCTTGACTAAAACTAATAAATTGACCGCTCGATCTGCTTTGGACATGCGCAGGAACTTTTGTGATACATGCGGCATTATATGATGTAAATGCGGACTGACCACCTCGTTTATGGTTTCCACATCGATGACACGTTGCAGTATTTGACTCGTATTTGTGGGCATTGTGGCAGAGGCGAGCACAAGCTGTGTGCCCACTGTGTGTATGTCCTGCATATGATTCTTGTGAAACTAAAAGAAGACATAGGTAAAAAAAATTGCTTATGAAATGTGGGTTCTTATTAAAAGACTCGTCTTACCGGAAATCTTCTCAGGAAATAGCACAGCTTATCTGTGAAAGTGTCATCCAGCAGTGTGTCCGCTTCGTCTAGCACCACATGTCGCACTTCTTCCATGCGATAAATGCCCGTAGTGACCAATTTACTAATGGCTCCCAAAGTGGCTACCAATATATCCACCTCTTCGAATTGAGGATTCATCATGAGCTGCTTTGTGTTGCCACCCAGCAAGGCTTTAACCTTTAAATCCGTGCCCGCAGACAACTTTTCGGCGACTTGTGCAATTTGAGTCGCCAGCTCACGTCCTGGTGTCAAAATAAGAACGCTGGGCGTATTAAGCTGGCGGTGCCCAACAGGGTCCCTTTGACGCTGCATAACTTTCTCTACTATGGGCAGCAGGTAGGTCAGAGTTTTACCGCAGCCAGTCTCAGCGGCAATTAAGGTGTGAACACTGTTGTATACTTTGGGTATGCCTTTAGTTTGTATGCCAGTGAGCTGTTTAATGCTCAGTTCACTTTGCAGATTACTGAGCAGTTGCTCTTGGAATGCTAAATTGCTGCTCTGTAGAAAATCTTCAATGTTTATCATTTCTGACTGCAGCTGTTCTTGGCTGACCGTGGCATTAATCGTAAAGTGGTCACCTTTGGATTTATGATGCAGCCAGCCTTTGGAGCTGAGTGGAATTGTGCCAAATTTGGCCTCTGCTCGTTCATGTTGTCGCAAATTAAACTCTGGACGGCGGCTGCTTATTATAACTGTAGGAGTCTTCTGGCCACTCGATTTTGAAGTCTTGCGTTTGGTTACTGGGGCGGCAGCTAATTGGGCTATTTGCCGGCGCGTTTGTAAGCGTATTAATGCAGATAAATTCTGCAACATTTTAAACGGTTTTGTAACCACAACAAACGGCATGCGGGTGTTCGGAACTGCCAACTAAAAAGATTTGCACTTTCTGGTGGTTTTGGAGTGCTGTGCAACTACTCATTTTTAGTGGCTCAGTAGTGACATCTGTTGAGCAATTGTGTAACTACTCAATACTAAAAATGGCACTGCCACCTATTGGGCACTTTGTAAGATATTCAATATGCGGTGAATCAGATATTTCTTTCAAGTTGAATTACAAGCCAAAGTTTATGAGTCAGAAATCTTTTTGAGAGTTTTTAAAATCTCTGATCTTATTATTACTTTTAGTACTGAATTTCAATTTGTTGATGATTTTAATGAAACGGTTTTTATGAAAAATTTGCTTTATTTTGTTCGTGCAAGCATTTATACAATTACGAATTTTCAGATAATTGATTGCAAGACTGGTTTCGTAAAGTCATAGTCCGTGGACCGCCCCCGCCACGGCTAGTGCCTTGTAACACATCTATGTTTCTCGTTAGTGGCTCAGTGCTCGACTTGTGTATAGCGTAGACCTGGCTATGATGGAGCCCGTGCCGTAGGTGGAACGCGCTTTTGTTTGACGCTTAAGGGGTCGCGCCTCCGGCTAAAAAAAATTGAATAATTATTATTTTTAGGCCTATTTATAAGTTGGTCAAATTAGAGAGCACAAGCTACGCACTAAAAAACAGTATTTGCTAAAAGCATATCATTTCATTTGGTTGGATTGGTGCGTCCAGAGCGATATTTGCGCAGCTTACGGAATGATTCTCTCATAGATTTCTTGAACGATTTGCGACGCGACAATTGCTCACCAGCGCCAGTCAAGTTCAAAGTGCACCAGACAATGTTTGATACCAGACACCAGTTTGCCTCTGGCGCTATGCAAGTAATGCCAGATCAAAGAGACCGTCTGGTGGTTCACTCTCATCTATCTGCTCGGCGCTTGTAGCAGCGGTCAAATCATTCGGATTTTCGTGTCCAAAAACGCATCCAGTTTGGAATTGTAGGCTTAGGCACAACTCCTGAACAGTGTCCGAACTTAACAGAACCAACTTCATGTCCAGTTAGCTATATTTACTTATTTGCCTGCTCAGTGTCCTCCCTTCTTGCCACCGCTGGAATGAACGAAAACGGTACTTTGCTCAGTACTACATCATTATGATTGGTATTTACCAATCCATAACAGATCCTTGTTAAGCGGGCAACAAAACGACCAATGCCCATCATCCGAAATTTTGGCTCTGACCAGATATCGTACCCTGTTTTATTTCTAAGTCTCGCCGTAGCCAGGCACACATACATTTAGGAGACTTCTCTTCCGTTCGAAGCCAGGTTTAAGCTACACACGAACCGAGCGCTCAGCCACTAACGAGGAACATAGAGGTGCCACAAGGCACTTGTCAAAGCGAGACCGTCTACGTTCTATAACTTCGAGAAACCAGTCTGTAAAACAATCATCTGAAAATTCAGCATCAATGGAGCTCTCGTTCTTTGGTAAGCGCAGCGAGTGACTTCTTAATAGCAAAAGCTTGTGATAAAACCTGAAATTTTGAAAGCGAAAATTAAAAAATTTTATGAAAAAATAAACTGAATTTAGTTCCGGTTTTTAAGACTACCTTCGTGAACAACCAAAAAATAATAAAACATTAGATGACTAAATGTCAATCAGCTAGAGATGGAGAGACATCGATGATTTCGATGTTTTTAGAGTAAAATTTAATCGATGTTTCTTAAAATTAATTTTTTTCAAACAATAAAATGAACATAGGCAAGACGCATTTCAGCAGTCGGAAAGGAGTCGACTCCACGTAATGACAAAGAATTCCACTCTATTACTTTCATGCTCCTTTTACCTTTTACTAATAAGTTAAAAATACTTTTAAACTGCCCAAAAATATGTAAAAGGTATGAAAACTTTCATATTCATGTGTTCAAATTCCAAAATACCTGGCTTTGCCAAGTAATCGGTTGCCTACTACTCTTGTAGTCGAGGATTCAATAACTCATCCTCTGTTCTTTAGATGAGCCCTGATTCGAGTTTACAAACGCAGTTTCGCTCAACTATTTGATTAAGTACATAGCAATTATATGCGTGATTATGACGCCTCTCTAAGTTTCGTTTACGAGTTAGTATGGAAAGAATTCTGTTGGATCCAGTAAATATCGGTAAGCAGCTGTAATGTGCGCCTTACCTTGGCCGATAAGCGTAGCAAAACTCAAAAGAGTAATCGGCATGATGCGATGTCTGGCGGCCGTTGAGGTCAACTTTTCGGTTCTCAATGTCGTGGCAAAGAGCATGAAATTTAATAGAGTGAAATCCTTGCCCGTTAAATTGAGTTGACGTGCTGAAAAGCGACCGCTTTTAGCACAGTGCTCACGTTTTCTCAATTTTGTCTACGAGTGAGTCGGTCTGATTTTTTAACGGTCCAGGATTCCACTTTATTACTGTCCGGCTCCTTGAGGTCGTAGAGTGGGGCAGCCATACTCCTGGGCAGACTCAATTGACAGAGGCATAGGTTCAAGCTTAGGCTCGAGATTATGACAAAGTTGGCAATCAAGAGCAGCAACGAAAAAAAGGTGTACCTAAAAGTGCAGTGCAAGAAAAAAAGGTGAAAATTTTAAATAGCTGGGAAAGTCAGGGTGCATTTGAAGTGTCCAGTGCCAAGATAGGCAAGTCAGTGGGATGGGAAACACGTAGTTACTTTTTGGATAAATAACCAAAGTTGCAGATCCCTTTCAAAATTAGGAAGGGTCAAACTGCCATGGGCAATGAGGTGCAGGAGCAGTGGCCCCTGTAGGGAAAATTAGGAGTTATGCGGATAACGATAAAGGCAGATTGGTAACATAGCAAAATATTATTGCAACTTGAGATATAGTTGAAATGAGCGCCTTTCCGCCATTCGAAGTCTGCTGCCCTGTAACCAAGAAACGATTCTGCACAATCATCTGATCTGACTTGATCCCGCTTTGTCGCTTTGTGGCAACGCATTGTATTTTTACCTTTAATCTCTGCTTGATACATTTCATAATGGTTATCAAAAATATTTACGGATATATTACTGAAAAGTTTAGAAAAATTTTGTTCGGAAATATACCGAAACATTACAATATAGCGCAAACGGTCACACTGTTTACAAATGAACCATAAATTGTTATTCTACAGCCTTTCGATTGCTGTGTCAATTGAAAATAGTATTTTCAAATACTGTAGCAAAGGCAGAATGAATAAAATGAATGAACCTCAAGACAGAGAGCGCAATCGTAGCAATGGTTCCATGCACAACAATGTTCCATGAACGTTGATCCTGTTTGTGCCGACGACAACACGGGTCTTCGCAGCCTTCGAGGTGGCAGGTGAAGGGTTTGAATGCGCTGGTTGCCGCGTCAATGTGCGCCTTGACGCTAGTATTGGACGGTGGCAAAAAAATTTGCAACTTTGGTGGTGCCTATTTCGTTGTTAGTCCATGATCAGGCGGCAATAGTTTGACTAGTTTGGGCAACGTTGGACAATATGTAGACGGCATAATTGCTGGTGGTACCGGAGGCCTCGACGCAGGCAACCATGCTCTGAACGGTGACCTAGGCAGTGGAAATGCCCCAATGGTGGCGCTAGCGATGATAATAACAACACAAGCGGATTGAAAGCAAACAAAGGTGACGAGACAAAGGCAGTGCTCCAAAGGGACATGATCGCAACAACAGCACACAAAAGAAGATTTTTATAATTTTTCCATTGGTAAAGGAGGCGGACGTATACACCGCTATTACAAAAGTAAATAAATTATTCGTTAATTATAAGCAAGGTCATGGCGTCATTTGTTTTTGTCCGTTAAGAAAAGAATCATATTTCACAATTCATGCAATAGTAAAAATGAAAAAACTATGTCGCTAAATTGAGTGTTCTCTTTAATAAAATCAAAACAGTCAAAGTCTTGAACAATAGTGGATCTTTACTTTCAAAGTGCGTACCGATCATTCGTCAACTTTCCCAGTGCTAGTCGGTGTTCCTAATTATGGACATTCCGTCAGCTTCTATGGTATAGCCTCTATGGGATTCGCCACGTATGTTGACGACAAGCGTATTAAGTTCTTATAAACGCGAGTATGAACCAGCTGCCGATCTGCAGGAACACCTGCACGTTTTGGTAGATTCGAACACCCATATTGTCACATTCCTCAAAAATTAACCTTTATGAACAACCGCTGAGCCAGGGCGGGTCCGCAAAGTATTTTGGCTTAAGCCTCGACAAAAGGCCCTCCGGTCAGTAGTTTCATTGACTTCTATAGAGCTAAGAATAGCAACCTTCACTGGCTGCTGGGCCGTAGTTACATGTTGCTGCTAAGATGCAAGCGATTAATACAAGAAAAAATTAAAGTGCCTTGAGCCGACAAATGGCTCATAGCTTTTAATAGATTTTCCTTGGATTAGTATATAAGCAACTGATCTAAGAAATCGCTGTACAGTCGAAATTTAAACGCATCCAGACTGTTCACACTAAAACTTTGCGCTTATCACTGGTTGTGACCGCTGCTTTTGCGTGTAGGAGAAAATTTTAGTTTTCTCCTCTAGTTGTAACGATGTACCCCTGACAAACAGTTTCACGGTCATTTATATCGATTACCTTAAAAAGTGTGAAACTATCAATGATTCATTCAGAACTTTTGGACTGTTTTTTTATTGCTTTGAAGCACCAACGATAGCATTTGGTGAACAAATTACACGGGCACAACTTTCGTTTAGTCACCATGGTAAAAATTCAAGTACGTACTGCCCTATATCCAGCATATTCTCCTGTAGCCCACTACGAATATTTACGGTTTCCAAACCTGAAGAAATGGCTCGGCAGTAGGAGATTTGCGTCAAACGACCTCATAATCATCATTCATAATTCATCCTCAATATGCTTATCATCCTCATCATCTTTTTCATTTCTATTATCGCCATCATCCTTATTATCTTTATCATACTCACCATTATCTTCATCATCATCATCTGACAATCATCAGCCGCATCATTCTGATCATCCTTATCAACCTTATCATTCGTATCATCCTTATAATTTGCATCATCAACATCAATATCCTAATCATCCTTATTTTCCTTTTCATCCTCATCATACTCATCACCCTCACCATCTTCTTCATCCTCATCAAACTCATCATCATCATCAAGCACCAGCATTATCAGCCGTATCATCGTTATCTCATTGGCTTCATCTACATCATCCTTATCATGCTCATTATCGTTATTCTCCTTTTCATTCTCAATTTCTTCATCATCCCCATTACCCCTATCATTCTTATTATTCTGATCATCACCATTATCATCATTATCTTAATCATCCTCATTAGCCTTATCAGCGTCATCATTCTGATTATCTTCGTCAACCTAATCATCCTCATCATCCTTATAAACCACATCATCCTTATCGTCATTTAGATCTTCGTTATCATTTTGTTAACAGCGAAATCTAGGACTACTGGCATACTGAAGATTTATTTAATATATTTTAACATAAAAAAAACAGTCTAGAGATTTCACTCTTGTTTATAAAATGTAGGCACGCCATCTATTGGATGTTTTTACAACTACTCTAAACAAGATGCGGTCGCGCCAGCTATTGGACATTTTTATGTTTACTCAAATTATCTCTTAGTAGATGGCGCTATTGGGTGCTGGTATTAAGTTTAAAAAAGTAGTCAAGGATTGCAGTTTAAAGGTACAAAAAGTACTACATTAAAAACACATTTGAGCAAAAAACTTTAGTTCTACACTCACATTTAAATTTCGTAAAAACTATTTCATCACTTGTGCATTAAGGCGTGTCAAGTGGTGCGCATATCTTGTTGTTCCCTAGCATTTCAACACTTTAATCATTGGAATTGCAAATTTTGTAAACAGCTTGAAGAAGCCGTGCATCAAGCATAAGCACATGTTAACATGGACACCCACACATAAACAACAACCTCGCCCCCTGGCCTCTAAAAACACTCACGCATGCTTGACTGTCATCAAAAAAAAAGGCAAAGCCAGCTGGTATTTAACATATTTGAGCCCAAAACTAAAATATCCAAAATTAAAATTCAGTCAGCTTTTAAGTAACAAAGTCAAAGCATAATTTTAGTTATAAATCTCTTTTATATAGCACAGCAACATATTTTTTACAAACAATTTCGCCCCTTATAACATTTCCACAAGTCCTACAAAATGCTTGTTCTAAGTATTTTTTTATTGCACTTAAATATAGTCATAAAGTCATCATTATGTTGACAACAATGACTGGCAATAAGCAGGCGACTATTAAAAAAGTCAAACGACAAAGTTTTGTGTTTTGCGGTTTGCGTGCAATAAAAAAAAGTGTACCAGAAATGTGCACAAATTACTTAAAAAATATTAAAAAATGTTGTGCACCTTGTACAATTTGCGCAAAACGTTGCTGAAATTAAAAATCTGACAAAAACACCTCCCTCTCTATGTCTCTCTTTTTCGCTCTTGCTCTAACCTTAACTCTTGTGCACACATAGTCATGCCACTTCCAACGTAAAAGTGCAAAAATCTCGTTATGTGGCAGCATGTTTCCCCCTGGCTCCCCTGCTCCTGGCTTGCTTTATGCGTGTCCGAACTGAAAGTTTAATGTGCATTTTCGCGCTGCAATATTACAAATTTTTAATGGGTTTATGGTAACAAGAAATATATTTTTTCGCATGAAAAATTGTAAACCACAATCAAAAGTTCAAATCAAGCGTGCAAACCGCTTCCGTATTCATATCTCCGGGTGTTTTTGTGAGTTTGATGCAAAACGATTCATTTATTATGTTCATATCATGAACCGCAGCTATAAACGCTGCACTTTCTCTGACACACAGTACTGGTCGAAAACCATAAAATGTTCCATGCACTGAGAGAAAGCTAGAGAGCTATGTTGAGTTTTTCCTTGTCTAATTAGAATATGTCTTCGTGACTAGCCTTAAAAAAACCAGCCTCCACAGCTTCAGTGATACCAAAGATAGTTCGTGCGCTTTTGACCTGCTCGTTTAAACGGAGACCCAAACCACTCCCTTCGTTGCCTTCGTCCAACAGCCGAGTGTCATAAGACAACGCTCGGAAGGGAAAACCTCGAATCTTGAAGAGAACTATGATTTAAGGTTATGCACCTGGAATGTCAGAATGGTGATAGCGTTTGCTCTGACATTGTTTGGAGCGAATAAACCAGCCATCCAGTCGATCGACGTAGAGATTAGGTGGAATGTCTTTGAGTATGGATTTGTTGTTGGGAGCTTCAATCCGTATCAAGGCTAAATTTTGTAACGCTGCAATCACATTGGACTGCCGTAGACTTCAACGATCAACACTCCAAGCAGCTCACTAACCCACCTACGACTTTGGTCGCCTACATGCTTGCGAACGATCATGACTAAGATCGTTGGTTTCCAACGCCCGCTTCGATGATTAGGTAGTGGAAGCATAGGGTGCACCGAGGTTCTGGAGCGAATACTTATCAGTTGGTCTGACAGCAAAGTAGCAACGACAAGCAAGGGTGTCCCTCCGCTTGATCTCTATGCCAACATCGTTATTCGTTACATAATAACACAATTAAACAAAAAAAATGCTCTTGCCTAAAATATATTGTGGACTGGCCACTTTCGTGGTCAATATACGTTTATTCATATCTTTCGTAGCGTACAAGAACTATATATACAAACATCGACTGCACTCATATTCTCACGATTAGTATTGAGATTTCTAATAGTTTCTATATCGATAATTACAAGTAATGACTTACACATACAATTACTACTACAATATTTTCGGTCCCTGAATATAATTGTTTCTCTCACTCGGAGTGGGGTTTTATTTGTGTCGAAAATCCTTGTGTTCCCTCTAGGAATTACCATAACTTAAAATTAGTGTGTTACTAATTCCGGTGGAAAGATGAAGGCAAAGCGGAAGGTGAAAAACCTGCATAAGGAGAGGAAAATTAATGGAGAAGAGGATAAGGAAGAGAACGAACAAAGCGAAGACAGAGGAAGAGGAACTGGCAGTAGAAAAACGAGAAGAGGAGTTAAGGAAGAGCAGGAAGTGGAGAAGGACCTGCCCATCTCTTGCAAGCATGGCGTTTTTCCTAGCGGAGCCCCTAGTATTTTAATACACGGTAAAGGTATTTATTACACAAACAATCGTTTAGAGAATGTACTATGACTGCATAGGAATATTCCCTGCATCCAAAGCTAAGGCGTTTATGTATTAATATACAACAAAAATGTTGTGTGAAAAGAAGAAATAGAGTCAAACCTTTCAAAGTATATTCCGAAATGATGAGAACAAGGAAGGAAATCCTGCTGCTCAGATACGAAGAGAGCTGGCAGCATATTTTGATGAAAAGATGCGCTAGTTCTTCACTATCTTTCTGTTCTTTCATTTTGGTCTTCCTTTCATTCAATAGACTTTTACGCATTGTTAAAGTTGTAATCTTGAAATTCCATTTATATCGATCGGGATCTGAGAGATTTTCTAGATTTATGCCAAGCAGCTTCATAAAAAATTTCTGGAAAGGGAAAGGGTTTAGCTTCTGGTAGGACAGAATGGACCTCCATATCCGCTGTGAGCACTTAACCAACGCACAACCTTCACGGGTCCTTCGTGGCTAGCTGCTACAATTACCACCCGGTGCTAGGTCAGTAGCCAATGTGTGCAGCGAAATCTGTTCAGGACCTTAACAGGCTTGTGCTTAGGGTTTGAGAAAACCCCACCTCCAATAACAAAGTATAAGGCAGCTGAAGGAGGCCGGCTGTTATGGCCAGTCGTTAAGAAATTGGTGTGCAGGCTGCTCTTAAATCTTAAAACTGTGAGAATTTATTTTATCTTACGAATTTCCCATCTAAAGTCGACTTACTTTTGACGCATTGTTTGCTTTAAAGTTTCATTTTCTTAAGATTTAAAATGAAAAATCTGACTTTTCCACTCAATTATAAAATGAGCTTTTCGCAAAACTTAACAGAATTTAAAGTTAATCCTAGCACAAAATCCGAACCCAAGGCAGTTAATCATATAGCTTCGATTCTTTGAAGCGCATCTTCCAGCTATTCACAAAGATTTACAGCTTGGGCTCAAATGTTTGGCAATGCCGGCGTTTTCCTTGATTGTTCATAAATTAATTGCTGCCAGCGTAGCAAATAAAGCTTACGAATTATCACACATACGCACTGTGAGCGCGAGTCGAGAATATTTACGCTGCCTGTGGCCAAAATGCATGGTCACAGCCAATTTGTCATTTTCGGGCGAAAATCGTTTTTGCTGCCGCGCAACGAAATCGACTAATCGAATAAATCACTATTTGAGTGACAGCGCGTGCTGCTAGCAACTGTCAACTTTGTTATCGGTCGAGGAGGGATTCCCAATGGCAACAAAATGGCTACCAAAGGCGCTTTAAAGAGAGAATATTGTATGTGCATACTTACATTATGGCTCTTGGTCAGTTGCAATTAAAGTAAGCCGGCATTTTTGTGGCTTAATAAGGTCACACATTAGTTGGCAAGCGAAAAAGAGAGAGGGCGAGCGAGTTTATGGCAATGGCACCCGCATTTTAGACAATATGCGGCGGATGGCTAAATTGAAATTTCCATAGCTGGGAAATTTTTGAATTTTCTTTGCGTGTGTGTGTGGCAGTGTCTGCTGCGTAAACGTGTGTGCGGGCTGCTGTCTCTGTGTGCGAATGTGTGTGTGTTAATGACTAAATTTGATAAAGCATGTTAGCTGGCAGATATATTCTGGCTACAACAACAGCAACCACAAGAGCTACAACAACAACAATGGTAACAACAACAACAACACCAACAAGTAGAAGAGCAGAGATGTCAACACTAGCGAGAGGACAGCAACATCACTAGATGTCGCTGACATTCACAGGTTGCAGCCACAACGAGCTTAACACTCACACATGCTAAAACAGGTACAGTACTCGCTCGTAAGCAAGAGAAAGCTACGAAGTTTAGACAAGACGTACAAGCAGCGTAAAGCAAATCGCAAAGTGAATTATTAGAGTTTAGGAGTCTTCTTCTTCTTCATCTTGACTGGTCATAGCACGTCTTCTCCAGATAGTGTTATCAAAGGTACCTTCGTTCTTCCAACGGATACACGGCCTAACTCTTGACCGTCTTTCTTCAAATACCTTTCTTCTTTTAGATTCTTCAACCATCGGCACAATATGACTAAGCCAGTGGAGGCCATGGTGTCGTTATAGAGCTTGTAGGCTTCGTCTTTCCATTAAATGCAATTATCGTCGCACAGTGGCACAGTGGCACAGGACTTCTCTGTTCTATGCATTTTAAATTTTGAAAATATCTTTACTTCCTCAAAAGTTATGATTTTCGCCGAAAAAGAAGGTAATTGGATCCACTGTGCGTCAGCAACACTTAAAAGGCCTAAGATCTAATGGAGCACTTTTCTCTCGTTGACTCCTAGAGCCTTTGCATAAGACTGCGCCAACACCCATGTACTATATAATACAACGGAGAATACGAGTGTTTCGATTGGCGAGAGAGGTCTCTACTATTCAATTGACAACCGAGACTTAAGTAGTGCCGATTGGTAAAAGCCATTATTCGCTCGATCTCTCTCTTTAATTGAAGAAAACATATCTTGCTTTCTTTTATCATCAAACTCAACATTTATTTTGTAATAGCCGCATGAGCTCGGAACAATGATGCTTTTATCATCTCCATAGGAAAGGAACTGTACAGTTGTGTAGAAAATAGTCCTGCACTTTGGCCTCTAACAATACACTCTCTGTCATTTAATGAATGTGATCGGTCGAGAGAACAGCATCTTGTATGAAATCTCGCACAACGTTGAAAAACTGCGTGTATTGCTCATGATCATTTCGTAAAGTTGTACTAACTGTACTCTGACAATGCGGCATATATATTTATATCTTATATAACATAGTATGTACTCTTGTTTCATTTTTTCTGTATCCGGTATTTACTTGATTTTTATCAATAGCTTCTTATCTTTGTAACTTTATCTCTAGATTGTAACCGGTAAACACCATCGGTATTTGGCTTGCTACTCAGCTTGTATATTATGCTCGATAGGATCTTGACCACGATATTTATATCATATACAGTATCTATTTATGTTTCATCTTTTTTTGTGAATCCAATCAACTTGATCGAAGCGCATAGCTATATCTCCAGATTATAGCCGGAAAATGCCTTTCGGTATTGGGTTTTCTCCTCAACTCGTAAAAAGTCTAGACGACACTTTGGCGTTTAAATAGCTCTATATCATATTATACATCAGTTGTCTCAATCTCCAAGTTCAGTCAAAATCAATAACATAATGTGCAAGGGACTAGTTCCTACTGGAACAGCCATGTGATGGTGCAGATGACTAGGGGAAGCACATCGTATCCGACTATATGGAACAGCATTTGCAAAAATACATAATGTCAACTTGTAAATATGGTTTTGTTTAAAGAATTAAGTAAGTAAGTAATAAGTAATCAGGTAAGTAACTTAGCCTATTCTCGTTTAAGCGATTTCTGTAATTGAGAAGAAGCAATTTCATTTGATTGTTGGAACTGAAGATATAACTGTCATATCTCGGAAAATACGAATTCTAGCACAGGGAGATATATTCCCTGTGCAAATTTTAAATTTATACAATTTTTCGACTTATAAGTCCCGTCTAAGGATTGAATGTGGTCCAAGCCAGGGGACTTTACACGAATATCTTAGAAACGGGATTCAAATCGTGCAGTTCAAAGTACAGAAGATTGCCTTCATGGATGGTGTACAATCTACTACTGAACTTATGCTTCATTGATCTTGAGATAAAGTAAAAAGAAATAAATAAAAGAGGTGCTTTTCAGGAATGGTTCTTTCAAAAAACATTCAAAAAGTCGGGTTAAGTATTCTTGCTGCCAGAACATAAGCGTTTCTAAAGGAACTCAGAGTGTGAAAATGTTCCTTCCGTAGAGAAGATATTAGGCCTAAAAATTAAGTGGAAGCGCAGAATAATCCTGCAGAAGAATCTATTTTCAATGCATATGCTTTGGCTGCTCTGGCAATTTACATAGATGACGAAGTAATAAGTGTGTTATCATAAAATTTACGAAAATTCGATTCTACTAACTAATTCTTCCACTTATTTTTGTACCATATAAATTTAATTGACCATAAAATAGAAATTTGTGAAAAAAATGCATGAAATTGATACGAAGTCATTTAACAAAGTTTCTTAGGAACAAAGAAATTACAGCCATTTAAGGTTTGGTATATTTTCAATTTATTTGCATTGTCTTATTCAAATAGTATATACCATTTCTTAAGGCACTTTACTTTTGTTATTAGCTAAAATTTGTATTATAATACTCAACGTAGGTTAAATTCAGTATATTAATAATTTTAATACTAAATTCGTATCAGAAAAATAATCCATTTATGTAAAATTATCGCAAGTATACCAACCTTTCAAATGGCTGTAACTTCGTTGTTTTTGATTTTAGTCATGGACTCTTTTTGCATGAACTTTAGATTTTGTAAGGAATTTCTATTTATGGAATATGGAATAATACCTTAGATGAATACGTGGCCATCGTACAACAATATATTATTTATAAAAATCGGCCACAAAACATCAAAGTTTTAGAAAAAACATATTTGTATGAGGGGCGGTTTTTTGAAACTCTTTTTCTGTATAGAGTCCGACAGTTTGCGGTATTAACTGTGTTCCAGAGAAATCGAAAACGGAACTGGCAGTCGTGGCAGACATGAGGCATTCTCTGAGCAAAAGGCCACCCTAAAGAAAGTTATCTTTGGCAATGGAATATGCTAAAGTTTACATAAAAACTTGTATGTAGAGAAGATTTTTAGGTTTGTGTAATGCGTGGTCGCCATGTTATCAGGGGTTAAATTTTTTTGCAGTGTAATTTTCAAATGGCAATTTCTTTTTCCCCTATCAATGGATTTAAACTTTTTATATGTACATATATGAATCGTATCTTGCACGTAATTCCAGCAAACGATTCCACTTACGTTCACATTTTCGAGCTTTCACTGTAGACACTTATGCATACCGTCTGCCATGTTTGTAGTGTTGAGAAAGGATCAACTGCAGTGAGAGCGTGAAATGCATTTAAAATTTTCTGCTGCATACTTTGTGGCGTCAAATTATATCACGTTGAGTGTCGTACGCTTTTGTCCACATATTGAGCCATTGCATGCAATTGTGTGCATGTCAAACGTGTGTGTGTGGGTGTGAGTGTGTGTGTGTGAGTGTGTGTGAGTGTGTGTGTGAGTGTGTGTGTGTGTGTGTGAGTGTGTGCATTGTATTGACACGATGCACTTAACAAGCTGCCAAAATGCGTCTTATCTTTTGTGATTTCAAACGTATTTGCATACTTACAATGCCGTAAGACAAATAAAAGCGTGCAATATGTTTGCGTATTATATTTACAATGTGTGAATGAGAGTGTGTCTGTATGTGTGTGTGTGTGTGTGTGTGTGAGTGTGTGTGTGTGAGTGTCCGTGTGCTGGGTTAAGCATTTAAGCTGTTTGGGGCTTAATATATTAATTAAACTTAAAGTAGCATGTATTATGTTCACTATGCTTGTGGGGTCAACTTTAAATTAAGTTTTAATCTGTTGCTCATACTTTACATAGTAACAAAACTTTCAAATGGTAACGCATGTTTACATGCGGTTAAACCGAGATCTATCTCTATGTCACTTGAGACTCTGACTATGGCGTTTACTCTCTCTGTCTCTATCTTTGACAGTGTCTGGAAGCCATCAGCTTAAATTGAAATTGGCCAACCATTTGCCACAGCGGCTTTCAAACATTTTCGACAGAGCCTCAAAACAAAACTGACAACTTTGCTCGCACTTTTGCCAATGGCATTTAGGCATTAAGGTCTTTGCCTTTCACTGACTGACAGACCGATAAACTGACAGCCTGACAAAGTGGCTGACTAGCTGACTGGCTGACTATCAAGTGCAGATGTCGTGTATGTATACAGCTACTCAAAGGCTTCAACAGCTCATACACACACACACACACACACACACACACACACACACACACACACACACACACACACACACACACACACACACACACACACACACACACACACACACACACACACACACACACACACACACACACACACACACACACACACACACACCACCGCACACACTCTTAAGTGATTGCTGTTTGTTGTTAATTAACATTTAAATTGATTCGAATTCGGGCATTGTCAGTGTCGTTGTCAGTTTTCGTGCGAATCGCTGCTCTTGATTTCGCAATTTAAGCGCCATTTTTTGTTTTAATTTCAAGAATTATTATTAATAAATGCAATTAAAGGCTGTGTCATACAGTTAAATGACTTAATTGAATTACCTGCAAACGGAAATGCAAGCAATGCGTGAAAAAAGCCAATACAATTTTATTGAGTGTGTGTGTGTGTGTGTGTGTGTGTGTGTGGGTGTAGTGTAAGTGAGGTAAAAGTACATATTTTTGTACGATACGAAAGGATAAGTTGGATATAACAATTGTGCAAATAAACATTGTGTGCAGAAGCAAAGGAGTAAAACCCCAAGGAGTACTCGTGTATAACAGCTGAATACATATTATCTCATATTATACGGTGCAATAATTTCGGAAGAACTTTCTGGGGGCGGGTTGATTCCACTTCGGGAAAACAGTCAATGTATTTTGCAGTTTCAACAATCAAGGCATACCTTATCGTCGCCTTTCTTTAACAGCCGCTTTAAGAACTATCTCCATACTGATTCAGCGAAGTCCCTGCGTCTTACATGAATGTCGTCAAAGTTCTCGTAGAGCTCGCTCTTTAGATCTTAAGGAGTACTTGCCGCTCACTGCTCAGAGCATCTGCAGCAGACTGTATAATCAGCAATGCTTCAGCGCCCTAAAGCAAAATGTGAGCGGTCTATACGATTCAATTGTCAGTATCATGGACTGGAGACTGATCCTCTGTCAATGTTCTCTGTTGTAACAAAGTTTCCAAGCTAAATCAACAGCATAGTTTTCAATAGCAATCTGAGCAATCTTTCTGTTTGAAGAACACGTGTTTTGACCACCAGACCCACTCTGACATATTCTCTTTCAATAGCGCTTGGTACGATCAATTTCAATATCACCTGCGTAGGCAAGCAACTGGACACTTTTATAGAAAATGCACTCCGGCCTGTCGCAGCAAGTCAGAGCTTTCAGGGTATTTTCCGGCAAATGTTGAGCTTACGACACTGATAAGGTCCGAACAGTGCTCTTGTGAGTAACTTTAATCTGTATGACAACGCGCTCAAAAGAAAGAAGACTGATACTGCGGTAGTTAGCGCGTACCCTTCTTGAGGACAGGACAGAGTACACCAAGTCTCCAACCATTACGTTGGTTACGTCATGAAGTTCACTTCGGACGCGGCATTATGACATTATGAAGATGCTACAAGCATCTTGATATCCTCTCCCTCGAGCTTGAACTTCTCAAGTTTTTCACATATGAAAAGGCTTAACAGCCGTCTGCAGGGTCCTCCTGTAGGAGGAGCTCTTCACTGCTGTGGATTTGGCACTCTACTGCTCGTTCCATTGGTTCCTAGCAATAGGCACTGGAAACCAAGTACGTTTTACGATGTTGTACGTAAGAAGCGGGATATGTGCATCCAAAGTTGCATCCAAAATCACCTAAAACGATTTTAATATCATGGGCTTGGCAACTGTCATGAACGCACTCGCGTTTATATGGTCGCATGGTCCTTGTCCTCCATTATATCGCACGTATCGTGTATTAGCCGACTGCAGCATCTTTTTAAAGGCAGCGATCTTTACTGCAGTGACTTCGTGACACTTGTGATCATATATTTGCTTCCTCGGCAGGGGAACTTGAAACCAAGGACGTTCTCACCGGTAGTAGTTTATGAGTCTAAACTCCAAACTTGCGAAAGAACTGATGGTACTTTATCAGAATGGTTTTAGGCCTAGTAAGTCCACCATTGACCAGATGTTCACAGTACGTCAAATCCTGGAAAAGACCCACGAACCCACCAAATCGATACTCACCGTCTTTTTGTCGATAATAAAGCAGCATTCCCTGCAAAGTTGGTACGACTATGCAGAATGATGTTGAACAACACACGCAGTTGCGTCAAGGTAGGAAAGAGCTACTCCGAGCCATTTGATCCAAGCCAGGCTTCAGACCAGGACTGTATTCTATAAGGGCGTCAAGTTGCTTGCATGCGCAGATGATATTGTTAACGTCGGGCTCCAGGGTGGGCTGGTGGTAAATGAGAGCAAGACGAAGTATACACTTTCTTTGAGACTCTAAGATTGATGTTGAAAACTATACTTTTGATGTTGTCAAGAATTTCGTCTACCTAGACACCACCGTCATAATGAAATGATGTAAGCAAGGAGATCAAGCGGAGAACCATCTTGCTAATATATGTTTTTTTTTATCTCAGTAAGCAAATGAGTAGTAGGGTCAACTCTCGCCAGACGAAACTAACTGTCTCTAAAAGGCTCATCCCTTTAGTTTTTTTGAACAATGGGTGATGTCGCAGTCTGATGAAAATGCCCTAGGAGTGTTTGGGCTGAAAGTACTCCGTAAGATCTTTGGTCTCAACGTGTTGGCAACGACTACAGCACCGGATGGAACGACGAACGCTATGAGCTCTACGACGACATTGATATAGCAAAGCGCATTAAAATCCAGCGGCTCCGGTGGCTATGTCATGTTGTGAAGCTGCTGCGAGAAAGGTCTTTAATGCGAGTGTCGATGGGAGGCGACGAAAGGCCAGACCATTTAAACAGCTTTGAAATAGAATAGTCCTACATCGTTTTACACAATTGCAATACAATTTTTTTTTTGCCACTTCACAAATATTTGAAATGTAATCAGTGTTTAAGTAATTGAACATTGAACAATGGTAATGGTAATGGTAATTCAATTATGTATACATTACACTTACTCTGCACCGAAAAAGAGCATTATTCGTTTACCATTACTCAAGTGGCCGTTTAAATAATAGAAGTTAGGGTAATTGCTGTTAATCAAAATCATATTAACTCTTGAAATATTGATTACTATAAAGCTCTAGAGAAAACTACTTTTTGTATGCATTGTAATCCGATTTGGTATATAAGTGTGTGATCGTGTGTGTGTGAGTGTATGAGTGTGCAATTGGCGCTCGGAAAGATTGACAGCTTAATAAATTAAAATGCATTAACTGCTTAGGCATATATTTGCGTCGGCTATAAATCTTTCACCCAGCCACATTCACATTTACATTCACAGCTCTCTCACGCAACACAGAGACACACCTACTTACTTTCACTCATATACGTATACAGTTCAGATATCTCAGAGCTTAAATATTATATTGTAATTCAAATATTTATGGGCATCAACGTAAATAAGAAGCGTCTACTAAGCACGTTTGCGATTAGACTAAAGGATAGAATATCAGGAGGGAATATCGCGGGGAGAGAGTACGAAATGCGTCTAACAAAAGGGGCTTGCGTTTGACTCCAGTGCTTCAGTGATGCGCAGGTGTGTGTGTGTGTGTGATATATGTGTAAGTGTGATTCTAAATATGTCTGGGAATGTCTGAGTATGTCTGTGTGTCTGTGGGTGTGCTTGTGTGAGCCTGGCAACAGCTGCAGTGCCAGAAGTCGGCACCTGGCTGGGTTATCATTGTTGCCTTTTTAAGCTTATAAAGTAACAAATTCGCACGCACAAAAAAAGCTACTAGCACTCACCCATACACTCACACACACTCACACACACACACACACTCACACACACACACATACACACTCACACACCCACACACTCATACACTCATACTCATGTATACGCTATAAAAGCACTGACACGCTCTGCTAAGCTGTTGAAGGAAATTGTGCGAAATGCGGGTCGTGAGAGATAGAAAGGAAAAGGCAAAAGAAATATTGATGGAAAACGGGAATGAAAAAAGGGTTTAAAGGGTGGCGAAATTTACATACTCTTAACGTCTTAACATCTTTCTATGGGAACAATATAATAAATGGAAACGGTGTGAACCAGTTTGTAAACTGTAAACTGCGTTTAATAGTAAATCAGAGAGTTTGCGACCTGATCTTTGGCGGTTTTTCCGGCTCAATGTCAAACTAACAAGTTAAAACTTTAGAGTTTTGAATGTTTAAGGTTTCATATTTTCCAATATTTCCGAACCGCTGCGGAATCCGTCTTCAGGAGAATGCGCGACAGATGCGAAACATTCATCTTTGAGTTTTGTTCAACTTGACGTAATGTGGCGCCATCTATTGTGTGCATATGATAGGCCGAAAAGAACAGCAAGAAAATTAGACGCAGACAGTAGGGACTCTGCCCGACAGTGGGATACACTGCACCCATTTTTCTGCACTACGAGGGTAGGGGGATGATTTCGGAAATATGTTAACATTGTTTGGATTATGAGCCTAACATGAGTCTACGAACCAAATTTTGTGGCTCTAACATAAATGTTAACCTTAACAAGCAAGTAGAAGAGGAATGAAGAAATAAAATAGAATATGAAAAATGAAAGAACAAATAAGGAAAAGGAAAGAAGGAGCCATGGAGCAACCGAGTTTGGGATTGATTTAAGGAAAATACTTATTCTTTTACAATTGAAATGTTTTAGGATTGCAAAATTTTGTGTATTATTTTCGAAATGATAATATCAAATATTTAAATAATCGTAATTTATCTTATTCCCCTCTGTTAGGTCTGATCCAAGATACCCTCTTATGGATTCCTAGGATATATCATAGAAAAAGTGAAAATACTTTACTAAAGGGTAAACCAAATCAAAAGCATGCAAAATAGCTTGACATTCCAAATCATGTAAATTTGTCAGCCTAACAAAGTGGATTTCCCCTGTGTGTGTGGGTGTGTGAGACACGCCCACCCTGTAACTGTAGTTGTATCTGTATCTGTATCTGTGTGCATGTACCACTGATAGAGAGCACTGATAATAAAATAAATTTAAACCTATTTTGACTTGTTGAAGTGTAATAGAGCTGCACCCCAACCCTGTCCCTACCCATACAAATAGACATAAATACAGACACAGAAGGCGAGCAATAAATAAATATCTAAAAATATATGTGTATGCACAGAAGACATCGAAGATATCATAATAATATATAATCGTAAACATTTTATTATTATTTTTATGCTGTGTACCAACTTCATAAATAAATTTCCCATTGCTTAGAACTTGGCGCTGGCCAGACTCCATTTTGTACGTCTGTGTGGGTGTGTGTGTGTGTGTGTGGGTGTGTGTGTGTGTGTGTGTGTGTGTGTGTCTATGTGCGTTTTCGGGCGACTCTATCTGTGTTTGAGCTTGAGCTGCGCTTCAATAAATTGTCTGTTATCATTTCGCAGCAACCATATTGACAACGGTTGCTGGTAGAAAGCACGTCGACGGGGCGTATGAGCAATGTAAAGCAACTCTGCAAGCAGAAAAAGAAGACGCAGGAGAAAAACGAAAAAAAAAATGGCTGTTGCCTGTGCAATTTGATTGAGATGAGTTGCGTACGGTTTGGTTTCCTTGGCTGAGGTTGAATTTTGAGCCTAATTTGCCGGAAATAAATGTGCAACGATGTGTACGGGACTTAGCAGCGCCGAAATATATGTCTAGGCATGGCTTAGAGCTAGTACCAAAAACCTTGGGGCAGCAAACCCAATGTCAACCTATTTATTATATTAAAGACGGTCAGCTTATAGACAGACACACAGTGAGTAATATATGTATGTACACACGTAAGTATATGTATAAAACATGAGCTGAAACAACAATCATGACGCAGGAAGTTTGAAACATGTCAGCAACAGCAAAGGCTCAGAGAGAGCTAGGTAGACACTGAGCGAGGTTGAGCAGCTGCTAAGAGCTTCCATTTCACAAATGCATTGCATTTCAGCCAAATAACTCTAAAATGTGCACTAGTAACTGTGGCAGTCCTTGTCGTTTCTGTCGCCAGCACAGCTTGAGACATTTTGTGCCCAAAGGACTTGGTGCTCTTTGGCGCTGCAGCTGCCACTGCCGCCTCATAAAAGCAATGCCGTAATGCCATTTTTTAGTGCAATAAAATGTCTAGCTTTAAAGTGCTGCCATTTGCTGCACATAAATATATACACACACACACACACACATACATTTATAAACATGAGTGAGATGCAAAGAATGTCAGAGTGTGTGGGCGAGAGTATATGGCAAATTGCTAGACCAATATCTTTAATGGAAAATGTTTTGTGCCGAACATCTTTGATGGCCAAACGCATTAAACTTTGGCACTGCCACACACACACCTTTGCCCCCTCGTCTCGTTGCCACAGAGCAACCCTGCATTAACAGTTGCCACTAATGGCTGTCAGTCAAATGGTTGGTCACCCAGAGGCAACAGGTGTGCACTCAGTCCGTGACATTATTCTGCAGTTTGATTCATGTACCACCAGCTCCTCTCTGTACCTTTTGTGCTTCCTTTCACTCTTCTTTAGTCTCTTTTGTCTTTCTTACCAACTTCTCACGTCTTGTATTGATTGTTGACCAAACTGTCAGCCATCAATCAGCGTTTTTGCATAATTATGAAAAAGGAGAGAAAAATATTTTGCGAAAATTAAAAGTTGCTACGTGTTTTTGTTAAAATGCTGTAATTTTCTGGTACGGTTCAATGGTTTGCCCTCTTTTTCAACTTAACTTCAAGCCAAAAACCGTCAGTATATTAGATATATATTCAAGAGTGTAAGCTCTTTATTTAATGCAAGTATTCGACCAACGTTCTATTACTTTTTAATTTGAAATGTAAGTTAAGACAAAATCGTCTAGAGGTCTCTGGCACACCCCTCAATGTGTCGCAATCCAGAATCTCCATTTTCTCATGTGACATAAACGCTAAAGACATCCACTTGCTCAAAATCTTTTGAGTTGTGCAGTTCTCCTGAGAAACTCATAAATCTTTTTGCCTTCTAGTCTAATTGTTTACAAAATATCCTCCATGAAGATTAATATTCTTTTGCATTGCGTTCACTTTTTTAAGCACTTGTGTCACTCTAAAGGTGGTATTTCTTTTTTTTTTAATGCTTTAACAGCCTCTTCTGCTGTTGGAAAACATTCACATCGAGATTTATTATTGACTAGGGGGCCCCGCCACCTGCTCGCTTCGCTCGCCAATTCCTCTCGAGATAGAGAGAAATCTTCTTCCCGTTCTCGTTTCACTTCCTCTTTTTCTTCTCCTGTTCCTTTTCCACTTTCTCTTCCTCTTCTTCCCTTCTTTATTCCAAGGTCCTATATATCTCTACACAAAAATGCAAAACAATTGTTTCAGCGGCTTAGGTGTGAAAAGGGAACAAACATACACACAGATAGACAGAGTTACTTTCGAATTTATAGTATTACTATGAATTTACAGGAGCAAAAAAAAGTCATTAGGTACCATTGTCAGTTTTGTAAGGCATCCCTTAAAACATGGTTGCAGGGAAGTGGATCTCAACCTGAATCCAGCAATAAAACGTAGTAGTGGCATAACAAGACGACATAAACTTCCACGAAGGCCGCGAATTTGCCTTAGGAGAGTCAATAGGACTTGGTATGTCAAATACTGTGGAGTCAAATTTGAACAAACTCATGTTTGGCAAAAGCCAGCTGACAGGTCACGAAAAACCTCACCTAAAATCGTCTGCCGGTTATATTCGCCTAGGAAAAAAGATTAAAGTTTACCATAGTTAAGAATTACTTAATGAATATACGTTTATACGTATAATAGAACCCATGAAAACCTGTGCTACAGCGGCATTGAAAATTATTTTAGGTTTTGACACCGGTCCCCCTAATCATAGAGCTTAAAAGGATGACTATTAAAAGGGCCAGTGGAGGCGATTGGAAAAACTTAATTTCTAAGCAAAATCTTTCGATACATTAAATTAATTGGCTATACGTAATATATATATTCTCTGGATGCATTTACCTGCTTTATCCAAGGAAATTTTCGAAGAAAAAAAGCACGGTTCAGTTGTTTTCCAACTAGCTGTAAAAGCCATACCATGTCTCCGCATCCTCACCGTTGTTTATTATTTCCAGCAAAATTCAATTAAATTGATGAAATAAGAGTTTCATATCAAGAGGCTAACGGTTTGATTGCCATTCGAACGATTGCGCCAATGAAAAGTCATTTCAAAAATCATTTTAACGCTTATTTACCTGTCAACTGGAATTGGTTTGAGGCATGACGACGACGAGGACCAAGAATCTGATTGAATTGTTGGCGACATTTCCACATAAATATTATTTTTGGTATTTAAATTTTGACTGACAATTGAATTAAGTGCAGCAGTTTCTGTACGTTAACATTGAAGAGAGCAATTCAATTGCTTGGCATTCATTCATTTGAATTCATTTCAATTTGTTTCAATGGAAAACGAAATTGTGAAATTTTCCGGCAAAGACCATTAATCAATATTAAAAAGGTAAACTCAATTAGGTATTTCCAGTGCGCTGCTGTACGCCAATTTGATCCTGTCAGAAGCAACATTCAAATGTTTACGGGCATAATTCAATCGCAATCAATTGAATGCACGTCCAGTGGCAACCGAATGTGGCATACATGCAAAACCAAGGGGCTTCAGGCAATTGAATTCATATTTATGGGTAAAATGTCAGGTAGACAGGATACTCAAGTGTCTCAGCATTTAATTGCACCTGCAAATTGTGTGCAATCAAATTTATTTGCTTAATTGCATAATTGCTTCAAGTTGAGTCAATTTGTCGCTTGAGAACAGGGATGGAGACGGAAGTGGTTCATCACCTGCATGGTTAAATTTTGAGGTACGCTTTTGTAATAATGAGAATAAACTATAAGTTGGTTCGGGAAACTATAGGGAAATAAGATTTCCCTCAGTTGGCTGTCTGGATACATAGAAAAGAACTTGTAGACAAAGTAGTGAGGAACATTGCCTCAAATCTCCTAATAGAGCCAAAGCCATTTTGTGTTATTATACTACTTAGAGAAATGAACTTTATTTGTTCTTCGGAAAGGAATCTTCGCAGCACATTGACGCTATGATGCTCTATCGAGAAGGTGGTTGTGACGGGTACTTTCGACGCCTTTAATAACCTATTTAGAATCTTCCCAGAAAATGGGGTTCATTTAAGAGATGGCACTAGTAAGGGAGCATTAAACTAAAATAGGACACAATAGAAGCAAAGGGTTGTGATGTGCTTCTCCCCAAAACAAAGAAAAACCTAAGCGAATTCCTTTAAAGTGTTTATTTTCCAAGCGTTTCGGAGCTTAAGTTTTTCATATATAACCTTCAAATTTCCGTTTGTGTTAGTTATTCATAACAGCTGATTGCGAAGAGGAGAAAAGAAAATACGAAATAACAACGTGAAAAATGTTATAGACTGAAATTAAAAAGACTCTGGATCTTCACATCTGTATGCTGCGTGTATGATTTTATTACTGACTAAATAACATCTTACGTCTATAAGTTTGAGTAATGTATGAATTGAATGTTAAATGTATGTTAATGTCATGTTAAGTATTTTAAATATAAGGCGTTAATGAATCAGTTCTCTGGAACTGCTAAAAAGTACAATCATGTTTTTTTTTTTTTTTTGTCGAACGTAGGCATACAGTACATTTATTACTTCAAATCAAGCTTTACCTGATTAAAAAGCAAAGTATCCATGTGAAACTAAAATTCTGCAAACCTCAAGCAGTTTATCTTTCGAATGCTATTGGTTTCACCTGAATACGTTGCATTATTGCGAAGTAATCGGTACCACGCTGAGTTTTTGCTTGGCGCATTTATATATAAGATTTTCTTAAACTTACACAACTATGAAATATATCAAAAGTAGCTAACAAAAAAAAAAATATGCATCACTGGTCAAACTTATAGAAATATTAGATAATAAGATTCGAACCAGCTCGTTAAGGTCAACACAATCATGTACAGAGGTTCGAGACCGTGGACTAAAATTTACGGAAGATTTTCTAAATGAAACTCTTTTTGATCATTCATTCAGAGCCCTATTTTCAATGGTTTAATAACGCAACGAGTGAACCCAATGTTCAAATCATGAGATTTTGTACGGTAAAGACAGAATGCAATTTCCATATGGACATGTTGACTAGTCATTGGAACTCTTGTTCTGATATTTTTTGAGATTTGCAGAAAACTGAATCTTTTTCTAGTTTTGCCTTTCCGAAAGTACAATTTACACGAGATTTAAGAAAAAATTGTTTTTATAAAGAAACTCGGGGCTCCCCCCTCTTCCTCTTCGTCATCCTCATTCCAAGAGCTATAAGATGATACAAAACAATTTACGTTTCACTCCAACCCCTTCTCGCTTTGCTTACAACCCTCTTCACCTTCTCTAGGTGGATCATATTCCTCTTCCCGATCCCTTTCCAGTTACCCTTCCTGTTCCTATTAGTAGGCGTTTCCTCACTCTTTGAACATTTTTGAGGGGTAGAGATTTTATATAATTCTTTGTAGTTTTACGCTTTCAGAATTTTTGATTCATTTTTATGTTTAGACAACGGGATTCCACCGCTTAAATCGTTCCTTGAAGCAATCTATAGGCTCGTGTCCGCAAACCGATGCTTATGAGAAGAAATTTTTGATGTGTAGTGCTATGGGTCCAGGTTAGCAAAACTGAAAAACTTGGTTCAACAAAACAACGAACTAGTGAACTGAACAATACCACTTTATTTGCATGCCTGGTTAAAATACAGTTAGTTTAGCTATTACATGCAACACATAATAGCGTATACGTCATGTAGGACCAACAAACAAGCGGAATTTCGCTTTCAAGGCAATAAATCAAAATCAATGCAAGTAGAACAAACACATAAAAACAAAAAGATGAAAAAGAACAAAAAAGCAAAGCGTATGGCAATAAAACACAACAAAATGAAATGGAAACAAACAAAAAAACTCTCGCGCAACATTTTGGACCAATTAAAAACGGAAATGAACGCAGTCGACCATTTTGTTTTTTTGGCAGGCGGTTAAAGCAGACAACAACAAAGTGAAAGCGTGGGAGACAATAACGAGTGGCGAGAGAGCGAGAGGGAGCGAGAAAGAGCGAGAGAGAGCGAGGTGGTGTGGTAAGCAAAGAATGGTTTTGGCTGTTTGCATTCAAAAATACCAAGTAATTAGTGCACTTTTTAACTTTCGTTGCGGTCAAGTTCTCAAGTGTTGCCATAGTTGCCACTTTCCATTCTGATTCCGACTCTGATTCCCAGCGCTGATTCTTTGGATTTACTTTTGTTGATTTGCTTCAAAACATTTTTCGCCTTTCAATTATTTTATGCAAATATACAACACAGATTATGCCAGCTTGACAGAATACTTTTCCTTCTTTTTGCTCTTCTTTCTTTGTAGTTTGCTTTTCGCATTTTTCTTTTTTTATACCCTGTACACAAAGTGTAAAAGGGTATTTTAGGTTTGTGCAATGTATGTAACAGGCAGAAGAAGGAGTGGCACACCATATGTTCCATGGGCAAAAATGGTCAGGAGCATAAGTCGAGTCGATATAGACATGTCCGTCTGTCCGTCCTTCCGTATGAACGTCAGGATATCAGACACCATAAGAGGTAGAGGCACAATAATTTACCAAAAAATGCGCATTTACACCGAAAAGATGAAATTTGTCGAATCACTTCGATGTCTTCCCCCCTTCCCCTGTGAGATATTTTTGCGGTTTACAGCCACTCCGTTCAATCTATCATCTCAAAACTCAACAGATTTGTGCGTCGAGTTTATGTGCATCTTCTTCTTCTTCTTAACTGGCCATAACAACCCGTTATCGGGCTATGGCCTGATGTAAAACATTCTTAAATTGGAATTTAATTGGATTACGTAGTGCATCTACGTTTCAAAAATTATCGAAATCGGATAAATAGATCAGAAGTTATAGTCAAAAATATACAAATTTCACCCCCTCGCCTATAAACTGTGCCAAAATTGCACTGCATGTGGATATGGATATATGTCTCGTGTGACCCAAATCGTTAAAACTGTATCCACTTTTTTTCTCAATAAAACCTCCCTTCCCCCGCAAACGATTTACCTTGATTACTGCCACAGCTGACAGATTACTGACATTTATAAATGTATTTTTGATCTATGTTACTAAATTCAACGACATTGGCCCAAGAATACTGGAGTTACGAGTATAAAAGTGATTTTTGCCCCCATAATAGCCAACTTCCCTATAGGAAAACTTGTCAATTGGAACTTCACATCTTATAAAAAAAGAGATATAAAAGTGGAAACTTCTGTTCCCATTTTACCGTATTTAGTGTTTATAAAGTAAAAGTGTACAGGGTATTCCACTGTCGGGCACCATCCCGACTGTCTGCTTAAATTTTTTTTCTTTGGCTTGCTACATTGAAACAGTTGTTAAGGGTGGTTCACTAGCTATGGAGGGGGTGTTTTGGAGTGACGAGCGGGCCATAAGCTTGTAGGACTGCCAAAATCCGCGAGGCATTAACAAAAATATCCGAGCGACTAAAGAAATTTGCGCGCTCGCACAATTCACTTACCAAAATGAATTGTTTGTCGTTGTTGCCGTTGTTGTTGTAACTGTTTTTCTTGCTCTTGTTACTATTCTTGCTTTTGTTTTTGTTGTCACTCGAGCAGCTTGTCCTTAGCAGTTGCCATAATCAACTTAAGTTGGTCAAAACGAGTGAGCCCTGTTCATTTCGAACTGTTTGCCAACAGCTCAAAGATACACATAAAACGTTTGTCTTAATCGCCGGCTAGAGAGGATTGGGGGTTGCTTGCCTCCGGGTCTGGTTTTTGTGGGTCTGCACAGCTACGCGTTTTATGCACGCTTCGCGGGCTTAATTGAGCGCTTGTTACAATACTTTGTTATCCATTTCCCATTTCCTATTTCCCATTTTCCCTCTGCTAAAAGTTGTCCTTTTGTTTCTGGTTTCATTAGTTTTCGTTTATTTGCTTATTTGTTTTTGGCTTGGCATACGCTGCGTATGCTTGATAATCACATTTTGATCTGTGCAGTGGAAAAAAATCGTATAAACTATTACACCCAAGGGACAAATAAGTGGTACTTTTTCGAATAAATCTAAATGCAGCTGCTTACCTACAAATGCAATAAAATTATAGCTAATCAGGGCTCTGAGATACTCTGTAGGCGATTCCTAATCTGCGTAAAACTAATGAAAACACAATTCAAATTGTTGCATTTTCCATATTGGTTACGAATAAGGTGTTGAAATATTGATAACGTTTTCAAGTATTAATCGCTAAACTTTAAGGTTACCCATCTAAAGTTGTCCGTTTCCAGCAAATATGGGAACCACCCGTTCCCGGGTTACGGCCCAATGTAAAGCACTTACGCAGGCACCGCTGCTATGTGCACACCTTCTCCAATCGGTGATACCAAAGGTAGCTAGTGTGCTCTCTAACTGATTCTTTCGTCGCTTCCCTTCAACAGCCGTATTGAAAGAATTTCTCGCAGTAACTTCTTCATCCATGCGCACAACATAGCCAGCAGAGAAGCTGCATGTTAATTTGCTTCACAATCTTACAAAGTTCTTTCCGCTCCAAGGGCAGTCTCATCAGATTGCGTTATCATCAATGTTAGTTTCGTCTGGAGTGGTCTCTACTTCTCATTACTCATAACATCTATTGGCAAGAGTGATTCTTCGCTTGATCTCCATGCTGACCCAGACCCACCCGGGCTTGCACGTTACGACTATGAAATAAGTTTTTGGAATTTCCATATCGGGGATTCAATTATGAATGTAATTTCATATTCTTGTACTTATATGCACTTATCGTGAAAAAGCTGTTTTGCTTAAGTCTCGATTCTCTGATGATAGCTTTAGAAAACATATCAGGGTTTTGGCTCTATTACTTAGTTACCCAATTTATATATCATATATTTTATGTAGTCCTTTAGTATTATTATCCCAAGTTGTATGATTACTCTTCAACGTAAAGTATCCTTTTGTCCTTTACCGATTTACAGTGTATTATAAAAACGCCATTGCATTTATAATTACAAATCAGCTAAAACGTTAAGGGCCCTTGCGGCTATTTGCTAAAAAGCGAACAAAACACACATACACACATACACTCACATACACTCACAATCAGTCACATACACTCACATACACTAACTTACACACACATGCATAAGCTGTGACCAAATGTGCGCTAATTAATTAATTCGAAACTATCCCTCTCGTTCCCCTTTCTCGATGTCTTCTCTACAGACACAATAATTCGCTTAAATAAAATATTTCATTTGCAATGCAACGTAAAGCGATTAAATATTCCAGTGTCCCACACTCAGCTGTAGCTATCAAATCCCACACAAACCGCAAGTTTCACATCCACAAACACATTCTCATGCTCAAGACTACCCACACACATGGATACACACTCACACACACAAACACACACACACACGAACACATACTATAAACCACCGCTAAGCTGTTTCAATAAATTGCCAACGTATTTTGTTAAATGTAATTTTAATTATCACCCAACACAAATTTCACTGTCAAAGTCAAGTGAAGTGTCTTCAGGAACGCCCCCATAACTCAGCTACAGATTCATTTCAATCAATTTCAACAGTGGTTCGGTTCCTCGACATCGCTTTGTTCATGTTAAAGGTGACCCGAGCTTACACATACATACATATAGTACATCCATAAGTAGGGGAATGTTCATGTCTGTGTGAACAAGTAATACACACAAGTGAAAAATAATTGAGATGTCAGCAGAAATTCAAGTGGACTTTTATTGACTGCTTTTGCTGCTTGGCTTCTGGGCTGTGCGCCTGACTCACTGCATCTTTGGTTAAGACCAAGAACAAGGGCGCAAGGTGGCATGTATGCAATGTCACATACTCGCCACACACACACACACACACACACACACACACACACACACACACACTTACACACACACCTTTAGTCTGGCCACAATAAATGGCTTGCATTGTCCTTTTGTCTTGAGCATTGCCCCTTGTGTACGTTTCTTCGATTAGTTTGTGAAAAATTGTCTGGAAAATCAATAGAACCCACAAAGTGTTTAAAATTTAACCAATTCGAATTTGCTGGTTTTTTCGCCTTTTAATTTGAGTATAAATAAACATTATCTGTTTGGGTTATTCAAGTATTTAAACATTGCGGTTATGCTTTAGTTAATTATGAAGCCAGTGTTGAAAAACAATTTTGAATGAAATTATTTGGAGCGCACCCAGCTGCTCCCCTGACTAGGACATGTTGTGCGTAGGAAGGCGCAGACCATTGGAAGGACCAGGTAGACAGTACACTTTCTTTTATATATATGAACTAGTCACTTTTCAACTAGTTGGGAACTAGTAAAAGCTAAAATATAAACTTGCGTGTCTAACAGGGTGGGGGTTGGGTGCAGCGGAAGCGGAAGATGAAGAGGTAGAGAAGGGGAATATGATCTACCTCATTTTTTAACTAGTTGGGTAATAGTAAAAGATAATGAAGCTTTTGCACTAGTAAGAAGGGGAAAGAATAATATGATCTACCTTGAGAGCACGGAGGTTGGAAACGCAATAAACAGGGGCTAGAACCCCCTATATAATTGTAAAATAATTCACAGCGGGTCCGAATATTCTTTCTTTAGCCAACCGGCTTAATTGCACTAAAATGTTTGTGGCTTCCCCTATGGAAACGCGATTCTAGAAGTAACTTTCAATTTGGAAGTAAATAGCTTTGCAATTATTCGATTTAACTAGTTAATTTATCGATTTTTTGGTATCGCAGTGATTACCATTCCAATAGTAGTAGAAGAAGAAATAAAGCTTGTTTTAAGTTAGTTTGCTACTTATTTAATGAATTGCTTTTTTATGAACTACAGTAGATATCGCTTATAAAAATATACGCGTTAAATTAATATAAACGATAATTGAATGTATGCAAAATACTTTATATAAGAAATAATCGCATGTATAGTTACAAGTACGTCAATCTTCGTCGATTAAACGTTGATTATGGTGTTTGCAACTCGTGTTGCAATTAAACACTTTTATATGTTAATATAATTGAATTTATTTCAAAGTGCTTCGTCGCACGTTCCAAACTAAACTAAGCTTATCATATTCTTATTGGTTTGCTTAAAGCTAAGAATAGGCTTTATTATAAGAGCTTTAGTGGATTATGATAAAGCTTAGAAGCAAGTGCTTATGAAAATACAAACTAGGATATTTAAATATGACTATATGCAAAACCGATCAAATAATATGACCTTATTTGCATTGAACCGATAACAAAAATTGAACGATGACACAGCTGATCGATTGCATAAGTGCAATAATTAAGAATAAGTGTTTTTTGCATGCAAAATTTAAGCGAATTTCTCTGAAACTAGCTTTTTTGCATAAAGCCAATAGTTTCATACAAACGATACTGTATTAAAAATTAAACTACTAATTCTAATTAGTTGATTTTGTTTTTCAACTAGCTGCCTTGAACTTGTTTGCTAAATATTAGACATTGGTTAGTCCCAAATATTTTAGAATTAAACTAGTACAACTAAAAATAAAAACTACAGTTTACCTCTCTGAATCACAAGCGTCTGAAGGATGCGAAGAACTGGGTCTTCTGAACACGAACATTCCTGTTAATGAACTAGCAAGAAATTGTGCTGCAAATCTCCTGATGGGACACAGTCATTTTTGAAGATATATGGTTAAACAGAGGAGTAAAGACTGAGGAAACCGCAGACTGGATGAGTACATGAATATTCAGACGTGCGAAATAGCTCCTATATCTTACAACTCGAATCGGTTCAAGAAAATTGCCGTGCATCAGCAGCTTTAACACCTGTAGGTTTTGTGATCTGGAGGAGAAGTCTTCGCGGCATGTGCGCGGCGAATGCGACGTACCCACAAGAACCTCCTAGGTAGGCATAGACCTTTGATGCCTGACGTAGTCCATTTATAACTATCTCATGTAACACTATTCAACAACAAAAAAACAAATATTTTCAAATAGCCATAACTCGGAAACTGTGTTAGAAAATCCAAAACGGTGTCCGGATTCGAAATAGCGACCCTATTTTTAGCCATAGGCCACTCATTGATGTCAAATATGTTGCATAGTGTAATGAGGTAGTTACCAGAGATGGGACTATTGGGAGAGCTTTAAGTTAGGTAAACATAATATTATAGCTATTACTAAGAGTTAAAAGATGAACAAGCCGGTTTTCAGTAAGTTGTTTTCGAAAAAGTTAATGCAGACTTTTACGTTTTTCTAGATTCAGACAAAACTTGTATTTTCTGTCACGTCACGTATCACTCTATGCTTGCTAATATCTCCCGTACCATTCTATATCCAAAAATTAAAAAAAGAAAAACAAAATTTTGTTTTTTTTACATTGAAGACGTGTGACTGTCACATGCATGAAAATAAATGGTCTTGGTTTTGGCCATATGCCCAAGAAGAGTCTCTAGATTATCGTTGCTTGTAGCTTTACCCATATGCCCATTCACTTCTTAGCAAATCCTTTGCACTCATATGCATAACAGGCCACTAACACATCCAGTGATCAACTAATGGCTTATGAACCGCGGGGAAAGTGCCACGCTTTTGATCCTCAGATCAAAGTCGAAGGCCCATTGTGCTTTCCGCGCTAGAACTAGTGCATCAGTCTGCACTAGTTTATCTTGGAACTGCTGCAATTCTCATCGGGTTGCATTAAAATTGTCAAATTCTTTTTTATCTACCTTTGGCAATATTAATGGTGGGTCAAATGATTCAATGGCTTTGTACAACTTAATGACAGAAATATTTCTCTGAGCAAATTAAAGAATCATGCCCTAATTACATTAGGAGACATTTATTGAAGTGCATATACTGAAATATTGCCCAAATGTTCAGCAACTACGAACTGCAGGGCCAGCTCAAAATATGTGCGATTGGAATAGTCACAATATTTCCTGCACACTAAAAAGCTGCATCATCGAATCCTCTGCTAGACACAACTAGCTAAAAGTCATTGAGCCAAATTGCCTTATTTAACGGCGCATAAACATTCGCTGTTATATCAGAATCTACTAACAACTTGAGCAACACTTTCTCGTCATGTCTATTCCAGACCAACTGAGTAGAATTTACCCAAAAAAACGAGTTTCAGCTGGCCCTGGACGATACCCCAAAGTATGTGAAGTTTGATAATGCTCACGAGTACCGGCTTTTCATACATATTCAAATGCATATGTATATGTAAGTACGTTTAAAACTTGCTGTCTCAAAGTGAATTGGCCCTAAAAACACGTAGCCATTTTATGCTAATAACATGTCGCAGTCGCTCGTGTATACCCCTGTCTGTGTGTGTGTGTGTGTGTGTGTGTGAGTTGGGAGCAACAGCATTGAATATGGCTCAATAGCCGGGCTAACACACACATATATAGTTATACGATACACTCACACACATATGCCATAACTGAGCAATATAAATTGAAGATACTCGACCCGGCCAATAAGGACGGGGTGGCAAAATATAAGTGTAACTGAAACTCGGAGCCGCGTTGCCATTTTACCTGCCGCCATCGTTGCCATCAGCCGCTGCTGCTGCGCTGCTGCTGCGCTGCTGCGACAACGACGACTGCCGCTCCTAAGAGTCCGCCGTAAGTGTCCTTAAGCGTACGTTGAGTGGCATTTTGGCATTGAAGAGATTGTGTTGCGGTTAAATTGCGTCAAACATATTTGACATTTTATTATAGTGCCACTCGCTAGGGAACTTGCTGAGTGATAGGGAGTGAGAGGAAGAGAGAGTGCTTGGAGAAAAGGGCTTTGAGCAAGAGCTAAAGGCAGCAACTCTGTACTAAGCCTAATGAATGCAAGTGTTTTTCATTAACTGTCACTTGTGAATATTAAATTAAAAGCAGCTGCTACACTGATGTTTATGATATTAAGCATACGCCACGTGTAGCCATAACAAAAACCATAACTACTCAGAAAATATTGTTTTTTCTAAGCTTTTGGCCACTTTTAATGCCAATAATATAAAAGCTAAGCACATATTTTATTAAAACTTCAAATTTGGTACTTGAGTTGTATACAATTTATGAACACGAATGAAACCAACAAACTTCGATTACTCTTGGTTTGGCGAAGTTCAAATGCTCTTAAAGTTAAACAGATTGGACACTTGTTCATACATACCGATCAGTCTCCTGCTTTGGTTTTGGAGGGAAGACATTGCCAGCTCCATTCGACAACTTAGTTCAAATCTAATTAGAGACACGATTCTGTGTGAGTAGGTGGCGGTTTCCACTTTTCCCATGCTGGACGGCGTACCTCAAGGCCCCGATAGGTTACTTATTGTATACAATCCTTAGATCCAATTATGGGAATTTCACCTTGGCCTGTATGCTATTAGCCATGCACTTCGACGACATATGCCTATACACTCGAGTATATGGTTTCCCACAATCTGCAGGATCATCTGCAGAAGTATGGGCCGAGGCTAGAAACAACGCTAAACCCATCCAACATTTCACCTCACTGGCCAACCGCTCTGACAGGATGAAAGTATTTTTAGTGAGCTAATTTCATGTTCCCCTTCTAGATATAACGACTAACTCCTGGGCCATTGCAAACGATGGGCGAAGCTCTTAACCAACGATACTCTGATTAGAAAGCTCAGCCTATAATAGCCTATATCTTTAAGGCTCCAAGCATCCATCCCTGCTGCTGATACGCTCTATCTGAGGTATTAAAAAGTAAAAATTTCTACCGTTTGGTCACCTAAAAGACCAAAAAGAACAAATAAATGCAAAAGATCCTTCCTTCTTGTGTGACGTAGAGAAATAGTTGTGCGTGTAAGGCGAGGCATGAATCATACATATAGTATGTATGTATATTAAAATAAGTTTAGTTTCATAAAGGGATGTTTCAGACGTACAAACAGGCGAACAAGCTCACAAGTCATGCGTGTGCACAAAAGACCTTTTGCCAGTTTTTTATCTTCAAAGTGGTCCTGGAAAAACATGAGCGAATAGAAACAAAAAAAAAAATGTTTTTTTCTGCTAGCAATTGTCGTGCAACTTTTTAGTGGGAAAAGTCTATAAGAGTTCGTTTTTTGGGGGCGTGCAAGTTGTTGCATACATAAAGCTAAAACTTTTCGTCAATCTTTTAATCGTCATCTATTCCCAGCTAATTGATATTGATGGCGTGTGCCTGCCAAACTACGTTATCAAGTCAAGTGGAATTCCCACAAGAGTATAATAAAGCTCTAAAAACGATGCGCGTAAATCCGCAAAAGTTTCGCTACCTCGAATTCAATTTGTATTTGCAGCTTAAGCTGCAAAAGCATGCTTCAGCTTAAAGGCCGTCGAATAAATTCATAAATTTAAAATGAAAAAAAAGAGAAATAAAATAAAAACAAACAGAATCTTTTTAAAATTAATAACAGCAATAGTTACAACATAGTTAGTTACTTGCTTGCTGGCTCGTGACTACAACTACTTAACGCTGCCTCCTAAGTGCGTGTGTGTGTGTGTGTGTGTGTGTGTGTGTGTTGCACGGTTGGGACGCCTGCTGCATGCAACATTACAAAATTAAAAAGGCCACTCGAGTGCCGCTGCAAATTGCAACCGAGCAGAGCGTCAGCTACAGCGTCGACGTCGACGTCAGCGTCAGCGTCAGCGTCAGCGTAGACGCTGGCGTCTGCTTTAGAGTCGTCGCTGAGTTGAGGGATTATAATATGCTGCATGGCTGGGCTTAGTTGTGTAAGTGCCTGTCTCTCTGCCTCTCGCTCTCTCCGTATCTCTATCTCTGTCTCTCGGTCTGGTCTCGGCCTGACTCTGACTGTGACCAACAAATGAGTCTGGCATTCTGCAGTCAAGCCCTCCCGCTGGCGCAATTAAGTCAAAGCAGAGCAAATAACAACAAAATATAAAATAAATATAAAAATAAAAATAAAAAATTTAACTTGACAGCAACGAAATAACTACTAACTTACATAGAGTACATATCATCGTACATGCACGTTAGGAATGGGTTTGTGGAAGAGTTATAAAAAGAGGCCGCTCGGGACACATTGAGTGCAACAATATAATGCGCAAAATCAGCTTATCTCCGAAATATTTGTAGCAGAACGAAAAAGCCTTTAAGCTGACCATCAAAATGAAACTTATACGGGATAACAGTTCGGTTTGACTCGCCATTTGTGTTTCGACAAACGGTTTTAAACACTTTTACGCTTGTTTTTAGTTTTGTGCCGAAATTAGTTGAAAACACTGGTTTAGACTCGTTTCAAGAATATGCACTTTAGTGCAACGTGGTCAAATTTAAAGTAAATTTTGGCAAATTGTAAAAGTTAGTACGGCTTAATCTGGATGATAGAACTTTTCGAAATGAGCGGAACAACCATTCCATCGAGAGTACAGTTTCTTGTTAAATTTATAAAGCTGTTTTTGTCGGTTCAATGTCGAAAAATAAGAAATTAAACTTCAATTTTTTTAATTTTTTAATCTTCATTTCTCGATATTTCTGACTCTACGGAGGCGGACTCCACAGGGGACTTTAACACAACATTTAGCTGCGGGGCGTTAACCTAAACTGTAGATCAGGTCGCTAATTCTAAACATTATTGTTAAATTGCATTGCATTGTAAAACTTTTTCATTGATTTTTGGATAGTAAGTATCTTGTGAAATCAATGTAAATTTAGCAATTTAAAAAAAGGTAGACCAGGGTATGTTGCCAAGAACTCGAACTCGGCACAACCTTCCTCATTGACGATCGCAGCAAAATGAAAAATAAGATACCATAGCGAGGGACGTCGGCAGAGTAAGCTTACCTTCCATTCTTATACTATCGCTGGACACATGCATGTGTTCACGAGTGTTTTCTCAGTTGCTATTGACATTTCCCTTCCCTTTCTAGTATTTTCACTATTTAAGATGTATAATTTTGGTATTTGATCCCAGGATCTTAGCTAGTAGGGGCTGAACCTCCATCATGACATTACAAGTGTGTGAATGGAAAATGTGGGCGGAATCATGTTATATTTTTTTATATTAGATTTGCGCCTACAAAATTCCTTTTTCTTTTTATTCTTTTTCCTTTTTTTGGAGAAGTACCAATGTCGTTTCTAGATTTCAATCGATAAATTTTGGTTTAAAAGGTTTTACTATCGATATTGATTTAACTATTGGTTTTAAACCTTAACCTTACCAAATATGCACACTTTGCATTGTCCAAAGAGAGTCATCATCTATGGTAAAATGTCCTTAAAAACGGAACGAGCAATATTGTTATCAAATTAGCATTCTAAACTTTTATATCGCGTCTATCTCTAATACATATGTAGTACAGCAAAAGCGCTTCAGCTGCAACTGTCATAAAATGGCCGACACACACATTCCAGGACACCCACACAGACGTACTTAAATCGGCGCCAGGCAACTTTTTGGTTACTTGAAAATTCAATTTTACGCAATATGCGCAAATCATGATTAAAATCTTGCATACTTTGCGGCTGGCATCGGCAACTTTTGCTTTTCCGAAAAAAGCTACCCTGCTACCCGTAACCCCACTCTTGAGAGATTTCTTCATTTTAAGTTGTTATATTGGTGCACAATATGCGGCTGTATGCTATAAATACAATGCTGTGCTCCAACTTCAGACGTCGATAAGGACCATGATGACGATGGTAAAAGTTGTTGCCTACTTTCCGGCGAGATCTTGCCTTGACTATAAGCGTAAAAACTATGAAAATGTGTTTCCAAATTGCGAAACAATTTGTTGACCGTAATTGAACTTTGTCGTTGTCGTTGTATTTGTCGACACGGCGTCACATAAAAGAAAGCTTGTGGCAGCACGGATGCGGCAGGGGTCTTTCGGCCAGGCGTTAAAAGTTTTTCGGTTTGGCCCAGCGGCCGCCATTTTGTTGATTTGTGAGCTTTATGCAAGGCGCGCGCGAATTTAGGCTAATTTACATGCCTTTTCTTGGCATTTGCTCATTTGCAGCCATGCCAGCCACGCCCACCGCCCCCACCGTCCGTTGCTGCGCCAATCCGGCATGCAAATGCAAGCTGAACAATGTATATAAGTAAATTTTTCGCGTCAGTTGAACTTCTGCAGTTGTTTTGTCAGCCAGTGATTGTGTGTGTGATACTAGTCTGTGTGTGTGTGTAAGTTTTGCATAATTGTTGGAACGCATGAATATTTCAGCATATGAAAGTCAAACTGAAAGCGTCAGAGCGACCGGAAACTGTGTGCAAGTCGACTAAAACTGAGCTGCATGCAACTAAACTTGTCTAAAACTGCATAACTGCTGCATACTTTTCGGGGCGCGCACAGAGACAGAGCCAAAGTTAGAGTACAAAAGTGCAGAAGCGCATTAGAGCTAGCAAAAGTTTTCAATAATTTATGCTTGAAGTGACAGCAACAATGCCAATAACGGGTAATACCAGCCACTGTAGCATACTTCGAGGAGCACGCACAATGTTGGCCAACTTGCTATGGCCATTGTGTGTGCAACAAACTGAAAGGCAAGCAGTTAACAACAACAGCAACAAGAACAACCACAACAACTGTATGGCTAGTTAGCCACACACACACACACATGAACACACAGATAGTCATGCACATACAGTTACAGAAGAAGTATCGTTACCAGGCAAGCTCAGCTATTTGTCGAGCGTAATTAGCCGCAAAGTATGCTATTTGTACAATCGGCCATGCAATTCCTTGAATCGGAAACATTTCGCCAAGCGACATTTTGGTATTTACTGAATGCAGGGCTATTTATACAGTAAACACTCGAGAATTTGAATTCTATACATTGTTATGAAATAATACCAAAAACTCATCCAAATGAGCGTAATGAGTAAGTTGCATAGAAGACTGGTCTTTTTCCTAACATAAGTTTCGATTTTTTCGCATACCGCTTACTTACTTCACGATGTGGGGGCACATGATAGCCAGCTTTACGAGAGTTATCTCGTTGACAAGGCTGTGGATCGTACACCGGTGCTATGGCATACCTGCTAGAGGAGAGCTGTGCGCTGGGCAACCGTCTGGTAGCTTCATAGCACCTCTTAGGTATGCTGCCGTGCACCCACATCTGTATGACTTGCTTTGGGCATCAAGTGTTTGCAACATGACTCGGAACATATGTATGTCGGTACCTCCCACTCGGAGTTTTGCAGTCTCAACTTTTTCCTGCTGCTATTAAAACTGACTCTGTCTTCAGTAGCGCCAGTTGCACCCCATTCGATCCTAGGTAGTCAGGGAGGAGGATGTCTTCTTCTTCTTCAATTCTGAAAGCTGCTATTGCCCGTAACACTTTAACTCCTCCTAGAGCATACAACGACAACCAGTCCCTAATATCTCACTCTGTTTGCAGAACGATACCTTAGGTGTTTTTACGATAGCACATTTTAAGGCTTTCCACATTGGAGAAAAGATTTCCAATTCACCATGACCCTTATTCAGTCTGTAAACAAAATTTTTCACTGCGGCAGCGTGCATAGGTGGTACTTTCTGGTATATCACATTCCAGAGTATGAGACCAATCCCGATGTAATACCTCTCGAATCACTGCCTGATCTCGGCTTGTCAATGCGGCAGAGCATGTCGTGAGACGACAATAGATAACACAACCGCATTTCGCCGATACCATATAATAAATAAATCTGTTAAAGCTATGCTACCTTCGGAACTGTACCTGTATATTTGGCGATGACTGGTGTAAAGATGTCCGTTTCCACACATCTGTTTCCGTCCAGTGCCAAATTTCGAATATCTTTTTGGAGAGCTTGACTTATAACTTATACAACTGAGTTTATGCTTCGCCAATCGCCTGCATTTCTCCATACCGAAAGAGCCATATCATGCAATATTCACAATGGAACTTCGTTTTAAGTTATCACTAATTCCTAGCTATTGTCGTAATATGATATTGAATTTCAAGGCTGCTGATCTGCCCGTCATAAACCTGAATTTGTTGACTGTTGACGGGGATTTGGTTTTATATTCATTTGTAAATGTAAATTGTCTTTACGGTGCTATTTTCTACATCCATGCACCAAACGACATATGTATTTCCCAAATGGTAGACATAATCATATATTTAATGAAATTCAAGAGAAGAGTTTTCAATCTGCATGAGCATGTGTTGGCGTTATTGGATGTTGGATGGGTGTAGGTTGAAACCTTGCGCCCGTTTTACGGAAGATGTGGAGATGACAGCCTAAACAAAAGCTGGCCAATTTCGAGACGAACGGTTAGTACTCAATTCATACGTCAAAGGTAAGCCAGATCGGTCAAGAGTCCGATCCTCGGCGTGCACAAGAAATCGGCCATTCGCTGACTTTAACTTGGCGAATTTTGCGTCGGCACTTTGTCTTACATCCGAGAAGCTTATGCCATAACTGCGTTTTGGAAAATTTCGAAAGAGACGTATCCAGGTCCAACTTCTATTCTGCAAACCGTAAGGATTTTATCTTTTGAATGGCATAGATTTCTCCTGAAAAAATTGCGTTATTGCGAAGTAATCGGTACCACACTGAGTTTCAGCTTATTTATATGTAGATATTTTCGCTAATTGAGCCAAAAATACAATTTACTCTTCGCGTTTAGTTTTTGTTTTTGGGGGTTTACTGTACGTGTGCAATATGATTGGCAGGATAGGAGCGATAGGAGCGTTTGGAGCCTTAGCGTTTACAGGCGCTGCCTGAGAGGCACTCACACACACACACACATATACACACACACACACACACATACAAGTATAGAAGTACATGCAACAACAGCAGCAATTACAATTCCAAAGGCACTGCTGCCAGCTGCCGAAAGTAATATGCATGTGTATATTGATGCATACGTGTCTATATGCAAGTGTGTCTGTGTGTGTGTGTGTGTGTGTGTGTGTGTGTGTGTGTGTGTGTGTGTGTGTGTGTGTGTGTGTGTGGAAAATACCACAATTTCAATTTCAAAGTATCCTTTTAGTCAAAAGGAAATGACATTTACGCGCTTTGTTGTGGTTTGCTCATGCATAAAACATTTTTTAGTTTTTATATTTTGTTTTTTTTTTTTTAAACTTTCAATTTTTTATTTATAAAATGTATTTTTTTTTGTCCGTAGTGCCCGGTCACTTGCAACTAGCTGAAGCTCTGCTGCTCCCCAAAAACCAACACAGTTAAAGCTGCTGTTGCATGCAATGTCGACGCATTTGAGAAAGCGTGGAGCGCGGCAGAAGGTGATACGGAAAGTGGGCGGTGTCTGTGGCAACAATACACAATTGCTGCAAAATGTGTCCGTGTTGGTGTGTGCTTCAGTGTGTGTGTGTGTGTGTGTGTGTGTGTGTGTGTGTCTGTGTGTGTGTGTGTGTCTGTGTGTGTGTGTCTGTGTGTGTGTGTGTGTGCGTGCCGTTGTGCACAACAAAGCCGCAGAAGAACAAGGCGCTGCAGCTTAAAACACAAAAAATAATAAAACGAAAATACAAAATCGCAGTGAAAAGGTATTAAAAAATACAATGAAAACGTAAAAGTGTGCAAGAAGAAGGGATAGAGGCAAGAGTAGTTAAAAGAAGGGGGATAAGTGTGGGGTAGGGGCATGGTTAGGGGGTACAAGATTCAATTGTTTGCCACAGCAGCAGCAAACCAAAAACCGCAAATACTGTCGACAATCCCGTAGCAATACTAACAAGAGCATACATATGGGTTTATATTTTAGGGTGTTCGGAATGATTTTACGGATCGTTAGGATCTGTTTTTACTATCTAATAAATCAGTTGAGGTTTAACTTGACTTATCTCTTAATATTATACTTTTGAAGTCAAAACTGGGATGACTTGACTTTAGGATTTCCAAAAAGACATGTTTTAAACGGAACTAATTGCACAATTCTTTTGATTTTGATGTGAAACATCTTTTGGCGCGTCTTGAGGTAAGACCGACTTGTGTGCCGTCAAGGACATCTGTTTTACACTCGCATGTTGCATGGTCGCATGTTTTGAAGCACAAATGTCTTTATATTGATGCTAGATGGCGCTAGCATATGCGTTTACTTGTGTTTGGTGTGTTAGCCACAGAGTAAGAGCGAAGAGAAACGCATGCGTGCTATATTAGGTAGCTGTTGTATTATAGAAAAATAAGACTGCTGCCACTTTAAAAGATCCACGGGAGCTCTGGCACCTTACACTGCGTTCAGCCTTGCGACCCCAGCCTCAAGAGCCTCCGTGCGAAGGGTTTTCAAATTATCTCTCAATCGAAGAGAGTCATGATGGACGTCAGAGTTCTTGAAGTCATTAGCATAGTACGACAGTCAGATATGATATTAAGGTCGATAGAGAACTCTTTGGTGCATGTGGTGATAAGTTGATTTTGGGGTTGAGAAGCTAAGGTTACTGTCAGCGAAAAAAGTAGTTAGGGAGGGAAGGTAATTGTTGATGTTAGCTTCTATTACTGCTATATCACGATGAGAGGCTACTATAGAGGCTTCTTTGAGACGTAGTAAATGAAGAAGTGAGGGAGAGTACTCCTCTGTGTGGGATTCCTTGTTTACATTACTTTGATGAAGACATTGAGATGCCCAACTCTGCATGATTATAGTGAGAATCCTGAGTCCTGGATTTCAAAAGGACCTACCGAGGTAGCAGGAAGCAGAAGGAAGCTCCTTAAGTGGCTCCTCTGGGAACTGTTCTTCGGGTACTCGATAATTTGTCGACAGAAATTGCATAGGTGTTTAAAGTTTTTTTTATAGTTTTCAAGTGCTTATCCGAGCCCATGTAGGCGTCATCAAGGTGCTGAAGCCACTTAACCATTCGGTGCTTAACACTTAGGGAATGCTTTTGGGATTATCGACTTTAATATAAGAAAAAAAATGTTTGACTCTATTTATCAGCTTAAACTCGCTCGTTAAATGAAAAAAATGATGACCATTTTTGCAAAAGCGAATGTTATACTTTGGTCTCAGTAGGCAAATGACTAGTAGAGACAACTCTCGACATTCGAAACTAACACTCATCCTTCCTGTTTTGAATTATAGCAGTCTATATAATGGCTGTGCCTTTTTCGTTTGGACAACGACTAACGCAATCGATGGAACGACTAACTCTTTGAGATGTTGGATGAGATTTACTTAGTCAAGCGAATTAAGATGTAGCGGCTCCGCTGGCTTCGACATGTTGTGAGCATGGATGGGAAAGCTCCCGAAGGGGAGGGACCTGTCTCCGTTGGAAGGACCAGAAAGCTACCTTTGGAATCACCGATTGGAGAAGGCACGTGCGAGACAGAAGCATCTGAGGAGTGCACAATATCATGCTATAATCCGGTAACGGGTTGTTATGGCTAGTTGAGCCATTTGACAGGCATTTTTTCATTTTAACAAACACAACAGCCGCAAACTGACACCATATGTACCGGGTGCCAAAATAGCTGAATTATCTTTATTCGTTCATGAGTTGTCACCAAATAAATAATGAACTAAATACTTATCTTGGTAATTTGCTCGAATCTGATTTGTTTAGTCTAAAAGCGATAACATGGCGCAATAGTCCATATCCATTATGTTATCTCCAATCATGGAACAGAAATCATTTAATTTAATAGTTATATCTTATATAGTTCCATAAAAGATTTTATGGCATGTGGTGTCGGTTCTATTCATGGACGGGACTCACGAACCCAAACTATACAACTCATTGAGAGTGTATCAACTTTTCTCTGTTAGAGCCTGTACACAGAGCAGTAAACTCCCACCAAACAACCCGATAACCTGCAGCGCACAGTGGGATATAGAATCAAAAAGCTTTGAATGGCTTTGTTGACTCATGCTGTGGCAATCGTTTCAAAATTTAAAGCCACAACAAGCCAAAACACTAAAAACGAATTGCCATCAAGCCAAGTGCACATTAAATTAAGCAAAAAGCGAGTCCTGGGAGAGAGGATATTCGAGAGGATTTTCAAACTGGCGACGATATCAAAATGCAAACAATAAATGACAAAAATCAATGCAAAACTTCAGGCGCTGTCAGGCGACACTGCAAATGCGCTTCCTGTTTCCTCGATGTGACGCCCCGGGTTGAAGAGAGTGTAGTTTAAAGTGTGGCGTGTGAGGTATGGAGGGGTTTCTAGGGGTTTGTAGGGGCCTTGGTGTAACTATTGAAACGTTTGACTGCTCGAATGTAGCGCTGGCATTTGTTAAATATCAACAGGAAATGCAGTGAATAAACACGTTGACTTTCATACTACATATAGATGTGTGTGTGCTGAATTGTATGCATTGAATGGTAAAAGCATTGACAGCTTTTTGCCGCTCTTGTTGCAGTTGCTGTTGCTGTTGCAAGCATATATTGCAATTGTTGTGTTGCATACCTAAAGGCGACTGAGCTGCAACAATGGCCGGCAAATACTCTCGCACATAATGCAAAATTCATCTCTCGTTTTGCAAAACTGTTTTTATTGTTGCCACTGCTGTTGTTGTTGTTGTTGCTGGTGATGTTCACAAAAATGCAACTCATTGCGTAATTGCATTCATTAAAATGACAGCTACAACTACGATTTGTGCCTGCAATCAAATCAAATCAAATTAAATCGAATCAATTCAAATCGTTGCCAAATGTGTATTCAAATGTGCTAAAATATTGCATGAATTTTTATTATTATCGTTGCTTTTATTGCTATTGTTGACTGACAAACAAACAACTCAAAGCAGGTGACTGACTCATCCAACTCTAGCACAAATGAGCGCCATCCGAAGCTGAAATACCCTTCGAGAGTTGAAGCAAATTGATATAATTTGGACATGTGGCATGCAATTTGCAGTCATGGACTCGTTCATTTTTGCTGCTGTTCGCTGCATGCGAAATACTAGCCCTATAAAACGCTAAATACTAATTTGAAATTTGAAAATTATAGGTAAATTTCATGCAATTAAGGAATCAAACCGGAACCGTGTAACGAAATTAACCGATTAAAACTCAAACCGGAAACTGGATCAATATTATGCAGTTTCTATGAACCGGTAACCGAGAACCGATATGCTTGCAACCGAAAAGACCGCAACAGATTAGGAGCATTTCACCGGCGTTTCTTCAATGACTCGTTTTGTCGCCGATTCTAGAGTGTATGACATTTGCAGTCATAGACTCGTTTATTTTTGCTGGTATTCGCTGCATGCGAAATACTAGCCCTATAAAACGCCAAATACTAATTTGAAATTTGAAACTTATAGGTAAATTTCATGCAATCAAGGAATCAAACCGCAACCGTATAACGAAATTAACCGACTAAAACTCAAACCGGAAACTGGATCAATATTATGCAGTTTCTATGAACCGGTAACCGAGAACCGATATGCTTGCAACCGAAAAGACCGCAACAGATTAGGAGCATTTCACCGGCGTTTCTTCAATGACGCGTTTTGTAACCTTACAGTTAAACTTTAGTACCGCTTCGTATCAGAAGTAGAGCCGAAACCAAAATACAACACAGTTTTGTTTAATACTTAAAATCAAATTGAGCTCAAGCTCTTCCCTACAGCTGTGACACTTCAAATAGTAACCATATGTACTCACTAAACCCAACGAGAGGATTACATCGCCGTGACTAAAAAGAAAAGAACACACACAGTTGGAATATTGAACGGTCGTGCTAAGAAGTCACAAGCTCCCAAGAATAGTAAAACACAATCCTTACGCTTCACGAAATCCTCAAGAAGGGTAATGATCTACTTTCAAGATTAACCAAACTCCGTTTTTAGTGGAAATTTGAATGAAGCAAAGCTTGATTCATTATTATTTGAATTAAGCACGATACGACCGCTTGCGGAGCACCTATCTTCACACACGAACATCTGTTGTGTTAGGGATCATGAACTGTGTTTCCACCAAGGTGGCATGACAATTCATTTGCACCTACAATCACCTTGGGAACACATCTTAGGCTATGGTCTGACAATCGGCACGTTGATGTGCTTGAATCGATTAGTTACTTAGCTTTATGGTTAATTCGTTCCGTTAAAACTGAAACTAAACATTTCGATGAAAAACGTGCAGTTGTTAGATGCCGCAGAAGCAGAAATAATAGATGCAGAGAAAACGTAGACGAAAATTTTAGTAAGATTTTCTTAAGAAATCTAATATCAAAGTAAAGAAATAAGGCCAAGCTATCCGTCAAACTAAATGACTTAAGACGTTGCAATGTCAAGAACATAATTGAAGATAGCAGGGTTTAAATTTGTCCGGTTTTTTTGTCACTTAGCTCGAAGTCCGTTTCTGCCGATTTTAAGATATCTTTTTTTAAACAAACAGTTATTTATGCTCCATGATTTTGCATGACGATTGCGCTAATCTTTAGATCAATGTAGTGAAGCTTTGACGAAGACAGATTTTCGGTCAAAATATCAAATGCTCTTACAAAGCTCTTGCGTTTGGAATGCATTTTTCAATGTCACAAAATCTTGCTGCGTTGCTTGTGACGACATTAACGAATGAACTCTCACCACATTCCACCGGTTGAAAAATTACTTGCGTTCCGCTATGAGCGAAAATGAACTGAACGGTTTGGCTGCACTTAATGTTCATCGGTACGTTGAAGATGAATTGAACAATGTTTTTTTTCCTGCTGTACACATATTCATTTATTGAGAGAGAAGTTTATTCAAAGACTTGTATTTTTACTCGAAATACTAAGGGCAATAATATTAAATTCAATATTTATGTATAGATTAAAGTGTTGTACAACTGAAACTTCACATAGTGACGACTTTTTTTTGGAAACTAAACGTCTATTCTCCAGATAAACGAATAGATATAGTTTTAATAAGAACCGTCTAATGTAGCGCCTAACAGGTAAGTTCGATTTGACACTTTTAGTGTCGCCCAAGACACCTTGAGTTGGAATTAAACATCTCCAACATATCGATTTGTCGCATTTTGACAGAGCATTCGGACATGACAAAGTGTGTCCGCACAAAGTGACGCCCATTTAACATTCGCGGCGTCACTTTAACATTCATCGTGTGCGGCGAGAATATTTCGAAAATTTTTAATCGTACGACGCTAATCATATATATTAAGAACGAAATTCGTAATTTAACCATCAAGAACTCCTTTATTGCATTTGCATTTGCCAATAGAAAGAAAACACTATGCCGATGTAGGGACCATCCACATTTCCATAAATAATTGCAGTTGACTCGGTCAAAGGCCTTCTGAAAGTCTACGTACTTAAGGTAGAGCGGTAGAGAATAATAGGCAGTGTGCTGATGTGGTCGACACAAGCGCACTTGTCGGTTCGAGAATGATAGGTGTTATAATTTTTGGAAAAAAAGATAAAATGGTAATACCACGCTAGTTATGTTTTTAAGGTTTCCTTCTTTTGGTATCTAACAATAAATCCATAGTTTCAGTCCCTATGATATACTTCGTTCTCCCGTATTAATGCTAAAAAATACGAAATCTCTAGAGGGTTTTGCCCCCAGTTTCATTTGAATTTTCTTAAAAAATGGGTAGATCAATTGCTTACTTGTTAGATTTCCCATGTTCCCAAAGATAGTTCCCTCACATTGACGAATTGCTTTTTGATTGAAAATCGGTATAACAAGATATCTAACATACTAAAAAACTGCTTTGGGTTAACATTCAATTGAAAGAGAATTCAGGCACAGACCCGGTTGTGTCGGGTTTTACTTGCCATAACAGCCGTGTTGCTGTGGTATGCCATCAATTCGAGCTTCTCCGAGCCTTTTGATACTGAGCGAGGCTTCAAACTAGGTGATGCTCCTTCCTGCAAAGTCTTTGTGATAGAGAATGTGTTGCGAAAGGTAGAAAGAAACATTAAGAGTGTCCAACTGCTCGCATGCGCAGATAATATCTTTATAATAGGTCGTACTTATCGAGCAGTTACAGGAGCCTTAGCGGCTATTAAAAGAGTATCTGCAAGTGTGGTTCTGGTTATAAATGAGAGAAAGACAAAGTATATGTTTTCTTCCAGTAGAGAGACTCTATGTTAGACTCTTAGGTTGATGTTGAAAACTATACTTTTGATGTTATCAAGGATTTCGTCTACCTTGGCACCACTGTCACAATGAGGAATGATGTCAGCAAGCGGAGAATCAATCTTGTTAAAAAATGTTACTTTGATCTCAGATGGCAAATTGGTAGTAGAGACGCTCTCGCTAGACGAAACTAATACTCTATAAGACGCTCATCCTTCCCGTTTTGCTTTAAGGCGCTGCAACATGTGTAATGATGATGAAATGCGCTGAAATTACTCCGTTAGATCTGTGGCCCGCCATCGCTGGAACGATGAGCTCTATGAGCTACATCATACAAACATACATTGACATAGTCAAGTGAATTAACATGTAGCGTGCGTAGGGATAAAGTAGCTACTCCGAGAAGGGTCTGCAATGCGGCTGTTGAAGGAAGGCGGCTAGGGGGCAGACCATGCCTTCGTTGGACCAAGTAGAGAGTACACTAGCTACCTTTGGTATCAGTGATTGGAGAAGGCGCCTGGAAGACTCGGTAGCTTTGATTTCTGCTGCTGTAGGGCTCCCGGTTTCAATAGTACAGCTTACCCGATTCTTCATTTAGCAGGACGCAAAAATTGTCTTCTTCCATCTTTGCAATTGATCATCAATTGTTACAACATACTCATCCAAAACAGGATGGTTGTAATGTTGCTCATCCCTCTTGTAGCAGTGAGAGCAGATAGAATAGCACGCATGTTTAGGGCAGGTTGTTGTTATTTTTGCGCTAACATACTACTATACGCACGCTAGATGGCGCCACAATATGCCCAAGTAAAGAGAACTTACAACTGAATGTTTCACAACTGCCAGGCGTATTGCAATTGCGAAAGTTTTTTTTATTTCTCCAATATTAATAACGTGTTACGTAAGGAACTGTCGGTCAACGTCAGCAATACTTTGAAAATTCACATTACATATGAGATGCAAGCTTTTCAAAAGTTTGCATGCCCCCTTTAGAGTATTAGAATAAAGTTAACTGTCAGTTGCACAATCACTCATACGTATACAAACAAACACAAACACATGGACATGGACTTATAAAACCTGTTTGTGGTGTTTGTGTGCTTAGCATCGTTCATCAATCTTGAACTAGTCAGCCAGTCAATCATATGAACCGTTCTCGTTTACGTTACGTTTTCGATTCCAATCAATTTGTTTGGCATTTTTTGCTTCTGTTATATAAATTTTGGGCCAAATTTCCGCACAGAGAGAATCAACCGTAAGAGCTCACTGCATTTCAGATTTTTTTTCATTTATACCTACAATTTCATTTCAATTTGTTTTTTTTTTTATTAATTTTCGTTATTGATTCTGCGCTAAAGCAAATAATAAATAAAAAATTGGACGAAATTTTTCTTTGACCAGCTTGTTGCATTTTTAAATACAATGTTTGCGTTTTCAAATGTATTTTTATTTTATATATATTTTGGAATATGAACATTTTTCTTTGATTTATTTTTAAGCTGAACAAATTCATTTGCACAAATGCATATATTTATGTGCCTGCGAGTGTGCACACAAATTGGGCTATGTACGCACTGCAGCCTCTTAGGTTTTAAAAAATAATAGAAAATAATGGGCTAACTCAAAAATTTAGAAAAAAAACATTAATAATTTTTTTTTTTACATTTTTTTTACTAAATCTTTGCAACTATCGCCATTGTCTTCGTCTCTCTTGTTGGTGTTGTGCCAGCTGAGCGGGAGAGAGCGTTTTTTTTCTGCCATTTAAACGCGGCACCACATGAGCCACTGGTTGAGCCACTGGATAGAGGGAGCTACAACTTGTTTTAGGTGCTTTAGGTCGTCGCTGATAGAGCTCAGCCGGCGGCTCTGCTTTTGTCGTTATTCGGCTGTTTAGTGCATGAGAAGTGCTCCTGATCTGTTTTATTTTGCTCTTTGCCGTAGTTGTCTTAGTCTCTGAATAGGTAGTCAAGACTAGAGCAGAGCACCCTACCTTCTTTGGCTTTCTCTGAGGAGGATTCTTCGTTCTAGTGTCTGATTGGCTGTTTAAGGCTGGCGGCTTCAGGCTGTGCTGAGTTCGAGTCGGAGAATTGCTCGTGATCTCAATCTGATTTTGCCCAATCTTAGAGGTGCACCTCAGATAAGGTTCCTTTTTAAGTTTGGAGCAACTATTGACACTCATCCCACTCACTGTGCTAGCTATTATGTGGGCGGCAAAGTCCAAATGCCCGGATAGTTGCTGTAATTAATAGCTATCTAAAAAAAATGTATATCAAAAGCAGCTTGTCAGAAACTTACACTGGAACAGTTGTGACAACAGTAACATGAGGACGACATTGGATCGTATATCACAAATGGTGCGACTAGCTCCATGACTGACTCCTTAGGCGTTGACTTTGTCACTGTTTCTCTCTTGACTTCAGTTTGAAGTAAAGTTGGCACTTCATTATGATTGCGCTGCAATTCTTTAGCCTGCTCTGGCGGCTCAGTGCCGTAATTAGTGCGATATCTTGTTATGGAAAAGCGTAGGGCATTTTGTGTTCTAATAAACTGGCGCATAAAGCAATACGCCATTTTCGCCTTGTAGGCACAACGACTGCAAATACGGTTGGGCATGTCGGGCATTGACGTGAATTCCTAGGAGAAGGGGAAGAAATGCTTTAGTAGCTAAATTTGAATTCTTCTATTACTTATATAGGAGTGAACTTGACAAAAACTGCTGTTACTTCTATGGAATGAAGCTTTAAGTTGCGTCAGTCAGAAGTTATGACAAGTAGTCATAGTAGTAGTTGTAAAGGAGAGCAAGCCGTACTATATGTGTTTAAGCCGCAAGTAATCCGTAAGATCGTTAGCACTTTACAAGTTGGCAACGACCAGCTCATTCGCCGGAATGACGAACTTTACGAGCTCGAGGACGACCTTGACGTAGTCAACCGGAATAACATACAGCGGCTTCGTTGGCTTGGTTACAAGGTTATTAAGCGTTATGCTTCTGTGAGAAATGTCTTCCATGCGATAAAAAAAAGGCGACAAAGAGCTGAACCCTTTTTCGAAGGAAGACAAAGATAAATGCAAGGTGTAAGGTGAAAAGGAAGGTGAATTGACAGACAATGAAAGAAGAAGTGACAGTGGGTGAAGGTGAAGTGAAAGAAGTAGTAGGTGAAGAAGTAGTATAAGAAGTATGAGTGGTAGAAGTACTAGAAGTAGGAGATGAAGTAGAAGTAGTAGAATATGAGAAGTAGTAGAATTACTAAGAGTAGTAGAAATTGTAAAAGTAGTAGAATTACTAAAAGTAGTAGAAATTGTAAAAGTAGTAGAAGTAGTGGAAGTAGTAGAAGTAGTAGAGGTGGTAGAGGTTGTAGAAGTAGTATAAGGAGTAGTAGAACTACTAGAAGTAGTAGTACTATAAGTACTAGAAATAGTAAAACTAGCAGAAGTGAGTATTAGAAGTAGATGTGGAAGTAGGTGTGGAAGTAGATATGGAAATGAAAGTAGAAGTTTAAGTAGAAGTAGGAGTATAAAAAGCGAGGAAAAGAAATGGAGATATGGACTTATGTATATGGTTACGAAGTTGGAAAAGATTAGAGATTAAAGATTACCTATTAGGAAGTAAAAGTAGAAGTCGATGAACACGCCTACCAAATAAAATATTATAAATTACAATAAAAATAGAATTTTTAGCTCAGACACAATTGATGTTGTGCTGGAAATCTCCATATATATATTTTATATATTAACCAAAAACTCACCGATTGCAATAAACGTGATAAATAAAATGTACGAATAACTTTTCAAAAATCGAATAATGAGGAAATTGTGGTCTAAAATCATCTATTGAAGAGGCTCAATTACTCTCTTAAATTGAGATTTTCGAGGTAGTAAAGTTATAGATTGTATCGTATCTTGAACTTACCATCAGCGGCGATATTCGTTGGAAGAGTGTGCGGTAATTAAATACTGTCGGTTCGAAATCAAATTTCTGTTCTTCGTCCAAATCGACAAAACTTCCATCATCAATGCAGCTGCAAGCACAACAGAACTTGCCAAAATCCTGCTCCTCTTTAAGGTTTTCGCTTAAATTCAAAAACGATGAGTTTTTCGCTGCCACAGCATGTTCATACAATTGTCTGAATAAAGAAATGTCTGGTTCTGGACTTATTTGCTGCGGTGTCGCCATTCTGAAATAAAAAATAAACCAAAAAGAGTTAAATCAATAAATAGCGCTAATTACTTTTACAACAAGAGACAATACGTTTTCACAAATTGAAAAGCACTCGCATCTATCAATTGTTACTTAACGGCGAAAAACTGTACGCTAATTGACACTTGGCCAAAAGCGAAGAAAACTTTTACGTATGTCGAACTGAATGTATACAACCACACTGGCTGCCCGAAGGCATAAAGTTCCGGGAACTCCAGTAGCAAACAGCAAACGAGAGTTTTAATCGAAATGGACAAAAAGTGGCAAGCTCTAGAAAGGGCTTAAAGGGTGGGCATGGCGACAGGGTAGGGTAGCTAGGTATTCGGCGTTGGGTGTTTCTGCTGGCAGGCTGTCTGTCTGTGCTTGAGCGTAAAATGCGAAACTTTTTAATTGACTTTTTCAATTACAGTTTAATTTTGTTTGGTAAGAAATGTTGACTGCACTGTTACGAATTGAAGTTTTTCACGTACGAGGCGCAAAAAGTAAAGAACTGTAGAGCGGAAGTACTACTGGCTTACTGTAAAGTCTAATCTGTCATTGTCCACATACTACACTTAAAAGCGTGTATTACTGAGCAAGTATTTGTGATGCATGTATGTAAGCGAGTGTGTGCGTGTGTGTGTATGTTGGCAATTTGCAAAACTTCGCAAACATGAAAAGTCATCAGCATCAACAGCAGCAGCAGCAGGAAGAGTAGCTACAAAAAACAACAAAAACAAGATCTGCTTGAAGGCAAATTCTAAATTTATTTGCAACAAATTACATTTCCCTTTTTCCAGTGCTTGCCACTTGTGAAAATCTAAGGAAAAACGCATTCCAAAAACTAACTTGGCAGCTTGAAATGGGCAACGCCAACAACAAGTACGAAAAAAAAAACTTAAGCTATCATTTTTTATGCTACAAGCTCCCATCTCCCATATCAAACTCGGAAAAGTGAAAAAGTTTGCCGAATGAAACGAGCAACTTAGATATCCAACTATATTTATGGCCTTCAAAAAATAAGCCAAGGTAAGTATGTATGTATTTGTGTGTGTGTTTGGGGTTGCTACAAAAGAAATTATCATAAAATTGCCACTCGAAATAATAAGTGGAAAGCAGCATGAACGCGGAAAACTATCTCCATAGTTCAAGTGCCGGATATTGAAGTTTTCATGCTCTTTATGCAACAGAAAGTTACAATTTATCAGAGGTTTTCAATTAATCTCTATTGAAATTTATAAGTCGGAAACTTCTTGGATTGATGGGTAAAATCCCGTGAGCAACAAAGAGATTGTTAAAAAGCGAATATAATTACTTGCTGATGTCATCTTAGACGTTGAAAAGGCAGGCCCGCTCTTTTCACTGGCTTCAGTTTCGTGGTGAACCTCGATGAGGAAGCTTGTCTCTACATGCGTCTCATCTGGGGATTGAACCAGTGTCCAGCTGCTGCTTGTGCCAGTTGCTTAACTGCTGGTCTACTGCAATTGTGCGCGAGCAGATGCTGATGTAGCACTTGGGTTAATGTTTTTCGGCTATGATGCAGGTGCTCTTAAATAGCCAGCCAGCAGACGATAGCCTAATGGTAAGCAGTCACAGGTTCGACTCGCGGCTGTGACTTTTTCAACTAAAATATGAATACGTAAAGCGAATCGAATAACCTCTTTTGTTCGAGGCAAAAAACAGCAGCAATGCGTGTATCTACTCCTGTGTAGGGCAGTGTGAAAAGAAAATACACCCAGGAAAGCTCTGCTGGCCTATACATTTCCCAGTCAATCCAGAAGCGTGCGAATTGTGATCCCTTTTAAGGTACAGCTATTAATATAAATATTAACTAAATGTGAATATTTGTGAAAAAGGGTTGTGAGAGAGCTAAACAGATCCAAGCTCAAATGGTCCTGATGCCCTTCATGCTGAAGATTACATCCGGAGGAACACACGGTAAATTATGAGGAATGCGCCGACCAAGGTTAGGTAAAAGAAGATTAGATGAATACTTGTTCTTGTTGCCACGCAAGGTTATTAGGAGCACATGAACTTGATGCGACCCAACAGGCTCAACGACTAAGATCGTGTGAAGAAGATTGGGGGAACACCTGATTTTAATGCGACCCAACGGAACGACGACAAATATAAGGTGGAGGAGCACAAAGTCTTGATGCGGCAAAACTGGACCCAACGCGGCGACAACCAAGATTAGGCGGAAGATTGCAATGAACACTTAATCTTGACGCGACCCAACGGACCGACGATTAAGATTAGGTGGATGAAGATTAGGAGGAGCACCTGATCTTGATGCGACCCAATTGAACGACGACCGTGAATAGGTGGAAGTAGCTTAGGATGAACCCTAGATCTTGATGCGGCCCAACGACTAAGATCGTGTGGAAGAAGATTGGGATGAACACTTCATCTTGATGCGACCAACGGGCCGACGACCAAGATTAGGTGACGAAGCACATGGTCCATAAACGACCCAACAGGGCAACGATCAAGATTATGTGAATGATGTTTAGCAGGAGCAAAATTGGGTGAAAGAAGCTTAGGATGAACATTTGACGACCAAGATCAGGTTGTAGAAGAGTAGGGGTAATAAGAAGAACATTGGACTGAACACTCGATCCAACGTCCAAGATCATGAGGAAGCTAATTGGAGCAGCACATAAACTCGATGCGACTAGGTGGAGGAAGATTAGCATTAACTATGGACAACTACTAGGTTCGAGGAGTGGCTCTACTGCTACCAGCTGTTATGGGCAACTAACGGTGATGCTGCGTGTTCGGCGATCAAGTGAACTTGTATGTAGCAACCAGTCTCCCTTTTATAGTGCTGGCCGTTCTGTCAGCCATTTCACGTCTGCGGCTTACCTGTGGTCTGAGGTTAGGCATATATATTACAAGGTATGTGCGTCTGCCAAGTCTCGCTCATTTTTATGACACTATTTTTGAGTCTTTATTTGCGACTCTCTTTCTCGAATGCTCATACCTTGTAATAGACATGCGTTGGTTCGAGGTTTGTATGTTTTATGTTTAAACTAAAACTTTCTTGCTGGACAAACGCCATTACAATCGGTATTGATTGAAACTGCTAGCACTCGAGAAAGACTGAGATTCTCATACAAACGTTACAAACTTCTACAAATTAGCTAACAATTTCCGTGCGCTCAAACGAATTAAATAATTCAATCAGCTGGCAGAAGTCAAGATTCATGTCTGGACTGAATGTATACTCTTTATGCAGAAGGGGCAAAAAAAAAAAACAACAACAAAAAATTGGTTGGGAAACAAAGAGCAAAGCAAATATGTTACATTTATCTTGGCTAAGAGAGGAAACAATGGCACAAAACAAAGGCTGCATAACAGGCAATAGCAGATACCAAAGCTTTTCCAACAATAACAAAAGCTGAAAATGAATGAACACAGGCGAAATCGTCGAAATCGCCAGAAACGGAAAACTGCCAAAAAAAAAGTCAGAAGAGAGAAAAGTCATAGTCACAGCTGAATTGGAAGTTAAAGCCGAAGCAGATGTGAATTTACCGAATTCAGCGAGCACCTCGAATTAATCCCCAATGCACACTTTTCACTCACTTCACCTGCTCTTATGCCATATAATAATTTTGACCTTTCGCACAATGCGTGCAATTTTCACAATGCTTACGGGCTGATTTTTTTCGTCCTTTTTTTTTTTGGTATATTTTGTGGGTTTTTGGTGTGAGTTCAACTGTTGTTTGTTGCTCTTTGTTTCTTTGGGGTTTGCGTAGAGATTTTAATTGAATAACTACATTTTTATGTTTGCAACAAGGATTTGTAGCCACTCGGCAGAGGTCCCAAAGGTGTTGGTGAAACAAAAGCAGCCTAAATTTGGGTCACTCGCCGAAAGCCAACTCTTAAGGGTTTGGCTGAAATTCGAGATACAATCTTAAAGTCAGCTAGCATTTGGAATGCAACGATTTGTATGGGCAGTTTGCCAAAAGCTTAAGTATTTGAAATAGACTGTTTATTGATGCTGTTTGGTCCAGCAGCCAAGCTAAACTAAACTCTTTAAACATAAAGGCAGCAGCAGCAAGAGCGCTTTAACGTAACTGAATATTGTAAATTGCTTTGCCCGCTCTTTGCTGCACTCTCATTGTTTGAATGTTGTCGTTACATTAAGTTTAACTCCTATATATATTCTAATGCTCACTTATTGCACATAAGATTCGTACTTTCACTCTTTCTCGCGACGGTCACTGCACCTTTCTCGCTAACTTAATGCACAATCTCTGGCCACTGCTGCCCTGTGCTTATTTTAAACATTTAACACTAAACATTAAACACTGTTAAATAATATACACACCTACAAACACAATACAAAACATTAATAAATACACAGCATTTACGAAACATAAATTACTCCGCAATTAATTTTTGAATATAGCCACCGAAAAGGCTCGGTGACTCAACATTTTGGAGGCCCCGGCGAGATTTCGCCAATATTTAAAACTTAAACCTAATTAATTGCAAGTGCAAGTGGTTGTTAAACCATAAAAGTGATTTAAAAAGTGATCAGTTATATACATACATATATGCATATAGCATACAAATCTTGCACATATAACCTCATACATATATACTTATATCAAAGTTATTAGTTGTATATCTAAGTGCGCGCATAATTTGTTGTTGGTTCTACTGCTCCGAGTATGCAACCGTGCCGTTTATTAAAATATTATTTAAATTATTAAAACTACTTTTACCCGCATACATAAGTACATAAGATCACGCGACAGTGCCGCAACATATATATATATATATATATATATACACATATAGCTACTTACGAACAGCCGTTAGTTACAACTGCCGTTACATTTCGCGCGCCTTTCGTTTTGCGCCTTCTTAGAGCGGCCGTTGACCTTTGTGCATTGTCACTTCTCCCTTGTGCACTTCTGCTACGTATCGCGCGTTTTCACTTGTAACATTGAACCATAACCGCTACAAATACAGGGTGATTTTTTGTGACGTGCAATATGATTGAAAACGAAATGTCTAATGCCGCGCCTGCGCAAATTAATAAAGTGACTGTGTTCAAACGCCAAGTTGAAGCAATATATCGGCATGCATTGGAAGAGCAAGCTTCTCTTGTTGGTGACAATATGATTACCATGAGTGAAGACCAGCTAATTTCCTGCGAGCGCATGCTTGATAAGCTAACAAAGTCTTTTGATAAGGCGCATGACAGCCTGGAGGAGTTAAGCATTGAAGAAATTGGTAGCAAACTACGCAGAGATTTTGATAAGTTGGTTATTGAATCAAAAGTGCGCATATGCTCTCACCTTAATAAGCGTAATAGTCAACACCAGAACCCAGGATGCTCTACAATGATCCGCGAGTGCACGTCTGAGCAACAGCCTTTTGTCATTGTGAATTCTAAGTCTCGGCTGCCAGAGCTTAAACTGCCCACGTTCAGCGGTGGTTATACCGAGTGGGCAGATTTCTTCTCAATGTTTGCTACAATCATCGACAGGGATGCTGAGCTTACAAACATTGAAAAGTTGCAGCATCTTCGATCATGCCTCAAAGGAGCTGCGTTGGACACAATTCGTTCACTGGACCTTTGCAATGATAATTATGAAACAGCATTAGATTTACTTAAAAAACGCTTTGATAATAAACGTTTAATTTTCCAGGCACACATAACAGAGATTCTGGGGCTTAAGAAGATTGACTCTGCATCAGTCAGCAAGTTGCGGATGCTGTCAGATAAATTCAACTCACACATGCGTTCATTGCAAACCATTGGCAGCACTGAGGAGATCTCCAACAGCTTCATTATACATGGATTGCTTCAAAAGGTTGACAGCTCAACGCAAACCAAATGGGAGGAGTCGTTACCTATGGATAAGCTACCTACGTGGGATCAACTAGCAAAATTCCTAGAGCGTCGATGTCAGACAATGGAGAATGTGGAATATGCCATGGCAACACGTACGCCTGGTTCTCAGGTGGGCAAGATTAGCAAATCTACTAACCCGCCACGTAAATCCTTTGTGGCTACTAACACTACTGGTTCTGGTTGCATATTCTGTGACGATGCTGGCCATACAATTGGTCACTGTTCACGCTATGGAAATTTATCTCCTGCATTACGCCTCAAGGAAGCTCAAAAGCTCAAGCTGTGCATAAACTGTCTTGCTACTGGTCATCCAACACAAGCCTGCAGATCGCATTTCTGCAGAATTTGCAACAAAAAGCATCACACATTACTGCATCTCGGCAACTTGACGCCGTCAGATGCGTGCGTCAACTTCCAACCTGTTCAAACGTCTAGTTCCACAATTCCAACAACTTCCCAAAGCTCCATGGTTGCAAATACGCCCGTCTCTTCTACAGCTCTCGCTGCCCAGAATCTCTGTTCTGACACTGTGCTCTTGGCTACTGCTATTTTACTTATTAAAAATCGCACAGGCGCATTGGTTCCTTGCCGAGCACTGCTCGACAATGGCTCCCAGCTGCATATAATAACATCACGTCTTGCTCACCAATTACAATTAAAGAGGGTCAAGTCATCTGTTCGTGTGTCCGGCATTGGTGACTCTACCTTTGCTACAGATGGATTTGAAACCTGTATTACACTACAATCACGAGTTTCTGAATACACCACAAACCTAACAGCAGTGATAGCACCAAATATTACAGATCATCAGCCAAGCTTCACATTTGATCCCTCAGATTGGAACATACCTCCCAACATAAAGCTGGCAGATGAACAATTTTATAAGTCTCGGCGCATAGACCTACTCATTGGAGCCAGCCTGTTTCTCGAGCTGCTCTCTGTTGGTCAGATCAAGCTAAAGCCAGGGTTGCCAATATTGCAAAAGACTCGATTAGGTTGGATAGTATCTGGAAACTGCCAGAAGCCGCGCAATGCTGTTTTGAGTGCATCCAACGCTGAACGTCGCTCAGAGTCAGAGTCCCTTGTTCGAGTCGAGGAGCTTGTGCGTAAATTTTGGGAAACCGAAAGCTGCTGCGATCCCCTGACAGTCTCAACTAGAGAAGAAATTGAGTGCGAATCTCATTTCAAAGCAACATTTTCTAGGCTAACTACTGGAGAATATTCCGTGCAGTTGCCATTTAAAGGCAGTCCCGATTTGTTGGGTGATTCATATCAGCAGGCATATCGACGGTTTTTAAGTTT